>CM033345.1:12357414-13016454 GCA_019395295.1 Osmanthus fragrans
AATCCAATTATCGAACCCATCCATTGAATAAATGCCTGCTGCTGTCCACTGTCAATTATCAGTCAATCCCTATTTTTATTTCTAAATTCCAGTTAATCTTGTGCTCTCTCACCCCTTGGTACTTGAACCAACAATACCTTAATATTATCCTCTAAAGATTGCTTCACCATCACTCCTAATCTGCTCCAACTTCAAGTTGACGGCTCTCAAATGATTATTTTTCAGCTTTTTCGTGCTAGAATCATTCTTTGAATTGTTTTCATGCGCATCTTTGAGGTTTATTCTATTACATAATTTTTGTAGCTTGTCCACCATATCCCAGACAGCTTCACAGTAATAAGTAACATGTTGGCACAAAAATAGGTCGTTTGACTGCATTAATCAATGTGTATCCTCTAGTTACTCTATCGCAAGTATGGTTGGCTATTAACTTATTTGTATAGCAATGTTAATTACAGATGGCCAAAACATTTAAATTTGTTGTAAAAATTGATCTGACTTCTAATTGTATCATCAACATACTGGGAATAACATTCTGACAAGCAATCAAGTGCATCAAAAAGAAGTTATTTTTGTTAAAGATCAAAATTTAAAAATTAAATTGAAAATAATAAAGATAAAAGTATTGCGTGACGAGAAATTAAAATTTGCATCATCTATTTGTTACGTGGAACATATTTCTTCAATTGTTCACTTATTATTTGTTACTTTTTTCCCCTTAAATTACCAATTAATATACACTGTATGCATTTTACTCCCTCCCTTCCAGCCAATTAATTAGTAAGGCACTTTGATTGGATCAGAAAGACATTCAAACGAAACTAATTTACAAATTCGCATTACTTGCCAGCATGTTGGCAATGAAATGCATTTTGGTGACATCTTCCTATGTTTTTCCATTTAATAATAAAAATATAAATAGATTATCTAATAGACATACATCCTTGATCCTATGATCCTAAAATTTTAGATTTTTAGTGAGTTTGCCTTAGTTTATATATTTTCATATGGGACAAAAGCAAAGAACTCATAATTTCGTGGATCAACTCGGCAATGACTAATAGAGTAGAGTCATTAGACCTTCTCATTAATTAAAACGCTAATAAGGCATCATCTTATCCTCTCTATTTATGTAGGAACTTACATTTGCTGTAAGATCATTATTTTTTAATCAATATTAAAAAAAAATTGTGGAGTTTTTTTTAATTGAAAAGACTATTAGTTGATTACTGATTATTGAGATGTATTGAAATCTTCTTCTCCCAAATTTTCTTCTTCACTCTTTCTCTCTCTTACCTTCTCTGGCTTCTCTCTCTTCTTCACTCTCGTCGTCTCCTCTCTCCCATTCTGCATCATCTTTATTTTCTATTTATATACCTTCTTGGAAAAATAAATTAATTAGATATATGATTCCCTATGCACTGAAACAATGCTAATTGAGGTTGACAAAATTCCGAACTCAGATTGTTAAGGCAGTTTTCAAGAAAATGATGCAAAGATTGTACAGGAAGAAATGACCGGAGGGCGAAGGAAGTGACATCGTAAAAAGAAAACAGGCTTTCTAAGGCATCGGTAAATATTTGACGAGCTACAAGGAATGGCTGTGCGGCTTATGTAAAAAATAAAAGATATAACATAAGATGAGAATCATGCATGCCAATGTTTCAAATAACCTTGAGTTGAAAACTGCAAAGCACTGGACTAGAAGAATAATCAATCAATTGTGTCTACAGATTTTCTATTACATTTTGCAGAATTTAGAGGTATATGGATTAGAGTAGAAATTAGTATCATCACCATGGTAATATATATGTCTAGACATATATTAGATTTACAAAATACATAACATCCAAATTTTTGTGAAAGACAGTCATGCATCAGAGGGTATAATTTATAAAGGATGGACATAACTATTTACCTCGATCATCGGAGAGAAAGGATAATATCCGATCAACAAGGTCCTACACAATGTTAAAAAGAATATTATTTAAAGAATACCTTTTCTTTTACATAAAATAGTCCAAGAGCTAAAAAGATAGTAGAACAAGAGGTTAGTAATAAATTACTAAATATGTACCCCTTCCCCATATAAAAACTTGTGTGTCAGGTGATAAATCATAAATTCATTCGTAGGCCAAAATATCAAACTAGAGAAAAAACAGGGTAGCTCCAATTAAAAGCCAAATTTCCAAGTATAATCAATCTTCAAGAGCTAACAGTTTTCGGATAAGGTGCGTGAACAAGTGCTAAGAGTTGGGGAAGACCAGACACATTGGGGCTCATCTATAATGATGCATCAAGTGCACTACATGCAACCTCTGAAGAAAAGTCAAAGCTTAAAACAGAAGCTAAAGTATAAGAATTGAAACAAATATTTAATTGTGCTTTAGCTTCTCACTACCGACACCTATGCCCCCCACCAACCCCCAACAAAAAGTTTCCAATTTTTAATTGTATTTTAAACAGATATAAATGAAGCGAAGGTAGGGTAGAAAAGAATGGGAGCTAAGTTCTTTAGCCGAAAGCCTCACTAGCATCAGGATTAATTCTAAAAATAACCTGCTTCTTTCCTTGCTTTGAAGGGCCTAGCTGAGTAAGGACATCCTTGAGCTCCTTTATTCGAAAGTATACAAATTTGTCCCCCCGCCCGCCCCCAGCAAAAAAGTTTCCATTTTTTACTTGTATTGTAAACAGAGATAAATGAAGCGAAAGCAGGGTACAAAAGAACGGGAGCCAAGTTCTTTAGCCTAACGCTTCACTAGCTTCAGGATTAATTCTAAAAATAACCTGCTTCTTTCCTTGCTTTGGACGTCCTAGCTGAGTAAGGACATCCTTGAGCTCCTTTATTCGAAAGTATGCTAATTTGTCCTGACAGAGAGGATAAAATAATTCAATAACCCATCTCAGGAAAGCAAATAATATACAAAATCTGGCATATACAGCAATCTCCCCAAAACAATTAGTACAATAAAAACAAACAACGATAAGACCATTTATATTCAAGTCACATATGACAAAAAATAATAATTTAAAAAATATATATAGAAGGCATGAAAGAACGTGCCAAGTCAAACAATCAATTTACTTAGTATTCTTTTTTTGGAGCATATATAAAATGTTAAAACTAAAAGTTTACAAAAAGGCGAACTGATTCTGAAGCTTAATATCTTAGCACAGTCTCAGAGTTCTTTTAAGGGAAGGCTTGGGAATCAGCTTCACCCTAGGCAGAGGCGACTAAAAAGAAAACAAACTTCGCAGAACACACAAGCATTCCATTAAAGCATGCACCTACAGGAAAAGATAACTCCACCCTCCGCAGTTTGAGACCAATTTCATTTTTCAATAAAAATATTCAAGTAAATAGGCCATACACCAATAAAAGTACAAAGAAATAACTACTTAAAAAGCAATAGAAGCTAACTTTACTTCTTACCATCTATAATGCACCGACACGGGCACGTTTATCTTACACACCAACACGTCCTAGGCGTGATTTTTCAAAAAAGTAATGATACGATACGTCGCCAACACGTTGATTAAATTCTTTATTTAAGCAGCGTAACTTTAGTTTTATACTTACTACTAATTTTTCTTGTTAAAATCTTTTAAATATGAGTACCTATTTGTTATTTAATAATAATTTTGAGTTAAAGATATATAATAATTTTGATAAAAAAGGAAAAATGACATAGCTTACCATATCCAAGGGCCCAAATTTATTTACCATCTGGTATTTTACAATTACATCATCTTTGCAGGATTTTTAGAAATGTCCAAAACTATTATACTAACCATATTTTTTACCATATCTCAAGAGTTTGCTATCAAAGGAACTGTGATCAAAAGTTTTCTGTCTCCACATTAACACATTGAGATGCCAGAAATTGTGGCTATAACAAACCAGTTCAACTCGAAAGTTGATAAATAAAGAATCTTTGAGACTACCTTTTTATAGAGATTAATTTCTCATTCATGAGAGCCAACAAGTTAATTGGAGTAACTATCTTTCCAGCGCTATTGTAGGCCTACAATAGCTGCACAGATCATAGAAAAGATCCTTGATTGAATTTAATTTAATGCAGGTTGACACGTGGATACTGCCGGCAAACCTATAGAGAACTTTAACTTTATCCATCAAGATCTAGTGGGGCGTAGTTTCCATTAAAGAATAGCGATCAAACTTTGCCTGTTTGGGTTACTGGCGAAGACCATATTTCAAGCAAAACAATCTTGCCATATTAGTAAACCATGTAATCGCATAATGGCCAAATCACCATATCATGCACAAAACAATTAGTGATGCTAGTTTCTCGCATGAAGTAACCATATCAGGTTAAAACAACCTTGTGTAGTTGGCTCAATAACAAAAGCCATATCATACCATGCTAGACAAAGCTCATTCCTACTTAATTCAAATTTAACAGTTCTCAAAAGAACAAAGCTTGTCACATTCAATGAGATTATCAAATGCTAACAAACACTGAGAACAGAGTTGCCGAACCACACAGTGAAATGAAAATTCAACGAAAACACCAGATTTCTTCAGCACGAGGAAGAAATCAATTGCACAAAAAACGATTCAAATAACATCCTGAAATAAAGTTAAATTTCACCTTGCAACTCGTCACCAAGTCCATCTTTTTACCCTCCTTCAGTCACTCTGCAGCACACCTCAATTACACACGCAAAAAAAAAAAAAAAAAAAAAAAAAAAAAGGCAGACGTTCTTCAATCAACACGGGCCATCCAACTCTCCAATTAACAATCGATCTGCTCATCAAAAAAATAAAAAACTTAGCCATCAAAACCCTGACCACTCACATCAACATTAAAATAGCTAAGCTCATAACAAAATCAATACATATAATCACACATACGCCGACATAAAAAATTAAAAAATTAAAAAAAAATAAAATAAAATTGCATAATCAAGTATAATTAAACAAAACTAATGACAGGCGTTATGGATAGATTAACGCAGATAGAGAACGAATTGCGGAGTACCTGAGGATGTACAAAACTAGGGTTTCGTAGACCTTGCGGCGAGTCAAATTTCTCTTTTTTTCTCTTCGTGCATTGGGTCCATACACATACAAACACACTGTGTTTGACCAAACCAACCAGAAGAGGAAGCCACCATAATTCTGGACGTATCATCGGTCTATCAATTCCGGTTTGCTATTTGCAGTCACGTCCGGGTTTCGATTCCGTGTTGTCGCTTACGTGACAGTTCTCTGCTTTTTCATTTTATTCCTATTTTTCTTTCTAGTTTTTTGCCGTAGAAGCGATGTAGTTCACTGTTCATAGGGTATTTAATAAGGATTAAAATTAATTTTTTTAGTAAATTGTAATAAAAAATTTTGAAATGTACGGTTAAAAAATTGTATGACTCATAAAATATGTGATTGATATTGATTGTTTAATTTTGATTTAGATTAAAATCTGATTTTAATATGTACCAAACAAGCTCTTAGTGTGTTTTTTTTTTTAATGTATATTTAATTCCCATTTGGTGAGGATTGAAATTGAATTTTTAGTAAATTTTGATAAAATGTGATAAATGTATGATTAAAAAATGTGAAATTTATAAAATATTTGATTAAAATTTGAATTTTAATCCATATAAAATGGGGGCTTAGTCTAATAGTGTCAACAAGCCAGCTCGTGGACAGAAATTTGAGGCACGGGCTTGGCTCGAGGTGCGGGCTTTTTTTCCGAACCGAGTTTTTCTCATCCAAAAAAAAAAGAGGCTCGACCCGAACTTTTGGCTCGGACTTTTCCGGGCCAAATCGGATCAACTCGATTTTTCTTCCTCATGTGTTACTACCTTAAAAGACAGCATATTTGTTGTTGCCAATTTAATTTAATTGTTTTTTTATATTTTCGAGCTCGCGGGTCGGCTCGGGCTCCTTCCAGCGCCCTGAAAAGGGGCGAACCGCTAGCCGAGCCCGACGAGCCTTTTTGTCATCCCTAACTTAGTCTCTATATTTGAGTTCCATTTTAATGTTTTTTTGAGGAAAAATATATTTTAGAATAATGATTTTACGAAAAACGTATGATTAAAAAAGAAGAAAATATTTTGAATTTATGTATAAAATTATTTTATTGAAAAATATGTAATTAAAAATATAAGAGAGAAAAACATATCAAATTTAAAGAATAATACCACTTATAAATAAACAGTTATATAATGGTTTACGTATAACTAAGATGTTAAAAAGATAGTTATAATTTTTTTATTTTGTTGAAAAATTATGATTCAATCATATCTCACCACATCATGTATATATAAATCATTATGTAAATATATTAAATAGAGCCCAAACAGGAGCTTAAGAAAATAAAAGAGCAACAATAGGCTGGAATCAGATATAACCGTCATATCTCACTACAATCTGTGTATGTAAACTGTTACACATCGCCACACGTGACTCCACGTGATCGACTCATGGAGGCCCTTTGGTTGATTATTGAACTAACCTTCCCACTCAAATCCGAGAACCACCTTCACTGAAATCGTTTGCACGAATGACGAAGCCCTGAAACTAAGTTCGAAGCTCATTCGTATTTCCTTTGTCGAAGTAAAGATACTAAGGTAGAGAAGGCCAACAAGTCAAAACCGAAGCTTAACTACAGCAAGTAACAACCCATACGTGAAAATCCTAAATTTATGCATGAAATCATTTTGGAATGATTGATGTGACCTTGTGATGAGAAAAATGTCAAGTCTTATCAGTTTAGGCAATAAGATGGCTACTCTTTGTAAGAGCATTAAATGCACCACAAGCTAGAAAGTTCAAATTAATGACTAAGATTGTATGCTTCGGCTAAAGAGATGAAGTCACGTGTATCTTCATCCAATGACATCATTTCATAAGTTATTTTAAAAATATCTCCTCCATGTATCATTTGAAAACTAATACTCAAACCTAATATTTGTCTTCTCTATGATGGCTTATAAACTTACTTTGCTACGAGTTTAGATTATTTGCTCTCTTTGAGTTCTTAGCAATTGGTCATTATTATACAATCGTCTCGTATATCTTGCTGGTATCCGAAAACATCATCAGACCAAGTCCTATGTCAAAACGTGTTGGAATGTGCTTGCGTGGACGCGAGTGAACCCGACATATGTTATTCACGTCACCCTCACAAAAAATGAGGTCAATAGATTAACGTCATCTAAGGGAAACCGCACTATGATCACAAGCAACCCCATAAAAAACTTATTGAAAAAATAGTTGGGCATCTCCCTTAAAAAAGTTTGTTCTTAGAAAATGACAAGAGGAAGCCCCAAAAGTTGGAAAGCTCGACGACTTGATTAAGGAAAGATAAGTTCGGATAACTATGTTCTTCTTAGGAAGGTGAGGAAAAATACCAACGAAATCCCAGCAGCAACTGTCCCCATTCGGTCGGCACCGAGCCCACCACTATCATAGGCGTGGTAGGCTAAGGATGATTGATCAACTCACCAGAGAGATAGCCATCATGGTAACTAATATGAGAAACACCACCAACCAAAATATGGATATGCAATAACTTTCGAATAAATGCAAGGCCATAGAGGTCACCCAATCCCTCATCTCATACCTTAGAAACAATATCTACAGGAGGATGGGGTGTAGAGCCAAATGCATGTCAGAGGAAGTAGTCCCTTTAAAAGAGAAGTGGGAATTGATATTTCCTCTAACTATACTTCTGGCCGACCCATTGAGGCCCCGCTTAACATGGAAGATAATTTTCCTCTAGAATATGAACCAAAAACAAACCTCAAAGGTCCGGCAGTGTGTTTGACAAAATCAACCTCGCTGAGCTGAGGTGCAGACAGCTTCAACAACCCTCAGCGCCTAGGAATAGGCCACAGTCCTCACCTCCTACGACTTGACAATCGGAGGAAAGATAAGAGTATGTCCCCCGTATTGCCTTGTCTAGAAATGTGTCAAATGAGGAACGAGGCGGTGGAGATCCAAGCAGGCACGTCTCATCCATCGCACTAGATATCAGGCTGATGAAGATGATGATTCCGATGAACCCCGGCGATCTCATGATCTTGACGATGATGATGAAAATTTGTCTTTTTAACAAGAATTGAGAAATGCCCATCTGTCGAATCATTATATGATGCCAAAAATACCAAAGTACGACGAGAAAGGCCACCCGGCTAAGCACTTGAACAGTTATAAAACTTACACGAGCCTGAGAAGCGCTACCCTCGCTGTAAAATGCAGAGCTTTTCACCTGATGATAAGTGTGTTTTTACACACTTATTTTACATTTTTTCTAATTTATTATTGATAAAATTGAGTTGATTTCTATGCATAATTGTGTATTTTGTACTTTTGTAGGCTAAAACCCTGAATGGAAGTGAAAACGACCGAATAGAGAAGAAAAGGGACTAAAAATGAACAAAGTTGTGAAGCTGGGGACTTAAGTGCAAAAGTCTAAAAGATGAAGGACTTGAAGTGCAATTAAGGAAGGGCTAAAATGTAATGAAAGTCAAAGTATGAGGACTTAATTGCACTAAATCAAAGTTGAAGGACTGCATTGCACTAGACCAGAATGCTGAAGGACCTGAGCTGCAAAATAGAGTTAAAACGTGCGACCGCATGGATTTAACCATGCGGCCGCACATGCTAACCCGAGACCTTTGCATGGATTGTATTTTCTTCTATGCGACCGCATGGGATTTAACCATGCGGCCGCATAGAGTTAAATTTCATATGGCGGTTTAAATTTCTTCTCGCGAATTTTTTGGTCAATGTTTGTATTATTTTTGGCTTATTTTAATGTTGGATATTTTGTTTGTCTCACAAAATATCCTATAATATCTAAGATATATTAGTATTCTATTATTTTCCATCCCTATTATATACTACTTTGGTCCTCATTTGCACATACACTTGCACACACCTCTCTCTCTATTTTCTCTCCCTCTCTCTCTCGAAAATCTCTCTCTCTCTTTCATTTTGTCTTTGTTTTAATTTGTTTTGTGTTTTGTAGGTTAATTAGTTGAAGGAAGTGAAGGATTAACAAGAGATTATACAAGGATAAATTGGAGAAAGTTGTTGAAGAAGGCAAAAATCCATTCTACAAGGGTTTAATCTTTATTTTTGTGTTCTTCAAGCAATTATCCAATGTTTGTTATGTTTTGTAATAGAAAATCTCTTGTTTATTTTGTAGAATGATGAACTAACTAGTTATTGTTGGAATTTATGTATTAGTTTAACACTATTTTCATTAATATCATGTTTTGAGTTGATAAATACATTTGTTATCAAAATATTGGTGTTTTGATTATTATGTTTAAACTTGCAATATTTATTTGATATCCATAGATATTGTGGTTAGGTGGATGTGTAGTTGTTGAAAAATAATTGCACATATTAGACCGAAATAATCAATTCCCTGGGTTTGTATGGTTCCGACTATACGCGTTTAGGTATATAGAAATATATACCTACCCTAGGTGACCCGTTGAGTATTTTCACAAAAATTTAATGCAATTGATTAATTTTGTATCGACATAGAAATATGTGGTATAATTTAATTGATTAGGGTTAATATCGCTCGAAAGAGGATATTAATTTAAAATTGGAAAATCGGGTCTGACTGATTATTTTGATGATTTGTATAAGCGCGTTTTTGACTTGATATTAATGAAATAACGGTTAAATGAAATCATAAATTCCAACATCCTTTTCAAATCAAATCTTCCTTCTTTTCAAAATTTTAAGTAATCTTTTTAATTAAAAATTGTGTTTTTACAGTTTATCGTCCTTTTAATTTCAAATTTTAATGTGTGTGTTTGTTTCGGGAATTTGAAACAATATACTCGTAATTGAAAACAACACTCTTCGAGGGATTGACATCCGGACTTAAAAGGTCCACTTTTACTACTTGTTCCCGACCCGTGCACTTGCGGCATCGTTTCGAAATTAGCGAACAAGTTTTTGGCGCCGTTGCCGGGGAGTGTTTTTATCAAATTACTTGTTAATTTGTCAATCACTTTTTCGAACTTTACTTTCTGTTTTTAAATTTCCCCTTTCGAATCCAAAAGTTACTTAGTCTTCGTTTTTTGTCGAAGTCTTAACTTGTTTTTTGTTTATGCATCGTTCGCGAAGTCTCAACCTTCTTGAATTTGATCCTGAAATTGAAGGGACTTTCCGAAGGAGGCTTAGAGAACAAAACGAGTTGAGGAGACAACAACAAGACATGGAGCATCAAGAAGGTCTTCTGGAACCTTTTCCTAGACCTGACCAAGCTCCTCGGGATGGTGCGCCGCCTGGCTTCGATAATCAAGCGGGCAGGGTTCAAAATCCGGTGGTTAATGAAGAAGATATGCTCTTCCGGGATTTTCTGAATCGCCCTGTCGTTGAGAACCAGGCTGGTATCATCTACCCCTCATATGGACATCCCAATTTTCAACTACGTCCGGATGTCATAAATCTATTCTCCAATTCTTTATCATTCTATGGTAGAATAGATGAGAATCCTCACGCTCACATTGCAAGATTCATGGAAATTGTGAGCAATTTCACATATGAAGGTGTGAACGTTGAGGCGATAAGAATGAGGTTATTCGTGCATACTCTAAAAGATAAGGCAAGAGAGTGGATTGACACTCTACCTTCGAGGAGTATCACGAGTTGGGTGGAGTTGGTACAAAAATTTACAACTAAATTCTTTCCACCTGCTCGTGTTGCCAAGTTAAAGCACGACATAACCACCTTTCAACAACTTGACTCTGAGACCTTTCACGAGGCATGGGAGAGGTTCAAGGATATGCTGAGGAAGTGCCCAAACAATGGGATTACTTTAGCACAGCAAGTCCAGTACTTCTACGCTGGGTTGACTCCTCCTCACCGTTCAAATGTTGACTCCTCGTCAAACGGATCTGTCCAAAATAAGAGTATCCGAGAGGCGTATGAGTTATTTGAAGTGATGAGTGAACAGAGTGCTATGTGGCCAGACAGACGTGCTAAAGTGGGAGTAAGTGGAGTCCGAGAGAGTGAAGCATACTCTCTTATGTTATCAAAGATAGACTCTCTGGCACGAAAGGTAGAAGGACTTTCTACTTCATCATCTGGTTCACAGACAGCTCATATGGTTCAATCCCCACCAGTCTGTGAAATGTGTGGAGCTAATCATTTGAGCTCAAGTTGTCCTTTGATTGCCAGCGGTTCGGGATCGTCCGAGCAACTGGCATATGCACAAAATTTTCAACGCCCCGGGTATAATCCATATTCACAAACCTATAACCCTGGTTGGCGTAATCACCCTAATTTCTCTTATGGGAACAACCAGAATGTGTTGAATCCTAAACCACAAGAGAAGAAAGAGGGTTGGGAAGAAGCCATTGCTAAATTAGCAAATCATCAGCTGCAATATCAAGAGCGCAATGATGCCTCACTGAAAAATCTGGAAAGGCAGGTGGGCCAACTTGCAAAAATTCTCTCTGAGAGGCCTCAAGGGGCTTTACCCAGTAATACTGAAACCAATCCCAGAGAGAATGCAAAGGCCATTACTACCAGGAGTGGGATTCAATTGACCGAACCCACGGTAGTACAGCCAAAGGCTCGAGCTGACAAAGAACCGGTCGTTGAGAATGAGGTTTTGCAAGCACCTCAAGAGGTTGTTGAAGAGGGTAAGGCAGAGGAACAGGAGCCATCAACATCGAAGGCTCCAATTCCAGTCAAAGCCTATGTACCTCCTATTCCCTTCCCTCAGAGGCTCCAGAAACATAAGCTGGACGTGCAATTTGGTAAGTTCCTGGAGGTGTTTAAAAAGTTACACATCAACATTCCGTTTGCAGATGCTTTGGCTCAAATGCCGAGTTATGCAAAGTTCATGAAAGATATTCTTTCCAACAAAAGGAAACTTGAAGATCATGAAACGGTGATGTTGACGGAAGAGTGTAGCGCCATTCTCCAGAACAAATTGCCTCCAAAGAGCAAAGATCCAGGAAGCTTTACTATTCCATGCGCTATTGGTAATTTAAGCTTTGGTAAAGCTTTATGTGATCTAGGAGCGAGCATTAATTTAATGCCATTATCAATTTTTCAGAAGTTGGGAATAGGGGAACCAAAGGCCACTACGGTATCGCTGCAATTGGCCGATCGGTCAATTAAATATCCTCGAGGTGTTGTTGAGGACGTACTGGTAAAAGTAGATAAGTTCATCTTCCCTGCTGATTTCATTATTCTTGATATGGAAGAAGATAATGATATCCCTATCCTTCTGGGACGACCATTTCTTGCTACCGGTCGAGCCTTGATTGATGTGCAGGAGGGTAAACTCATTTTAAGAGTACAAGACGAGCAAGTCACTTTCAACATCTTGAAATCCATAAAGTATCCGTCGGAACCCGATGATTGTTTTCGGGTGGATATGATTGATCACATGGTTTCCGACTCTCTTTATGGTTATTCTGAGGATAATCTTGAAAGATGCCTAGTACGTTCTTCTCAGATAGGAGATGGTGACCCCGATCTTGAGGGTATGGCAAATTGTTTGGAAGCTAAACCTTTCCGCGCCTTCAAGAGGGCACCATATTTTGAGGAGTTAGAAAAAACCTCTTCTGCACCACCTCCATCTCATCAAAAAGCCCCTACTCTTGAATTGAAAACACTTCCACCTCATTTGAGGTACGCATATTTAGGTGAATCATCTACACTTCCAGTTATTATCTCCGATTCTTTAACCAAGCTAGAAGTAGAGAAGCTACTTCGAGTTTTGAGAGAGCATAAGCAAGCAATTGGATGGACGATAGCTGACATTCGAGGGATTAGTCCGTCATTTTGTATGCACAAAATACTGATGGAGAATGACTTTAAGCCATCAGTTGAGCATCAAAGGCGGCTAAACCCAAACATGAAGGAAGTGGTGAGAGCGGAAGTTGTTAAATTACTTGATGCAGGCATCATTTACCCAATTTCAGACAGTCCATGGGTAAGTCCTGTACAGGTTGTACCTAAAAAGGGTGGGATAACGGTAGTGGAAAATGAGAACAATGAACTCATACCCACTAGACCGGTGACTGGTTGGCGAGTCTGTATTGACTACCGCAAGCTTAATACTGCGACTAGAAAGGATCACTTCCCTCTTCCTTTCATCGATCAAATGCTTGAGCGGTTGGCAGGGTATTCACATTATTGTTTTCTTGATGGATATTCGGGCTACAATCAAATTGCAATAGCCCCAGAAGATCAAGAGAAAACAACATTTACATGTCCGTACGGTACTTTTGCGTACAGAAGAATGCCCTTTGGCCTGTGCAATGCACCTGCAACCTTTCAGCGGTGTATGATGGCGATTTTCTCCGACATGGTGGAGAAATGCATTGAAATTTTTATGGATGATTTCTCAGTTTTTGGTACCTCTTTTGATAGATGCCTTAACAATTTAGAGATGGTACTTCAACGTTGTGAAGAGACCAATTTGGTTCTAAATTGGGAAAAGTGCCATTTCATGGTCCAAGAAGGCATCGTTCTTGGCCATCGAATTTCTCTGAAAGGCATAGAGGTAGACAAGGCAAAAATTCAAGTAATTGAAAAATTGCCCCCACCAAAGACTGTGAAAGGGATTAGAAGCTTTCTGGGACATGCAGGTTTTTACAGGAGGTTTATAAAAGATTTTTCAAAAATCACAAAACCTCTCTGCTCCTTGCTTGAGAAGAATAATACTTTCAATTTCTCTCAAGAATGCCTAAATGCTTTCAATGTGCTTAAAGGAAAACTTATCACAGCTCCTATCATCGCAGCTCCAGATTGGAGTCTTCCATTTGAGCTTATGTGCGATGCTAGTGATTATGCTGTTGGAGCAGTTTTAGGGCAGAGGAGAGACAAGGTCCTGCATGTTATCTACTACGCCAGTCGAACTTTGACCGATGCGCAACTAAATTATGCTACTACTGAAAAGGAGATGCTAGCAGTAGTATTTGCATTTGATAAATTTCGGTCATACCTCATTGGTTCCAAAGTAATTGTCTACACTGATCACTCGGCCATCAAATATTTGTTGGCAAAGAAAGATGCCAAGCCGAGGTTGATCAGATGGGTACTCCTCTTGCAGGAGTTTGACCTCGAGATCAGAGATAAGAAGGGAACTGAAAATGTCGTTGCTGATCATTTATCTCGTCTTGAGCAACCCCAAGACATTGTGGAAAGGGAAATCAATGAGGTATTCCCTGACGAGCAGCTATTTAAGATCATCCATTCATTCCAAATCAATCATGCACCGTGGTATGCTGACCATGTGAACTACATTGTAAGTGGCATCACACCCCCTGATATGTCTTATCAACAAAGGAAGAGGTTCTTCGCTGATGTGAAGCATTACTTCTGGGAAGATCCTTTGTTATTCAAACGGGGTCCGGATCAAGTTATCAGAAGATGTGTTCCGGAGGAAGAGATGGAGAAAATTCTTGAACGATGTCATTCTTCTCTGTATGGTGGTCACTTCGGTACTATGAAAACTGCATCGAAGGTCCTTCAATCTGGTTTTTACTGGCCAACCTTATTTAAGGATGCACACACACTTGTATCTAAGTGTGATAGGTGCCAACGGACGGGTAATATTTCCAATCGGAATGAAATGCCGTTGAATTCCTTATTAGAGGTGGAAATATTTGATGTTTGGGGTATTGATTTCATGGGGCCATTTCCATCCTCATTTTCAAATCAATACATACTGGTGGCGGTTGACTATGTGTCAAAGTGGGTAGAAGCGGTAGCTTTACCTACTAATGATGCTCGGGTGGTGGTAAACTTTTTAAAGAAAAACATTTTCTCACGCTATGGCACCCCCCGAGCCATCATTAGTGATGGTGGTAAACATTTCTGCAATCGCCTCTTCGACTCACTTTTGACTAAATATGGAGTCACTCACCGAGTAGCCACGCCATATCATCCCCAAACAAGTGGCCAAGTTGAAATATCTAACCGTGAGTTAAAGAGAATTCTCGAGTTGACGGTCAATGCATCAAGGAAAGATTGGTCCAAGAAATTGGACGATGCATTATGGGCTTATAGGACTGCTTTTAAAACGCCGATTGGAATGTCTCCATTTCGGCTTCTATTTGGAAAAGCATGTCATCTACCGGTCGAACTCGAGCATAGGGCCTATTGGGCTATCAAAGCTCTGAATTTTGATGAAAAGTTGGCCGGTGAGAAGAGATTGCTCCAACTGAATGAACTTGATGAACTCCGCCTTGATGCTTATGAAAGTGCTAGTCTCTACAAAGAAAAGACAAAAGAGATGGCATGATCAGAACATTGTCAAGCGTGAGTTCTCTGTTGGGCAACAAGTTCTTCTTTTCAATTCTCGACTCCGGTTATTCCCTGGTAAGCTCCGCTCCAGATGGTCTGGTCCATATACCATAACAAAAGTTTATCCACATGGAGCGGTTGAACTTTATTGCAAAACAGGGGATTTCAAAGTAAATGGCCAGAGATTGAAGCCATATTTGGGAGGTGACTTTGTGAAAGAAAGTTCATCTTTTCTTCTTGCAAATCCGGTGTAAAGATGCCCTATAGTCGAGCTAAGGACTATAACCAAGCGCTTGTTGGGAGGCAACCCAACTGTTTTAACTTTTGTTTTCTTTACTTGCTTTTAGGTAGTTGTTATTATTTGTGTTTACTTCTTTTTGTATTATATTGAATACTAATATACTCATTTTTTGTAGGACATTTTTGTAATCCCCGCCATTAGTTGATTTCTCAGGTTTTGGAAGAAATGAATTGCACACTGGTCTATTGCTAAACTACTCAACTGAATCTCAAGTCCAGTACACGCACCTGTTCCACTCCACAAGGGCTACTCAGGGAAGTTTCTTTATTCTTCTTTACTTTTGTTATAATTTACACATTGAGGACAATGTGTGAATTAAGTTTGGGGGTATTAGCCTTGCCGGCTATTGTTATTTGCTTGATGTTTAGCCTTGCCGGCCATTTTTGCGTTTGTACATATTTCATTTGTTATTAACATATTAGTTGAGCCTTGCCGGCTTTGAAATGCGTGATGTTGAAATTGTTATTGATTCATAAGCTATGCATGCATTCCAGATATGCTATTTATGCCTAAAATTTTTCGAAAATTGCTTATTCTATGTGAGATCTTGAGTTATATTGAGCACATAGTCACAATTGATTATCATTTAGATGCGGAAATAGGTGTTAGCTGTGAAAAATTTTGAATTGGTAGAACTTAGGTTGTGAGCAGTTTTGAAAAAATTTATCAGCCTATACTCTTTTTCTCTTTCACTTTACCATCTACTGTGAGAAAATTTTGAATCAACTAGTGTGTTATTTTTATTGAAGAGGTAGTAACTGAATTGTGTGAACACAAAAACTGGTGAGATCTTGAGCTTATGGACTGACATTTATTACAGTCTCATTTCTTTCATGTGTGATTATTCCATGATTTTGTTTCTCTAGAACTTGCGTTGATTCTCGTCAAGATCACATTGACACATGTATGCATGAACATGATTAAGGCCATCTTTGACTTACCACATTATCCAAATAGCTTACCCTGAAGTTAATATTTCCTTTTGATAACCCTATTGAGCTTATTAACCTTTTCTTTGGTTACCTACATTACAAACTTTCATATACTGAAAAACAATAGTCTTAACCAGCCTTCAAAGCTAGTGGAGTATTGTTAGATTTCTGAATGTTGGGTGGCGATAGAAATGAAGTTTGGGGGTATCAATATTATTGAGGTATTCTGTTTGGTTTATGTTGAAAAAAAAAAAAAAAAAAAAAAAAAAAAAAGATGATGAAAGGGTTGTAGAAGTGTATGGAGGAGATTGATTTGTATGTTTATATGTATAATTCCTCCTGATATTCAAAAGAAAAAGGTGATTGTTTTGAAGTGATGATGAGTGAGAAGTTATTATTGGGAGTGGTAGGATTGTGTACAGATCCTATCTATGTTAAGTTGAATATCTTTTACTCCATAGACTTATTTGAGACTTCAGTCACTTATCTAAATATTTCCACACCTTAACCTTAAGCCACATTTCAACCCTAAAAGTCCTTTTGATTTATGTAATGCATGTGATCTAAATGGTGGCGATTGAGAAAATATGCAAGCTTATGGTAGAACATTTTCACAGGAATGATATTGAGCGAAACAGTGACCTGATCTTATACACTTGAGAGTGAGTGTTCATACTATACTATTTCTGTGAGAATCTACATGTTCAGTTACTTTATCTTCATTTGAAATGCATGCTAGTGATTATATTTTTGAGCTTTTAAAAGAAAAGAGTGATTGAGAGCAACCTTTAGATTTACACTTGGGGGATTGAAATGAATTATCTATTTTAGTGTGAATTTTACGAGCGTGTAAGGATATATTTGACCACTGAGGGTCGGGTTGAGACCAATTTACATATTTTTCCATCTTAACATTCTTTTCCTAGTTTAGATAATAATTGAAAATGGCTATGCACACACACACAGATCGAACGTTGGATAAGCTTAATCTGTTTTCGATAGCATTATTTGAAATGTATGGCTGTGAATTGATATACAATTTTGAACTCTTGATAATTTTTGGCAAGGTAGCTAATATATTGATCATGAGTGCATTTGCATGATTAGGTTAGAAGTCAATCTTGCTCGAGACGAGCAAGAACTCAAGTTTGGGGGTGTGATAAGTGTGTTTTTACACACTTATTTTACATTTTTTCTAATTTATTATTGATAAAATTGAGTTGATTTCTATGCATAATTGTGTATTTTGTACTTTTGTAGGCTAAAACCCTGAATGGAAGTGAAAACGACCGAATAGAGAAGAAAAGGGACTAAAAATGAACAAAGTTGTGAAGCTGGGGACTTAAGTGCAAAAGTCTAAAAGATGAAGGACTTGAAGTGCAATTAAGGAAGGGCTAAAATGTAATGAAAGTCAAAGTATGAGGACTTAATTGCACTAAATCAAAGTTGAAGGACTGCATTGCACTAGACCAGAATGCTGAAGGACCTGAGCTGCAAAATAGAGTAAAAAACGTGCGACCGCATGGATTTAACCATGCGGCCGCACATGCTAACCCGAGACCTTTGCATGGATTGTATTTTCTTCTATGCGACCGCATGGGATTTAACCATGCGGCCGCATAGAGTTAAATTTCATATGGCGGTTTAAATTTCTTCTCGCGAATTTTTTTGGTCAATGTTTGTATTATTTTTGGCTTATTTTAATGTTGGATATTTTGTTTGTCTCACAAAATATCCTATAATATCTAAGATATATTAGTATTCTATTATTTTCCATCCCTATTATATACTACTTTGGTCCTCATTTGCACATACACTTGCACACACCTCTCTCTCTATTTTCTCTCCCTCTCTCTCTCGAAAATCTCTCTCTCTCTTTCATTTTGTCTTTGTTTTAATTTGTTTTTTGTGTTTTGTAGGTTAATTAGTTGAAGGAAGTGAAGGATTAACAAGAGATTATACAAGGATAAATTGGAGAAAGTTGTTGAAGAAGGCAAAAATCCATTCTACAAGGGTTTAATCTTTATTTTTGTGTTCTTCAAGCAATTATCCAATGTTTGTTATGTTTTGTAATAGAAAATCTCTTGTTTATTTTGTAGAATGATGAACTAACTAGTTATTGTTGGAATTTATGTATTAGTTTAACACTATTTTCATTAATATCATGTTTTGAGTTGATAAATACATTTGTTATCAAAATATTGGTGTTTTGATTATTATGTTTAAACTTGCAATATTTATTTGATATCCATAGATATTGTGGTTAGGTGGATGTGTAGTTGTTGAAAAATAATTGCACATATTAGACCGAAATAATCAATTCCCTGGGTTTGTATGGTTCCGACTATACGCGTTTAGGTATATAGAAATATATACCTACCCTAGGTGACCCGTTGAGTATTTTCACAAAAATTTAATGCAATTGATTAATTTTGTATCGACATAGAAATATGTGGTATAATTTAATTGATTAGGGTTAATATCGCTCGAAAGAGGATATTAATTTAAAATTGGAAAATCGGGTCTGACTGATTATTTTGATGATTTGTATAAGCGCGTTTTTGACTTGATATTAATGAAATAACGGTTAAATGAAATCATAAATTCCAACATCCTTTTCAAATCAAATCTTCCTTCTTTTCAAAATTTTAAGTAATCTTTTTAATTAAAAATTGTGTTTTTACAGTTTATCGTCCTTTTAATTTCAAATTTTAATGTGTGTGTTTGTTTCGGGAATTTGAAACAATATACTCGTAATTGAAAACAACACTCTTCGAGGGATTGACATCCGGACTTAAAAGGTCCACTTTTACTACTTGTTCCCGACCCGTGCACTTGCGGCATCGTTTCGAAATTAGCGAACACCTGACACTAAGTGGAGCAGCAAAATTTTGGTATAATAGGTTATCTCTTGTAAGCATTAGGAGCTGGCCGAAGTTTAAAAGTATGTTTTTGAAAAGATTTACCGTAAGCAAAGAGGAAGAAGACCTATCCAACGTCACCAGGACATGAGATAGCTCAGGAAAACCTTAAAAAGCTTCATATATCGGTTTACTGATGACATGACAAATTGTTACAAGTTATTGATCATGAGGCTTTGTCGGCATTTCGAGGAGGTCTAAACATGAATACCTTTTTTGGGAGGGATGTACAAAATTAGAACCCAACTACCTATGACGCATTACTAGAAATGATAACGCGAGAGATTATCAACGAAGAGTTGATTGATCATAGGAATGGAGCCAGTAGAGGTCTCCTGTCTCAATAAAGATAGCGTAAGAGAGGACCCATCTCCTACCTGATGGACCATCAATGGAACCAAACCTGTAATGAGGTTGCTCCCAACTCAAGACAAGCACTTGCCACAACCACCTTAAATGCAGTACCCACGTTGGCTTAAGAAGATATTACCCCTAGGACAAACACGCAGCAAACCAGGTTTACACAATAGGCCCTCTGAAGAGGAAGTGGCCGAGGACGAGGTTCGAGACCTAGAAATAGGTCAAACCTTCTCCAATATTGCACATATCATCGTTCTTACAACCATGACAAGACAGATTGTCGAGATATCACCCGACATCCTATACAACCGAGTCCTCGAGATGACTAATGAAATGATTTCCCACAAATGAACATGTCCCAAGGTAGGCAGGACTAGCCGCCTAGGCGCAATGAGGCTATGCCCCACCCAGCTAATGTAGAGAATGCCCACATCCATGAAATTGATATAATCTTTGGAGGCCCTATGTCGAGGGCGAAACAAGGAACTCTCGGAGGAACTACGCCTGAAAGGCCAAAGGCCCCGACTAACCAGTTACATAGTGGATGATAGTTTTTAAAGAAGTTAAGCACCACCCATCGTCTTCTCCTATGAGGACGTAGAGGGTATTCACTTTCCCCACCGCAATGCCCTTGTTATAAGGGTTGTGGTGGCATAAAACGGATTAAAGCGAATGCTAGTGGATAATAGTAGCTTCGTCAACATTTTCTTTGGAGCTACATTTGACAAGATGATTGTAGATCATGAATTAACTCCTATTACCACCCCCCTTATACGATTTCACTGGAGATAGCACCCCAATGAGAGAAACAACACTCATTGTGAGAATGGGAGAACAACCTCAGACATCTTTGAACTTTATGAAATTTTTTATAATGGATAACAAATCAGCTTACCACAGGATGTTGGGAAGACTCGCCCTAAAAGGCTTGGGAGTCGTCACCTTTATTCAGCACCTATGCATGAAGTTCCCAATTGAGTAAGGGGTGGCAATGGTAAATGGTGATCAAAGAGGGGCACGGGAATGCTATTTGAACTCAATCAGAATGGCGGAGCCCAGGGACGTTAACGTGGTGATAGTATATATGGACATGTTGGATGTCCCGGACAGGCAAGGTCCTAAGCGAAAAGACGTTGTGATGGCGGTCATCCCAAAGAAAGTATTCATACTCGATGAATTGGACATCATGCCATCGAGCATGAGCCCTAAGCAGCCCCTGTGGAAGAGCTGGAAAGTTTCTCGGTGGACCCACAAGATCCTACTAGTTGTTGCAGGTGGGAAAAAGTTTACTGCTAAAAATTAAAGAGAAAATCAAGGACTTCTTATGTAGAAATCTTGATATCTTTGCATGGCGGCATGAGGATATGGTAGGCATGGGCTCCAAGGTCAACTGTCACCACCTAACGATTGATCCCATGGTACAACTTTAACTGGCCATCTCCAATAAGTCCCTTAGTACAGTTTAATTGGTGGTCTCTAATGAGGCCCTCGATACAGTTCTTATAAGAGACAAATGTACTACTTAGTTGCCAATCTATTACATTAGCAAGACACTTCTAGCGCCCGAAACCCGCTACCCCAATATGGAAAAGCTAGCATTGGCATTAATCACAACTTCTAGAAAATTGAGGCCCTACTTCCAAGCCCACAATATATAGGTGTTAACCAACTTTCCACTTAGGCAAGTGTTCCAGAAGCCTAATGCCTCAGAGAGGTTGTTGAAATGGGCACTTGAGCTCAACAAATTTGGCATCATCTTCAAGACGAGAGTTGTTATCAATGTCAGCCCTAATGGACTTTGTGGTAGAATTTGTCAACATCCCTTAAATGGAAAAGGCAATGGAACCCGTCGAGTCTCCCACATAGAACCTGATCGTGGATGGTTCAACTGGTAAAATAGGCTCAAGAGCTGGAGTAGTCCTAGTTAGCCCTATGGGTCATAAATTGAATTGTGCAGTGAGGTTCCAATTTAAGGCCACAAACAAAGTGGTTGAGGACCAGGCACTGCTTGCAGGCCTTAGACTACCCACAAAAATACAAGTGAAGAGGTTACTCGTGAATAGTGACTCTTAACTGGTCGTTAGCCAAGTCAACGGTAACTTCACCGCCAGGGACAAGAGCATGGCTGCGTACCTTAAATTAGTAATGGACCCACTCCCATCCTTCAAAAAGTTTGAGCTAGTTCAAATCTGACGTCGGACAGAATATTGATTATCCTGCAGGCTAGTTCTAGCAGATGAATCAAAAGGAACAACACAAGAATATCACCAAAAAGCACAGAGAGAACATATCTGAAGTTCAATGAATTTTATTAAATCAAGTCATCTAAAAATAAGTCCACAAGCCAGACTTTACAGCTAAACTCCAAATTTTACCAAAAATTGTGAAATTCCAAAAATTACGCCAAAATAAAATACATGATAAAATAATTAATCTGCAAAAAATTCGGGCCAAATATAGTTAAAAAAACATTTCTTAACATATAAATGAATTATTATCAAAAATAGCAAAAATTAACTAAAAATAGTGATTCGGATGAGAAAACAGCGGAATTTGAGGTTGTAAAAGTTGGCGTGCACGCTGAAACAAGCTTTCCGAATTGGGGTCATAAGCCTGATTTCGACTACCGTAGCCAAAGTTATGGCTAAAAGACTGAAATGTACAAAAAAAACTACTCCAATTAGGAAAATAATGTGATCATTTCCCGTCTTTGCGCTGATCTGCCAACTCATGATATTTCAACGCTAATAAGATGCATTCTGGAAGCTCAGCATCATCAGTCTCGGATATCCCCTGCATCAAAATCACACGCGTTGAGTATGCCCACACCGATGCCCATCTATGTTAACCGGTAGCAAAGGTTCTGAGCTACTAATAGTTGTGCCCATAGAGCATCTCGCGGAACTTTCTATATCAGGGACAAAAAAGTGATGTGGGTAGAAGGGACCCCACATGGATGCAACCTATTGTAGCCTATCTTAAAGATCACGTTCTCCCTGATGACAAAGAAGAGATCTATAAGCTTAGGAGGAAGTCTGCTCACTTTAAATTTTTGGATGACGTACTTTACAAGAGAGGATTTTCCTTTCTCTCATTTGATGTGTTAGAGGGGAAGAGGCTACTTGCATACTCCGCGAGATTCATGAGGGTAGTTGTGGCAATCACTCGGGAGGACTTGCATTAAGCACGAAACGCGCTGAGACATGGGTATTATTGGCCTACCATGAAAAATGATGTCATTCAGTTTGTACGAAAATGCGACAAATGTCAACGCTTCTTCCCTGTTCAAAGACAACATTCTCAATATCTGATTGTGGTATCCAGCCTCTGGCCATTTGCAAAGTAGGGTATGGATCTCATAGGTCCCTTGCCTAAGGGCAGAGGTAGTGCAAGTTTTGTTATAGTTGTTATTGCCTACTTCACCAAATGGGTTGACGCGGAACCTTTGGCAAAATCACAAAAGTGAACACTTCCAATTTCTTTTAGAAGAACATTATATGACGATTTCGAATTTTCCGTTCAATTGTCTCAGACAATGGGAGACAATTTGATAACAAAAATGTCAGAGACCTATGCAAAGAGTTGGGAATCAAGAAGTATTTCTCCACACCACTTCATTCCCAAGCCAATGGGCAAGTCGAGGCTATCAACAAAACTATCAAGTATACTCTGAAATGAAGGCTTGACGCGTCCAAAGGAACATGGGTATATTAATTGCCACAAGTGTTGTAGGCAATACGAACTACCAGTAAGACCCCAACTTGAAAACCCCATTCTCGATGGCCTATGGTGCTGAAACAATGAGCTTTGTAGAGGTTGGATTACCTTCTCCACGTCGATTGCAATTCAGTGGGGTATCAAATGATGAACTAAGAAAATGTGAGCTCGATTTCGTCGATGTAAGAAGAGTTGACTTAAAATTGAGACTGACAACATAACAAATACTATAATGCAAAAGTCAAGAAAAGATCATTCAAGATAAATGATCTAGTTATTTGAATGGTGTTTTTATCTTCCGAAGAGCCAGGGGTAGGCACATTGGGTTCGAACTGTGAAGGTCCATATCGCATCAAAGAGGAGCTTTGACCTGGCAGTTATTGGATAGAAGACATAGATGGAAAGGTACAGTCTCGTCCATAGAATATCGAGCATCTAAGAATATATTATCAATGAATGTATTTAGTAGCTGGAAGATCTTACCCAGTCTTTGCAAAAAAAAAAAAAAAAAAAACTTTAATGTGAATGAATAAAATAGTATTTCCTTTAAAGAGATCTAAAGCAGAAGCCTTCAGTGGTGAAGTTTTGACACCTCGGAGAAGATGATCGGATCCTAAAATAGATTACCTCATTTGTTCTCAGAGGCGTATACATCACATGCCTTACCTTGACAAAATTGAACGCCAAAGAAGTCCTTACATGGTTGAACCATCCACCATGTAGGAAAGTGTAGGTGCCTCGAAAAAGAGGATCGGATCCTAAAAGGGATTACCTCATTTGTTATTTGAGGTGTACATCACATGTTTCACCTTGATGAAACTGAATGGTTGAACCATCCACCATTTAAGGAAGCGTAGGCTCCTCGAAGAAAAAGATCAGATCCTAAAAGGGATAAATTCATTTGTTCTCCGAGACGTTATCAAAGGCTTCCTTGACGAAGTTGAACGTCATTGGGAAATGATAGAAGATTAAAAAGAAAGTTACATGTACTCTCATAATTAAACCATGCATGCATTTCATTGAAATCTCCAAAAATAGAGAAAAGTTCATATAATTCAACAAGAGAATCTTTACAAAAGGGACATCGTGGCCACATTACAAAAGTTGAAAACCAAATATCTACAACAAGCAAGAGGCGTCGGGAGAGGCGGCTGAGGTCCTGATGCCTCAGTAGTAGGTGCTTCAGCAAGTGAGGTTTCTTGACCTAAAGTTTCATCCTCAAGATCATCATCTTGGTCCACTTCTTCATTGGCCTCAACTCTTTGTAAGATGGGAGTTGGCAATGTAATTTTTCACCACTTCCTCACCCGCCAGTTGAGCCTTAGCCTTAGCTCTATCAGCCTTTTGTACATAATGCTTTATTTGCCCCCTCATAAAACTGATTGGAATCCTTGAACCTAGCGAGTCCCAAATTGGCCTTCTCCAAGGTTTCGATCGTAAGCTTCTGATGACTGTTTGAGGTTTCCACCTTCTTCGTTAAGGAAGCAACCTCGCACTAGGACTTATGAATATTCCTTTTCAGAGCTTTAATTTCAACCAAGGCATATTCCAAATTGGCTACATCTTCAACTCGCTGGGCCCTCATCATCTTGGCCTCAGCCTTTATTTTCTTCATTTTCTCTTCAGTAGAAGCCAGCTTGTCAACTGAGGCTTTATTATGTGTTTGAATGTCAACTAACACCTCCTGACATTCAATGGTGACCCCAAAAGCTATGGCACTTTGGCTAGCTAAGGTCGTCGTAAAGTTCGTCGTATCACATGTGGATACGTAGGACTGCCACATCTCAATCTAAAATTTGTAGAAGTTTGTGGTGGCACCTTGGACTTCTTGAGGCATCATATCCATAATAGCAAGGACAATCTACTCATCTTGCCCTGCCAAGAATCTCCCGAACTTACCAAGGGTCCTCGCAGCTAGGGTTTTCTTCGCGGCCTCCAAGGCCTGCTCCGTTTCTTTTTTGCCCTCTTCATTGGCCCTTCTCTCCATCTCAACCTTCACGGCCTTCATCGAAGCATCAATCAGCTTTGGAGGGGAAGTAGTTTGTTCGGCAACATGGACTATAGTGGTGCCAAATTTTACCGAAGCAGAGCTATTGCTGTGAGACAGCTTCATCTTTTCTAAGGCTCTTCTGTTTTTTGCTTTCCCTTATTCCCCTTCTCCTTGGCCTCATCTACATTGGGACCACCTTCTCGCCACACTTTTCAACATAATCCTTGTTGAGGCGTCCCAATTTACCCCTGACGCGTTTGTCATCTCCAAAAGAAAGTTTCAAAGCCCTGGCGCCAACAGTCGAAGTGGCCTTTAAGATTGAGGCCTTGTCAAGGGTAAAATATTTCTTCTTCTTCTTGAAATTATTTGTGAACAGCAAAAACAAAGGTTAGAAAATGTCAAAAGAGCTATGAAATAACCTATAAACAAGGTTCCAGGTTACCTTTCGAAGCCATCAATTAGTAGTCCAAGAAATATCTGATTCGGTCTATTAAACGATCAAAGTAGTGCAACTTTAGAGGTTGTTTGTAGACGTCCTCAATAATGTTTCACTCTGCCTCGTGCAGTTCAAAGCGAGATCCCAAATCTACAAAAAAACCAATGTCAATTGCAATTATGGAAGAGAAAGACAATATATAAAGGAAAACACTCGTGTACTACGGAGTACTGGGTTGGTACGGTGCAAGTTGGGGCTGTGTTTCCCTCAACCATTTGCTACCCCCCTGATCAAACTTTATTTCCAGGTGAACGATCGTTCCTAGATCTTCCTTTCATCTAGGTAATATTTCTGTTAGATTATTTCTTCGGCATTGCCTCCATTGTTTTCTATTATCTTTGATGGCTTTCGGATCGAGTGCTAGTAGTGGTAAGGTTATGATTGCGAAGTTCGGAGAAGAGACTTTGTCCGAGGGATCGAATGGAGTTGTTAGGTCATGATTGAGGGTCCTATAGATAACGAGACGGGATGGAGGGACTGCCAAGATTCCTTCTGCTATGACCTCCACCAAACTAGTCGAACTTAGGGAAAAATATAGTATCCCAAATTACATAAATTTTAGCTATCATCAAAATAAAGGAATCTCAGCAGTTCAGCATCATCCTGCCTCGGCTCAAAATAAATTTCAGTTATCTTCGAAATAAAAGGAGTATTGGTAGTTTAGCGCTATCATATCTCGGCTCGACCAAATTTTAGGTATTTTCGTAATTCGAAGAAATATGACTAACTTCTAACTCCAATTATGATATAAATATCCATACTTGAACTTGGGGGCCTATTATGTTATCAAAAAATTTTAAAAAGATAAAAAAGTATCCATTTAATATTGAAGTCCACGCATGATATGAATAACTATACATGAACTTGAAAAACTATTGTTATGCCTCGTCACACGTGACTCCACGTGGTCGACCCACCAAGGGCTTTTGGTCGATTATTGGACTAGTCGACCTACTCAAATTGGAGAACCACCTCCACTGAAGCTGTCTGCACGAATAACGAAGCCCTGAAGCTAAGTCTAAGACTCATTTGTAGTTTATCTGTCGAAGTAAAGATATTGAGGTGAAGAATGTCAACAAAGTCAAAACTAAAGCCCAACCATAGCAAATGAGGACCCACACGTGAAAATCCTGAATTTATGTATGAAATCTTTTTGGAATAATTGATGTGACATTTGTAATGAGTAAAATTTCAAGTATTGTCAGTTTATGTAATATGGTGACTACTCTTTGTAAGAGTATTAAACGCCACGTGCTAGAAAGTTCAAATTGATACTTAGAATTGTATGTTTCAACTAAGAAAATGAGACCACATGTATCTTCATTCAATGGATATCATTTCATTTGTAGTATTAAAAATAATCTATCCATGTATCATTTGAAAACTAATGTCACTCTTTATACTTGAAGCTAATATTTGTCTTCTCTCTGATGGCTTATACACGTACTTTGCTAGTAGTTTAGATTATTTGCTATCTTTGAGATCTTAGCGATTGGTCATTATTATACAATCATCTTGTATATCTTGCTAATATCCGAATATTTTTGTCTCATGTTATAGAGCATCTCCCATGTCCATATATGAAAACCTTCTCCGACAAGTCTCTGGTCAAAACGTATTGAAATTTACTTGTATAGACACGAGTGGACCCGACATTTGTCGTTAGGGGTGGGCGTGGGTTGGGTTGGGTCGGTTTTTTTTCAACCCAAACCCAACCCAACTTGGTCGGTTTGATAAAAAATCAACCCAACCCAACCCAACCCAATTATTGATTTAAACCCAACCCAACCCAACCCGATCAAAATCGGTTTGAGTTGGGTTGGGTTGGTCGGGTTGGGCTTCGGCCCAATCAAAGTTAAATTCGATTTATTTGTTAAATTTGGATAATTTTTTAGAATTTGAAATTACTTGAAAATTTACGCCTTTTAAACACACATATAAGGAATTCTTTCTAAAAATAATGTATAAATAAGTTTAAAATTTAAGAAGCATTTTCTTTTTTACAATTTTTTTAAATTCAATCACTTCATTATCATGTCTTTAATTTTTATTTTAACGTCAAATGACATTCATTTTAAATAGTGTTCATGTGAATCGGTCTATGTGAAAAAAATTGACATTTATATATTATAAATTATTATCTTATCTTTACTATTAAGTCTATTTAATTTATTTTTTTAATCTTATATATTAATTTTTTGAATTCATCGGGTTGGGTCGGGTTGGGTTGGGTTTTAATTCATAACCCAAGACCCAACCCAACCCAACCTTAAATTCAATTTTTCAACCCAACCCAACCCAATTGAACTTAAAAAATCAACCCAAACCGATCGGTTTGGGTCGGGTTGGTCGGGTTTTTGCCCACCCCTATTTGTCGTCCACGTCACCCTTACAAAAGACGAGGTCAACATAAATAATTATGTACATATAGTACAAAATTAAAGTGGAGCCCAAACAGGGTTTTAAAAAATTAAAAGAGCAATAATATGTTGGAATCAGATGTAACTTCTATTTTCCTAACTTACATTACACAGTTGTACCCTGAAGCACTTTTACCCTTTGTATTTAACTTATTTCTTATGAACCTTAGTCCTTATTTGACAATAATTATTCCAAAACTCTTTATTCTACGTATTCATTTTTAACCACACATTCTCACAAAAAATATTATGTATGTAAATTCAAAAAATTTCCCTACAATTTAACTACACATTCTCCGAAAATTCATTATTTAAAACTTTATTTCTGTAAAATAATGATTGTCAAACATAGGCTTAATGTACTACAATATTAACTCAAGCATGATGCTTAGGAAGAATAAGGTTCCATTCTTTGGAGGTCACCTAATTTATAGATTTTTTCCGTGTTGATCATCCAACTTATATTTGTTTAAATTTGATCATTCAACTTAATATTATATTTTGACATCAGTCCGTGTAATTGTATCAAAACTATAGCAAATCTCGTGTGACTAACAAAGATGACCTGGCCTTATTTGATAATAAGTTTTCGTGTGAAGTTGATTTTTTATAAATAATTTTACGAAAGTTGTTTTGTTTTAAGAATATGTGGTAAAAAAAAGTTATGGAGAAATGAAAAAAATAATTTATTTATTTTTAAACTGTATAGTTAAAAATGAATGTGGGAAAGACGTAATTTTCCAAAAATAAATTTTAAACAAGAGCTAAATTAGCAATTAACTTGCTAAACAAAATGGACAATGATTACAAAAAAGGAAAATTACATGGCAACATGTGTTTAAAGATGATAATTCTAAAATCAGGCAATAAGTTTCCTTAAGCATAAATAAGATATTAATCAAAATTAAACATACTCTCTCATCTCTGTCTCTCATTCGCGCACACTCTCTCATCCCACTCTCCGGTTAGTCTTCACCATTAGCCTGAGTTATGATTTTTCATCTTCATCACTAGACCTCCGGCGACCAAGGCCAGCATAGCGGCGCACGATGCTCAATCGTTGAGTGCTACGCGATAGTGTTGTAGCGTCGATTTGAATGTCGTATAACGGCGATTCTAATGAGATCCATCACCGGCTAACCCAGTCAGAAAATCAAGATTTCAGCCTAATTTCAGATGAGCTCGATCCAAAAAAATGCTACCAATGCTCCCAATTTGTCATACTTTAGATTTTGTGTTGGGTAGCTGCGATGTAGCTTTGGGCTCATCGCTGTGGGGCGGCGTGAGCGCCGTTATCATTGCTGCCATGCTATTATCGCCACTCACAACGATCGCTGCACTCGATCTCGACGATGTGCCTCTGATTTGATGCTTTACTAGAGTTTTGGCGTTGGTGATTTATTTTGTTGTTGGGTTGTTAGTGGTGATGGTGGTTGTGCGATAGTAGTGGTTGTTGTAGAGTGTGATGGTGGTAATGATGGAATGTTGGTGGTTGATCAATATCCACGAGTGGTGATGGTGGTGTCATGTATGCTACATCACATTAAGTTTCCGTGACCAAATCTATTGAATACGTGACCCGTTAAATTGGATGGGACACATGTCATATATTCAAAAGATTTGGTTACAGATCATTAGATTAGGTCACAAGTTACATATCCGAGATATTTGTTCAACTCCCATTGGATCAGGTCACGGTCATATATAACAAGGCATATGTTTAATTACATAGGTCACATGTTACGAATTCAAGATATTTGATCACAGACTCGAGAGATTTGTTCACTGACCATTAAATCAGGTCATACGTCAAATGTCAAGTGCATGGGTCACAGGTCACGAATTCAAGAGATTTGGTCACAAGTCATTAGCTCAGGTCACATAGATCTAAGAGTATAGGCCAATAGATCACGTCATATGTTACATGTCAAATTACATAGGTCACATGTCAAAAATTCAAGATATCTTGTCACGCCATTGATTTCTCCGACCTCAGTCGATTGGGATTGGTCACAAATTCATTTAACCAAATTTCAGCGATGAGAATTTAAGTTATTAGCTTCGGTAAGTACTTTGTAAATTACACCAGGAGTTTTTTTTTTTTTTTTTCAATTTTCAATTTTAAAAAATTAAATTATACTATCACTGCTCAGTCTCAGTCACCGACGAATTTAGTTGTCTTTGAGCAACGATCAATTTGTCGCTGAGAAGAAGTCACTGACGGGATAAAAGGTCGGTGAGATGTCGACGGCGTGTGGATGTCGACGAGTGAAGTGGGGGAGATTGAGGTAGGTGTTGGTAGATTAATTAAATTTGATAATATTATTATTTAAAAATAAAAACCTGAATTTTGGATTTTGAAACATAGAGTGTGTTTGGTACACATTATCATTTTTAATTCTCATTCTTCTACTCATTTTTAACAACACATTCTTTAATAAAATAATATTTTCAATCACATCAATAATTTTTTCTTATTTTAACAACATATTCACCATTCATCACATCAATAAAATACATTTTTTCCTCAAAAATGCACATCAAACACACCCATAATATCTCAAATTTGATTTGGTACATATTTAATAGCTGATATATGATTTTTTTTTTCCCTTAAAAATTTTGAGAGTCAAAATGGATTGACTAGCCGAACTGACCCACATCCATACAGGCTCAACTTAGACCTCTAGGCCTTAATCAACTCATCTAAAAATATGGTCTAACAAAACCTAATTCAAACCATCTTTAAAAGTTGTGGACCAAACTAGCTTCCGAACACGGCAAAATGAAGGCTAATTAAGCTAGTTGGGCAAACAAGTCAATTTTTAATTTATAATTTAAAACAAAAAATATATATATATTATTCACATTCATATATCTGCAAATTACATCATTTGAATTGTTTTTAAAATTTAAATAATCATTTACAACTAAAATTTATTATGACAGTATAAATTTTAATAAAAATTGAATTGAACCAATCATCATGATTGTTGGGCTAAAAATTTCAACCCAACACGACCTACAGATCAACCCATGAATAGATCTGAAGCAAAATAGGACGATTTCAATCCAATTTTCCAACAAAGTGGATCTTCTTACACTTATGCTGCTTGTGCATTTGACACAATAATAAAACTATAGATTTGGCAAGCGTTATTAATTTAATAACATTAGAAAATGTTCTAAGTCGTTACATATTCCATTGGTGACGTGGAATTTGTCTGATACGTGCAAAAAAAATACTACTATACCAGCATGAATGATCACATGGGTGATCGTATGTGAGTGTGCGGGTCCCATGTGAATAAAATAATATTTTCCCCAACACTCACATGCTATCACTCTTGTGGTTCGTGTAGCATTGCTCCTTGTGCAAAGTTGAAATGGTTAAATTAAAATACAAAAATAAATCAAGTGTTCGAAGTGTAATTAATTAAAGTTAAATGACAAATATAAAATAAACATATAAGTTCAGTAACCTTGGTTGAATTTTCCACCGCCTCCTGTTTCGGTATGGACAGTTTGTGACATATTTTTAACTCACACCATTTCATGCAGTTTGAAATTTTTTCAAACCAAAGCAAGCCATTTTATTTCTCAAAACAAATCATTATTTGACGTTTGATTCGATTTTGATCCGACACTTGTCTATCAACATTATAATAATATATTTAAAATAAGTTAATATATAAGTTTAAATGATAACTAATAATGTTAACTATTAAATTACTATCATATTTGTCTAAAATTCGAAATACAAACAAAAAGAAAAAAAAAAGTAATAGCAACATATCATCTACCAACATGTCGATAGCTTTCTCCTCTTAAATTTTTACGAGCAACAATATAGATGCAGCAGCACAATAAGCTAGGCCCTTTTTTTGCGTGGGTGATTATGTGCCCCAAACTATATTTTTCTTCAATTCTTGTTCTCCATTCGATGCTTATGTGAAACATTGAATCGTTGAACACGTTTTTATTCTTGTTCACTTTGCTACCTATACCATATTTAGAGTTATCTAAGATAAAGTGTCCAAATTAGATTGTAACAATCCGTGAGACAATGAGGGAGTAAAGAAAATAAATTAAAGCTCTACTTTGCTTTGAACGCATAATTCTTCTAACAGATTATAACAACTGAAAGTCAACCTGCAACATATAATCTTTCTTCTTCAACTTCCCCATATTTATCACCAAATGCATAAAGAAACAGTATATGCAAATAAATGAACCAAAGAACCCTACCCTAACCAATAACGATTGATCATCAGAACCTTCCCCTCTTATATTTCTGAATGCAGAACATGTTAAAATGAAATAAAGAAATTCCCTGCTTCTTCACTTAAATAATTATGAACCAATCAATCGATTCTCTAATCAAAAACCCCCCACTCTATGATGAAGATGTGATGGTTCCTCTGCTGGAGTAGGCACAGAAGAAGCGAAATGCCCCCAGGGGTATTCCATTGCCATCATCTTGTTACTCCGCTAATTCTGATTATGCCTCGAGTCTCATCCAAATTCACGAAAATTGTAAATCACTAAATTGGTTTTTTCCTTCAAAACTATAAAATTTATGATTTAATGAAATTAGTTTTTTAATTAAAAAAAAGGTTCGATTCGATTTTGTGCGATTTTTGAAAATCAAAACCTAAACCAAACAATTTTGAAACGATTTGATTCGGTTTGACGAAAAAAACGGTGGGACCACGTGGACTCGAACCAACGAGTTCAATTCAATTTGCGATTTTTTTTGTGCAGTCCTACTAGAAGACTAGAATAGTGGTACCTGATTGTTGTGCACTAGGAAATCTAGTAGGACCCATTAATTAGGGATTGCATTTAAATTTGGATTGTTATAAGAATAAATTGAGTGTATTAGCCCCGATCTTTTTCGAAAGTTGCAATTTTGTTCTCAACTAATTTTTATTTATTTTTTTGTCTAGTTCTTGTCCCCATCCTTTGTTAAATTGGCATATTAAGGATTTTTTTCACCATTTCCATTCATTTTAGACGTTGAGTCCATCCAAGTGACCTACAAGTGTCTTTTAAAAGGCAATTAATCCAAGAGTAACATTAGGGATGATAATTTGGCTTGCTGTCGAGCTGAGCCCAAGCTGGCTTAGGAGCCTCATAGTTCGACTGGTAAAAAAAAGGGAAATGACAGCGTGAAAAATGCAGCAGTCTTCTACCTTTATTTTTAAAGGCAAAGGCAGCAATATTAAGGGGAAAAAATCAGCTCGGCCCAGTTCTGTTCGAAAAGGCTCAAGCCTAAATCTCGAGTCGAGCCTTAATATTTTGGCCGACCAACAGCTCGACTCAGTTCAAAAAAAGCTTACCATTTTACTCGAGTCGAGCCTTAAGTAACGTTATTTGTACATAATGATGACATAGAAGAATGATAGTGATTATAATAACTGGATTTCTTTTCTTTCCTTTTTTTTTCTCTTCATCTTTCTTTCATGTCATCATTATGTGCACAATTATGTATCAATAGCATTACTCTCAATCCAAATACTAATAGCCATGACAAAGAAAAATTAAAATAAATACTAATCTTTTTCACATCTCACCCAATCTAGGCCATTTTGAATTTGGTTTTCACAAATACCATATTTAATTTTAGTATTTGCAAAATATCGGGGAGATTTCTCCCTTTGGTGTTCACGTCGAGGATGGCAATGAGTGTTGGGCCCACTACAACAAAAATGACATTTTGCAACACATAAAATGCAACATTTGTTATTTGAATGTTGCTAAAGGTGTGTATCGCAACAAAAATATAAATGAATGTTGCCATTGGTAAATATCAATTTTATTTATTATATATTCATTCATGCTGTGATTACTAATTTTCTTTTCTATTATCTGGGCAAGATAGACCTGACCTCCAGTAACATACTGAATGGCGGAATATATATATATATATAAAGAACCCAGCTAGGTAAATGAAATGCCATGTATCATCTTTCAATTTGACGTGATCAGTTTCTCCTCCTAGAAACTTACTGACCTTTAAAAATAAGATTTTAAGTATAAAAACTTTGTAGAAAAATTCCAATTAAATTGAATGCAAAATATAAAAATAATGAACTTTCATTCTCACCTGTGACATATATACATTTCGATCATTTTTTTTTAAAAAAAAAAAAAAATCATGTTTCCACTTTTCAACCCAAAATGTCAAAAAAAAAATAATAATAATAAATAAACATGAATTTATCGTATATTGCACTTACCGTATATGTCTTTAATACAATGAAATTCGGTAAGAACCTGAACTTATCGTATGTTGACAAATTACCACGAAATACGGCATTAACCAGAAAATTCATCAAATATCTTCAACTAATAATAATTAAATAAGAACAATTATCCTTTAATGATTTACATTAAATTAAATAAAATACGAAATTATGGAATAAACGAAATAGTGCGTAAAAAGAAAAAAAATAACTTAAATCGACGATTTGAAAAGGGAAATATCTAATTTTGGCCTCGAAAATGATCACACCCAGCGAAACTTGGCAACCACAACGTGCGCGACGAAAATACCTTTTCGAATTGAGGTCATGAGCGCGATTCTGAAAATCGTAGCCAAAGTTATGGCCGAAATACTAAGAAAGAACCAAAACTGCACAAAAAATGACTTTGGGGACCGAAGTGTAGAAGTGTCAAAAGTTTAAGGACCTAGTATTGCAATTTTAAGGATAAAATTGATAGAAAAATCAAATTATGAGGACTAAAATGTACAAGATGAAAGTTGAAGGACTTGACGAGCAATTACCCCGAGAACTTAGATGTAATAAATGAAATGAGCAAAATCTCCATGCACACAGAGCGCAAAAGCATCATGCACACGGAGCTTTTGCAAGCTTCGTGTGCATGAAGTTAATTTTTTTTTTCACACAAATGCAAAAGCTCCGTCTGAATGGAGCTGTTTGCTCATTGCACACGGAACAAAAGTGTCTTTCATTTATTGCAATTAAGTTCTCGTGGTAATTGCACATCAAGTCTTTCAACTTTCATCTTGTACTTTTTAGTCCTCATAATTTGACTTTTCTATCAATTTCATCCTAAAAATTGCAATCCTAGGTCCTTAAACTTTTGGCACTTCTGCACTTCAGTCCCCAAAGTCATCTTTTTGTGCAATTTTGGTCATTTCTTAGTATTTCGGCCATAACTTTGACTACGATTTTCATAATCGCGCTCATAACCCCAATTCAGAAAGATTTTTCGCCGCACACATTGTGGGAGAGTTCTAAATCTTTTCTTTTTCTTTTTTTAACATTCTCTTTGTATGTTTTTAATTATTATTATCTTTTCATACTTTGACCAATTTTTAAAAATTGACTTAATAAATAATTATGCAAAATATTTTTTATTTCGACAATAACTTTAACTACGATTAAATCGCGCTCATGACTCCAATTCAAAAAGCTATTTTCGGTGTGCACGTCGTGGCCACCAAAGTTCACTGGTGCGAGTCGTTTTGGAAGTCAAAATTCGCTGTTTTTACTTCAATTTAAGTTATTTTCTTCTTTTATGGCAATCAGTAAATTGAGATTGAATTTCTCTCTGGCGTGTCACGGAGACAGGGCCGTCTCCATGACACGGAGATTAATGTGGAAAAAAGGTAACTTACCGGTTAGCTTGGTTAGCTTAAATCAAATATCGGTAAATGAAGGAATATTCATTTTTCCTAAACTGAAATACGGTAAGTTCTGAAACCGTCAATTTGAAATACGGTAACCTCATTAAATCCGGTAAGCGTTTATTGAATCTGGTAAGCTTCAACCAAAATACGTTAAGAACGATTCCGGTATACATATCAAATACGGTAAGTGTGATTTAAATCCGGTAAGATCGACAAAGAGAAAATTAATGATTTTATTAGCATATAACTTATGAAAATTACTTAAAAATCCAACAGTATTCAATTTAACTCACTAATAAGCATCACAAATTCTTTTTATAATGTAACTGGTTAATTTCGATTGCAAAATCAAATATTTTTCTTTTTTTATCTAACGCAATCAAAATGCTAAAAAAATATCTTCCAATTATAACAACATCAGAAACTAAATTAAGATGATTTTAAAAAAACTAAAATCTTTACGCTAATAAAAATATATAATTCGTGCACCACATAATTGTATAAATTGTTTACAATCAATTTCATTACTTTAAACAAATAATTGTTTAAAATAAGGCAAAAAATATATATTAAATGTGCAGACATAAAAAGGAGAAAAACACTTTTTTTATTTTTTTATTAAAGGTACAGTACTTTTCTTGCATTTTTAAAAGATTATCTCTCATATACAATTAAGCAGGCTGAAATACAATAAGTTTTGAAATCGTTAATTTGAAATACGGTAAGCTAATTAAATCCGGTAAGCGTTTATTGAATCCGGTAAGTTTCAACCAAAATACGGTAAGAACGATTTCGGTATGCATATCAAATACGGTAAGTATGATTTAAATCCGATAAGATCGACACGGAGAAAACTAATGATTTTATTAGCATATAACATTTGAAAATTACTTAAGAATCCAACTGTATTCAATTTAACTCACTAATAAGCACTACAACTTCTTTTTATAATGTAACTGGTTAATTTCGATTGCAAAATCAAAGATTTTTGTTTTTTTATCTAACGCAATCAAAATACTAAAAAATATCTTACAATTATAATAACTCCAGAAATTAAATTAAGATGATTTTGAAAAAACTAAAATATTTACACTAATAAAAATATATAATACATATACAATTCGTGCACTGCATAATTGTATAAATTGTTTACAATCAATTTCATTATTTTAAACAAATAATCATAGTTATCAGACCCGACCCGGGCATCGACCCGATCAAGGTACTAGGTCATCGTGTTACTGGTTGGACCGGTGGGTCATTAGTTAAAAATAATTTAATAATTTTTAAAGTATAATTTTTTATTTTTTAGCTTGAGACAAAATTAAACTTTTCAAGTTATTTGTCACTAATTTTTTTTATGCATTTAATGATTTTTTGAACTCATTTATTAGTGATAATGATTAAATTTTGTATATTATATTAAAAAAAATTTCCTTTTTGTGATGTACAAATTATTTATTAGCTATTATTGACCAAAAAATTATGTGTATTATCTATTCAATTTATCTTAATTAAAATTAATTTTTTTTCAAACAAAATAATTATTTGAAATAACAATGTAGAAGAGTTTGAAAATTTGGTTAAAAAAATCTATTGGGTCGCCTAGTCTGAGAATTATATAACACCATAATTATTAAAAATCGACCCGGTCTGGATGATCGGCCCGGTCAAACTCGATTTTGACCGGGCCAATTGCATTTATATAACGTGATCTTGCCCGGGCCGGGCTTAATAACTATGCAAATAATTTTTAAAATAAGGCCAAAAAAAAAAATATTAGAGGTGTAGACATAAAAATGAGAAAAACACTTTTCTTATTTTTTTATTGAAGGTACAATACTTTTTTTGCTTTTTAAAAGATTCTCTCTCACATATAATTAAACAATATATTCACGCTTGCGTTACATAAAATTTCTACAGTAAAATACACCGTTACTGTTGCATCTACAGTAAATTCTTATTGCGCTTTTTAAGAGAATGTAGATAATATACAAAACAATTATGATATCATTGTTAAAACGGTTTTCGACACATTTCATAGTTTTAAATAACCATAAAAAAATGTGTTTCGACTTTCAAATCTTTATCTTGATTTATTATAGATATACTTTTACCTAATAATCTAATCCAAACTATAAAAAAAAAAAAAAAAAATTAATTGAGAACACAATATAAACGCTTTACTCAAAATAGAGAGCAAGATACAATGAAAATGAATGACATGAAATGTAGTATACTGGTTTTAAAAGCTAAATGACTTTTTCATAAACAGATTACCTATTTTCGAAATTCCTTGCGCAGTAGACCCGTTGATACCTTACCCTTATACAATCATATGAAAGCGGGCAACAACTTCCAATGCATGCATTATCATGTTTATAATGCAAAACTACACGAGTGAATACTCAGTAAATAATGACATTCATGATTATGTGGATGTTTTTTTTTATCCTTTTCTCGATATTTGAGCTTGTTAGTCTTTTATCTTTTGAGCATCAAAATCCCAAGACGGTGTATTAAATGAGCTCAAATTATCAATATGACCAATAACAATCGTGCTATAGACAATGATTTTATGGTACTAGTTGATGCGACAGCTCAAGATTCAACAATGTCTCTATCCTAGTAGCCACAACGAATCCTAGTGGATACGACTCGTGAAATATTCATAAAATTTGTTCAAAAATAAGATTTAGTCAGAGTCAAACAAATCACATAGGTGCTACAAGCATGTTGAAGGTATGATGTCAACTTCTATTATTTATGTAGATGATATTACTACAATTAGGAACAACGACTAAAAAATCTCTTAATAAAGAGTTTGAGATAGACGTGGGGAATTTGCAGCATTTTCTCGATATAGAGGGCGGAGATCAAAGCTTAGAATCTAATGCAAAAATCTATGTCATGGACCCTTTCAAGGAAATATGTATGCTAGGATGTCGTGCAAGTGATTCACCAATCAACACAAGTTATAAATATATAAGTTTCAACATGTAACAAAGTCATAAACAATGAGAGTTGATCTATATTTCATGCAGACGTACATTGTCTTTTGAGGTAAGCATAGTTAGTCAATTTTGCATGTCCAAATAAATATCATATCAATGTAGGCATGGGGTCCTAGTCTCAAAATTCTCGGCTCTTGGTGAACTGCTCCCGCAGCGAGTGCATATCACCGCGTGCCAGTTGAGGATTACGAGAATTCTAAGATATCTTAAAATAAGAAAATAACTTCTCTTTAAAAGAAATAATCACACTAATAATAACAGGGCATGCTCAATTAAGTGATAAGAGATTGACTTCTAGAAGTAACACGCAAACAGTTGTGACTAGATCAAGTGGTGTAGCTTAATTTTTGTCAATGAAATTAGGAATTCATGAACTTGTGCAGCTTGATTATTTGATGAAAGTACTCAGGTAGAGTAATCAACACTCAATGAGACTATATTATGATTAAAAAAAAGTTGCAATTAGCATAGCTAATAATTCCGTCCAACGGGATACATAGACATTTGTTTTTTTTATGTATTTGAAAAACGAAACAACATTGAAGAGAAAACTAGTTTACCGAACTGGAAATGTTTGTAACACAATAGTAAAGCTATTTGTTTGTATCAAGGAGAGGAGTTTTTTTTTTTTTTTTTTTTTTTTTTTTTTTTTTTTTTTTTTTTTTTTTTCCATTATTTGTTTTTTGGTTGTGCAATTAGTCCCTAATCTTTGATGCCTCTGGTCCCAAATTTACAAAATCACTTTTTGGTCCTTAACCTTAAGTTCTGTTTTTATGTTTCGTCATTTAACACAATTCCATTCACATCAGCCTTAATTTTTCCCCGTGTAAGGTACAAGATCTAATATTTTCAATGGGTAAAGTTGGAAAACACACCATGCTTAACGCCTAACCTAATTATTCAAACCTAAAACTTTAATCATTTTCAATTCCAAAACCCAAGGGGTGTTTTCGGACCGTTTTCTGTTTTCGATTTTTCAAAACATTGAAAACGCGTTCTCTTTTCCATTTTCGAAAACGAGTTTTTGAAAATGATAGAAAATTTTGTGAAAAAAATAGAAAACAAATTTTTTACGATTTGACTTTTTTTTCACAAATCTGCAAAAACTCAAAAAACACGAGTTGGGAAATATTTTTTCAAAACGACAAAAAGAACGAGTTTTCAACAATCTCAAAATGGATACCCAAAACACAAAACGAATTCAAAACTCAAAACACAAAACTGAAACACGAAGAGAACGCCCCCTAAAAGAAAAGCTCTACATACAAATCTCGTCCAAATTTAGTTGAATGTGCATCCACTTCTAAAGAAGGTTTTAAAAAGTTGAAGTAGAGGATCTTGGTGATAACTAATAATAGTTTTTTTTTTTTTTTAGTTAACCTAGCATGATTTTGTTTTTCTTCACTTACTTATCGGTAATGATTTCTTTATTTTATGTGCTCTATTTTTATATTAATGTAAAAGGATGATACATATATTTTTACACGTTTATCTAGACTTGTGAATTTGCTTAATATAGGATAGTTGGGCGAAATTATACTTAATTTAGTGCGTATAATGCTTTTATAGGTGAAAATCTATATTTGGAGGTTAATCGAGCGAAAAGGAGGTTGATTGGAGCTAAAATGATGGAATTATAAAGTTAATACTTACCAGGTAACTATGAACTAGATGAATTCATAAGTTCTGGGGACTAATTTTGACTTTTTGGAGAAGTTTGTTATCTAACTCTAGCATTTTCAACACTTTGGAGGAGCAAATTTGAAGAGAATAGAAGTTGAAGTACCAAAGTGGATGATTTTGGAAGATGAAGGATCAATATGAAAGAATTGAAAGTGATAGGATCTAATTTGGACTACTTAAAGATAGAATGACCAAAAATGTACAAAAAACCTAAGCTGATAGACTAAACGTGTGTGAAAATAGCAAGCCATGGACCAAAGTGTACATGAACAGAAAAGTGGAGGATGATCGTCCCTAGTGAAATTAGGGGGCTGGATGTCGCTCACTGCCCTGCCCAATTATTGAGGCTGGCCACCTCTTAGTTTGAAGTAAGAATCAAATTTTTGGTTTCCTAAGTTGATAGCACCTTAGGGCGCGTTTGATACGCGAAATTTGCCATGAAATTAGGAAAATATTTTCCTAGTTCCTACTTTTGGCTGTTTGATACGCGGAATTTGCCCTGAAAAATGTTTGCCACCAATTTCTAATGTACAATCCCTTGAAGCACAAAAGTAGGAAAATATTTTCTTATGATTTTGTGGGAAATTATTTTCCACCTTATTGGGTGTTTTTTTTTTTTTTAATGAAAACATATTCTAAATTCAATGGTAAAAAAATTTATCCATTTAATTGACAATTTGCATGAAAAACGAAGTCAAACGAACATAAAAATTTTATGAAAATATTTTTTTTATTTTTTTTTTTACTTTTTGGCAATCCAAACAAATTTTAATACAGATTGTAAAAAAATTATTCCAAAAAGTAACCATTTGCATGAAAAACAAAACCAAACGAATTAGGTGGAAAATTATACTAATCAAATACCATTAAATCACTTCCCTCTAAAATAAATTCTAGGCAAATCACTTCCCTGCCAAATATTTTATTTGCCATTCATTTTCCATCTTTCTATCAAACGGACCCTTAGAGTGTGTTTGATAGAGATTATTTGGGAAAAATGAATTTTGAAATAGTGATATGATGGGAAATGTGTGGTTGAAAAAGAAGAAAAAGTTATTGATGTGATGGAAAATATTATTTTATTAAAGAATGTATGGTTGAAAATGAGTAGAAGAATGAGAATGAAAATGAAAATGGGAATCAAACAGGGCCTTAGTATTTGATGTACACAATTTTCAAGATTATATTGACCTCTGTATAAAAACCATATTTAGGTCATAACAAACCGTCACATATTAGAGAAAAATAGATATCAAGGTAAGAATAATTATTCATTAGTTTTAGGCTATTCTTTGCAGTGAAGAAGAGGACAACTTCAAAATTTTGAAGAACTTCATCATTGGGGGTTGTACCCATCACATCATCTAGAATGTTCAGGTCATGATTCAATTCATCTTTTATTTTTGTTCAATTCAATCATATCCAGCTAAACCCTGTGCAACTAAGATTGATGGTGATGTCCAATGAATAAAATTGGGTGCATGTAATAGAAGGTCAAATTTAATATAAAGTGCATCAAATAATATATGTCATAATTTTCATCAAACTAGGCAAGCATGTGTAATTTTAATCATTTTATTAAGGTGCCCGATATTGTACACGAACACTCTAATTGAAAAATAGTATGTACTTAACTTATATAGGTCGAACCACGAAGACAATAAATAAATGACAACTTTAGATTCAAGACCTTTAATGGTCAATATCCATGAAGTCTGACATATCTACCACATACGATTCATCATATCACTCCATATTATAAGTAGTTTTGACATGTAAGAAGTGCGTCGACTTAAAAAGACTATTAACAATTGCCTAACTAGCATTATAACCCTTGTTGATCTTTGACAAGTCATCAACAAAATTCAATTGCCTTATCGATGAATAGGGATGACAAAAATATTCATTAAATCTGATACCGACTTAATCAGGTATTTTAAATTCTAGTTTTTAACTTTTAAGTTTTAAAAGATTAATATATGGTAATTGGCACAAATCCATACATTTCAATGTTACTGTGCAAAACGTCTTCACATATCATTTTTTGGCATTTTTCACAACTACCTTTCATCTCTCATTGCGCAAAATGTCATTTTCATCTATTTTTTCAATAATATAATAATTTTACCCTTCTATTCAAATAAAAGAAAACAAAAATATATAACTAATTGCAATTATAGTCCTATATTTTTTAAAACATTATAGCTTAGTCCAAAATTCTCCACCACCACCACCACCACCACTTTCACAAACCTACCAAGTCGTCGCCTATTGATCCATATAGTACCACCTTTCGGCCATCATGCCCGCCAGACTCTATCACAACCAGCCTCGCCTCACTCTTCCCTACCTTGAACCTACCTAAATTCGTTGAAATTCGAGCCAATACAGCATGCTTACATTCTCATAAATGATTGAAATCTCCAATTACGACAACACACATGTCATGCCCAACATTTCAGTGAATTATACACATCAAGGCGCCCATTTTCATAGTCACCGATCATCTATAAACGCACAGAAAGCTATCTCTTCTAATATAACGATTGTGTGACAATTAAATGAATTTTTCGACGATGATGGTGGGATCCATGATCGCGGACCACTACCACAAGCACCTACTCTTCATGGTGTGTCCAATGAACATATGTGCCGTCCCTAATTTGCCCTGAAAATGACGGCTCAAGAACAACCCGCTCGTGTGAATAAGGTTTTCTTCCATCAATTTATGACTCAAATGTGATTCAATGCACAAATCAACATGGGAAAAATGAAATTCAGGGTCAAAAGTCATTGGGTACTTGCTCAATTGCATAAATTAGAGCACTTGTTTGCCAAAAGTCAAATGATGTTATGCACAAATCGATAACTACTGGTCAAATTTCTTTAACTTCTGGGCGTAATTTCTGCAAATTGATATCACCATTAGAGCCCTAGTGGTGATGGAGTCCGACGAGCATGGTGGCCGGAATGTGGTACTATATGAATCAATAAGTGGCGGCTTTGTAGGGTTGTGAAAGTGGTGGTGGTGGAGATTTAGGACTAAGCTATAATGTTTTGAAAATTTTAGGACTATGATTGCAATTATATATATATATATATATATATATATATATATATTATTTTTTTTAAAATTTTAATAGGAGGGTAAAATCGTTATTTTATTGAAAAATTTGATAAAAATGACCTTTTGCGCAATGAAATGTGGAATGTATGGGTGGAAATGTCAAAAAATAAAAGGTAATAACATTTTGCACGATGACATTGAAAGACATGAACGTTTTGTGTCAATTACCTATTAACAAATTATATCATTATAAATATAAGTTTACAATTACATTGGCCCGGGCCCAAATCCACAATTTGACCCCAAAAATGGGACTGAACCTTTAACTTTCACACTGCCCACTTGCATACCTTGTAGGGTCCGTTTGATTATAAAGATATAATTTGAGTAGAAAGAAAATGAATTGTATAAAATTGAATTGTCTAAAATTCATTTGACTGAAAATTGTAATTAAAGCCCCATTTGGTACATATTTTTCCTCCATAAAAATGGAAAAATATGACCGTTATAAATTACATTCAGCCATCATTTTTTACTTTATATCTATTGTGTGGGGACCATAACGACTATATTTTTCATTCTCATTCTACAAAGAACAAGAATCAAAAGAGATCTAATTGTATTTAATTTGTATAATTTTTCACTTGGAAAATGTTTAAAATTTGATATCCGTTTGACTTTGTTTTTCATGAAAATTGTACATTAAAGAGATAATTTTTTTTTATAATTGGCTATAGAATTTGTTCTAATTGCCAAAATAAAATAAAATTGTGTACTTAATACCATTTATCTGACTTCGTTTTACATGAAATTTGTCCATTAAAGGGATAATTTTTTTACAATTAGATCTAAAATTTGTTCCTATTGTTAAAAAAATAAATAAATAAAATTGATTTTCTCATCAAAGTGGTGGGAAAAGCTTTTCCCCCAAAAGTGGAAAAATGTGGGTTCGTGAGCAAAATCAAGAAAATAAATTTCATAGCAAATATGTGGTATCAAACAACAAAAATATAGAAGTTGGAAAATATTTTCCTAGTTTTTGGAAAAATTTTAAAGTATCAAACAGTGAATTGGAAATTGAAATTCAGAATCCAATTGACCGAAATTAGGCGTGAGTGACGGGAAGGTTTGAGGGATTTTTTTTCCATTTTCCACAAAAAGGTCGTGCATCTTCTTCAATAACTCAGTTCCACAATTCCTCACCCTCGTCTCTAGCTTCTCTTGCCGTCGAAGTTCTTATCGTCGAAATTGATAGCTCTTTGCTGTGATAGGTTTCTTTTGTTTCAATTTCTTTGATTCCCGAGGCCATATTGACATATTCTCCTCATCCTCTTTTCATAATTTCTGATTAGTGAGATCTTACTCCAAAATATTTGATTAGATCCATGTAAACCAGCCAAAAATGTTGGCATATGTTGACTTAAAAGAAATGAAACCCAACTTTGCTGTTCTTATTTTCTGCTATTAAAAGTTCGTTGTTAACACTCAAGAATTGATAATCGGGCCATTTTATAGAGTGATGAAGCAATTGAGTAGGGGTTGGGGAAATATGGTTTTGAAATGAAGGGATCGGAGGTGGGATTGGGATAAGATAAGAAGACATGTTGATTTTGCCGTAGGAGCATCAGAGGACTACCTTATGAGTGCTTCAACTTAGGAAATATTCTTGTTAATGTTGGGTTTTGCGCATGCCTTGTGCTTTAGGCGTGCTCCGGCTTTATTTTCGTATATTCTTTTGCATCATTTTCCTTTTACATTTGTGGAAGTAAAATTACGTATAAAGGGTGTTGGCCTGTTGGGGGTCTCCTTCATTTGTATATAGGAATATTCAAATATAAATTTTTTTTATAGAGAAGTAACGTTTGGAAAATGAGAGTAAAATAGTTCACGTAGTTTCTTCTTTTGCTTCGAATTCTTCAATATTCTAGTAAATTTCATCTTTTTTTTTGAATTCCCAACAACACCTTGGTGCATCAATTTGTCTTCATTATACATTTTAAGTGTCTGGATTACGGCATTGTACACTAGTACCGAGCACTGGAAGTACTTCGTTACGATCAAGTACTAGTCCATCCCATGAAAATTTACCTAGTAAAAGATCCAATAAACTTGTGTGATGAGGAGGGGGATAGTGGACAAGCTAAGAAAATGAAATTAACTTCGATAGTGTGGAATCACTTCAAAAAAAAAAAAAAAAAAAAGTCATTAAGAGGGAAGACGTGACCATTTGTAACTACCGTGAAAAATAATTAGAGGGTCAAAATAAGAATGAGACAAAACATTTGCATGAACATATGAAAAGTTGTCCACGCTAAAATAAAAAAGACATCAAGCAGACAATATTGAATCCATTAAAGGAAGTTTGTGGGAGGGTTTCAATGGGTACTTACTCCTTTGATCAAGATAATGTTATGAGGGAACTTGGAAATATGATAATCTTGCATGAGTATCCACTTTCAATGGTTGAATACATTGTATTTAGAAGATTCACGAATACTTTGCAACCATTGTTTAAGAATGTTTCTCGTAATCCTATAAAGAATGATATTTTAAAAATCTATGATTACGAGAAATTGAAAGTGATGAGCTTATTGGAGAATAACAATGGCAAAATTGCAATCACTAAAGATGTGTGGACTTCTAATTATAACTAGTAAGACGCACGTGCAATGCACGTGACACGATTTTGTTGAGTATGCAATAGCGTAGATACAGAAAAAAAAATATTTGTATTAGTATTGAAAACATTTGATATACTACTATAAAGTTTAAAATAATAATGTAGTGTTAACAAATGATGCTTTCTACATTCAAAAACTGAATTTCACACCCCATCACAGTTAAGTTACAAGCTACATAAGTATGATGAAGGCGGATATACATACCTGCTAACTCAACCTATATGTTGATAAATGATATAAAATATGGTTAGCCCTTGAAAACCATAATTTTGCCAAACTAAAAGGAATGCAATGAAATTGTAGATAACCCGTAGCTTTGGTTCTTCAGTCAAGTTCAGCTAAATATTATGGGATTGCCAAAATACTAATCAAGACGAAAGGCTAAAATTGACAAAACAAATGCATGTATTGGCTTGACTTGCCTGCAAGAAGTCATTTCTCTCTGTTGTGATACAGCTGCAAATCTTCTTACAACAGTTGGAGGATTCTTAGTTTTCAATAATGTGATCGGGAGGTTATGGATGCCCCGCTTACAAACATCACAGGTCTTGTTACCTTTGATGCTAGACCACATGACGGATATGATATTGATAGTAATAGTCTAATAGATACCTTCAAAGCGTTGAAGAATTTAAAAGTTTCACTTTGAGCAAAAGTTCAAAGTCAGTCTATAAGCTCTTCTTTTATCATTAAACTACCAGTATCCCTGCAAACACGGAAAACTAAACAACTCCTTCCATTTAAAAAACTTCGAACGAAAACGATATTAAGACACCTACGTTATGGTGATGGTCCCATTGTCTGGATTTAGTTTAATATGAAGCTCTAGCTCACCACCATCTTCAAGTACACAAGTCTCAGTCACATTTATATATGTGAGGAAAAAAAATACATGTATGTGTGAGGGAAAAAAATACACATTTGAAGGAGTATGAGCTACAAAATCCCACATCATGATGTATACAGATTTAAAAGTCCGCTATTAAAAAATCTATAATTAAAATTAACACTAAATTTTATGCTTGGACAAACACGACCCAATATCGTTTCTAGGTATTTACATGTCGGAGTCATACATAAAGTAATCCACAAATTACATCGATGACCGCCATGCTTATACATAAACTCATTAAAATGAATTAACGAGCCTTAATCAATTCGACGATGAAGGCTTCATTGCAAGAATAATTGAACACTACATAAATTAAAAATAATGAAGACCTAACATTTAGTTCGAACATACAGAACCTTAGAATCTAAAATTAAAAAACAAATCTGCAAACATCGCCAATTATTTCTGGAAAAAGTAACTTTCAAACAACCCAAATATGAAATCGATGTATCTGTGGCCAGCACTCCTAAATTTTGTTACGAACGTTATGTTCCGCTGCAAGAGTTTCACACAACTCAAGAAAAAAAAAAATGAAGAAGACATAAGTAATAAATTAGAACCCAAACACACAGCAAAAACATGAAATGAACATAATTTAGGTACATAAAATAAAAGTGATAAATGATGGAGTAAACTTATGGCTGAAAATTGAAAAGTTCCACATGTAAAAGCACACTTAAATATAAAAGCACATACTTCAACTAAACTTTTGTAACCCATATATTTAACACAATAGCATATTCAATCCATCATAAACAACACAGAATACATAAGACCGCGAGAAGAATGAAAAAGAAAAAGGGAAAAAAAATGCTAAACGAAAGAGGAAGAGAAAAGGTTTCTTGCCAAACCCAAAATGAATGATGAAGATGGGAAATGAAATGACAGAATACAGGGTAAATGATTCACACGCAAGCATTAAAAGTAAACATTAGACTATGGCATGATTCCATAGAACTTTGAGAACCTCGTTGTCTCCATATATAGAACATCCAACATTTCAATGTATCATTTTCCCGGAGTCATTTGCTCTAGAACACCATCTTTATCGAAAACCACTGAAATATGACCAAAACATGGCATTATGATTGAGAAACTCCAAATCACAGGGTAATTCACATAAATTATTTGAGCAATTATCAACTAACTGAAAGGGTCGTAGTCGAATCAGACAACATTCCAATGATATATTTGCATTTCTTAATTATTGCTGCAGCATTTTCTCCTGCAGTATCTCCGTGTTCCACCAATTCATCGCACTTCATATAGGTAGATGAAATTATTTCTCAGAAAGGGGCTAAATTATTTAGACACAGAATATTTTGATGTGCATGGGAATCTGGGAGGCGATATTTACGGGCTTCGATGAAGTTCCAACTCCAACAGTGTGCATCCAGTTGTTTTTCCATATATAAACACCCAATTTATGTTTAGAAAACAAATGCACATTAATTTATTACAAAAAAAAAAAAAAAAAATCACTTGAAAGCAGAAACCAAACCTATTTTCGTTACAAAAAATTGAAAAAAAAAATTTAATTTAAAACCCAATGAAACCAAAATAAAATAAATAAATAAATAATGACAAATGATAAATAAACACATACATCAAAATACCTCTTGACAAAGAAGAACATATCACGAGAAATAAAAATAATAAACTCAACAGGAAGAAAAAAATCATAATCGAGATTAAGCTAGTTCAAAACTTACCAAGTATAGATCTTACTGTATTTAATGTCGATTGGGTTCATAGCGACCTCGATCTTGGTGAGCATCGTTCAAAACAGTTCATCGAAGCCTTTCGAACAAGAAAACAAATACCAATTTATGCGTAGGAACAAAATGGATTGTGAGTCAAAGGAGAAATTACAAAAAATTTGAATGTTAGAAGACAGATCTAAGGTTTGTGCATGAGAATAATGAAAAGGGAAAACCTAAATGGAAGACAAGTGCACGAGAAGAATGAAAAGGGAATGCTAAACAGAAGACAAAAGGTTTCTTGTCAAACACAAAATAAAGATAAGAAATGACAGAGCAAAGGTGTGGCTGAGAAGAGTTCATGTTTCACACGCAAATATTAAATGCAAACAGTTGAATATACAGATTTTTAGAATGGAACTCGAGAAATAATAATATAATAATAATAAAAAGAAAGGTTGACACGCTTCCATAGAAACAGAGCCATGAAAACTAAAAAATGGCTCGGCTAAACGGCTGATTTGAACATGGCTCGTTTGTTGTGGCCATTCGGCTTATTCGGCTTATGAACAGTAATTTCAAACTCACTCTTTTATTTATGTAGGATAAATGATTCGTGGCCATCACCGCGCATTTTATAGATGAAGCTTGGAAACTTCAAAATCGAATTATGGAGTACTTTGATCTTGCATAAATTAATTAGCTTATTTTAATGTACTGTTTAAAATTATGTTGCTTTATTTTAAATATATGTTCATATATGTGTTGTGGCACTCGTCTGAGACACTGAGTATATCATTAATGGACTGTTTATTGGATTGGATTACTTTGATTGTCGGTAATGGTACTACAAATGATGCCATGATCAGCATTATTTCAAATAAGCTTTCTAGTAGTTCGCTTTTGTTAAATGGTGAATTTTCCCATATGTGTTGTTGTGCGCACATATTGAACTTGATAGATAAAGATGGTTTGGAGATCATGAACTCGAGTGTTGAAAAAATCACGACAGCGTTGCATATTGGATAACAACTCCAAAAAGAGTAGAAAATTTCAAGAATTCTGCACGTCAATTGAAAATCTCTTGCTCCAAAAAGTTAGCACTTGATCGCAAAACTAGGTGAAACTCTACGTACTTGATGCTTCATAGTGTTTTACAGTATATAGATGTTTTTCCTCAACTAAAGCAACACGAGTCACAACATAGATGTTTGCCTAGTAATAAAGATTGGAAATTGGCGACAGAGATATGTGAAAGGTTGGAGGTATTTTTTGAAATAACTGGAATATTTTATGGGACTAAGTACCTAACATCAAATCTTTATTTTTCTAATATCTGTGAGATAAAGTAGTCAATTTACGATGGATGAAACCTCCTTATGAGAAAATCAAAATGATGACTTCAAGTATGATTGACAAGTTTGAAAAATATTGGAGCGAGATTCATGTAATTTTGACAATAGCTAGTGTGTTGGACCTAAGATTTAAAATGAAGTTGGTTAAATATTATTTTCCAATGATTAATCGAAATGAAGTTTCGGATCTTTTGATTGAAAAGATTAGAAAATTTTGTCACAAGTTGCTAAATGAGTACAAAACATGACATGGATCTAAGGTTGGGCATATATCCCGAATCGAACTAAACCGAACCGGACCCGAATCGAACCGAGCGGTTCTTCATAAGTGAAATACCCGAACGGGTATCAGAATCGAGAACTGACCCGTACCCGTCGGTTCTCGGTTCTAGACCCAGAACCGAATAAGAACCGAAATTTTTTAAAATTTTTTAATTTTTATATATGGGATAAATCAAATTATTTAGTTTTTTAAAAATAAAATAACAAATATAGAGTTTGCAATGAAGAGACTGGGTTCTATGATGGCATTGAGACTTGTAATAAAAAATATATTATATTTTTTCTTATTAAATCTTATTAGTTGAACAATTTTTTGTTTATTTATGTTTGTTAAATGTGATTTTTCAATCTTTCTTGTAGAGTTTTTTTATTATCTAGTATGACAAGTCAAGTAATTGATGGTTAAATCAAATAGTTATTAAGTAAGTACTACTGTATTAGCAATACTTTAAAACATTTTGTCTCTACGAGTCTATGACTTCTAATTTATATGGATCACCGATATTTTAGTATTACTAATTTACTATCTATTTTTTATTATTTGTATACATTGGTAAATTAATCTTATTGGACAACTTGTTATTTATATCTTATTAAATTGTAATACGTTAATTTGTAAAAGTTAAGATTGAACATGTCAGACTGTAGTATTGTTATAAATATTAAAAAAATTAATTATGCTATGGAACCGAACAGAACTGAACCGAATCGAATGGAACCGAATCCGAACGGTTCCAAAATTATATTTGGACCCGACGGTTCCATTTATTAACTACCCGAAAAATTTCGGTTCGGTTTGGTTCTCTTCAGAACCGAACCGAACCGAACCGAACCGTGCCCAGGCCTACATGGATCAAGTGAGAACGTGACTCAATCTTCAACCAAAATTGAGGGATCTACTTCTGTAAGCAAAAAAGATAGGTTGACACAATTTGATTTATTTTTTTCTAATACCACTAGTATTGATAGTACGAAGTCAGAGCTTGAGATTTTCTTAGACGAGCTTCTATACTTGGATCAAATAATTTTGATATATTGACATGGTGGAATGCAAATTCAACAAAATATCATTCTTTGTAAAAAGTTGCAAGAGATATTTTAGCTGTCCCAATATCTACAGTGGCGTTATTCAATACAAGTGGTAGATTTATTTGTCCATATAGAAATAGGCTTGATCCAAAGTTTTTAGAGGTTTTGATGTGTGCTAGAGATTGATTATGAGTTAACATTCATGGTACAAGAAATACAATTACTCGCGTCTTTCATAATTGTTATTTTTGTTATTTTTTTTACTGCTAACTAGTTTTATTTATTGTTAGAACATTCATAATTCACATCGTACTCTGAATGATGTACATAGTTGAGTGACATTGGTACTGAATATGAGGTAAATTGATTTTTTGTTCAATGGACATGAATATAAATAGTTAATTACATCATTTGTTTAACTAATAATCACTTTTATAGTAATCAATTTTTAAGAAACCTGTATAGACATTCCAGAAAAAGATGACAACATTTGAATATCTACAACATGAAGTGTAGCATTATGTGATGTTTGTTACTTTGTTGGTACGTCATGTTGTAATTTATCCAAACGTGTAATTTTTATCGTATATTTAAATCTTCAAATCATTTTTTGCTTTTATAAGTAATGCAATTGTATAACATGATAAAGTACTTTGGATCTAACTTTTATTTCATTTTTAAGGGTTTTATATTTAGAGCGTGTTTGATGCATATTTTTGGAGTAAAAATACATTTTTACTGTTGATGTGATGTTGAATATGTGGTTAAAAATAATAAAAAGGTTATTGATGTGATGATATTATTTTATTGAAAAATATGTGGTTGAAAATGAGTAGAACAGTGAAAATAAAATGAGAATGTGGCTTAAACAGGTCCTTATTGTATTATGGAACTATCATAATCAAATACCCTTATTAAAAACTGAATTAAAAAAAAAAAGAGTAAACGAGTAATAAACAGGGTAAGGATCCTGACTCAGGCAGGTATGTGATGGGGAATTACCTATTGGGATTAGGGCAGGGCGAGGATAGGTTGTCCCGACCTCGACCAGCCCCGTTACCATTCTTATTTCATTTCGTGTTTTAACTTTCAATGAGTAGTCTACTGTTGGCTAAAAAAGCCTCAGTCGTAATTGGCTAAAAATACTCAATTATTCACAAAAAGAATCAATTGCTAAAGACCCAACTTTTGAAAATGTATTGAATGATATAGTGTTTAAAATTTACCATATGAAATCATTTATGCGATTCAATGGTCAAAATCACTATCTAAATTCAATTTATTAACTGCTTTCCTATATTTGACCAATTCAAGGATAAGATTGAGAATCACATTGAGACCGAGAGGTCATGAAATGTGTTAATGAAAACATACTCAAATCAGGTAGGGTCAATCACTTTGGACAGTTATTCGAGTGATATGTCCATTCTTATAGGAGACACTCAAAGTAGAGTTTGCAACGCGCATATCTAACGACCTTTGAGATTATTAACATTTTGTGAGAAAGAGCAAAAGTCTAAATATCAAATTCGGCCACGATCAAGTCAGTTATCGTAGTTGGATGTAACAACGGTTAATCCCTATATGATCCAGTTATGGTTGCACGATTGAATGTTGTCATTATGATATGGTCCATCTCATCTTCTTCACGAGTCCTTTTGTTCCATTAGTTGTGAAGGGTTATTACAACACCAGTTTTGATAGCTTTATGTTATAGGTTCATTGAGAGGTAAAATTATGTGTTCATTTAATTATACATCTCATTTAATGTTATATTAATTCATTTACGTCAATGTATTAACATAGTGATGCAAAATAATATTAATATTTTATTTTTCTCAACATGCATACAAAAAAGGGAAAATAGCAAATTATGCCCCAATTTGGTGTCTATTTTAGAAAAAAAATGCATCTTTTTATTTTTATTTTCAATCATATATTCTTTAAAAAATAATATTACACGTAATTTTTAAAAAAATTTCAATCACACATTTTTTTTTTCCAAAATTTATTTTTAATGAGCCCCAAACAAGGGCTATGATAAAAAGAGTATTTTTTAGCTCTTGTTCGTGTCCCATTTTATCAAAAAATAAATTTTTTAAAATTCAATTTTTTTCTTTCTTAATCATATCATACATTTTTAAAATTATTATTCTAAAATATATTTATTATTCTTAATATATATATATATATATATATATATATTTGGCAAAATGGCTCAAGATCTTAATTAAGGCAAAAAAAAAAGAACAGCAGTAAAAATAAAAATATCTCCATTGAATGCGGGTTAGGGTTAACCCGTTGCCTTACAACTGTCGCGGTATAAAAGCACCGCCCCCGCTTTATCACTCCCATTTTTCATTCCTTTTCTCTCCTGCCGATTTCATAGCGTCTTCCTCAAGCACTCTACACTGCACTTCTCCATATATAAAACTCGATATTATTGAAGTGTTATTTTTTTCTCACACTAGGGTTTTAAAACCTCGTCACGGTAAAACGGTGTTTCAGAAATTCGAGGTATGTTACATATAACGGTGATTATAAATGTGGAGTACAGGTTTATTCACACGTGTTGACGTAGCGATTTTATTTTAGCATCGATTTCGCTAATATTTTTATGGCCTATTTTTGATCTATTTGGTTTGTTAAAAAATTGCGGTTATCTGCCGGAGGGTTTTTTCACAATTTTTTTGAAAAAAATTAGAAACTGGTATTTTTAAATCCTCATTAGAGGTTTTCTTTTAAATAAACCATGGACAGTTAGGCAATTTCTAGAGAAGGTTGGATTCTGATTTATATGATGATTTTTTTGATCCATTCGATCTGTTAAAAACGAGGAAGTTGTACAGCAGGAGTTTTTTTTTTTTTTTTTTTTTTTTTGTACTTGTTATTGATGATTTTTATTTGAAACTGCCATTTTTTATAATCCCCTTTTATATCTTTTGTAAAAAAAAAAAAAAAAAAAAACCCTGGACAATTAGGACTTCATAAAAAAGGACAAATAGGCCATTTCGAGAAAAGCTTGGATTTTCATGGCATGTAAAACTCTACATTCTTTGCTGTTGGTTTTGATGATCCATGCTCTTTTCCGTTTCATCAAAATTTGGGCTCTATATGGGTTTTTAGGGTATAATGGAGGGGGTCGGGTTGAAATGATGTTTATTGGTGCTTCCAAATTTAAAGGCCAAGCATTCGTCCCATGTGGAAATTTTTTTTGACATGGTTTTGTGATACAAAATATGTTGTATTTTGATTAGCATTAATTCTTTTGGAAGTTCGTCTTTATGTGCATTTAAGGATGATGAGTGGTAAATACGGAACATGTATGTTATTGTCAGATCTCCAAATATAATTCTCAAAGTGAACAGCTTTGTTGAAGGGAACTATAATTTATAGCACTCAGAAGAATGCAAATCTATGCTTTTGGAGACAACCATGTAAATAATATGTTATCATACAAATGTGCAATATTATATTTACGTGGTCTGGTTCAAGTATTCTAAATGCATGATCCTGATCCATCTGAGATTGCTGTGGTTACTATTAATCAATTGCCTTGTTGAGGATGTGATTAACTTGAACACGTGCTGCTCAGTGTGAGATTTCCCAATATGGATTATAGTCTTTAAGAATATGCAATGTATCCTTTTATTTTGTTATCTTCGCATATGCAAGGCAAACTTCACTCTTTAATCCCTCTAGAGATAAGGTGGACGTAAAATACGATGATTACTGAATATATGTCTTTTCTAGTTCCATTACTAGTATTCATCTATGTTATTACCTTTTCATATTTGGGAAAAGTATTGTTGATCCATGGGAGCGATATACTCCTTTTGCTATATTAATTATTTTTTGTATTAATACTTCATCTTGCCAGTTTCAGCTGATACTTGCAGATTTAACTTGGCGCCACGGTTGCATTGAAATATATGTTTGAGAAAAGATGGGTTTTGATATAGAGTGCATAATTGACATTCATACTTACCCAGGGGAGTTCTTTTGTCCTGTTTGTCGCACACTTGTATACCCAAATGAAGCACTTCAGTCTCAGTGCACTCATCTATATTGCAAACCCTGCTTGGCACATGTTGCTAATGGCAGCCGTGCCTGCCCTTATGATGGATATTTGGTGACAGAATCAGAATCTAAGGTTACAACTCACCATGATATACATATGGGACGAGTATTGTTTGCCATCTTGTTATTCTAAATTTGTCGTGTTAACATATGTTGACAGCCACTAATTGAATCGGACAAAGCACTGGCGGACAAAATTGGCAAAGTTAAAGTGCATTGTCTCTTCCATCGGAGTGGATGCACTTGGGAGGGACCCTTATCTGAGTGCACTTCCCACTGTTCTGGGTGTACTTTTGGAAATTCACCAGTCATATGCAACAGATGTGGAGTCCAAATTGTGCATCGTCAAGTACATGATCATGCCCAGAGTTGTCCTGTGAGTGCTATAAGCCTTTTTTTACAAAATAACATGGTAACAATGATATTATTCTTTGTACTTAGTTCTCAGCTTTAATTAACATTCCAGGGTGTATATCAAACACAGCAGACAGCAGAGAATGCCCAGGGTGCTTCTAGCTCGGGTCCCACATCCACTACGACTGCAGCAGACTCGAACCAGACTGCTGCCCAACCAGGAGCTCCGACTTCTCAGCCTCAGAATCCACAAAGTACTGCTGCTCCTCTGCTGCCTGGACAAGATCTCAACCATCAAGTAAACCCCAATTTCCAGGCTCCAACTGGTGCTACTACTGCTGTGCCAACTCCAGAGCAGTGGTATCAGCAACAATATCAGCAATACTATCAGCAGTATGCAGGATATGATCCTCACCAACAGCATTATTATCAGTACTATCCCAACCAACAGCAGCCGTTGCAACAGTACCAGCAGAATTCACTGCATATGCAAGGGCAGCACCAATCCCAAGTGCATGCCCAGCCACAGCAGCCTCAAACCCAGCTGCACCCTCAAACCCAACCACCCCAACCCCAACCCCAACCCAATGTGCAACCTCAACCCCAGCCCCAGCCCCCACTGCAGCCTCAAACTCAGTCTCAATCACAAGTTCCTGCTCAGGGGCAACCACAAATGCATGCACCTGTCCCAGCTCCAGCTCAAGGTCATCAAATAAATCCATTGCAGCAGCTCCACCCAGCAATGCAGTCCCAGGCTCAGGTTTTTAACGCAGGCTTTACCACCCCCTCCTGGTCAATCAGCTCCTCAGCCTGTACCCTACCCCCAGGGTCAGACTCACCCTCTGCCTGTGTCGATGCGACCACCTGTCCAACAACAGCAGATGCCTCAATACTCGCAACCTCAATCACTGATGTATTATACTCAGGCTTCTTTAGTTCAGCATCCACAACCACAATTGCAGCCTCATTTGCCAGCTCAACCACAGGCACATCTTCAACATCCTCCACAGTCCCATCCTCAGCTCCGTCCTCAGCTCAATCAGCCTGTAGCTCCTACACCCCAGCCCCAAGCCCAACATCCAACAGCTCCTGCAGTTACGGGTCATCACTCCTATCCACTGCCTCATCCAGCCCAGCAAGTGCAATCAGGAGAGCATTGCAGCAACATCCCATGCATCCATATCCTAATGGGTCTCTGCCCCCAGCTCACATTCATGGTCAGGTCTCGCAACAGCCTGCATTTATGCGGCCACCTCATTCTCATGGTCAGCTACCCCAGCAACAAGCGTCAACAGTTTTTCCACCTCAAGGTCAGGTCTCTGCTATCCCTCCGGCACAACAGCAGCAATTCCAACCTCAATCTCAACAGCCAGTCCATCAAATTCAGCATATGCCTGTCATGCAACCAGTTCGACACACTGTGCCACAGCAGCCTTTTCTGGCACCTGTTCAAAGTCAGTTACAGCAGCATGGTCATTTTGTGCAGCAGCAACAGCCTCCTCAGCCTCAGTTGCTTATGATGCAGCAAAATGTTGCAGTGCCACAAAGCTCGCTACCTCTGCAGTCGAAGAATTATGTTAGAAGGCCTGTGATGGAAAATCATGTGATACCGCCACAGTCCTTTCCACAATCTTCTGCTGGTTTTGGTGCTGCTCAGCTTAGACCTGCGCAGCCCAATCTAAACCATCCACCAACAAATCAAATTTATGCCAGATCTGTGGTGCTGGAGAGGCCAGAAGATCATTTACTAAAGAATCATGAAACTGCACAAGGAGTTGGATCACCTCCTGAGAACATCATGCGAAAAGATTTTAAGGTTCTAGGGACTGATGCAGATGTGAAATCTGTAACATCTGAAACAGTCCAGAATAATGACCAAAAGTATATAGGAGAGATGGTAGATGAGTCTGGACAAAACAGAACAGTTGACAAGGATGCAGACCGCGTTGTTGATGCTGCAGAAGATGGAGCTGGGAGTTCTTTAAACTCGTCTGATGGCAAACTGGTTGAAACTGCAGCTGCAGAAAATAAGTATGCCACTGATAATGCTGGGAAAGACGAGGTACATTCTTTGGTGAACCATGATTCTTCGCAACAGAAAGAAACTCGTGAGAATTGGAAGATGGAGTTACAAAAAGCAACGGATGCAGGACTATCTTATGCCGATCCTGCTAAGGGCTCTCGTACAGATGGACATCCACCTCGACTGCAAGTTCAAGGGCATCCTCAACCGATGTTGAAGCCTCAAGAGCCTGCACTTCCGCAGCCTGGCCAATCATTTAACCAAATTGAGCTCCAGTCGCCACTTCTGAAGCGGCCCGTTGATGCCCCCCTCAGTGGGATCCCTGATCCAGGCTTACACACCCATTTTGGAAGGGGACCTGGTCAACTAGGTCCTCGACCTGGAAACTATGAACCTCATTCTGCTCAACGGCCACCTCCAACTCTGCTGGCTCCTGGTTCTGTTGATCCACGAGGGGGGGATAATGGGAAGAGCTCCTCCACTTGGCCCTGAAGTTCACTTTGGTTCACATTCTGTAAGGGCAAATGAACCTGAAAGGGGTCCACTAGGGTGGCTTCATGGTGCTGAACCCATTTCCTCTAGATTGAATACTGGAGCAGGTCCCGACTCATCCAAATTTGGGTTGCATGATGAAAAATTCAAGGCCTTGGCTGGGGATTATCCGAATTCCTTTCAGATGGAGAATACTCAGCCCCATGACCCAGGTGAGTTTAGAAATTTTTTAAAACAAACTTAATGGTTAATTTCATTTGGAATGTAATCTGCTTTCAAATATGGAGTTTTTCCTCGCATGGATTTTTGGTTTTAGTTCTCACGTGTTTGGATGTGAATGCAGCAGTGAGGCCTTTGGATCTGCATCATGGTGGTGGTGGTGGTGGTGGTCCACCTCCAAGATTTTTATCTTCCCACCATCCTCCTGCTGGTTTTCTCTCAAGTATTGGTGGAGAAAGAGATTTGCCAGTTCCTTACGATGGCAGTAGGGGAAGGGTAGGCCCTGGACGTGGGCATCCAGATTTGTTTGGACCCGGCCCTGAATTTGGCCGTGATCACATGACACACTTTCCTCCTCGAAGTCCAGATAGAGAATATCATGGCATTTCTTCACGTGGATTTGGAAGCATTTCCAATTTTCCTCATGGCCACTCAGGCCTGAATGATATTGATGTCGTGGATGCACGTAGATTTGGTGAGGGATCCAGATCTTTTAATCTACCTTCAGATCCAGTTGGTCGTGATGGTAGGTTTCCTCACTTGTCTAGCCACATGTGGAGAGGTGATGTGGATGGTCCAGGGAATTTTCGATTTGGTGAGCATATGGCTCCTGGTCCTCCCCTCAACCATACGAGGGATGACATTTTTGGGCCAGGTGTCATGTCGGGACAAGTTAGAAGAGGTGAATTTTTGGGTCCTCACAATTCGTCTAGTCAACCGCACATGGGTGAGCCTGCTGGTTATGGCCCTGTTTCTAGTCTCCCACGTTTTGGGGAGCCAGGTTTTTGGAGCAACTTTTCACTCCAGGTATTTTCTAATTATGAGCTATTTGCATGAAGTATTGAGTTTCTGGGTTCTCTGCCAGTTCTGACTTCTTCTGATTTGTTGTTTTGCTGAGTTAGGTGGATGATTTTTTTGATTGTGCGCTATATCTTTTCAGGGTGATGCAGATTCTTTTGATAAATCAAGGAAGAGGAAGTCCATAAGCATGGGGTGGTGCCGTATATGCAGGATTGATTGTGAAACTGTGGAAGGCCTAGACGCGCATTCACAAACACGGGAACACCAGAAGATGGCTATGGATCTGGTTATGAGCATCAAACAGCAGAGTAGAAGGAAACAGAAGTAAGTAGTCTATTGACTCTTATATTATACTGGTATACTTAATGTGGAAATCATCAGTTTTATCATTACTATGTAGAACTTCCGGTGGTCGTGCAGCACGTGAGGACGTGGGGAAGAAAAGAAACATTGGTTACGAGGGTCGTGGGAACAAGCACTGAATCCCAATACACAAGTTTACTGGGAGTGAACGTGTTTGACTTTGCTGGACGGGAATAGAGTTGTAGTTTCACTGCTGTACTAGTCAATTAGGTGATTTGCATTTAAATGTCTCTGTCTACTTTCGGTTTGGTTTATGCTAGTTTTGTTGTTTCAGGTGGCTGCCTTGATAATGAAGATGGTTTTTTGGAAGTGAAATTACTGTTGCAGTTAAGTTTGTTTTTTTTGACATCCTTATTACGTATCGGACAGTTTTATGTCAAATAATTATTCTAGTTAAAACTTTACTGCACTTTTTATTTGATTGATTTTTGGTTATATCGTGGAAGAATGTGTTTCTTCATGAGTTCTCAGTATTCTTCTCGTTTTCATTAAGCATTTTTATTTCCCATCACCAGATGTTTGAACTGTAGTTGGATAAAAGGATGACTATATAGTGCACTTGATTTCCTATGTGAATTTCTTTGTAGAGATTCTCTAACAGAGCGTGCTAATTACTGGAACATTTTTGGGGAATTTCTCATCTATTTAAGCAAGTTCTTGGTGGGTGGATTGTTGAGGTGCCCAAGAAATTGATAAAATAACTGCCTGGTGGATGACCTAAGTGTAAATGTTTTTGATTTGCTTCAGGATGAGCGTGGTGGAGTGGGCCTAACAAGTTGTCGAATGTAGTTGTCATCAATCTGTTTATCCTCTCCTTTGTCATGTGTGTGCACGTTCATAGAAATATATTTGGAGTGAAAAGCACCCAAACTGAGATCGTTGGATTTAGCTTGAGGACATTGAAAAACATTCCTGGCTAGAAATGGATAAAAATATTCTGCCTAAGTGCAGAATGAAAACTTCTAATTTATGTTGTGTGGATTTGACTTGATCTAAAATGTTGACATGCTAAAATCTGTAGTGAAAATAAAGAGGACGTATGGTATTTATATTTAAAATTTTATTTGGTCTAGTATTTAGTCAAAGAGTATTACTGTATCCATGCTGCAGCCTTGTTTTGAATATTGATGATTTGAAATGCTTATTAGCCATTTTTGTCCATTCTTTCTACCTTTTATATTCTTGAAGTAAGCTATTAAATTAAGTAGTAGGAGAGTGCTTATAAAGACTTTTTTTCTCATCATCACAAGCATTTGATAGATGCTCTAATTCTACATGAAGATGAATATCATGCCTTTAATAAAGAATTTTCTTTTTTTTCATAGAAAAATAATTCAATGTCATTATGTAACTTCACATTTTGATGGATGGAGATTCAAAATTGTAGAAGGTTGTGGTGATGGCAAAATGTGCTGAGAGGTTGAATGTTATGCTATGAAAAATATTCTACATATAAAATATGACAGTTTATGTTGGTTATCGACCTAATGCAACCCTTGACCTGGGCTTGGGTCGAGGTAGGAAATCAAAATAGGTGGAGTTAGATTTGAATGCTAGAGATGAAAATTGTCTTGCTATTGATGTGCAAACTTGGAGCTTTTGCAAATGTTTTCAGACATTCGTTATGGTGGTTTTGAGGCTAATATTAGAGTATTCTACAGGGGATAAAGTGCAGTTGGGATATTATCACCGCCAAAATTCTGAGTTGGTATGGTAATTGGGGAAGGAGATATTAGTTCGGTTAATAAGATTGGATTTCAAATGCATGCTTTATTTACTAGTAACGTTAGCAGTGTTTGGATATTTAAAATGGAGACCATCTACTAATTGCTAAATCAGTAGGTGCTGTGTTAGGCCTTTGGGTCACTGTTAAGAACACCCTGCTTTCTTTGAGTTCATTGAAATTTTGAAATCAATGGTTTTCAGTATCCAGAAATGTGAAGGTTTTAGTGACACCACTTGATAAGATCTTGCTGTCCCAATAAGAGTCCAGGACAATCTATTATATCAAGTCTTCTGCAAAAAGAATACATTAACAAATTATCATGATAAAATGGGTACAAGCATTTATATGCCTCCTGGCTAGAAATAATAAGTTATGACTATAGTAATTATTTAAAATAATGTTAGTTTCACCGGAATGGATTTGCCTGAAATGAGAAAAACTTAATCTTGCATATTCATGGACGAAATTGGCTGCACTATATATTTAAAGTATTCCAATGTAGTAAATAAAATTGACATACTGTCGTGTATATTTTCTTTTCCTAGCAAAGGACAGTAGGACACACAATGGTAGATGTTCAACAAGGTCGACAAAACTCCTCAGATGATACGGCTTGTAGCTCTCTAGGTTTTTTTTGCCTCATTTTGTTTTCCAGACCGGTGAATCTCCGCACTTCCTTTCTGCTCTTTGAATCGTTGCCTGATCTCCTTCCTGATCTCCTTTCTAGCCCTTACCTCGTTCTCTAGATCAGCTATATGCTATGAAGGGTTCTAGATATCTTGTCTTGCTTTTTTATAATACTTCTTCCGCCGTCAAAAAACTTATACTTGCATAATTAAAAAACTAACATAACGCAGCCTGTTAAATGCTCTGGAAGTATATAATTTACAGTTGGAAACCTTAAATTCAAACTGTCAAATTCTTATACAATAGTTAAACCTAAATAAAATGAGACAACTAAAACTAACTTCATAGATGTTGGCCACACACGAAAGCATGACTAGTATAGCTGTTCTTGGTTATGAATGGGAGTTCTCTAGTTATGATTGCTTAAAAACTTAGTTGAAAACTTGAACTCTGGAGTAGTTATAATCTTTCATGATTTGGATATCACATGTTTTGGAAATATAGTGTAATTGTATAAAGATATTCTCCACTGCTAGTTTGAAATATGATTGAAAAGGTCACTTTATTTGGATGTGATCATGTAAAATAAAGGTTTTTCCCTCAAGGATCCTTGAACTATTTTGAGCATATTGAAACGGAAAACTATGTTTTGGTTCGTGAACAAGGGAGCCGTAGGCTTGTACTAGGGGAATGGACTTGGTATACATCCTGAGGTTTGTTTCAATTATTCTAATTCAATAGAGGCGGGTCAAATTGAGTCCATGTGATTCACCATAGGATTGTCCGATTTTGTAGTGTAATTTTTACACATACCAAAATGGTCTGATACTCCGCCTGGAAACTGCTCGGTTACTTCTAGCTTTAGAACTGCTTAGGAAACAATTATCCTAACTTTTAGCTCTCTGTCAAGGGAAGAGATGTAGTCAATTAATGTTAGATTTCAGTTCATAAATTTTGAAGGATACTTTTTGTATAACATTTTTAACTTTATGTTAATAAATTAAGGCCCAATCCCTAACATTCTTAATGATTATTTGTAATTTTGAGTTCAAGTTTTGAAGTTACTTTTTCTGTGGCTGAAATTTCTCTGTAATAGATCTTTTCAACTCAACGTGTCATTATTCGGGAAGCGAAAGAGATAAAAGGCTCAAAGTTAAGCAGAGGTTTGCTCGCAAGTCCTTTTGGGGTAAGGATATGTTTGGTGTACTATATTTGTTTGATAGTGTATTGGTGTGTTAATTTCAGTGTATTGAATTATCCTTTACTACTATTGTTAACCTACCTCTCACAATTTCTAGTTTTACCCAAACATGAGAAATCATTAGCTTGTTTGTCTGAGTCTCCTGGACTTATTGCCTTAACGTAATTAGTGGTTGGATCTAAGTCACGTCATATTTTATGTATCTATAAGCTCACAGCTGAATTTAAGGTTAGTTGTCATTGTATGCTCTCTGTTTGATGTATGATGGGTTTAGTTCTATTTGGAAGCCTGGAACAGCTGCATCCCCATCTGTGAGACAACTGCGGGAAAAAGTATGTTGTGTATAAATCACAAAGGAAAATGAAAGATGCAAGATTGTAGTTTTTACTTAGAATTTTGAAGTTCGATAAGCTGATTAATGAACTTGCAATTTTACATTATGTTATATTGTGCAGTTTAACCTTGAATTAGTTGTCACAGACAATGCTTAAGTTCATCTTTTTAAGTCTTGTATTTCACTTTCCCCTAACAGTGCCCTCCTTTTCTCCCCCATCCAGAAAACGAAAATAACTCTGGTTTTTCCTTTGCATGGAAATGGGTCCAAATTAGGAATCTCGAGTATATTTCAATTCCCCACATCCCACCCAAACAAACAAGAACAATATGATGGTGAAGCATGGATTTTGCTTTCCGTTAAATCATGGTACGCATAACCTGTTAACTACTCATCTTATGACCAAAGTGATTCAGATATCAATATATTGATTGGCAGTAGTTTGGAATTACATTTGCTGACGGAATGGAGTTACTATAGCCGTTTTAGGTTTAATTTGGTGTTGATTTTGACTGATATGGTCTGAGTATTATGTTTTGCATTTTCATAGCACTTCACTCGTTATAATAATGAAACATAAGCAGTTCAATTGTGTTAATGGTTGTGAATATATGTTTTTCAATTTTGATTTTCTTTTGTGGTGTAATAACTTGACCTTGAGGTTCTTGATTCAGTGCTCTATTCAATGATCATAATGTGTAGTCTGTCCAATTATTGTGCTAAGAATTGATCTTCTCATGTAAAAAATCTTTCAATTTGAGCTCTTGAACTGTGATGAGTATGCTAAGGGAAAATGATTTTACATGGAAAATATATATAACATAAACAGGCTGATATCCAACATTTACATTTGACTGGAATAGAGTCAGATATGTGTAGCTGCTGACTTTGCAAGCATTATATTCTGTAGTTCTGTTTTTAGATATACCGTGCTTAAAAAGACTAATTGCATATCAATGCCCATAACATCTATGAGGAGGCATAAGGCGACTCTACATAAATCAATAAAATAATTTTAAAAAAAATTATAGTGGGGTTGTTTGTCATGTATTTGTTTGTTTGTCGTTCAAAACTTGCAACTGTTCATGACAATTGATTTATAGGAAGGTAGGGCAAACTTGCTCTCTTCTGTTCTACACCCCCCCCCCCCCCCCCCCCCCCCCCCCCCCCCCACCCCCCACCCCCCCCCCCCCCCCCCCCCCCCCCCCCCCCCCCCCCCCCCCCCCCCCCCCCCCCCCCCCCCCCCCGGTGTTAAGCTTGTTGTGTTTAAAGTAGTCCAGAAACCTGAAATCGATCAACAGAAAGACTCCACCTCTGTCGTACATTCCATACGTCACACTAGGTAGATATCATATTGATGGAACAGGGAACACGATGCAGAGTATAGCATAAAATGAAAGCGTTGATCATTTCATCAAACCTATATTTGACTCTGGGCCTTGAAATGGACCAAAAGGCTAAGGCCAGTTAAATGGGGCAAGACAAACAGGCAAACAGCTTAGTGCCCCAAGGTCTTAGGCCTTGAGGTGTGTGTGACAGTAAGTCGAGGCATAGCTTTTACAAAGGGAGCTGGAAGAATAAGCTTTGAAGCACTTAATGAAGGCTTCACACGAGCAGACGTGAATTTGGGTGTTCTTTTAAATAATGGATTCATCATCTCGGTACTTGAGAAACACTACCTTTTTTAAAAGAGTGTTTTCTTTGCCAACAGATTTGTTCTGCATTACATGAGTGGATAACGGAAATGGATCAAAAGAATGATAGAGAAAGAGAGTTGGAACTGTGAGTTTCTTTAGATTCTGTAGGGCGCATTTCAAAATCAATTATTAAAAACACTGAACCCATTCCTGGAGTTGATCTGATACAGTTTTAGCTCTTTACTTTTTGCGTAAATCTTACAGTTCACTTTCTGAACTTCTGTTCAAGAAATTTTCTTTAGGGGCTTATCATTTCCTAGTTTTCTTTTAATTTCCTTTTAATTTATCTTTGATTCAAGTTTTCCATTGCTTCCAATACCCCCGAATTACAAGTGGATTTCAAGATTGCGATTGAGGAGCTTCATGTGGATGCAGAAGTCTTTTCATTTGTTTTTGGTAAGTCTTGTATAGTTCTGATTCACTTTGCTTCCAGCAATTTCCTCATGTCACGAGGTATGAGTGGGAGAAACAAGATATTATGTTTTGACCCCAGGTAAATATAGTTTATTGTTGGGCCTGAGATCTTTTTTTCCTGCTTAGTCGTGTGTTGGCCAGCTACTTTGGTAATCTAGGGTTTCCATGCAGTGCTAGATTCCCACTTTTGTAATCCTTCCCTGATCTGCATGCTTATTGACGGTTGAAATTCTCGTAGTTTTCAACCTTATTTTTTTACCTTTGACTAAACACTTCATGAGTGCACTTGCATTCTCTAATGCTAAGTACCACCTATAGCTGCTGACATAAAAATTATATAGCCTTCTAAAATCTTGTCTGCAAATTACAGAATGTTTTTTTGTTTGATGCTAAGTTTTTCGGTTGATAACCCATGTTGGTCATGTACTGTGAAGTACTCTACTTGGGGGGTGGGGGTGCTGCATTACTGTTAAACACAGACATGTTTTCATTCTATCCGTTAGAGTATCTTCAAGAGACCCTTTAAACATGAGATGCTCTTTATTTTAAAGAGTTAACCTTTAAAATCATGCTTCAAGAGACTTTAAATTAACATTTTCATTTAGAGTGGGGTTGACTCTCCAAATTTGAAGAGTCAAACACACTATATAATTTAATGCCTTCAAAGTGTTTCAATTTTCAATTTTCAATGTAGAAAAATAATAATATAATCTAAAGAAAAGCTTAAAATAAATAAAAGATACGGAAAATAATGAATATTTTTTGTAGTAAAGTTAATATAGATGCTGTTTTATTTGGTGGCTTCGTCAAAATTGGCTAAAATTTTTGTTCTCTTCGCAGTGCCAAAAAATTCAAGTTTTTAACTACTAGTTCTTTAGGGGGCGTTCACTTCGTGTTTCAATTTTAGGTTTTGAATTCGTTTTGTGTTTTGGGTGTCCATTTTGAGATTGTTGAAAACTTGTTCTTTTTGTCGTTTTGAAAAAATATTTTTCAACCCATATTTTTTTAGTTTTGGCAGATTTGTGAAGAAAACAGCCAAAACGTAAAAAAGTTGTTTTATGTTTTCTTCACAAAATTTTCAGCCATTTTCAAAAATTCGTTTTTGAAAATGGGAAAAAGAACGCGTTTTCAATGTTTTGGAAAATTGAAAACAGAAAACGGCCCGAAAACAGCAAAGAGAACACACCCTAGTTTTTAACTACTAGTTCCTAACAGCTAGGCCTAACATGTTCTTAGTTTATTGGAATATATGAAAATAATGTTACGAGGGGTGAGTGCTCAGTATTCGATAGCGTACTTAGCTTTAACAAAAGTTTCTTCAAATAATACAAGATATGAAGTGTTACTTGGTGAACTAGTATTAACTTGCTGTTTGGATTACATCGTCTGGTAACAAATATGCTATATTCTTTAGAGCAACATGCAAAAGCTGAAATAACATCCCTTGCTTTATAAAATGCTCCCCCTAACGTGTAAAAAGCTAATGTATTTTGAGTATTCCTTGTTTTTTGTCTGCACGGTTTCAACTGGAGGTCTTGTGTCTGCAATGACAATGAGGCACATAGAACATTCTACTTTTGAACATCACCAGGATTCCTTGAAGCTCATGTACTTGAGTCATCACAGTTATTGCTGCTTAATTGCTGATACGTGGTTGTGTAAAGTGTTTCATTTTTAGAGTTGCAGCAGGCATATTGGAATGGCTGATATGTGCGAGTCTTTAATTTGTCGTGTTTTTGTATGGAATTGAAAATGAAATTTATTGAATTTTCTTTTTTCCCGACTTAGCGTGCACTAATTTATACAGATATCCTGTTGTCCCATATATGGATTGTAAACAGTTGAACAAATTAAAATTGGATTACTGCAGTAATTTTTATTTTATGAAATTTTAAATTAACGAATAATATTTAGGAAGTCTTGTATGATGTATTGGTACAGGAAGATATTCATTTTCTTGCAGTGCATTAAATTATTTTAAAACTATTTTCTTGAAGAATTTGATCAGAAAGAATGTGCTTGATATATTTGGTTATTAAAGAAATGTGCATAATTATTAAGCCTCTTAAAGCAATCTTATATGAGAATGTGATGTTACTTAGTGTCAACAAAGATTGTCAAACTAGTTTGTACATGTAGCATGTCCGGTAGGAAGATATGTTATAGAAAACCAATGCCTGAAAGATATCTGTAATTTCAAGTAGGAAAACGAGTACCTAAGTAATAATGGGAAGGTGTATTTGAAATTTGTTCTATGTTAAAATATCTTTTAGTTTCTAATACTTCCGCCACCACTACGCACATCAACCTCAAGAAGATGATAGCTTAATACTCGGTGGCTAATATGCATTTGGTGACCAATTAGTATGTTTAGTCAGACGACACGTGTTCCGTGATTGCTACTCATAAACCTACTAGCAATGGAGACGAAACATAATATGTTGTTGCAATAAAAGCTTGATTCGAGGCTTCAACACAAGACTGCTTCGCCTGTTTCGTGTTTTATTTTGACAATTGTGTTTTGTGACAGAAATGAATGAAGTGCTGTAAATGTGCTAGTTTCAAATCGATTGATTCTGAAAAATCAAGAGCTGGAGAGGGAAACTATTGAGAATAAAGGCAAATCTTCTATTTTTATCTGTTGATGGGACAACCATCTTTTCATGATCCATTCAAAAAGAAAAAACAATCAAGTTACACTTACTGGGAGGGTTTTGACATCCTTCCTTATCGATCCTCACAATGGTGGGGGTCCCACAGGGTTTCACGAGTGGATGCCATCCAAATGGTAAAATTTTTTCTGGTAAAGTAGCAAAATTCAAGGAAAAAATCCATATGCATTTGATAGAGTCTACGTTATACATACATAGAGTACCCAAGTGCTTTTTGGGCCAGCTTAGTTCTTTATCCATCTTTACAATGCAATGGGCTCAATTCAAAGAGGGAAAAGTCAAAATGTAGGTCCGCTAACGCAAAGCCATCCCCTCTCACCGATATTGTCCTACACAAAAAGAAAGAGCGCAGAGCTCGACCTAACTTGTAGGTCCGATAAGGTAAAGCAAAGAGTTGAGCCTGAATTGACAAATCGAAGTCACTTTTGGAACCATACTTCCTACTACTAAGAAGTGTCTAATCCATTTCCAACTTTAAAAATATGGGTTAAAAATCCAAGTAGCCCATCGAGGACCCAATGATAAGGCATGATATGGTGTGAGAAATATCAATGTTTTAAAAATCGAACGGGATATTGACTCGAAAAAGAGAGGGTCAAGAGTTAGATGATTGAATCAGGGTCGTATCTGCTCAAATCGAAAATAATATAATTAAATAAAAAATGGTATATTAATATATATGCTAGAATTTTATATCAAGTAAACTTTAAATTTTCAACTTTCAGAAATTATTTTAATACTCATTTCACGTGAAAGTAACACTAAATGGATATACAACTAATTAAGAAATAAAACTAAGTGAGCTATGTACTCAGTAAAGGGAATAATACATAATAACAAAGATTTAAAAATAAGCAACTTATGAAAATATTTCAAAAATCAAGTGTCATATTTGTGACCATCTAATAATAGTTCAATGTCATAATAATACACAATTATGGTCACTAATCGCATAAAGTCACAGTCACAAAAACACAAATTATGAGTCACAATTAAACGTTTAGTCGCAATCATACATATTATTTATTGGTCCTAATCAGGGGTGGACACAAAGAATGGCATGGAGGGTCACATGACCCCCAAATTTTGGGCAATTTTTAAAAAAAAAAAAAAAAAAAAAAAAAAAATACCATTTCGAAGTGCTCATGACCTCATTTTTTACGTTGTTAATGGTGCGCGAAACGGTTAAGTCTAGAAAATATTTCGACTTGTCCAAAGAAATCGTTCTAAACTAGTATTTCGAGAATTTCGATAATATGTTAACTTTAAAAAAAAAAATTGATGATCATACATTAGCCGAATCCACAAAGAGGAAATTACATGATAGCCGGTCTTTGAAGACCACATTTCATAATCCAGGCCCAATATTTATTTGTGCAATTTTCAGGTTTCAGACATCTTAATTAAATTAAATTAATTTATAAACTAACCCCTACCCTACATAACTTACCTCCCTTACCCCCACCTCATTTCCCCCAAAATCATTCGCTCTCTACCTCTTCTCTCTCGATGCTCTCGTCTCGCCACCGTTACGATTAGGGCTGTACAAAAAAATTGCGAAATCGCAAATCGAACCGTAACCGTAACAGTTGGTTTGAAACCGTTGGTTCGGGTCCACGTGGACCTGCTTTTTTTTTTTCTCAAACTAAATCAAATCATTTCAAAATGGTTTGGTTTAGGTTTTGATTTTCAAAAATCGTCAAAAATCAAACCGAACCGCACTTTTTAATTTTAATTTTTTGAAATTGTAAATTTTCATATATAATTTTATTAAAGTATAATTTTTAGAATTTAAACCAATTAGAAATGATATTTCCAAAGTAGACTCATAAATTCAATTTTCAAATTTATTTCCAAGCCCAAGCCCAAAAGGAGGAGGGGGGGGGAGGAGAAGAACTCAAAACCCAACTCAAAGTCTCAAAACAAAAACCTATATTCTTTTTAATTCCAATATGGTGTTGCAAAAAGGCCTCGCCGTCTCCCCCCATATGCGCAGCACCCGCATTTCTGAGTGCCTTGTTGGCGATGAGACTGGTACTATCCTCTTCACCGCTCGCAATGACTAAGGTATGCATATGTGTGTTATGTACATAAGTTAGACATACTTGCATAACGCGGCACAAATTCATGATCAAGTGAAAAACGATTAATGTAGTAAGCTGAATATTTCAGTTATTAGAAGGATAAAGCTATTTGTACACCTTATGGTGTACCAAATAGCTTACACCCCTCTCACATGGAGAGAGACTCACGAATATTTTAATATTCGTGGGCCCCTCTCCATGTGAGAGGGTTGTAAGGGATTGTGTAAGGGATTATGTACGTGTAGACTAACCCTTATTAGAATGGGTTTTTATGCTTGCAAAATTGTAAATAACGAATTTTGATTATTTTGGCTTGTTATTTTGAATAATTGGTTTTTTCCTTTATTAATATTTTTTTATTGGGGGTAGAAATAAGGATTCTCGTATTAATATGTTTAATTTTATAGAGACAGACAAATAATTTTTTGACGCGCACTTTTCTCTTGTTAATTATTTGGTCGGTAGTATGTATATGATTGCTGATTTATCTTTTTTTGGGCGTGGAAAATTTTTAGTTCTTTTTGTCTTTGACCTGAGCTAGACGGCCTGAAGAAAAAGACTATTCATTCAGTTTGGAAACCTTAGTAGTTTGTATCTTATGCTGTAAAATTATAAGCTTCTTTACGTGAAATCATAAGTCTTGAAAATACAGTTTGAGACAAGATATTAAACTTTGTGAGTTTGTTCCCTAGTAATCAATTCTCGGCTCTCTTTTAAGTTCGTTGATTTAGGAAAAATCTATAGCAACAAGATAAGTTTGAAAACAGTTTCATATAGGAATATATTTGACATGAGAAGTTCCTATAGGAAGAAGATTACTATGCTTCCGTTTGGGTTAGGTATAAATGCGAATTAAAATTTAAGAAGTCGACAAATAATTTTAACCACATATTTCATTAGACCCATAACTTTTCAACCACATGTTTCATAAACTTATATCAAAATCTACTAAAATCTTATTTTTCTCTAAATCAAATAGGGATATGATGAAAAATTGTCATCTAGAATTTGAATTTTCCTGCTTTAAACCACTAAAAAATCCAAGTGGACAACCACATTTTTGTCCAATAGTCATCATGTCAATGGATGTTGAACTTTCTCTATTTAATGGGTCAAACATTACCCGAGTAAATATTTGATGCTGCTTTTACTATGCATGTTTCGAAATTGATTGTTGATTTATCTTGTGTTGTGTGTTTTATCACGTCTTACTTGTCTTTGTTTCAATCAATCATTGTGTGAACCTCAAACAATGCATCTCGTAATTTCCATCTGTTTAATGGATTATGGTGTATTGTACTCATTTCCTTCACTTAGAGTATTTTTTTAATATGGATGATTGCATTTTTGGTTTTCAGCTGTATAACCATTTGGTTCTTATTTATATTTCTTCCTCAATTGATCTAGTGACGCCTAGTACTACTGCCATCATTCGAAATGCAAAGATTGATATGTTCAAGGGAACTATGAGGCTTGTAAAAGATTGATCTAGTGATGCCCGGTACCTGAGAGGTTAGTATTTTTATATTTATTCTGATATTATTGATCGTAAAAGTTTGAGTGATGTTAGTTTAATACTATCTTTTTTGCCTTTTTGTTATATATCGAATTTCAGATAAATATGAATGTAATTTAACATTTAACATTATTAGTGTTCGTTTAAATTTATATGTTAACTTGTTTTAAATACATTATTATAATGTTGATAAGTAAACTGCGGATTAAAATTGTACCAAACCGCAAATAATGGTTTGTTTGACAAATAAAATGGTTTGGTTTGGTTTGAAAAAATTCCAAACCGCTTGAAATGGTTTGAGTTTAAAATATAGCATAAATCGCCCAAATCGAACCGTGTTCATCCCTAGTCACGACTGTCGCCACCGCCACGACCAACACCAACATCACCACACTCGCCAACACCACCCACACAAAACCCTAATTATTTTCATTCTCTCTATTCCACATGACGCCGTTGTTGGGAGCCTTTGTCGGGAAGCATCGCCAACGATATCGTTGCACGATTTGCTGTTGATGTTGCGTGATAACTACTGCTACTTCTCGTTCCTCGCTGCTCCATCCTATATCTATTTTTTTTATTTATGATTTTGGTCGCCGACGAGTTTCTATGTTGTTCAATTGTGTTGTGATGTGGGTGCGAGATGGTGGTGGTGCATGATGTGCGGTGGTGGTGTGCGTTGGGAAGAGTTTTTGGGTCCATTTATTTGGATGGTCATGGTGGTACGGACGATGATGTTTGACAGTGCCTGAGACGATGTAGAAGTGATGATTCTGAGATGCCGTCGCTGCCCCCCTGCTCTGAGATTGACGCCATTACAGGTGACCACCACCACTCCCAACAGTCGTTTTTTCGATGCAGTGGTTTTGTGGTTGTTTTTTTGTTGTTGTTTGAAAACAGTGGTGATGCTGATGGTGTCTGCTTTGGAATAGGGCTGTTGTGGCTGTGGCTGTGGCAGTGGCTGTGGCTGTGGCAGTGGCTGTGGTTTTTGGAGTGGTGGTGTTGTGGCGGGTGGAGTAATGCTTCTGGCCAAGTATTGGATACGGATCAAGGTCGGGGTGGCGCTGTTGGCGGCGACGACGGTGGTTGTGGTATTGTGGCGGGTGAGGTAATGTGACCAAGTATTGGATCGGGGTCGGGTTTAGTGAATGTGATCAACTATTTGGTTGATTGTGACTAACTCTCAAACTGTGACCCTAAAATTTGACAATTTGTGACCATAAATGACGATAATTTGTGATTAAAAAATTAATTTGTGACTAAAAATAATAATTTGTGAGCAATAAATTTGAAAATTTTGACCGACAAACAAAATGTAACCTATAATTTTTTTTGATTTGTGACCAATGAGATAAATTATGACTTATAAAATTTTTCATTTGTGACATCGATATAATTTGTGATCTATAAAAATTTTGATTTATGATCTCGAAATAATCTGTGACCTATAAATTTTTTGATTTGTAATCTCAAAATAATTTGTGACCAATTATAATATGTGACCAGCAAATAAGTTGTGACCTATAATTATGTATCTGTAACTATTAATTGTATATTTTTTATCTTATTATAATTAATTAGTAAAATATTTTTAATTAAAAAATAAAAACATGATTTTAGCATTTGAACAACTTGAAATATGGAAATTGAAGTGTGCATAGTTAATGCATTACTTTTGAATTCTTCCCATCCACAAATAGTCCATGTCATCTTAAAACTCGTTTCGAGAACAATATCATAAACATATCGAATGATCCAAGTAGACATCAAAAATAGTTAATTTACATCATTTTTATAAAAATTTACATGGAGTATGACATCATTATTATAAAAATTTCTCGATATAATTTACATGGAGTATGACATCAATTTTTTTTAAAAAAAATTACGTTCAAAAAAGTCATACAATGTGTAATTTTTCATGGGAATGATTTTTATTTTTTTTAATGTGAATTTTTTAACTTAAAATTGCTCACAATTTTTTGACAATTTTGATTGTGCCCCCTAATTTAAAATGTCTGCGTCCGCTACTAATCACAATTTATCTATTTTGTTGATCACATACTATTTATTGGTTACAAAGTAACTATTTTTTTATTTATTTATCACAAACACTCTTCACTCCCACTCTACCACCACTACCACCGGATTTCTATACTTTCGTGTTTTAGAGGGTATATCTGAAAATGACCTAAAATTTAAGTCATATTTCCAAAATGACCTTTGACCATTTTAAAGTTCCTAAAATACCCTCACTATAAAAACAAGTCATTCTAATATAAAAAAAAATTCATTTCAATCCTTAAAAATTTTGATTCATTAAAAACCTTAATTGATTTTATATTAATGGAAATTGAAAATACTGAAGATTTAGAAATCGAAGTATACGAAGGAATATAAGGATATGCTCTAAAATGAAAATTTGATTGGGAAAAATTTAGAAAAATAAATAAAGTAGAATTAAATCTAAAACCACTAGGAGAAAATAGATTATTTAATATTTTATAATCAACCTTTAGAAGAAAAAAGTTAGTTATTAATGAATATCACGAAATAGAAAAAGCCATAGATATTAAACATACACAAGGAAAAATTAAATTAAATCTAATAACAAAAAGAAATATTAATAAATTTCTAGGAAAATTAAAACAAGAAAAAAGAAATAAAATATCTTATGTTTACTTTGTTGGATTACAAATAATAATAAAATAATATTTTAAAGAATGAATTAATAGTTCTATAATACTTAATTTACAGGATGAAAGATGTATAACGGCAGAAGAAGAAAATTTAGGAATAGTCAAAGGAAATTTAGCTAATGAAAATTTTAAATTTACTTGTTATCCAAGATATTGTGTACATATAAATGATAAAAGTTTAGATGATTGTCTTAGTCTACATTTTAAGATGACTAATAAAATATTAAAAGATGATAATAAAGTTTTTACTATATTAAACTAAGGATTATATTGTTATACAAATAGCAATTATAAAAATATATATATAAAGAATAGCCTTTTATAGAAATAGAAGAAGAATTTAGAGACATAGGAGAAGAAATCCTACCTAGAGAACCAGATATAGAAGAAATAATTTTTTTTGAAATAGGACATGATGATACTATAAGTATAGATCAACCTATAATACCAAAACCAATAACTTACAAAGAAAATAAGATAATTATTGAAAGTAATTCAATAAAATATGATATTTCAAAAATAAAACAAAATAAGAATAGTAGTGTTTATGGAATCAAATAAAAATTCTTTAATGATAATAAATGGATAAATGAAAGTAAAATACTTATTGATACAGGAGCAAGCCAAAATCATATTTGCTCTCTTATTGATGAAGAAATTAAAAAAAAAAAAAAAAGTTGAACCTTATAATTATAGAGACTTTGAAGGAAAAATAATCTCTTGTGATATTATAGGATAAGTCCAAATCAAACTTGGAAGTTTATTATTAAACATAGAATGTTACATAGATAATAACATGAATTTTGATGAACATCCAATATTATTAGGAAATTCGTTTTTAGATAGTTTTGATAATTATAAAATAGACAAGGAATGAATTCTTATTATACGTCAAGGAATAACTACATATTGTCCTAAAACAAAATGAGCAGAGAAATAAAATTCCCAATAAACGTATACATACGAATAATAGTATTCGAATAAAAAAAATAACAACTTGTGCTTTAATTGACACATGAGCTGAAATTACTGTCTTTAAAGAATTCTTATTATCAAAATTGATAGAAAACAAACAACAGTTAAATTTGCAAGGAATAACTGGAGCAAAAGAATCTTTAAAATACAAAAACGAAAATATAGAAGTCATCATAGGATCTAAAATAGTAACCATTAAAAATGTCTATCAATATAATATAAATGATTGTGATATTATTCTAGGAAATGACTTTTTACAACAGGTTAGTCAATGTAGCCAAAATATTTACATAATTCAATTAAAAACACCATGTGAATATCTACTAAAAATAGTCAGAGAATTTAAACCATTCAGAGTTCAGCCAGCCCAACTTGGTGATAAGATTGAATATTTACCAAAATTACCCAGTTATAATATTAAATCAATAACATTTGAACAAATAAAGGATATTCTTGCAAAAAATTATAGTGAAAACACATTAGAAAAGTGAGAAAAAACAAAGATTTATGCTAAAATCGAATTAATAGAACATACTACAATTATTAGAGTAAGACCCATGCTCTATAATCAAGAAGATAAAGAAAAGTTTAGAAAACAAATTAAAGAATTACTAGATCAAATATTAATAAGAAAAAGTAATAGTCCTCATAGCAGTCCAGTCTTTATAGTTAGAAATCATTTAGAAATAAAAAGAGGAAAAACAAGAATGGTTGTAAATTATACAAAATTAAATAAAAATACCAAATTTGATGGATGTTATCTAGCTAATAAAGAAGTGTTAATAAACATTATTATTCAAAATTTGATTGTAAATCGAAATTTTGGCAGATAAAATTAGAAGAAAATAGTATACCATTAATAACATTTGGAACGCCTTAAAGACATTATGAATGGTTAGTAATGTCTTTTGGATTAAGAAATGCCCCACAAATTTATCAAAAAAGAATGGATGATATGTTTAAAAATTATGATTATTTAATTGTCTATGTTGATGATATACTTGTTTGTTCAAAAAATTATAATGATCATCTCATTCATCTTAGATAATTTGCTCTAAGGAAGGAATAATACTTAGTCAAAAGAAAACAGAAATAGATAAAAAGAAATAAAATTTTTAGGAATGATAATAAATAGTCCTGAAATAAAACTTCAACCACATATATCTGAAAAGATTAGTCTTTTCCCAGACAGACTTGAGAATAAACAACAAGTTCATTTTTTTTTTTAGGATGTTTAAATTATGAAGAATGATTTATAGAAAAACTTGCAGAAAAAAGAAATAAATTTCAAAATCTTTTAAGAAAAAATAATAAACTTGGATGGAATGAAGAACATACTCTTTGTGTTAAAAATTTAAAAGAACATTGTAAAAATCTACCAAAAATAAGACTTCCTGATGATAAAGACAAGTTGATTGTTCAAACATATGCATCAGATGCATATTGGAGTGCTCTGTTAAAAACTGACTTAAATGAAATTTTTAGATATATAAGTGGAACTTTTAATAATGCTGAAATTGATTATTCAACAAATGAAAAAGAATTGCTTGTAGTAATAAAAAGAATTAACAAATTTAAAATATTTTTACTACCAAAAGAATTTATTGTTCAAACCGATAATACTCAACTTAATAGATTAGTAAATAATAAATTGGATAATTCGCCACAAAATAGAAGACTTCATAGATGGCGTGTATTACTTTCATTCTACAATTTTAAATTTGAATATATAAAAGGAAAGGATAACTCAATGCTAATTTTCTTAGCAGGAATTATGAATTTGGAGGAGAAGATCGGACAGATCTCTCAGAAGATTGAAAATGTTCTATTGGATTAAAATACCAATTGTTTAAAACTAACAGATGAATATTTACAGATTAGACAAAGCATTTTGGAGATTAATAAATTAAAGGATCAGCAAGATCATAGTGTTAAAGAAATTATCGATCAAGTATCTTTAATATTTGATTTAAAAATTTCAAATGAAAGAGAGTTTTCATCTTTGCAAAAGGAGAAATTTTTTTCAGAAATAGTTGGTCATAATCACTACAGGGAGATTAAAATAGCCTATGACGAATCAAAATAAGAGAATGTCACTTTTAGTCCATCAGGACGAAATGACAAAAACAAAGGCCTAGTACAATTGCCTACTCGAAAGAGTGAATTGTACGACAAAGATATAGCAAATTATGGATTGAGAGTCATATCTTTTAAAGAGAAAACTTCCCTAAAAAAAGGCACATTGGATAAGTCTATTGTTTACAGTGAAATCCAAGATAATAAAAACAATGAAAAATGAGTCATTGATATTAGTGACCAAACATCCTTATTAAGTGGTCCACTCGAACAACCCACTTGCCAAAGTGAATTCGAGGATGATGAACTTGAAAATAATAAGAAAAAATCAATCACAATGAGCATTTACATCAATCTTCATCATATGGAGAATGAGTATTATGAATTTCCAGAATTTATTTATAAATTCAAAAGTGGAGAATCTCTTTACACCATGACTCAACCCACGACAATTTACCCAATGATCAGTGCAGTCTCAGGAGCAAGTCCTGAAATTGTTCGAAAATTTGTAAATTATGGATTTCTTGATCGAGTTTTTTCAAGTCATGATTACAGAGAGATTTCACATCTTGATGAAAAATTTGTTAAAAGCATTAAAAAGTTCAAAGAAATACCAGTTGAAATCAGATTCTATACAATCTGCCCAAAATACAGTGAACCAGAATGGTATAATGAACAGCATTTTATAACACTCAGAGATAATAAATGATTTCCTTTAAAAGAAATTCAACTTGGGAAAGAATTACCGAAATTTAACAAAAAATAGATGCTTTATAGAAGAGCTCTTGGAATCAAATCAATTATTTCTACTATGAAATTTTTCTATAGTGAAAATTACATTACACTTAGAGCTTTCAATAATTGGATACTTGTTTGCCGAGGAGTTAAAAAATCAAAATTGCTTGAAGATAAGACTGAAGAAATTCACATGGGAAGATTTCTAGGATCAGAAGAATGTGTCAAAAAAGTATACCAACTTATGGGTCACACTCATGCCATAAAGAAATAAAGATGTGACATAAAGGTCGTCGACAGTGCTAATAATGTAGCACTATAAAAAGAGGAAGTGGGCAGTGCACCAAATAGCTGGAGTCAATAATTCATCTGCTTTATTAAAGTTTTCAACAACTTTATTAAAGTAAAAGAACCAGATGGAAGAAAAAGATTGGCTAGAAGTTTCTCGGTGAAACGCATGCCATCTATAAAAAGAAAAGACTACGAAGAAGAAAGGCAGAATCGAAAAACCTATTCTATTTTTCTCTTTAAATCATCTATATCTTTTGTAACCCCAGCTTAAAAAGTCCTCTCATAGAGGAATCATTTTGTAATATTATCCTTGTATTATAAACTTTCGTATTTTATATCTCAATAAAAGAAGTTTGTTTTGAGTAAAATCTTTTACTATGTTTTGGTTTCTGTCATACACAGTGAGTCTATTTTATAAAGTCTTGAGTGCCTGTTGATGTCTGTGATGGCTTGTTGGCCGATTTTGTTGGATGAAGGTGACCAGTGACGTTAAGGAATCTTGCCTTTGTGCGAAACGTGGTAAGACCCTTTACTTAAAAGAAACTTTGATTATTGAATATGTTTCAAAGAAATATTATAATTGAAGGATTATATTATGAAAAGATTTCTTCTATGAACACTTCATACACACCATTTATGTTTAGATCAAAATATTTATCGATATATACGGATTATTATAATGAAATATTAACTCTTGTTGCTATACATTTAAAAAGAACTTTACCTAATGATATAATAAAAAGAATACTTAAAGAATTCTTAGATTATGAAATCAATAAGATGATTAATTAAGAAATCTATAACTCTTTTTCATATGATTATGACAATGAATATGACGGCTATTATGATGAAAATAGTACTGAATATAATGTTTTAGTGATTTTGTTTCTAAAATATTTAACTCTTTCAAACCCCCCTTTATTGGTATCAGCACAATCAGATAAAAGATCCCAAAAAATCAAAAAAATTATATAAAAATTGTGAATCAAGCTTCTAGTTAAATTTTTTTTAAAATAATTCAATCTAATAATTGTAATCGATGTAATCGATATCTCTTAAATAAAAAATATAATATAAATATGAAAAATTATTGGAATGAAAGATATAAAGAACAAATTATAGTCGGAGTTTGCAAAAAATCTTTAAAAACAAAAGAGAAGAATATAATAATTCTATAAATAGCAATTTGAAGGAAATAATTTTACACTTAGCTTTAGTACATAAAATATGCTTGGAATAACTTGGAAATATTGTAAAGAAAAAATAGATTATTATAACGAAGAATATGAAAGAGAAAATAATAATGAAAAACGACTAGAGATTAAAAGAAATATTGAAAATTGGATTAAAATTCAAAATGATATTGTTAGAAGAAATCTCAATTTACAACTTCAAGTTGAAGAAGAATTACAAAATAATTTAGCTAATTTAATAAGAAATTTAAGACAAAATTTAATTCTACCAGATTAATATGGATTTTTTAAAATTAAGATTTGATAAACAAGAAATAGAAAATATTAAACTACCATCTAGAAGTTATGAAAACAGAGGATATAGTACTACTCTATTACAATCTTTAAGTTCATGGGGGTAATAATAATGGATGGATGAATAAGACAACTAACTGGACTAATGAATTTTTATGACAACAATTAGAAAAACAAAAATAAAAACAAAAACATATTAAAGTTATAGAAGAAATAAATAATATTGATATTAACGATGATTTGACCAAAGAAAAGTTAGAAAGTATTAGTAAAAATATGTCTAAACAATTTAATAAAATTAAAGAACGAATTAATAATTTAGAAATTTTTGATGAAACCTTACTTGAATGAAATCCAAAATCAAATATCAAAAATTGCACAGAAGAATAGTGTTAGTAAGATTGCAACTTTAGAAGAAAAAATAAAAATTATTAATTATAAAATTGATTTTTTATTAGATAAATTAGGATTTAAACCACACTGTAAGAAAATTAAAAGATACTCTATGAATGATAAAATTTGTTTAATTGAAAAAATATAAAAATAATTGATGAAAAAATTACTAGAATTGAAATAAATTATGAAAAAGAAAAAAAACTACAAAATAATTTCTAAAGAATAGAATTTATTTTTTTAAATAGAATAATAGAAAATTTAAACAAAGAAAAACCATTTAAACCAGATTATACCGAATAACTTAAAAAAGTCAGAAAGAAAATTAAGAAATATGAAGAACTAATAAAATTAAATGGAGGATTAAAAGATGATATTGAAAGATTATTAATTGATCTTAGAAAACAAGAAGAAAACTTTATAGAAAGAAAAGAAGAAAAAGCAAATTTAGTTATAGAAGAAAAATGAACAAAGATATGGAAAACTTAATATTTGACTTAGAAGATTTAAAAATCTGTGATGAAATAACTAAAAATCATATGGTTGGAAGAACAGGAGGATCACGAGTAGTTAAACCAGAAGAATATGAAGAAACTAGTACAGCTAGATATGAAGCTGAAATAGACCCTAGAAGATATGTCAATACAAAAGTTGATTTTAGAACTAAAAAGGAAAAAAACGTATAGAGATCAATTTAAACCAGTATTAAGAGAATCAAACCCAATGAAAATTGCAGGATCTTATTTAAACCTAGATTGTGAATTAGATGTTAGAAAAATTATAGATGAAAGAAATACTAATATGATAGTACACTATAATTATAACCGTAGCAATACTGATAATAAAAATAGAACTGAATATTTATTAGCAACCTTTAAAGGAAATACAACTAATTGGTATCAAGGATTAGAAGAAACAACAAAAATTATTTGGAAAGATAGTATCGAAGCAGGATTCAGAATTAGTATAAATGAAGGTATAAATAGAGTTGCAACAAGAATTTATAGAGAATTTGCAGAAGAAGATTGAGTAGCAGAAAATACTAGAGTTAGGATAGAAAAAATAGAAGATGCTAAAAATAGAATTAAACATTTACAAATTTGTATTTTTTAATATGTGTTATCTTAATGAATATTGCTGTGAATATAGTAAATATTATTAGAAGATGTTTGGAAGTGGAGTCGATAATAATTATTATAAGGAAGTTTTTATTAGAAAATTACCACCACCATGGAATAATTATTTTCAAAATAAGATTAGAGAAAAACAACTTGAAAGAAATGTAGAAGCCTGTACTTTAGGATTTATAATAAGAACTATAAAAAATGAAATAAGTACAATGTGTAGTAATTAAATAATTTATAAACAATCAGGATTTATATAGGATAAAATTTGTTGTAGAGATACCGAAGTATCAGGAAATTGAGGATATTATGAATATAAACGAAAAGGAAAAAGAAAAAATAAGAAATTTAAAAAGAAATATTTAAACCGAAAAGAAAATATTTCAAAAGTAAGTATAAAACTTATAATAAAAAATCATTAGACAAAAAAAGATGCAAATGTTGGAATTGTAATGAAGAAGGACATATAAGTATCGAATGCTCAAAAAAGAAAGTTAGAATCTAAATACAGATTTTGATCAAATTAAAGATGAATGTGATGAAATTAATTTTGAAGAAATAGAAACTGATGAAGAAATTTTTGAAAAAAAATAAAAAATTGGATTCAGAAGAAAATTCTAGTAAAAAAGAATAAATATATAGTTGAAATATAAAATAAGTAAACTATTTATAATAAAAGGACATACTTTGCAATATAACAAAACTCATTTTATTAAGGGTAAAATAGAGATTTGATGATTTTTATAAAAAAGTTAGTTGACCAAGGTCAATTTTAAAAGAAACCCGCTGGTTTTATGCGTCAACCAAAATCGATTATTACTCTGGTTCCCGAGTTTCGCTACAAACCGATCGATCCAATCAGATTTTGATCAACATTGGAACATATTGCTCATTCTTCCATTGGGGGACGCCGATTTAATAAGTAACTTATTTTTAATTTTAACTTAAAATAATCTTGTTTTAAATTTTAGTTATTAGCATCATTAAACTTTTTTTCGCCTGGACAAACAAGCCTTACGGATAGGGCATTGCTTTTGGGCACTGACCGGATCAGGGAGGAAAACCGAAGGGGAGAAGAAATAGTGCGTGTCAGTTTGTGGGAAAATGGCGGCTGCCGTCGCAAACAGAGCATCGGCACTGGAAAGAACAGGTACCCTTTTTAGAATATCATTCAACTTTTTCCGTAACTCTAGCACAACCTCTTCCACGGCAAGTCCGGCGGTGGCGTCGGGTGGAGCAAAGAAGTCGAAGCGAAAAAAGAAGAATCTATTTGAGGTGGCCCAGTTTTTGCCCAGCTGGGGCATCGGCTATCACATGGCTAAAACCCATTGGACCGGCGTTTCGTATCAGATTACAAAAATCAATCTGTACAAAGTATATACCTTTTTCCCTTTTAACAAATGCAAACTTATATGTTTATCTGAGTGGATAACTGTATCGATGTGTGTTTCTGTAGGAATGTGAAGCTCACGGAATATTTTTGAAATATTAGGGTTTAAGGATTTTTGTTGGGATTTTGCAGGATGGAAGGCACGGGAAAGCTTGGGGGATTGTTCACAAAGATGGTACCTTTCCTTTTTTTTTTTTTTTTTTTTTTAATTTTCGGTTTCCATTTTGGCTCCTGTTGTATGCTTTATCTGTCATTATTTCTTACATTTGGTTCTGAGAAAATGTTTAACATTTCCAGAGAATGAAATGTTTGAACCTTAATCTGTCAATGTCTATACTAGATTGGAAGCTTCAGTGTTCCACTTTCTTGAGTTTTCTGTTGGTCCATTACTCCCAAATAAGTTGAAGAAATTATGCAATAGTTGGTTGCCAAAGATTTGCCTGTAAATTTGTTTAGACCCACAAAAGATATAAAGAGAAACTTAGATTATCTTGTATGTGATCACGTATAACTTCTTCTCTAATGTAGCTAAAGCACTTGACTACACTTTCACGATTTGCAATAAGGCAAGAGAAGTCTAGTGAAACTAGGAGCAGAAATGCGGAATTATACTGCCAGCTAACCACAAAAATGCAGGACAAGTGTTCTGCTGAAATTTGATTTTTTACATTTATCAAACAGCTTGTTGCACAATTGCTGTTATAGGCTACATGGAATATTCCTGATTCTGCAATAGAAGATAACTACCAACTACAGGATGTAAAAACCATAGCACATTACTCAAGGTTTCATTTTGCAGATTAAGTAGCCTGTTGGAATTCCAAGACTTGTAATCTGCCAACACAAAGTTCATACAAAAACTCAGATATTCCACTTTGTCCTAAATTAGGCTCAAACAAGACTTGTAGAATGCTGCATATTTACTACGTTCAACATGCCATTAACTATTGTTTCCAGAATTTCATTTAAAATCATAGTCAATGTGATATAATCTTGAATGCCATAAAGAAACACTATCTTGGTTTCTAGTCTTCTCACCGAAGGCTTCACATGTACACAATAGTTATCACACTATCTACATCAGCGATCTTAAGTTCCTTTTGCTTTCATCACATTATCTGCATCAGGAATCTTAAATTCCTAAGAACCAGGAAGGTATTTGGACCAAACAAAAAAGTCTGTCCAGTAGTTGCAATCTGCGAGAATGAAGTGGAGTTTTTAATCATAATGGAAAGCAATAGACATATCCTAAGGCGGGGGTGTTAGCATCCGAGTCTACATTTTTCTCTTGTACATGTCCCTTCATTCTCCACAGGATTGATAGTATAGTCAGCCATGACAATAACATAACCTTCATACTTGTGTATATGAGAAAGTAATTGAATTGTTTCCTGTAACATGGTGAAAACACCCAAATCGACAATATACTGTTTCTTAAAATTTATGGCTGCTTGACTCTGTTGTTTATGGATTCTTAACAATTTATTTTTGTTGATGGTTTTGGCTGACAAGTACTATCCCAATAAGCAAGTCAATTGTCTCTTCCTTGGAAGCACTTGCAATTTCCTCCTACAACCTTGGTTTTGCAAAATTTATTTATATGTCCCATTTGCCGCAACGTGATATTTCACTCTCTTCAATATCCGTTAGTTACATTTTCAACCGTAATTCCTATTCTTCTGCTCAGTAGTAATATGGGTGAAACAAGTGCCAAAATATTGGAAGCTAGGATAAATAGAGAACAACTTCCCGCTTAAAGGGTTTAGTATTAATTCTTGAAGCATCTAATATGAGGTTCAATTAACAGAGAGGCACACAATGTTCAGGTAGTAGTTAGATAAGCGCTATTGTCAATTTGATAAGGTGATCATCTCTTCTTCCAGTACTTTGTACTTCTATGAAAGATGAAGAAAATTAGAAACAATTTTTTGATTTTTTTTCCTATAGTGGAGGGGCCCACCAATCACATTTACAAAATTCTAAATATAGTTGTTATATTTATGAAAAATGAGAAAAAAAAAAAAGGATAATCTTAAAATTTTCCATTAAATATATTTGCATTTTTCATTTTCTATGCAAGTAAACTAGGTATAAATCTTAAAATTCTTTATTCTTCCCAAAAGACTGGTTGTGGAATGCGTGATTTGTTGTACCATTTCTATGATGATGTGCTGAGGTAATGAATAGTTGTAGCTTTATGTAAAATAAGAGGGAGGAATTATGGAAGATTGCTAATTAAGCAAAGATACAGAACTATCTTTCTGTTTAATAGGGTAACTATCTAATTCTTTTGAAGTGCAAATAACATAGTTGAGATGCCCCCCCAAGCTCTACTAGTCAGATGCATCTTCTAGTGCATGACTCTGATGTTATTTCTCTTGATACCTTGCGTATAGGTGGAGAGGTGTGAACTTGCAAAATAAAAATTAAATTCAATACTTCCTCGAAAATGGTTCAATATTACAAAAATGTAAAGGAAGTACGGTATCTATCTTTAAAGTTTCCCTTAATTTATTTTTGTATTACCTCATTTGGGTATTTGTTGGAACGAAACAAGGAAAAATATTTACCTAATATTTTGCTCCTTTTTCATCATTGAATTCCTTGATCCAAACAAAGATAAAATGACTTATATATTTTATGCTTTTTATTCTTCCCATTTCGGAGGGAGGAATTAACTTTTCGTACGATGAGCGCCGCTGAATGATGATAAGAAGATAAAATAAGGTTGATAAACATATCAGATGCAGAGTCTCATAAAATATGCTCACAAAGGAAGTACTGACCATGCAATATATAAAGTGTGGAAATGTGATCACATCTTTCTTCTTTTCTATATATTGGTTATCATTTATGACATGAAATATCATTGTAGAACTTGGAGGTTACTTGTTCAAATGTTGCTAGTTAGTTGATACACTTGCCATAGACATCAGACTGGTGTACCATAGTTGTTGTGTTGGACTAGGTACTCCCGGAGAATTGTCTCATTTACACGTCAGGAAACCTTGGCAATAAGAAAGGGGGAAAAATCATGCATAGAACAGAGGAAGACAAATTGTGGGAACATACATTTAGCCCTTGTTTGATCCCCCATTATTTTAAAAATAAATTTTTCTCTTTTTTTTTTCAACCACTTTCTTTAATAAAATAATATTACACGCAGACCCAAAACTTTTCCGTATTTTTTAATCACACATTCTCTACCAATCTACTATTTCAAAATGCATTCTTACGATAAAATGAGGCTCAAACAGGCTCTTAGTCTTTTGATTTCTACAATGATGAGCTGAGGAGTTGAGTAAATGTTTAAGTAAAATGGGTGAGACTACTGCCAGAAATTGCAAGATAGGAACAGATTGAGATCGACCTTTCCACTTAAGAGGGAAAAGTATCTAATCCTTTGAAGCATTTAATATGAGGTTAACTTTGTAGAGAAGCCCAACATGCTCATGTATACATTCTAGTTAAATTAGTCTTATTGCCTGTATGAGATGACGAATATTTCTTCATTATGTACTTTAGGAAGACAAGTTAAGGAAAATTGTAATTAGGTGTACCATTTCTATGATGACATCCTGAGGTATCGAGTGATATAAGATTTAAATCTGAATGAGGAGATAATTAATGAAACTCTCCAAATCGAAGAAAATCATTTGAATAAGAATCCTAAATAATTCTTAATTTTAAGCAAATCCTAAAATCTATTAGTTGAATAAAATTAAGCTATCTTACTAAGTTCCTACCATCCACTCTAATTGCCACTAGAAGTCATCAAATTTGCAGCTTTTTTGCAGTTCAAACACCTAAAAGTTGAGACTTTGTCAATATTTTCCGCTCTTGTTCATTATGCATTCATTACATAAGAATTGTCTTTGCTTATCCCAATAAGAAAGTGCATTTTTATGAAGTGTGCATGTAATGCAGGCATGTCAGCTGCAGATGCACCCAAGAAAATAAGTGGGGTTCACAAACGTTGCTGGAAATACATACCAAACTCGATGAAAACCGAAGAAAATTCCCCAAAACCAGAAACTCAAGCTGCTTGATATTTACGTAATCAACCAGTTTGAACAATCCTCATGATATCATTTCCTTTTGCAGTTGAAGATATATCCAAATTGAACGTGCTGGGATATCTGAGTGATGTTGAGAAACTCTACTTTCTCTATATCTTTGTTGAATTTGTTTATGACAGCCTTTTGTTAAATTCTAGGGTAGATCCAAGTCAATTGAATGCAGATATCATTGTCACGTAAATCTGTTGTTGCGTAACTTCTAGCAAATTTTATGCTAACTTCATTTTGTTTCAAGTTGGGGTTACTCAGATTATACTTTGTTACCATTGATTTTCCTAGCAAATTCCGATGTTCAAATGTGCGTTTAATACAGAGCATTTTGTGAGTTATCCGCTTGGCGAATCTTGAAAATAATTGTATGATATACTTATAATGAGATAGCTGGCCTTGTGCTTTTAAGTTTTATACGAAGTGCTAGTATAGCAGTAAAGCTAAAAGCATCTCCAACAATGCTATTAAGGCTCTGTCAAAGCCCCTGTTTTGGGAGGATAAATTTTGTAATAGTGATTTATTATTATTATTATTTTTTTAAAGAATGTGTGGATGAAAAATAAGAAAAGTTTTGAGTGTATGTGCAAAATTATTTTATTGAGAGAATGCGTGATTGAAAATGAGTTTGTAAAAAAATTGAATTTTTAGAGAATGGGGTTCAACAGGCACACTGTATATTTTCCTATCTAAAGAGCATGATTTATAATACAAAATTTCAACCTGCTTCCCTTTGGAGAAGTGCATAAGAAAGTGGAGAAATGATGATATAAAACATAAAAAATATTATATAGAAAGTAAGTTTGGCTCAGATTCATGAAGTAAAGAAGATTGAGACTAATGAAAAGTCACAAAAATTTGCTTGATGATCTAATGCGGTAATAAGAATACATGCACGCGAGAGACCAAGTGTTCACCGTATTTAAGTAATAACTAGGTTACTTTTCCTGAAAATTTCTCGTTGTTCGATTACACGAAGTTACATTTTTAGATTGTGATAAGCGACAATTTGTTATTGGATGGAAAATTATAACTGAATGGCAACCATAATGAGCCTCTTTAATTTTAACTAAATTTTAATGGCTCCAAATTAGAGTTTTCGCCACCAATTCAACCTCTGTTTGATGCATATTAAAATGAAAATAATGCATTTTTTTGGGTAATGTAATGATAAATATGTGGTTGAAAAAGAATGAAATTATCGATATGATGAAATATTATTTTATTAAAAATGTGTGGTTAAAAATGAGTAGAAGAAAAAAAAATTAAAATTAAAATGTGGATCAAACAGTATATCAATTCACAAGGTCCATTCATTATAAGATGAACGCCTAATATATTCACCACACTTTCTAATAATACTACCCTACAATTTAATTGTATGAGAAGTTCATAACCTTTACACATACATTATTAAATTTTTATCTTTTAACATTTTTTCATTGTTATTTTCAAATTAATATAAATTGTTACTAATTATGATTTCTCTCCGAGGGTCAAGTTGTGATTTTATTGTATATAATACACGATGATGTAGCAAATAGGAACAAGTTTCCATATATTTTTTGACCATCTTGGATAACATTGAAAATGCAAAAGATAGTTTCTATCCAAAGACGAAATGAAAGCATATATACAAGCTGAACATCGTAAATAATAATAATAATAATGAAAATTAATAAGAATTGCTCAAATAGAGTTTTCATATAACTTTGTCTATTATGGGATTAGATCATTAGAATGTCCAACCTTTCTCTGTCTCCGATTATTACATCTTACATATTAACATTCAAGTCATTGATATCACCAGTCTCGAGGCAATGACGACATTAGAAGTAAACATCAAACCGTTTAAATAGCAAATGCTGACAATATCATCTCCCTAGATCCCTGAAATAAACGAGGAAGAAATAAGCGGAAAATTTTTAGTACACGTCCATAAATTTACAGCACAAAATCTGAAAGCTCTATAAGGGAAAGAAGCTTTTTCTCAATTTTCTGAAAAAGTAAAGGGGATATTAAGCATATGTTCATGTTGAAATAGAGTTCAGGAGAGATGTTTAATAAGAAGAAAAAAGGACTTACAAAGCTAAAGAAAAGTCATTGCCCAGAAAACCAGCGGTGCACGTTCAAGTATGTAAGTAGTTAGCCGCCATCATAAGTTCCAAGGTCAGCTCAGGTTCAATGTGGAACTCAGTCTCCTTCCCACTGCAGGGTATGGATTCCGTACAAATTGGCATGTATCATTCAAATCATAATTCATCAAAGGGCAAGAAGGAAAAAAAGTATTAAATGTGTGACAGCACCCTCAGATATTCTCCATAAACTGAATTCACAAATTTTCTTGTCCAATTAATTGAGAGATTTTGTCACTAAACATCTATCCACACATATCTAGAATCAAAAAAGTATTCATTAGTGAAAACGTGACTGTATAAATGAAAAACCCAAGGCAGCTCCAGTCTTTTTACATGTAACCATGAAACTTTCAGGTCACCATCTCTAAACTGATACAAATTCAGCCATGTAAAGATTTGGGGGTCCATCTTAAAAGGTCAACCTTATTAGTCCAAGGCCTTATAAATTGGCCTATGTTTACATCTTTAATCGATGTGGGATTATATCCCTTAACATGCCCCCGCAAGATGGTGGCTCGTTTGAGCAAACCAATTTTGAAATCCATATGCTCATATTTGAGTCTTACAAAGATCGAATCGCTCGTTGGAGCTTAATGAGCTCTGATACCATGTAAAGACTTGGGGGTCCATCTTAAAAGGTCAACCTTATTAAGAAGAGTAGTCCAAGACCTTATAAATTGGCCTATGTTTACATCTTTAATCGATGTTGAATTATATCTCTTAACAAGCCATGACATTGCCAGCAAAAGTGTGCACAGATCATCCTGATCAGGGAACACCTATGACTCGTGGCAGAACATTAAACCACGAATGCACACTTAGTCGCCAGTGAAAGATTTTGAAAAGGCTCAACCAAGTAGCACATTTTAGAACTATGAGGTGAGGTGCAATCCTCAATAGAATCTCATAAAACAACAAAAAGTATAAACGATACAAAGTATGCTCATAATAAATCATAAACATCTTGATAAACCAAATTGATAAAATTAAAAATCTATCAATTAAGTAATAAATAACAATTAGGCCCTGTTTGATACCATGTGATTTCCATGGAAAATGGAAATCATGGAAGCCTTTCCAGCTGTTTTTATTTTTTTATTTTTTGCAATTGGAACAAACTTTAGACCCAATGGTAAAAAAATTTATTCCTTTAATGGATAATTTTCATGAAAAACAAAGTTAAACGAATGATATTCGATTTTCCTTTTTTATTTATTTATAAGTGGATCAAATTTTAGACCCAATAGTAAAAAAATTATCCTTTTAATCGACAATTTTCATGAAAAATAAAGCCAAATGAATGATATTCGATTTTTTTTTTATTATTATTTATAATTGGAACAAATTCTAGACCTAATGGTAAAAAAATTTATCCCTTTAATGGACAATTTTTATGAAAAACAAAGCCAAACGAATGGTATTCAATTTTCCTCTTTTTTTTTTTTTTTAATAATTGGAACAAATTCTATACTCAATGGTAAAATTTTTTATCCATTTAATGGACAATTTTCATGAAAAACAAAGCCAAACGAATACTAAAAGATTCAAAATTTCAAAAATTTTTGAGTAAAAAATTATACCAATTAATCAACAATTTTCGGTAAAACAAGTTCTAGGCAATTCAATTTATTGTAATTCATTTTTTTTCCACCCAAATTCTACATTTGCAATCAAACGAACCATTATAAAATTAGTAATTCACATAACAAAATTGTAATCTATCACAAGAAATATATAAATTACAAAAGGTTTCCTATATTAACTGCTAATGGATTTTTAAGAGAACTTCCCCTTCCCCTTCCCTTTCCCCTATAGGGAAAGTAGAAGGAAACAAGACAACAACCAAAAAAAAAATATTAAGTTATGTGCCTTCTACCACTGAAAAGTTGTTCACTTGCCATAGAGATTTATTGTACTTCAATTGTAGGAAACAAGGGCACACTTGCTCTCATCTCTGTTCTCCAATTCTTTTTTCACCCCTAATTTTTAAGGCGTGTTTAAAATAGTCCAAGAAATAGTAAAGCATTCTATGGTATATAAAAAGTAACACAAAAAAAGTGAGGCTAATAATAGAAAAATCCAGAATTGGCACAACAAATGAGCACAAAGGTGTAACCTTGGAGCATTTAATAGAAGTCTAATGTGATGCGTGCCTAAAGACACAAGTCTTGGGCAATTCCTAAAATATTAGATTAGTAACAGGCAAGAGTAGAAAGATGTGAAGGGAATGTGATACTATTAGTGATGAAAAAAGACATTATCTGCTAATATACATTTTGTGATGTTCAATATCCATTTTTAGCAAATCCATGTAATAAATTTTAAATCAATATCTTGTGAGATAAAATGTCCTTTTATTTCATATTCTAGTAAGTTAACATAATCCAAAATTCTCCATGGGTAGCTTCACCTATGTGAATCCAAATCAAACGTCATTCATTTTAAGTTTTGAGTTAAGCGTCAGCTGTCATCCACATGTCAATCCGTACGGCATGAAAATGTCACTACAGAAATTCCAATTATTTTGGGCGTTAGATAGGAAATTAAAAACAGGGGCTAAAGTAGCAGCAGGCAGTGCAACAAAGCTAAGGCTACTGATATGGCATCGAGGAAGGCATAATAAATGCCAAGGGTGAGACCTCTAGCTCCATTGCTCTCCAAGCTTTTTTTTATCCATCTAATAATAATGGCAAAACACCAATACAGTTTTACTCTGACGAAAACAATTACATAAAAGAATTGTAATCTCATTAAACAAAAGAAATTAAAAAATAAATTGAGGGGAAGTAATTACCTAGCATATTGAAGAGACCAGTAAAAGTACTGGCAAATCTTCTCCAGAATGGTTGTGCTTATCTCTGGAAAAGTCACTTCTCCATGCTCCGTTTCAGCAAAACTCCCTAAGATTCACCATCAAACACAATCTTAAGAACAAAGAATCTCCAATCTACAATTTCCAAGAAACTATTTTCAAGACACAATAAAAACACAAATCAAATCCAAAATAGCAAACTGAAGCACGAAATATCATAATTAATTTTCAAAAACCTAATAAAAACTACAAAATCTAAAATCAATCAAATAAAATGAATTGACAACATCATTTCATAGTACCAGCTGTCCGTCCCAACATAATCTATGGCATGTGGGCTAAAATTAGAAGACTGAAATCAAAGAAATTAAGTTATTAAACAGACAATAAGTAAATAAAATCAAATAGTTCGTCGATTTCACAAGAAAAACCAAACCCTTGACATTCAATAAGAAACCGAAGAAGTAAAATACATCAAATTTGCAAATAATGATGAAATTTTCAAAACCCATATATTTATTATTCATGATTTCGTATGATTTTTCTATTCACTGGTGACTGACGACTGACCTGGAGAGGTGAGCATGTTGCGGATTGTTTGGGAGACCATTGCGGCCTTTTTATCAATGACGAATTCGAAGCCCTCGGCGCTAATCAGCTTCACCATGTCTTCCTTCATCTTCACTCGGCACCGAACTACGAAATTTTGACCAAAAATCGTGCAGTATATAGAGGACTTAAGGTATAGGTAATTTTATTGCCAAACAGTTGGTTCTCAATTTATACGATTTTTTTTGGCCCCATTAATCCATGAATACAAAAAGAGTCGCATGTTTGAAAATTCACTCAACTTATGATATTGTTACGGATTGCTCACCAAACTTTAACTTACTTCGGTACTTACTGAACTTTTTTCGTTAGCACTCCATTCATCACCCTAAAAGATTTATTACCTTATTCACCGATGAGAAAAAGGTATGTGCGTGTGTTTTGCCGAGAGAAAACAATGTGTATAACAAACTTTCTTGAGTGAGTAATTACCATCGTCCCCATCGTCCCCCTTTGTTTTTCTCCTTACCTATTGGCTGCAATCACCACCACCATCATTCTTTTTGGGTGAGAAAGCTTGTGGCAATCGGAGTGTGATTTTGTTGTGGGTGGAGCCGAGCTCTATTAATGTTTTTTTTTTTTTTTGGATGATTTTTTTGAGCCCGAATTCAAGATTTTTCGAAAATTCTGCCAACAAAAGTCAATCACTCAATGAATGGACCCTTCAAGTATGATTATTTTCCTTCAGATGTCAGATATTAGTAGTTAGATAACAAGTCCTCTCGACTTCTTCGTCACAAAGAATTGTGAGAATATTTCGAAAAATTTGAGAATCTCTTGTTCTAAGGTTCATAATGACTATAGACTCTATTGATTGAAATTCATAACTAAGGGGGAAAAAAAGATAAAAAAAAAAAAAAAAAAAAGCTAGTAATCTCTACTCTAGAAACAACTATTGAAAATGGACGGTCTCATTGGCGAATGGCGATGGGTTAGAGAGATAGTAATAGCCTGATGGGTTGAACGGTTAGATAGAGGTATAAAACTGAGAGGTTGGCAGTTGCAACGACAACAACTAAAAGATGAAATATGGTGATTTATTTTCTTATTTCCTTTTTATCCGTTTTTCAAGGAATGATAGGAACAACTCTAAAAAAGAGTCACCAATAGTCACTCAACTTCATATTTAGGGGCCGTTTGATTCCCATTTTTATGAAAAAAATGCATTTTAGAATAGTAGATTGATGGAAAATGTGTGGTTGAAAAGTAATGAAAAGTTTTTGATTTACGTAAAATATTATTTTAATGAAGAATGTGTGGTTGAAAAGAAGAGAGAGAAAAATGCATTTTAGAAAAAATGGGAATCAAACGGGGTGTTAGTATCACTTTGATCACCTAATTTAATTTTGTTTCACCGTGACCACCCAACTTCATATTGAATGTAACATTGGACATTTAATTTTATTTTATTTTACCATAATTATTCAACTTCGTACTTAGTTTTAGTCAAGCAATCCAATAATTTTATTTAATATAATCAAATTGGGTGATCAATATGACTCTTAAGTATCAAAATTGAGTGACCATGATAAAACAAAATTAAATTGGGTGGTTAATGTAACATTAAGTATAAAGTTGGATGATCATTGATAAACCATAAAAAAGAAAGAGCTTGTTTGATACTCTTTTTTTTTTCGCAAAACTGCATTTTGAAATAGTGATTTGATGAAAAATGTGTGATTAAAAATATGAAGAAAAAAATTGAATTTGCGTGTAATTTTTTTTATTGAATAATGTATAATTGAAAAACAAAAACAAAAATATATATATTTAAAAAAAAAATGAAAATCAAACAACGCCAAAAAAAATTATTAAATAAAATATGCACTACTGCGTCAAAAGTTCGAATCATGAAATATGAATTTGATTTTGGGCAAGTGTAAGGGTATAAGCAGCCTTTCACCCTAAACTCTTGAAAGCATAACTTGTGATTTATCTCTTTCACCAAAGAACATGATAAGTGGGGACGTTAATAATGGGCGTAATCCAAAAAAAAAATATTGCACTAACTTTTGTCAACTCTCAAAAACGACGTCACTTCTATAACATTTATGTATTGATTATACATATCAAGAATCTCCACCACCTGCATAATTCAATGTATTTGTCGCATCTTTTTTATTTTTCTTGAATTTTGTCCTTTGGAAATGGAAACAAGCATATAAAAAATGGAGAAAAACATGGTGCAGTAAGTCCCATTGCCCACTTCTATTGGCCGTTTCAAGAGACGTTACACTTGTTTCCTCCGTTATTCTTATCATTTCCTTCACACCAATTTTCCTGTTTCTTTTGAATTTTCACGCACCGTTTTCACTCCGATCTCTTTTTTACGGTAAGCCATGATGATCCATTTAACATTTTTATGTTCTTATTTATACTTTTTTTCTGCAAATTTATTTATGGGTGTTTATGTAAGAGTTTCTTTCCTTTCATGGGTTTTGAGTTTGTATTGAGATCTAAATATATAGATCTGAATATTATGGATCTAATTTTGTTCTTCGTTTCTGGTTTATGGGTGTTTTTTTTTTTTTTTGGTGGTGTAGGTGCTAGGGATTACGGGAAAAAAAGTTGAAAAAGATGGCAAATAGAGTGGATCATGAGTACGATTACCTGTTCAAGATCGTTTTGATCGGGGATTCAGGAGTTGGGAAATCAAATATTCTTTCCAGGTTCACCAGAAATGAATTCTGTTTGGAGTCCAAATCCACCATTGGAGTAGAGTTTGCCACCAGGACTCTTCAGGTCAGTATTATCTTATTGTATCCCGTTCTAATTGTTTTTTTTTAATCATCATCATCTAATATACAAGGAATGAGGTTGACTGATGTATAAATTGTTAAGTGAGTAGTGTTATTTGTTAAGAAATTTTTATGTATTTGTGGGGCTGACTCTGTGTGTATGTGTGTGTTAATTATTGAGTGGACTTTGGGTGGTTGGGATATGTTTGATTGAGAAAATTGTTAAATATCGTGCTAAGATTGACTGATTATGGGCTATGATTATGATTTTTCACTTAAATGAAACTAATAAACTGTGGGCATTGGCTTGTTAAGAGTTGAAAGCAACAATTTGGTCTATTCAATTTGAAGATGTCCACTTCAATTATATGCATACTCTTCCGTGGTATCAATTTATACTGTGCTAAGTTGCTATGGATCAGTTTACAACTATCTTGACCAAGGTGCTTGCAAATGGGGAAAATCTTGGAATGTCTATAATGTGGTTATTTTCCTTCGATGCCTATTGCTACTGTCGTAGATTACAAACTACAGTTTCGTCTGTTGCCGTTTTATTGTAGATAACATTTGGGGTGTGGATCCAGCCTATTAAGATTTCATACCAATATGCCATGGTCTTAAAGAATTCATTGAGCCAAGGGTACGTTTGGTATTTTGTATTATATTGTGCTGCACAATATAACACAACGACTTTTTTTTCCCTTTTACTAGGTACAATTTGCTATTTTATCCTCCTTACCAAACGTATTACAAATGTTTTCTGCAAACTCAACAAATAATCAATAGTTCAAATTATAAACTCAGTACCAGAGTCATTTAGTACTCATGGGGGGAAACATTTACATGTCGAGTACCTACTCGTTCAGCCAGTTTTTTAGTTATTGTAGATTGTGCTTCTTCTTGTTTCATAGTTATATTATGTGATAGAGAGCACGGCAGGGTCATAAAAATACTAATGCTTGTAATATGTGATGCAGATAGAAGGAAAGACGGTAAAGGCCCAGATATGGGACACTGCAGGGCAGGAAAGATACCGAGCTATCACAAGTGCTTACTACAGAGGAGCTGTTGGTGCACTCCTTGTTTATGACATAACTAAGAGACAAACCTTTGACAATGTCCAGAGGTGGCTTCGGGAATTGAGAGACCATGCTGACTCTAACATTGTCATCATGATGGCAGGAAACAAATCAGACCTGAACCATCTCCGAGCTGTTTCGGATCAGGATGGTCAAACTTTGGCTGAGAAGGAAGGACTGTCGTTCCTTGAGACTTCAGCACTGGAAGCACATAATGTTGAAAAGGCTTTTCACACTATTTTGACTGAAATATACCACATCATTAGCAAGAAGGCATTGGCAGCCCAGGAAGCAGCAGCAACCACTGTACTTCCCGGTCAGGGTACTACCATCAATGTTAGCGATTCATCTGGAAACATGAAGCGAGGCTGCTGTACTACTTGAGTTGAGTTTCCAGTTAAGGATAAACTTTTGTTCCTAATTTCCCGTTTCGTTCTGTTTTTCCTTCCTCTTGGGCAAAAGAGTCTTGTAGATTACTTTCTTAAGTCAATTGGACGGAAAACGAGCTTGTGAATGTTCAAAATGTTTAGTGGGATAGTCTATATATTTTTGTCATTTGGAAGTGGCTGATACTGGTGATGTCGGTTCACTACTAATTAACCGTCTTCATCTGAAAGGATTTGGGACAAATTAGGTGGTATTGTAAGTGTAGTATCTCTGTTTGGATGTCTTCTACTTCAATTTTTCTCTGTATCATATAGGAATTTAAGTATTTTTTTGCCTCTATTAATCTCCATTTTTCTGAACTTCTACTACCACAAGCTTAGGTTGGGAGTATTTTATATTCTTTCATTAAAACCATGATAGTGTAATTTCCATTTTAATGCACGGTGCAGTGTTTTTAAGTTGCAGTTTTTGAAGTTAGCATAGTGGTTCCATGGGGACAAAACTTAGACGTTACTTTAAGACGGACGTGTTTGCTAAAGAAAATTAGAAGTATCGTTTAGTTCAAAAATTTAATTGTGAAAGTTTTCACATTTCTTTTGAATACTCTGTTACTTACTTCTAGGGTTAGCTATGGTGGAATTTGTTCAAGCTAAAGATTCCTGGTATAAACTAGTGGAGAATATGTTTTCCTTTTTTCGTCTACCATGAAATGAGCAACACAACTGATGATGCTTTGGGTCAAATATCTTGCTCAAAAGGGGGCCTCTCAAAGTTGATTGTGGCTCAAAGTACAAACTTTCAACTGGGATTTTCAGCCGAGAAAAAGGAGATTCTGCACCATACTTCCGCTATTAATTTTTCTCTCATGGGTTATCTCCACTCCACATATTTTCAATATTATGATATTGCAACTCTTATGCATTATTTCTTATCATTATTGTATGATATTATAAATTTAATTTTTTTTATCGGTTAATGTAAATATATATTGATCATAAGACGAGTAAAATTACATCGGGCATCCCCGAGCAACGAATATCAAAAAATGTATCAACGATTACAAACTAAAGACCAATCACTAAAGTTTCAAACTGAATTAAAACATGATGATACATTATACACGTGTGTTTCGATCATTTGAATAATGCAATCCACATGCAGTTGTAGATCCTCAAAAGATTTTCATGTTCCTAGCTATCCATATTTGGTAGACGGTACGTGCAAAAGCAATCCTCTTTGCTTTGATATGCCAAGATGTCACGCGTGCCTCCTTTTTAATCAATTTTAATGCGTTGCCAATTGTCGTCATTCAGCATGTAATCCCCGACCATGCTCTAACGTGGCCCCAAATAGATGAACTGAATGAACATTGGAAGAATAGATGCTGCCAAATTCCTCATGTGATCCACATAATACACCATTTCTGTTGATATCAAGATGCAATAATTTGTCTTTGGTTAAGAGCTTTGATTGGGCACTCAACCACAAGATGAATGAAAGTTTAGGAACAATGCAAGAACTCCAAACATCCCCAATCCATGCCTTCTTGTTCCCTGTTGGTCTGAAGAAATCATATGCGTGTGAGCTGTTGAGAAATTGGGTTGTTAAAAATCAACAAATGAAGAAGTGTAAAAGTGCTGACAATTTCGGTCGACCGAATTGTACTACGGTCGACCGAAACTCTGCAGGATTTCAACCAAGAAGTTGCAGGAGTTTTCGGTTGACCTTTCGGTCGACCGAAATGGAGTTTCGGTTGACCATTCGGTCGACCGGAAAAGTTCGGTTGACCAATCGGTCGACCGAAAACTGTGACCGTTGGACGGTTTTTAGCCGTTGGAAATTCATTTTTGGAGGCTTTTCACTTGGTTTTTGGCACCACTTCGTGAATATGAACTAGGCCTATATATAGTGGGGTCTTGTTCAATGCAAAAACACTTTGAAATCATTACAATCTCCATATACAAGATTAAACCATTTCATTCTCATATTCTTTCATTTTATTGTGTTTCTCAAGTTTTGTTAGTAGAATTATTTGTGCTTTATATTTCTACTACAAGGCTTGATCAATCCTTCAAACCATTTGCCGGAAAACCTTTAAGCATCTTGAATTTACCGGAGAAGGGGCAAATATTGTTTGAGGACAGCGATCACGCGGTTGAGCCTTTGAATCGAAGTTCTTGTTATTGATTCCTTGTTACTTTTTTGGTTTGTTTATTCTCCTACTCGAAGGTAATATTTCCAACAATCTCAAACAATATTCTGCAATGGAGAGTGAAACAACAATGACTACTATAAAGTTGATGAATCAAGACTTGGTTCGTTTGGATCGCTTCGATGGCACCAACTTCACAAGATGGCAAGATAAGTTGAAATTCCTTCTTACGGCGTTGAAGATTTTTTATGTGCTTGATCCGAATTTGGAAGATCTACCCGAACCATCCGACAAAGACACCGATGAGTCAAGGGTGAATAGAAAGAAGCGTGAAGAGGATGAATTAATATGCCGTGGCCATATTCTCAACTCTTTGTCGGATCGATTGTATGATCTCTACACCAACACAACGTCGCCAAAAGAAATATGGGATGCATTGGAAAGTAAGTACAAAGCGGAGGAAGAAGGTACCAAGAAATTTTTAATTTCTAAGTACTTCGATTTTAAATTTCTTGAAAATATTCCCTTGCTTCCCCAAATTCATGAATTGCAAGTGCTAGTCAACAAGTTGAAAGCGGTGAAGATTGAAATCCCGGAGACCTTTCAAGTGGGGGCAATTATTGCTAAACTCCCCGGTACTTGGAAAGGATACCGGAAGAAAATTATGTATAGTTCCGAGGATCACTCCTTGGAACAATTGCAAAAACATTTGCGTATTGAAGAAGAGTCAAGAATGCGTGATAAGAGTGAAAACTCTTATGAAGGCACTTCCAAAGCAAATGCAATTGAGAAAACTGAACCGCCAACAAAGTCCAACAAAAGGAAGCTTTCAACGAACTTCAACAAGTTCAAGAAGAAGACAAAAGGAGGTTGTTTTGTGTGTGGCAAATCTGGTCACTATGCAAAGGATTGTAGACACTGAAAACAAAACAACTTCGAGGGCAAAGTGAATTCCATCAAAGAGGATAAAATTGTGGCCACCATTTGTGAAATCAATGCAATCAAGGGAAAAGTTCCCGGATGGTGGTATGATACTTGTGCTACAATACATGTATCATATGACAAATCTTCTTTCAAGACTTATCATGAAGTTGATGGAGATCAAGAGATTCAAATGGGTAATGAGGTTCGATCTAAAGTGATTGGAAAGGGAAGTGTGGATATCATCTTCACTTCCGGCAAGACCATTACCTTAACCAATGTACTACATGTTCCCGACATGACTAGAAATTTGGTTAGTGGAAATCTCTTAGAAAAACCGGGTATCAAAAGTGTATTTGAATCCGGAAAACTTGTATTATCCCTAAATGGGAAATTTGTTGGAAAAGGCTATTCTAGTGAAGGAATGGTCAAATTATGTACTGTTGACAATTTGAATGATAATAAAAATAACTTTGCTTATATTGTTGATTTATTTTCATTATGGCATGCTAGATTAGGACATATTGGAAAAAGTACTATGAAACGTATGATGAAATGTGATTTAATTTTATATGATGAAAATGATGTCTTTAAATGTAAAACTTGTGTGGAAGCAAAAATGGTTAAAAAGCCTTATCAAAGTGTAAAAAGAACATCTAGTATCTTAGAGTTAATTCATACGGATATTTGTGAATTAAATGGCATGTTAACTAGAGGTGGAAATAGGTACTTTATTACCTTTATTGATGATTGTACTAGATACACATATGTTTACTTAATGAAACATAAAAGTGAAGCTTTTGATATGTTTAAAATTTATAAAAATGAGGTTGAAAATCACTTAAATAAGAAAATAAAAATCTTAAGAAGTGATAGAGGTGGTGAATACTTTTCTAGTGATTTCAACATTTTTTGTGAACAACATGGCATAATTCACCAATGTTCGGCACCTAGAACACCGGAACAAAATGGTTTAGCTGAAAGAAAAAATAGAACTTTAGTTGAAATGATAAATGCCATGCTTACCTATGCTAAGTTGCCATTTAATTTGTGGGGTGAAGCCTTGTTAAGTGCATGTAGGATATTAAATAGAATTCCTTCTAAACAAACTAAGGTTTCTCCTTATGAATCTTGGAAAGGAAGAAAACCTAACATTGGATACTTCAAAGTGTGGGGGTGTCTTGCTTATTGTAAGAACACAAACCCTAATAGGACCAAGTTGGGTCCAAGAGGCATTAAATGTGCCTTTGTTGGATATGCTAGCAAAAGCAAATCATATAGATTATTAAACTTGGAGACCAATGTGATTATTGAATCAAGTGATGTAGAGTTCTTTGAGGATTCGTTATCTTCGGATAATGAATTGAGGGAAAATCTCTTAGATATCCCTAGCTCAAGTGGAACACAAGATGAAACATCTTCTAAAGGTGTTGATAAGTTAAGTGAGCCACGAAGAAGCAAAAGAACTCGAATTGAGAAGTCTTTAGGACCGGATGAAATTGATTCTCAACGCATTTCCTTTTACTTAGTAGAAGGAAATGAATTGAATGTCGTAAGAACAATTCCATTTGTTCTACATGTGGAAACCGATCCTAAAACTTATAGAGAAGCTATGACTTCTCGTGATAGCATGTTTTGGAAAGATGCAATCAAAGATGAAATGGATTCAATAATGTCAAATAATACTTGGGAGCTTGTCGATTTACCACCCGGATCCAAACCTATTGGATGTAAATGGGTATTCAGGAGAAAATACAATGTTGATGGTTCTCTAAACACCTTTAAAGCTAGATTAGTAGCTAAAGGATATCGACAAAGAGAAGGAATAGATTATTTTGATACATATGCACCGGTAGCTAGAATAACATCGATAAGGTTATTATTTGCACTAGTTTCGATACATGACTTGCATGTTCACCAAATGGATGTCAAGACGGCGTTCTTGAATGGGGATCTCGATGAGGAGGTTTATATGGAGCAACCTGAAGGTTTTGGTCTACCCGAAAATGAACATAAAGTGTGCAAGTTAGTAAAATCGTTATACGGTTTAAAACAGGCACCTAAAAAGTGGCATGAGAAATTTGACTTAGCTATAATTTCGTTCGGTTTTAAACATAACAGTGTAGATAAATGTTTATATTCAAAAGTATGTAATGATTATGTGATATTTATATGTTTATATGTTGATGACATGTTGATTATGAGTGATCACATGGATGGAATAAAGGAAACAAAGAGGTTTCTATCTTCCACATTTAAGATGAAAGATCTTGGACAAGTGGATACCATTTTGGGTATCAAAGTCACAAAGACTAGTGGGGGTTACCATTTAAGCCAAACACATTATGTTGAGAATGTGATAAATAAGTTCAAACACTTGAACATAAAGGAAGCAAGTACCCCAATTGATCCAAGTTCAAAACTTGTAAAGAATGATGGAAGGGCAATTGCTCAATTAGAATATGCAAGTGTCATTGGGAGTCTTATGTATGCAGTTCAATGCACAAGACCAGACATAGCATATGCAATTAGTAAACTTAGTAGGTTTACTAGCAATCCAGGCAATGACCATTGGAAGGCAATTGGAAGGGTTCTTGGGTATTTAAAGAAAACCAAGAACTTAGGTTTACAATATACTAAGTTCCCGGCTGTATTGGAAGGATTTACCGATGCTAGTTGGATATCTAGCACGGGTGAGAATAAATCCACTTCCGGTTGGGTGTTCACTCTTGGAGGAGGAGCTGTTTCTTGGAAATCAAAGAAACAAACATGTATAACGCACTCGACCATGGAATCCGAATTCGTAGCATTATCGGATACCGGGAAAGAAGCTGAATGGCTTAAGGATCTCTTTTATGAGATACCTTTGGGACCGAAGAATACATCTTCAATATCTATCTTGTGTGATTGTCAAGCCACGTTAGCAAAAGCATACAATGAGGTATACAACGGAAAGTCTAGACATATGAGTCTAAGATATGACTATATAAGGAAATTAATCAAAGATGGAATAATTTCCCTAAATTATGTTAAATCTATCGAGAATTTAGCGGATCCTCTAACTAAACCTCTAAATCGAGATTTAGTAACATCTACATCGAGTAGGATGGGGTTGAAACTCTTAAAATAGAAAGATTCACCAATGATAACAACCCTACCTGTCATTACTCAAAAGGTAATTCACGGGTTCAAAGGGTAACAACAAGTCATTTGATATGTGGATAGTTTCAGCATTATTCAAATCCGCGATAACCCTATCCTAGTTAAATAATGCTGGTTGTTACTGAAGTGAGGGTTGAGCTTCAAGCTCTTAATGAAATTCAGTGCTAAGAGCACAAGCATTTCTAAAAGTAACAAAGATGCTGGAAGAATTTCACCTAGATGAACTTCGAGGTGGTGCCGCCTCAATAGAGAGCTAGAGTTACTCTCTTAAAAGTTTGTCGAAAAGGATGAGCGCAAGGCCATAAAAGCGCTAAGCGAGTTTGAGGAACTTGAGAACACGTGGTGCTCGTGTGTGTGTTCTTACCGGTATCGTCACATGGAATAACTGGTTCAAAGCTTCAAGCTACCTTTGATTCCGACTTTACTTTGTTAGAATTACACTATGGTTAGATTCAAATCGAAAGATATCTAATCCTTAGGCATGAGTATTGTTCATGTTGAATATGAGACTTGTTAATTTTGAACAAGTGGGGAATTGTTGAGAAATTGGGTTGTTAAAAATCAACAAATGAAGAAGTGTAAAAGTGCTGACAATTTCGGTCGACCGAATTGTACTACGGTCGACCGAAACTCTGCAGGATTTCAACCAAGAAGTTGCAGGAGTTTTCGGTTGACCTTTCGGTCGACCGAAATGGAGTTTCGGTTGACCATTCGGTCGACCGGAAAAGTTCGGTTGACCAACCGGTCGACCGAAAACTGTGACCGTTGGACGGTTTTTAGCCGTTGGAAATTCATTTTTGGAGGCTTTTCACTTGGTTTTTGGCACCACTTCGTGAATATGAACTAGGCCTATATATAGTGGGGTCTTGTTCAATGCAAAAACACTTTGAAATCATTACAATCTCCATATACAAGATTAAACCATTTCATTCTCATATTCTTTCATTTTATTGTGTTTCTCAAGTTTTGTTAGTAGAATTATTTGTGCTTTATATTTCTACTACAAGGCTTGATCAATCCTTCAAACCATTTGCCGGAAAACCTTTAAGCATCTTGAATTTACCGGAGAAGGGGCAAATATTGTTTGAGGACAGCGATCACGCGGTTGAGCCTTTGAATCGAAGTTCTTGTTATTGATTCCTTGTTACTTTTTTGGTTTGTTTATTCTCCTACTCGAAGGTAATATTTCCAACATGAGCTGTTCAAGTTACCTCCATCAACCCACTCCGATAATCTGTCTAAAACAGCTTGAGTAGTTCCTTCGAGCTGACCAATTTTGTCCCTAATTTCCAGCAGTTTTCTAAGCAACGGGGAATCGCCTTTTCTTGATGAAAAGTCCGAGATTGTTTTCCCTTTCAAGTAAACATGATTGATCCAGGGAACCCAAAGTAAATCCTTATTGTTATGGATGTTCCAAAGTGATTTTGTAAGCAAGGCAGAATTCTAGCATTTGATGTCTCTAAATCCAAGGCCTTCTTCACTTTTCGGAAGGCAAACATTCGTCCATGCTACCAACGACTTTTTAGATCCCCAAAGAAAGTTTCAACAAAGTGTAATAATTCTCAAAGTAACCGTAACTGAGATCAGAAAGATGGACAATAAAAAACATTCAACACTTTGAAGCACGGATCTCACAAATTCTGCTCTCCCAGCATAGGACATCGATGAGCTTGTCCATGACAAACATATGCTGAAATTTTGTCCATAAATGGAGCATAAGAGCTGACTTTGAGTTTTTCGGCTGCAAGTGGAATGCCCAAGTAATGAAATGACATTGAACCCCTCGGTATATTCGTTAACTCCTGGATGTCCTCCAACTCCTGCCCATGAATTCAGCTGTCTATAGGCTAAATTTAGCATTATTCATCTTTAGTCCCGAAGTATCCCCAAAGTGAGATAAACAATCCATCAAGATGCGCACCGAAGTTACGTCTCCTCTAGCACAAAGCATCAAGTCATCCGCAAATGTCAAGTGCATAATCTTTAGGAGACCACATTTTGGATGATAGTTGAAATCGCTATTCTTGGTTGCTCCCTTTAACTTCCTTGAGAAATATTCAAGGCATAACACAAACAAAAAAGGAGAAATAGGATCACCTTGCTGAAGACCTTTTTTTCCCTTTAATGAACCCATGTAGGCCACCATTTAGTGCAATAGAGTATGAAGGTGTAGTTATGCATTCCATCACCCAATCAGTAAATCTTCTAGGGAATTCCAACCCTTCAAGAACGGATCTAAGAAAGTCCCAATTGACCGAATCATATGCCTTCCTTAGATCAATTTAAGAAGGCATCTAGGAGTCTCTTACGATTATATTGTCTCAAAAGTTCTTTAGCAAGATGAATTTTTCAATCATACTATGCCCCTTCACAATTGCGGCTTGTGCTTGATCCACAATAGTTTCGAGAATAGGCCCCAAATGAGAAGCAAGAATCTTGGTTATAACTTCGTAGAATATATTGTAGCAAGCAATCCATCGATAGTCCCCAACAGTAGGTGAATGAGTAGCCTTCGGTACCAATGCGATGACAGTGCAATTGGTTTGCTTAAGTAAAGACCTTGAGGAGAAAAATTCTTCAATCGAATCCATGAAATTGCTCCCAACAAACTCCCAAGACTTCTTAAAGAAACATGAAGAATAACTATCCGGCCCTGAAGATTTGTCATCTCCTATACTGAACAGTGTAAATTTAATATTGGCATGTAGCACTAAGGTGGAAGGTGTGGTGTTAATATATACTTGATTATTTTGAAGGTTTTATACCATCATAATGTTGGTTTATTATTATTAAATTTCAGGTTTAATAATTGTATTGTTTATATTATGATATTGTAACTCCTATGCATCATTTCTTAGTGTCAGTGACTCGGTAAAAAATCAAAGTATGCGCTCGTATGGATTGTATACCAGTTCGTGCTCCAAACTCTGTGTAACTTTCTCAAAGATTAGTGGTTTTAAAGCAACTTAATTACATCCCACATTTGTTATTTCTTAGTTTTCCATCCCATATTTGTTAAAAATCAAGAGCTCAATTTCCTTCTCAATATATACGTCACCCTAACAACATTAACCGTGCAATAAAGCAACTTAATTACATCAACCAAGAACTTTTTTCATGTCAATTGCATTCCAAATACAGCCAAGTCGAGGATTTGGCTACAATTAACATATTTATACCTAAGTTAGGTAGATATTCGCTCAATTAATCATTAATAATCATTAATCATAAGGCCTTCTGTTAATGCCCTTAGTTCGGCCAATAAACTTATTCCAAATCTGTGGAGCTTGTAAAATGCTAAAAGGACGTTGCTCGTGTGATCTTAATATGCTGCCTCATGTGGAGGTTTCCTTTCAAGTAATTATCGTTGTTTCAACACCATATCCATAGCGATTCACTATTGTCTCGTATTGTTGAGAAAACCACAATGGAAGGAGAGGTTCGCACGACATGCTATTAGCTCAATGACAGTGCATATCTTTGATAACTGCGTAAATGTGATCCTCCCTAATTAATAAAATATTTTCACATGTGGAGAAATATATTTACTAGATTTATAGTTTATAGTCGTTTGAATCTCAAGACATTATTACAAATGATCGTACATTTTATCGAAATAAGTGCAAATGCTCCCTCTAATCGTATGCGAGACTTTCATTTCGTACAACTCAAGCAAAAACTATTGATAAGCAATTAATTTGTTTTATTAATAAAATTTCACAAACAAAATTAGATACTGAAAGTGTTGTAATCAAAACTATAGGAACTAAATTAGAACAAATAAATGAGACTTGAAAATTGAAAAAAGGTAAAACTTCCCACCCAAAATCCAATTTTTTCAGTGCAACCCCACACCGGGGCCCGCCCTATGTTCTTCAGTATATAAAAACCGTAAAGTCAAATATTTTGGATTTCTGAAACTCCCAATTGGACAGCCAAATGCATCGAGAGCCTCCTTATATCAATCCATCTTGACCTAAAAGGGGGAGTCCACTCCAGCCGCACATACTGCCCAACCACAATAGGGCTGCAGATTTATCCAAAATCAAATTTCATTTCTTGTTTCCTACAAGAACAATTGAAGATTCAATTCTTGGGTTTTCATTGTTTGATTTTCCATTTGGGTTTCTGGGAATCTAGGGTTTGTCATTTGTTTTGAGTTTTGGTTTAGAGTTTTTGAGAGAGAGCGGAGATGGCGGCAAATGGGCAGGGCTTAGAGCCTGCCGTTCTAGATGATATTATCAATCGATTATTGGTGTTTCGCAATGCCAGGACGCCACGGCAAGTCCAGCTTTCAGAGAATGAGATCCGCGCTCTCTGCACCACAGCTCGCGAAATTTTTCTCTCGCAGCCGAATCTCCTTGAGCTCGAAGCACCCATCAAGATTTGTGGTATTCATATTTACTGTGTATAGACGAGTATTTATGCACTTTGCACCTGTTTGTGATTATGTCTATGCACCACGCGTGTGCATTGAAAGTTTGCAATTGCATTATGATTTGTGAAGCTTATGACTTGTGTGAGAATTTGCTTGTAGAATATGAATATTGAACGGTTGATGAATAGTTGACAATTTTATTTTATTGTATTTTTTTCTTTTTTCCTTCGAATGGAAATGTGGGTGCCATAGCTATAATTTTGTGGTAGTGGGCAACTTAAATATAACTATATAAGGACGCCAGATACTTGTATTCACGCTTATCAGATTTTAGCAATGATTCGGTGGAACATGCTTACATGATTATATATTCTTTTTAATGCAAGGTTGATTAATGGAGTAGTGTGACCAGAAGGTTAAACCAGTTTCCGTTGGAACAGTTTTATAATAGGGAGTTTTCCATGGTAGAAGCAATTCTCTTCTGCTCCAGACACTGAGTATATTTTCTGCAGTGCATATATCTAAAGTCGTTTCCTGTCAAATCTGATTTTTGCTATCATTTTTTCGTTTATATCTCATGAGCTTCTTTTTAGAATCTTGAATTTATATGCATTGACTTGAAATATGCATTAACTTGGATTTTTTGTGTTCATTATCTTTGATAGTCAACAAGTATGAATTGAGGTTGAAATCATACTTTAGATTCTCGTGATCTTCATTCTGGACAATTTACGTGAAAAATTACTCCAATTAACGAATGCCACCTTCCGTTGAAGTTCCGAGGATCCAAACAAGAAATGGTACTCCATTTAAAAATAAATCACGTTGGAGAGATCTTGCAATCTTTATTCCCACGTCAATTGGCCAATTTGAATGAGTTATGGAGTGATTACCATACCGTAAGATCTGAAATGCGAACTTTTTGATTTATAAAACACTAAACTATAGTAAGTTGTCATTATTATTTGAACTTAGATTGAATTAATTGACTACAGATGGCTGGCAGGACTTTTGTCTTTCAACTGTTGCTGCGAATGCCTAAGCATTTTGCTTACAATGTGAACTAGCATTGGTCTGTCAACAGTTGTGTCTTTAATATTGTCTACCAATGTTGAGCACTACATCAGAAGATAGTAAAAGATGGTTGTCCGAAGAGCGAGGGAGAATTGGCGAGGGCACAAGTATTTCGCCTCAATGTTTGGTTACATTTCCCATCATGCACTGGGGAAACACTCGCCACCTTGAAAAAGGAACAGAACACATTAGTTTAAAAGAAATTGGAGATGTTAATAACTGACCATTTAGCCCAGGTTCTTTTTCTCCATCATTTCTTGAGATTGGTCAATTGTTTTTATGTCACACCTAGGAATTGCCATTTGTTTCTCCCCTTCCTCTTTTCTTTACCCCTTCTTGTAGGTTAGATATTTGTAATGATTTCTTTGAAAATATAGGAATAAGATATAACGCCACAGTTTGGTTAAGGAATGGGGGAAGGCATGCATCATGCGGTGGAATTGTTTTTGTATTTTTTTGAGTAGATATGGTGCCTATCAGCCTATGGTATATCACAAGTTCACAACGGTAATTATGGTTTAATAAAAGTATAGTTTTAAAACAAAGAATCATTCCTTGCATAAAGGAGGGATCGTTCCACGGGATTTGCACTTTGGGAGTGGATGCACGACCATGGATGGCAATTGGGCAGGGCAGCCATTCCATGCCCGGCTTAAGATGGTGCCAGTCTGGGTTCAGGGCACGCATTCATTTGTCTTGTTTAATATTTTTTATATATTTATGTTTTTTTTTTGTCTTTTTAAAATTAATTTTAATTCTAAATAATATTAAATGAGGTGGGACGAGGTGACCAATAACCGTCCACGGCCCGCGTGTCGATTGGGATTTTTGCCATCCCTGTGGATGAGATAGGTTTGGGAACATATCTAGGATGATGCTCTGTACCTTACAACAAAAATATGTATTTATTTATTTTTTGGGGGAAGGATGGGTAGGGGGAGTGAGGAACTTAGCAGTATCATTTTTGTTAATTGTAGTAACTTCATTACTTTTCTATTTAGAACTATCAAATCTGAAGTTTGCCTTAACATTTTCATTCGTTGACTTCTTTTTTCTTCTGAGATCAGACATTAAGTTTTGCTTTTGTTAGGTCGAAAGCGGCACATGAAGTTGGCAAGTGGCCATTTCTGATAGGAAATGAGTATATTTTTTTTGCCAAAAATGAAGTGTTAATATGAGATAACAAGATGTTTATTTTTATGTTAAACATTCAAAATTTCTAGCAATTCGGCTTTTAGCATTTCATTAATGTCAAGGTTATGTAATTTTGTCTATTGTTTAAAAAAGTTGTTGGGGCTTACACTTTGAGCCCTGCCTCAAACGATGTTTTCATTAAACGGTTCAAAGCTTATGCCTCAAGTGTCTTTTGTAAGGCTCGAGCTTTGAGTTACTAAGGCTTACTCCCTTACTTCTTACGCGTCAAGGGTAAACCTCCATGCAAATAAAACTTTTCCAAGTTTGTCTTGTTCTTTGTTGACATTTGATTATTGGCCTTAACCTTTTAGACTTTCTTTTTAATCTAGAAAACTTTCGAGTTTCTTTGTTTTCTTTTTTGTACTTTTGAATGCAGCGTAAAATGGGAAGGGAAGAAACCAATATAAGTTGAGGATGGTAGCAAAATAATAGTCACTAGAGAAAACTAACCCAGAAGATATAGGGAAATCAAATACGATGATGTTTTCCTTAAAGATTCTATTAGTGATGATAATAAATTGTGTTTTGGTTGTTTCCAACTATGATGCTTGAACTCTGGTACTGATATGTATTTAAGTGTTTGATCTTTTATTTTCTAAAATATAGGATTCGGGTACATGGTTAAAAAAAGTCTAAATTTCGGATACAGGTACGTGGGTACGTCTTATAAACTTCAATTTTTTTTTACTGACTCAAGATGTTATTTTTAAATAGACCAATATCAATTGTTTACAAAGAAGGAAATAAATATTGAATAAGGGGTTAAGACAAATAAAATAGATTTTGGAGTTTAGTTTTCAATTATGGGAAGTTAATTATTAAATGTTATATAAAATAGAAAATGAGGGACTTAATAGAACACTACATAAAACTCATTTTCATTTTATACAAAGAAAACTCTAAACCATCGATACAGAGAAGGAAAGAAGGGGAAAAAAGGAAGAAAGGGGAAAGAAAGAAGAAAAGGGAAAGAAAACCTAGCACCGCCACCTTCTTCCATTCTCTTGGCGACATCGCTAGATTTACAGAGAGCAAAAATGGGAAAGAAGAGAAGGGAAAGAAAAAAAATAGAAAGAAGAAAAAGAATGAAGCGGAAACAACGAAGTGTCCGATTGAAACTTGGAGGATTCGATATATATCCCATACCCATACTCATACCGATGTCGTGTCGTGTCGTGTCGACACGGGCACTTCGTCCATTTCAAAGAGTTCGAGCATCATAGGTTTCCACTTCTCATAAGAGATTACAATTTGTTATGTTGTTATGTGATTACCTTTTGCCTGCCTCACAAAGATAGGTACCCGATTGAACCTTTTTCATCATTGGTTATGCTTGTCTTCAAAAGATTAGAAACTTCATACCTCTATCCTTGTTTGGAAATATCAAATTAGAAGCTTGCCTAATTTAATTTTCACTCATTTCTTTTTCATTTTTCATGAGTTGCTTTAGCGAGGATGAAAGATTTTTGTACCTTCAAATGGAGAAGGGATCCTGCTCATTTAAAAGAGAACTGAACATAGCTTGTTATAGCCACAATGCTCGCCCATTCTCTAATTATGTCGTTTTCTGTTCGTTTTATTTGAACATCAAAAAAAAAAGGTTGACAAAAATCTTATTTTATGTTACTGGAGAATTCATTTCCCTCCGTTAGAATTGTACTAAATGGTAGTTTGCATTGTTTGTATGGATGAAAATTTCACTTTTGCATTTCTTCTACTCCTAACTCAATGTGGACTGAAATGCATTTTCAGTTTAAGCTGACAGGTTCTCCTTTGTCTTTCAATTTGTAATCTGACAAAAGTTGGACCTTAATCTTTGTGGTTTCTGTCTGGGTTTCAGGTGACATTCATGGGCAATATGGAGATCTTTTTAAGACTTTTTGAGTATGGCGGATTCCCTCCTGATGCAAATTATTTGTTCTTAGGGGACTACGTAGACCGTGGCAAACAGTGTTTAGAAACAATATGCCTTCTTCTTGCCTACAAAATCAAATATCCTGAGAATTTCTTTCTCTTAAGAGGAAATCATGAATGTGCTTCTATAAATAGGATATATGGATTCTATGATGAGTGTAAACGCCGTTTCAACGTGAGATTATGGAAAGTCTTCACCGATTGTTTTAATTGCCTTCCTGTGGCTGGTCTTATAGATGATAAAATACTTTGCATGCATGGCGGTCTTTCTCCGGACCTAACAAACTTGGATCAAATAAGAAATTTACCTCGTCCAACTGATATTCCTGACTCTGGCTTGCTTTGTGATTTACTTTGGTCGGATCCTAGTCGAGAAATAAAAGGTTGGGGTATGAACGATAGGGGAGTCTCACACACATTTGGTCCTGATAAGGTGGCTGAATTCTTGATGCAGCATGATATGGACCTTGTTTGTCGTGCTCATCAGGTATGAACATTTTCTTTGATTCTTTTTATCCTTTGTGCTTTCTAATGTTGGTGGAATGCTTCTTGTCCAGGTTGTGGAAGATGGATATGAATTTTTCGCTGACAGGCAGCTAGTTACCATATTTTCAGCTCCCAACTATTGTGGTGAATTTGATAATGCTGGCGCAATGATGAGCGTTGATGAAAGTTTGATGTGTTCGTTTCAGATTCTGAAACCAAAATGATGTAAAGCGGTTCTCATGAAGCTAAATTGGTCAGAGATTGCCCGAGGTCAGCATCTAAACTATATTTGTTGCAATCTTGGGTACTGTGAATTATTTCGTGGGTTCTGTATATTTTAGTTTACTGGTGCGGATTACATTTGTTTGACCATTTAGCAAGTTTGAGTAATTTGATTAAATAATCTGTATTTTCATGTCTGCCTAGATCCTTAGTGATTTCAACCCTAGTTTATATTTAGGTTCATGGGTAAAGGAGGCTAATGTAATCATAAGGTTTACAGATATAGGGTTAGGTTGAACAAGGAACTCATAATTTTTTATAATGAGAGAAAATGCACGTTTGATTTGGAGACATGCTGCTCTTTATTTCGTATAAATACTTAACACAACAGTGGCATCATCATTTATTTATTTAAAGTTTAATATTTCTGGTATGCAATATGCTCTTAACCTTTCAACTAGTGTTTGTTTGGCACAACTTATTTGAAAATCATTTTTTCCTCAAACTCATTGCAACCCCACGTACTCTCAATAAAATAATTTTGCACGTGGATTCATAACTCTTCCATGCTTTTTAACGACATCTCAAAAAAAAAATATTTTTCAGTTCAAATAGTCTTTTCCCAAACAAACACTAGATAATATATAATGATTTTTACTGTATACAGTTATTGCATGTATCTAAGTATTTTTAAATTTCCACGATAATGCTTAATACTGTAACAGGATATTTCTGAAACTTGTATTAATAGTTGGATGTTAAAAATAGTAGCTTTGGGTTTGTCAAAGTGATATCGAAGAATTCATTATTAGATACTTGTTGAACATGAGTGATTAGAGCACTAACTGCATGGGATACATAGTATTAGCAGTTGCATGGATCACCTCGGTCATGTCATTGACCTGTTAGATCAACTTTTTCAGTCACCAAATAATCCTTTCCTCCTAGTATTATCTATTGCTTGCTTCAATGGTTTTCTTCTTGATCATCTCTTCTTATCGCAATTGTCGTTGAGTGGTGGAACATGTTAGAAGAGCTTGGTGTATATCAAAATTCAGATGGTCTGTTATGGTTGGCAAGGAGCTAAGTTGCTTTGGATTTTGTAGTAGAGCTAGCAATGAACTCAACAGAATGGTGCCGACCTCAAATTTATTAGCAACAAGGCTTAGTTTCGATGCCATTGATTGCCCTTGAATACTGATTTTACTGCTAACTTGTGTATGCTATGAATGCTATTTAGGACCCGTGACAGTTATTCGTTTGTGGGATGCATCCTCATATTCATTGGCAGACGCGAACTTGTAAATTTGTCTGTTCTTTGAGGGAATGTTATCATGTTCTTTGAGGGAACAAAATCAATAATTTGTAGATTGTTGGCTGTTTTTGACTTTATTAAATTTGCTTAAAATTCAGAATTGAGATATTCATCGACCTGTTCTTTGTCACTCATCTCTGTTTTTTATGTAGAAGTAGTGCTTTTTGCTGCGCTGAAGTTTGGCCTTTTAACTTTGCGAGACGAGCAGGGTTTGCCATAGTATTGTGTGGTGAAGTTGAAAACTCTCAAGACTTGTTTTGTTAGGAGGCAATTGTTCCCGAGTGGCCTGAAGAGCCATAATGTTTTTTTTTTTTTTCACCTTATTTAATTCTTTCTCACGCAATTTACGATTCAACTGTATAAATACTTTGGGTTCTGTAAATTGCGGTGTAATATTGGAACAATGTCGTTCTATCCTTAAATTGTAATATTCAGAGAATTCCCAGATATTAATGTATCCTAATTACTTTCAATTCGAATTGCTTGTTCAATTACTGTTCCATGACGAATCTGATTATCGGTAGGTCATCTCTTCAGGGTCTTATGAAAAATCCCAATTGGAATTGGAATATTCTGAAATATATATTTGATTGGAAATGAAATTGAAGACTCGTTGTTCGCTTACACCTGAGACTGAAATTAGAATTATATACATTTTACTATTTTACTGTTGTTCATTGAATTAGTCTGTAAATGTTTTCCTTTCTTTTTTAAATAAATTTTTTGAATTAGGTATCATAATTGACATAAAACATGTAAAAAATTAATTAACAGAATTAAAGTTACTACTTAGTACATACCAAGAAAAAGAAAAGAAAGAAATAAAAATTACAATTGTTAATTCGGTGCTAAAACTGGATAGCATGTTAATCCCAAATTGTTTTCTTGACATAAATAAATTGAATCATTAGCCAAGATCATAAAGAGCATGCCATCTCTATTTTGAAGTCTCCACTTATGGGATTGGACGGACTATCTAAGTTGCGTGTGAGACATGCATACTGTTCTCAATGGTTGACGTAAGTGTGAAAACGCTTTAACAAACTAGATTTTGTCATAATGTTTTTAACAACACATTTTATCAATTTTTATATCAGTTCGGAGACGCCGTCGATGAGGACGTGGGCAGCTGCCTTACCATGTTTCCACTGAAGAAATCTACCTCGAACAGCCTCGTGTCTTCTTCTATTCATTTTCTTGATTTTCTTTTCTCCCTTATTTGTGTGTCCGCGTGTGGGTGACAGGAGGAGAGCGGGCAAGGGGTTGATGCAACAATGATACCTGCGCGTATGGTTTCTAGTCCAAAAACATTGAGAGGTATACTTTAAAATAATTATTGGATGCTTTGTTTATAGAATAATTTCTCTTCAGAGTTCCCAGGGGATTGTTCCACAATCCGGATGCTTCATATCTGGTTTGAGTTTAAAGAGAACCACGGGAAGACACTACTGATGCACTTTAAAACGGCTATTTTGAATTTAAGAACTAGGACATGAAATTTCTAAGTAATATAGTTTGTAATAGTGATTTTTTTGGAGTATATGTAATTAAAAATTATGAAAATATTTTGAATTTATGTGTAAATTTATTTAACTGGAAGAATATGTGTTTGAAAGTGAGTTTTTAAAGAATGTGGCTCACGGGGGCTATAATTTGTTGTATCTTAATTATGATATTGAATGGCTATTATATCTCTACTTTTCCTAATTTTTTCTTGCAAATATAGGATTTTAATTTTTAATAAAATACACAAGCCTATTACCGCTCTCTTTTATCTCAAGTTTACTAGAATATTATTTATAATTATTTTAGAAAGTTATTATGATGAAAGGATTAATTTATACGTTGCAATATTTCAAAAGAATATTATTTTTGTTGCTCAATCACAAACTCTTACATGTTCTTTATAGAAGAGCAAAATTTAGTATATTTCATATTCTTGAATAATATTATGTTGTTGATCCTAAAGAAACACAAATATTTGTATTTCAATATGGTTGAGGAATATTGTCTAGATATATTTAAAAAAACGCAAAGTTATACAAATCAATATTTTTCCAAACACAAATATTTGTATTTCAATATGGTTGAGGAATATTGTCTAGATATATTTAAAAAAAAGCAAAGTTATACAAATCAATATTTTTCCAAACACAAATATTTGTATTTCAATATGGTTGAGGAATATTGTCTAGATATATTTAAAAAAACGCAAAGTTATACAAATCAATATTTTGGAAAAATATTGTATTGTTGTTATTGAAGAACGATTTTATAAATACTATTATTTTTGAAAAATATTGTTATAATATTTATGGAGAAGTAAAAAAATGTGCTATTGCTTCTGAAGAGAATAATATCATAAATATCTTGTCTAAAAAAGCACACAATTTTTTTTACAATTCTATCAATAATCATGCAGAATATTATTTGGTACTTTTGGTAAAGCATTGATCTATTTGAAATCTAGAAGAATGTTGTATTAATACTCCCGTAGACATATAAATTTTATATATCTTTATACACTAGTAAAATATTGTGAACTGAACCTCCAATTTTACATCAATATTTTGACAAACATTCATGCTTTGTTTTTAAAAGATTTATAAATGTATAAAATTGTAATATTACTTCTTAAATTGAACTTGTTACGCCTCATCCAACGAGGTCCCAAGCACAACGTGATAGCCACATAATAAACTAATCCAGGGCCACACTCCATATCACTTTGCCTACCTTGCCAATTGGAGGCCCTTTAATATCGAAGTGATGTATTTCGTCGAACCACCCTGCAGAAACCAAACCTTCATGGACGAGGTAAAGTGATGTGATGCGATGAAGCCCCAATTTGAAGTGAATAGCCTCTAAGCATGTGAGGCACTTTCCCTATAAGATCTTTCGTATAAGGCCTTCTATAATTGAATAATGTGACATTTCTACAGTAGTCACTTTGCTAAGTCAACTTGTCAATCTACTCATTACATGTCAGGTCTAGTAAAATATTGTGAACTGAATCACCAATTTTACGTCAATATTTTGAAAAACATTTATATTTTGTTTTTAAAAGATTTATAAATGTATAACATTGTAATATTACTTCTTAAACTGAACTAATGAGGTCCCAAGCACCATGTGATAACCACATAATAAGCGAATCCAGGGCCGCACTCCATGTCACTTTGCCTACCTTGCCAATCCGAGGCCCTTTAGTAGTTGAAATGATGTATTTCGTTGAACCACCTCGTAGAGTCCAAAACTTCATGGACAAGGTAAAGCGATATGATGCAATGCAGCTCCAATTCAAGGTGAATAGCCTCTAAGCGTATGAGGCACATTCCCCATAAAATCTTTCGTACAAAGCCTTCTATAATTAAATAATGTGACCTTTCTACAGTAGTCACTTTGCCAAGTCAACTTCTCAATTTACTCCGTACATGCCAGGCTAGTAAAATATTGTGAACTGAACCACCAATTTTAAGTCAATATTTTAAAAAATATTCATATTTTGTTTTTAAAAGATATATAAATGTATAACATTGTAATATTACTTCTTAAATTTAACTTGCTACGCCTCATCCAACGAAGTCCCAAGCATCACATAATAAGCAAATCTAGGGCCGCACTCTATGTCACTTTGCCTACTTTGCCAATTTGAGGCCCTTTAGTAGCCAAAGTGATGTATTTCATCGACCCACCATACAAAGACCAAACCTTTATGGACGAGGTAAAACGATGTGATGTGATGCAGCCCCAATTCATTGAATAATGTGACATTTCTACAGTAGTCTCTTTGCCAAGTTGTCCTGTTAATCTACTCCTTACATGTCAGGCCTAGGTCGTACAATGGCTACTTTTTATAAACATTAAATGTCTCTGAGCCTTAAACTAATAGAATGATACCTATGACAAAGGCCTCGTCTCATCAATAATTCAACTTTTATCAAAAGTTGTCGAGTCTCATGGGCTCTCCTTCACGTAAGGCCTCGCCTTATCAACATTTCAACTTTTATCAAAAGTTGCCAAGTCTCAATGGCTCGCCCTCACAAAGGGCTTCACTTCATTAATAGTTCCAGCCAACACAAAGTACTCAACTCCAAAGCATCACTTTATCTAATGACATATCACACATGAATAACACACCTTGACCCAAAATGTCTATATATTATATGAATATTCATACTCGGACTTAGGGGACTATTGCTACCTCTCATTCAAATGGCTCCAAGCATGACCACGTGAAAGTCACATAATAAGCGAACCCAGACTCGTACATCACGTCACTTTCCTATCTGACCAATCAGATGCCCTTCAGTAGTTGAAATAATGCATTTCGTCGAACGCACATCGATGAGGTGAAGCTATGCTATGCACTACAACCCCAATCCGAGATGAATAACCTCTAGGCATATGAGGCAACATAACTAATTCATACAATTTAATTATAAGTATCGATATTCTAGAAGAATATTATTTTGTAACTCATGAAGAAGTAGTCTTTTATATATGTCACAAATTGAAAAGAATATTGCGAAGTTACTTTTAAAAAGCATAATTTTTAAATATTGATATTCTATAGGAATATTTATTGCTCTTAATGAAGTATATAACTTATTATGTATCAATATTCTAAAAGAACATTGTGTCATTATTCATGAATAAAGTAAAATTTTATATTTGTCAATGCTCTAAATAATTCTTACCTTATTGAAGAACCACAATTTAAATAATATCAATATTTCAGATTAGAAAATTTTGTATTGTTCCTAAGAACAACTTTATACATATTAAGTTTTTATTATTCATAATATGTACAGTGTTGTTCTTGAAAAATATGATTTTATAATTTTTTTTAATATTTTAGAAAAATATTACATTGTAGGTTTTGAAAAAAAAGACACTTAAAACATTTTTAAAAATAATATTTTATTATCAATTTCAAAAGAATGACTTTTCATACATTAATATTCTAAAGGAATATTAAATTACTGCGTTTCTTAAATAAAGTACAATTGTATATAATATTAATTTTTCAGTTGAACATTATTTGCTTTCGAAAATCATAACTTTATAAAAGATAACATTTTATAAAAAATAAATAAAAATTATTCTTTTACTCATGAAAAGCAAATCTTTGTATAATGTAATATTTTAATAATAATTTGTTGTTGCTCGAGAAGAATCACGACTTATGTTAATATCTTCAAAGAATATTAATGACTCTTGAACATTATGACATTACAATATTAATTTCAACATTATTTTAGAATTTTGATGTATTTTTCTTAAAAAAGAATTACTCTAAATTAGGTCAATTTAGGATATTGTATGCTAAAATGATGTTTAGTTAAAACAGTTGCTGAGTGAATTGATCCGTGATCATTGTGATTGAACATCATAACGAACTTCTAACTAAATAAGTTAATGTTGTTTGGCTTGATCTATTTCATTCCATGAAGTGAATGTTACAATATTTAGGTCATGGACATGATCAAGGTCAAAACAATTTTTACCTTAATTCCTACAAGAAGTTATGTTTCAGGTGTAGCATGAAATGGGTGGCCGATACTTGACATATATCCAACTATTTAGCTGATTTCATTACTCCAGAAAGAGATAGGAAAGTTTGTTAGATAAAAGTCATGAAAGATGGGGAAAATTGAGCAAACAATTAAGAATTATGTTACAAGTACACCATGGTGTACAACCCCCTCGCATGAGAGGGGACTCACAAATTTTTTATTGAAGATGGGGCCCCTCTCGTGTGAGAAGGGCTGTACACCATGCTGTAAAGCATGGTGTACAAAAGGCATTTTCCAACAATTAATATGGTGCTATTGAAGAAATTGCCTTGAAGAGATCATAAGACATGACTACTTGAATCATCCTAGAAGAGGTTCAAGTTCCTGAAATTTGTAAAATAAAGAGATCTCGATAAAGTTATGTTACTAAAGGAAATAAATAGAATTGGGAAAAAATAGTGGGTTATGAATAAGGAAGTTTGTAGTGTCTAATATCATCGTATATCCATGAATTTAGAACCAACTAAAACCCTAAAAGAAGCAGCCGAAATTCAATTGTGTGGAATAAAGCTAAGCATTTAGACATATAGTTCGAACACTTAAAAATATAATCTCTGACTGACGCAAAAGATTTTTTAGCAAGGAAAAATATTTTCCTATGATGGACATCATTACACTTCAATGTTTGAATAATTTGCATGACTTAGAATGACCCAACATGCACTTATTGATGTTGTTTTATATAACAGTGACGCATACATGAAAGTTCCTAAAGGATTTAAAGTGTCGAAACTAATGATTCATTCTCCAAAATTATGTGTTCAATGAAACTGCAAATACAGATTAAAACAAATTCGGACATGTGGTTTTATGGCCTTAGTAATATATTGATGCTTGTCCATGTGTTTTTATGAAGAAAATGGATAATTGAATTTGCAATTATATCATTTTATGTTGATATAAGCATAATAGAGGCTCTTGAAGAGTTCAACCATATTACAAATTATTTTCGAAAAATAAATTTAAGATGAAAGATTTTTTTTAAAAAAAATCTATCCAAGGTTGAAAATTGATTTTTTCCAAAAAGATTATATGTTCATCAATCGTCGTATATAAACAAAAAGTATTATAATATTTTTATATGGATATATCACATCCACTAACAATGCCTATGGTCGTTCAATCATTTAATGTGAAAAAAAATGTCCATTTTGTCCACTTGAAGATCAAGAAAATGTTCTTGATCCTGAAGTGTCATAAGTGCAATTGAAATATTAACCTATCTTACAAATTACACTCTATTATAGATATTTTTTTACGTAAATCTTCTTACAAGATATAATTCTACACCAATTCAAATACATTGTATGAAAGACAATTTCCTTACCTAAGGGGTCATATTGGCATGAAATTATTTTATGCATAAAAAATTGAAGGTATAAATATATAATGAAAATTTATAAAGCAAATCTTGACAACAACATATTCAAATTGTCATAAAATTATTCAACCCATAAAATAAGTCGAGAATGTATAAAATTATGAAATATGATCAGTCATATCCAAGCATAATGTGAATTAGCTTCAATAAAAGAGAGTAAAAAAAAACTATTTTGTAACTCGATGTTATATCAAAGAGGACATGACAAAAGCATATTTCTTATAAAAAATTATATACACAAGTTTCAAAAGACTACAATATTGACGTTAAAAAAAAAAAAAAAAGGAATTAATCTCTTCCTATTTTCTTCTCTTCTCTATCTAATTTATACAGTAATTTACTTTTTAAAAAATTAATATAATACCAATATTTTATGTAATAACGTATAATAATTTTCACTCATCAAACAGAATATAAAAATAAAATCCTTCTCGATTGATATTTTTGTTTTCTTTAAAACAAGAAATTACATTTTTTCTTGATATAAAAGAACAAAAACACTAACGGAACCAGCAAAAGAGAATCCAATGAAGACGATGACCTTTCTCAAGACAGTTTCCTAAGATCAATCACCACCACACTAATATTGTCCGAACTCCTCCTAGACAAAGCCAGTTTGACGAGGAGCATTGATGCATCTAAACAAGCCTTGTCAGAATTCTCCCCAGCACCACCGTCAATATTTTCCAACGGCGGCTCACTGGTAGCTACAGCCCTTCCTTTTAAGCACATCCGTGCAATTCCACACGCAGTGTCATTTGACACAACGTCCCACAACCCATCGCTAGCCAATATCAAGCAGTCGTCGCCAGGACTCCGGTCTGTAATTGTTACTTCTGGCTCACAACTAATGTATGGCTTCAGATAATTATCACCTATAGTACACAAATATATTATTAGGGAATCAAACATATTTTTGTTAAATATTATATAAAACATTTGAAATATAATTTGAGACTAAAATAGAACTATTATTTCTAAAGGAATACTATTTGTCAAAATTACTTCATCAATACATCAGGCCTTTATAGATTGGGGAATGCTATGTGTATATAATGCATTACACAATGCATTACACCCCCTCATATGAATGAGAGCCCCCCACACAATAAAATATTCGTAGACCCCCTCCATGTGAGTGTGTGTAACGGATTGTTTACACTTCATAGCATTTCCTAGATTGGGGCTCTATTTGAACCCCATTTTCGAGGGAGTGATTTTGTAATAGTTTTATTTTAAATGTGGTTAAAAAGCATGGAATTTTTTTTATTTATTTGTGTTATATTATTTTATTGAAATTATTTGTGATTTATACATTTTTCTCCTTTTTCTTTCACCACACATTATTCAATAAAATAACTTTACACATAAATAAATAAAAAATCCTTCTTTTTTAATCACATTATCCCAAAATCTACGGTTCCAAAATACATTTTATTCAAATTTCTCATTATAATGATTGTCAAAAAGGGACTAAAGTCATTTCTAGTTTACGCTATTGATTCGTGCTAGTCTGCTATATGAAGCACATTTTAAATCATCCTTAAATAATAGTTTATCCGTTGAGATCTGCTATCCATTTAAGCTGTTTATTTATTGTTCAAAAAATTTCATGATGTGTCAATTTACAATTCAATGGGCAGCAAAGTAGACATAAAAAATGGATAGGAGATCTCGACTTCAAGCTGAGAAACTGTGCAATGTGATATACGCAACTCCAGAAAAATTTGGGATGAGGTTCAATAAAATATTTTTTAAATTGAATTTATACAATTTTTGGCCCAAAAAGATTTAAATAAAATCATTGTTTTACACATTTAGCGATATTATTATTATTATTATTTTCAAAAATTCATTTATTTTATAGTTTTACAGTGCATTCTTGTGTCTTGAACTTGAATTTATACAGTATTAGGCCATCTTCAAACCTACACCAAAATTTGCTTTATTTTGCACCAAATTAAAATTCATCTCCAAAACTTACACAAAATGAAAAGTGTTTAACCATTTTCTTCTCTTTTTTTATTCTTAATAATTTATTTATTTGAAATATTATTTATTTTATAAATACATAAATTATTAAATAAAAAATTACGTTAAATTAAGAATAATATTAAATTAATTAACAAATATTAAAAAAATAGTACAATTAATAAAAACACTACATAAATAAAAATATTTGAAAATATTAAATCATGACATTAAATAATAGTGCAATACATTTCAAATTTGAAAATTATGATATTAAAAAATCAATATATCATTGCAATTTAATTCTCGAAATTCATTTTGTTATTGTTATAATATATTTCGTGTTAACTTTAAATAATCGTATTTGTTATATTTAATTTTTTTATTCTTATTATAAATATAATTCATTAATTATTATTTTTTACATTTATAATAATAATAATAATAATAATAATAATAATAATAATAATAATAATAATAATAATTAATTATTATTATTATTATTATTTATTGTATTAAAAATTAACACAAATACCCTTAATCAATTTATTTGAAAAATAAAAATAAAGGGTAAAATTGATTTTGATCATTTGGAATAGTTTTGCACCATTTTTGGTGCGATGGTGTCTCCATTGGAGATAGCCTTTAAATTCTTTATTTCTCTCCTTTTTTACCATATTTTCCAATTTTCCTTTCCTTTTCCATATATTCAGGAAGGGGAAGTATATGCACCATAAAAAAGAAAAATATGTTACCTATGGCTCTTGACATGGCTAGAACTCCAAGCACACGAGGCCCGTCCCAATATATTATTCGGCCACCGGCCGCTTGAATCCGATCAAGTTCATCTGGACGGTCTGGCTGCAATTCCATAAAATCAAGAATTAATTGTTACGTGTACGGTTGAGAATTGGTATTAAAAAAAAAAAAAAAAACACTGCATTCTTACTTTGTGGTCATTAGAAAGAGGGACGGCTTTGCCATTGCGGCAAAGAACAGCTCTTGAATCGCCGCAATTCGCAATGACGATCTTGTCCGGTGAGACTATTCCGACGGTGGCTGTTGATCCGACGGCGTCGCATTCCGGCGTTTGAAGTTCGCACCGGCAATTGGCGCTTATGTTAACTACGTTTTCATTCCATGCAATTACTTCCTTGTCCATCCGAATGAAGCTTCGCTCCATTACATTCTTCCACTTTGTACCGTTTTCCTTGATTTCAAGCAACAGCTCTTCCCTGATTAGTTCGTGCAATCTCTCTCTACATTTCGTCGCCACCTGAAAATTCGAAGAATAATTGATCATATGGAACAAATCGGCGAAAATAATTCATTTAATAACAACGAACGTGAGAGCATCCGTGGCCGTCATAAACAGCAAAGTAATGAAAATCTGCAGAATTTTCATGTTCACTTGGGTAGAATGAAGGCTGAATTGCAACCGCATCTTCCATATCTCTCCTCCGCCCGCACACAGAGGCCACCCCAAATTTGGGCCACGCTTCTGAAGAAGACTCCTCTAACGGACTCAAAATCCGCGTCAAAATATTCTCCCTTGTTCTCCTTTCCGGCTGCAAAATCACTACCTCTTCACTCACCAACCGACAGTTTTCTACAGCGTTGTTGCAATCCCCGGATAATGTTACTCCAGAAAGCTCCACAGAATGAGGACGTTTAACTCCATCCTCCGCCGCCTCCGGTGGTTGCACCTGAGGCACAATCTTAACACTTCGGAGCTCCGTCCTCCGCCGCCGCGCCGCTCGGCTGCTCGGTTCACACGAAGTTGATGATTTACTCTCACCTACTACTCCATAACAAATCTCAGCCATGCCCCGGCCCACCTCACCACCCTTCAAATAATCTCAATTCTTTTTGTTTTCAAGTTCGGATTCAACTGTGCCAAAAAGGTATTGGATTCAATGGAAGTATAAGAGAACCGCGAAAGGAGAAGAATGATTGCGGAGGTCCCGAGTAATCCAAAAGAAGAAAAAATTCAGTACAGCGGAGAAACCCTTTTTCCCCTATAGTACGGGGAGAGCTATGGTGAATTAACATGATTATGACCGTTCCCGGGCAGTCTGCCCGTTGCCCTAACTGATACACCGCTCAATTCGTGCTTCCCCGCCTAAAATATTATATCGCAACCGTCCATCTCCGGCCAAACCCATTCCACTCGTCCATCTTCATCCAACACGTGTACTACCCACTATTCTACAACCTCAAACGTGGGCCAATCAGATTTCGCCACGGCTTTGACGTGTGACTTATGGTTTGGCAGGATCGGGACTCACAAGGACGTCTTATTTTTAATAAGAGGAAAATTCACATTTAGTCCCTAAACTTTAGCACCAATACGATTTTGTTCCCTCGCCTTCGAATTCGCGAATGTCAACGTTTCATTTCTCACAGCTTTAAATCCAGAATCATGCTACACTTACTTATACTCTCTTACTAACTCTTTTACTTACCACTTATAATAGAGGATGAGGACTATATTATCGAATTATTTTATTCACGTGAAACCCGTCATGCAATGTGAGTAGTAAATAATACATGTAGTAATCCATTTTGTACAATTAATTTAATCCTTAAATCCATGATTTTAACTTTTAATTGCTAGCTAATCAAATGAAAGACCCTCCTTGCCATGGATTCCTCTTGCTGTGGAAAACTATGGGCTATGAATAATGCTATTTAATCCAATTGTGATTACAATTCCAATTTAAGTGGTGTTAATGTGACATTAGATAATAAGCGAAATTAAATAAATCATTTCATTAACCTGAGATTGCAATCCCAATGAGACTACATAATATTACTCATAAGGTATTAGTAGTCGTTTTTTATGTTGTTTTCCTCTCAAGAGCAGGTTCTTATGCGTTACTCACCTACTAGACTTGCATGTTTTTTGGAATGTCATTAGTCCTAATACGGAGTCAGAATCGAATTCTCCATAAGAATCATAATTGCATTACTTATGTAGGTAACATTATTTTTTATTATTAATTATTTTCATAAATAATTTGGCTTCTGTTTGAGCTCCATTTTTTTAAGAATATGTGATTAAAATGTAAATAAAATCTTTGAATTTATGTGTAAAATTATTTTATTGAGAGAATATGGTTAAAATGAATTTTTAAATAATGAAACTCAATCGGGGACTTAACGATATGTCTCCTATTCACTACTCGATAAAACTGTGATGTATTTTAAGACATTAGACAACAAATTGAGAAATCCTCCATCACCCAAAAATATGATAAAATTATTCAATGCTATACAAATATAACAAGGACTGTCGAGTAGACAAAATGCAAGTACCATTGTAAGTGTCAAAACTCAAAAATTTAAAGTAAAATCGAGAAAGTGGAAATTCAGCTCTGTTCGATGATCATTATTTAAATTGTTTTCTACATACTCCTTTTCAATCATACATTTACACGATAAAATATTTTATACGTGAATTCGTTATTTTTTCTTATTTTTTAATTACACATTCTCTTAAAAATTACTATTTAAAATATTATTTTAGCCAAATATCGATTATCAAACACGATAATAGTCACATACATTTTGAGTTAGGGGCACAATCATACATTCAACAATAGAGGTGAAGATCAAAACTAACACATTTACATAAGCTACATTTCTTCCTCAAAATGCAGTCTTCCTTATCTCATTCTCTCTACCACTTATGCTTCATAGTATTGTGCTTATATGTCTTTCTTATTGTATATTGGAATCTCAATAAGATCATAAGTAGGTTTGGGCGCGGTTTAGTTTGGGTCAATTTTGACTCCAACCCGAAATCAAAATCAAATTAGTCGGTTTGAACAAATTTCAACTCAAACCAAACCAACATACTCTAACTCTTAAATTGAACCAAGTTGGTTTGGTTTGATTTGATTTGGTTTAGTTCGATTAGTCGGTTTGGACTTTTAATAAAAATTGAATTTTTTAGAAAAAATTTGTCCGAATTTTGGGCTCACTTAGATTAAAAGAATTAAATAATTTTATATTACAAGAACTGTTGACTAACAAATAAAATTACGTTAATAGAGACAGATCAACAAAAAACTTAATTTTTTTTTTAATGTACTATGTAGTCTGGTTTTTTGAATAGGGAAAAAATGTTAAATATAACGTAATGAGCTTGTAAAAAGAAATTTCTAGTGCTATTACTTACCGGCAATATCATATATGGGAGGGAATCGAGATATAGTTATGAGATTAGGGCTTATCTTTTCATTTTTATTTTTCTTAAATTAAAAAAAAAAAGTAAATATATAAGTGGGTTGGGTTGGTTCGGTTAACCAACGATTTTAAACTTCAAATCATGACTGAACCAATCCACCATGATTTTGTTTAAAAGAAAATCAAACCAAACCAATTACACGTGTAAAACCGACCCGAACCGACGATTCGACTTGATTGGTTTGATCGATTTTTCGATTTTTTTTTCAAACCTAGTCACAAATGTGTGGGATATTTTAAATGAAATCAACATCATATATAGTGATATAAATGCTACTTTTTTGGTCCTATTAAAAATCGTAGCAAATGTTACAGTGCGTCAAAATAGCACATTTGAAGAGTTAGACGTATCTTTTAAGACGCACGTTTGAAGAATATATTAATTATTTTTTATGGCCGTTTAGACCATTCAATATGTCCATGATATAGTTCTCAAAACGAGTTTCAAGATGACGTAGACGATTTATGAATTCCGCTAGCGTACGATCGTTGAAGAATTTAAATTAACATGTTATCGAAATTTTTGAATTTCTAGTTTGAAAATTGGCTACTTTGATAAGCCTAACATTTGCTACAATTGACCATTTTGTGCGCTATTAACAAAGTGAAAACTAAATCGTGAGCACTAAAAAATGGTATTAAGAATGCAATATTAATGATCCCAAAAATTAAGACAAAAACATATAAAATTTTATTGTGGTCATACACATTTTTGTGGCTTGTCAAAGTAGAAAAGTAGGAATTGATTTCAGTCAAAAAAGTTTGAGAATCGGAATGTCATTTGGATGTAATAAATTACCTTTGGGTTCCATTTCAAGATCCTAAAACACTAATATCAAAATCAACGATCAAACCTTCCGATTATCGAATAGCATAAATGATCATGTTTTCCAAAGATGTTCATAATACTAATTTTTAATTTATAGAAAAAGAAAAATTAAAAGTTAGTGAATCACGTGACCCATCGGTACTCAATGTCAGTTCCCCAATGATCAAATGGAGGCTAATTTTATCGCTAAGAAAATTCACTAATGGATGTTTAATGTCAAATTCGTCAAGAAATGATACGACTATTTATGCAAACGTTGAGACACAAAGTGAGTATTTAAAACTTGGATACTAAGAAGCACATCGACACTGAAAAGTAGTGACTAAATGTGCAATTTATTTCTTATTTAAGACTATGGGGTTTAGTTGAGGGACACGTGTACCGAAGTTGAATAGAAGGGGAATATAAAATTGAGTTGGTTTTATTGCGGTGGTTGACGGTGGTCCAATGAGAGGTTTGTACGTAGCAGGCCGATGGGGCCAGGTGTCTCTGTCGTTGATGCGGTGGAGAAATATCTAAGGAGTTACGTAGTGAAGCTTTGATTTGAGCAGAGAGACACGTTGCACGCTTCTTTTTGTCTTGAGTACTGGAAACTTAAAGGCGGGCCCCAACGGAACTTCAAATGTTCAACTTTTAATGGACAGACGTGGTGAATTGAAATCGCCATCGATAAAATCTAAAATTTTGAAAATTCAATTTTTATATTAATTATATACTATGGAATAAACTACCAAAGAAATTGCCCATCTTTTTAAATATTTTTTTCCTCCTATTTAATCACATATTTTCATAATAAAATATTTTTTAAAATAACTTCAATTTTTTATTGTTTAATTACACATACTTTAAAAAAATTTACTATTCAAAAATCTGTCAAAAGAGGCTCAGAAGTCTTGAACTTTAGATTTACTAGTTTGTGCTTCGTGCGATGCACGAATTTTATAGTTATTGTGTTTTTATTAGTGTAGAAAGCAAAGTAACAAGAAAAGAAAATGATATGTAGTAATAATGTAAAACTTATATTTTCTATGAAAATGAAAATAAATGTTAGTTTCTTTTTAAGAACTTCTCTACAGAAAATGAAGAAATGTTAATTGAGATGTTTATCTCAATATCCACTAACACCATGTTTTGATATCTGGTGTTGTAATGTTTTGCTTGTTTTGGTGCTAATTTTTCAACAATTATTACATTTGCTTGCTAATTCTTCTCGTTTGGACTGATTTGGATTATGAACTTAAAGTTTTCTATCATCTAGTCTAACACAGAAGATGAAAAGAAGATGAACAATGAGAAAGTAGTAAAAACTGCAAACATACACCTTGAACTTTTATTCCCGAAAATTCACAAGAAAACATACCAAATGTTGCCTGAATATGCATATGAAATTAACGGATAATTACACATTACCCATGGAGAACCACCAACTGACAGTTTACCATCTAAGTACTCCCGTAAAATGAGAATATTTCCTGCATCTTCACTTGCATCTCCATCTTCAAACTGTTGTTGCCACATAATTTGACGAGTACATTCATTTTCAAATTTAAAGTCCAAAATTTCATATTCTTTAGACACCAATGTGCAACCATCAACAATCAACCGTCTCAATAGTTTAACTCCATGTCAATATGCTAATAAAATAAACAAATATAAATTAAATATATTAAGTATGAAATAAAATTAATTACAGTAAATTAATTAAAATTAATACTAACCATAGTATTCAACTCTTTAGTTGTATCTATAATATTTAATAACCAATCTCTGCTATATACTTTACCACTTGCATCACGCCAATATGCACTACATAACATTACACCAATTAATATTAAATAGAGTAAATCACAAATATAATATTTTTCTTCACTTTTTTTTGTTGAAGATTTTTTTCCTTTTTTATATTTTAGCAGCGGAGCTCGGCGGCCACAATGTACGCGCTGAATAGAGATTTTCGAATTGGGGTCACGAGCGTGATTCTGAAAATCTTAGCCAAAGTTATGGTCTAAATACTAAGAAATGACCAAAACTGCACGAAAAGATGACTTTGGAGATCGAAGTGCAGAAGTGTCAAAAGTTTAAGGACCTGGTATTGCAATTTTCAAGGATGAAATTGATAGAAAAGTCAAATTATGAGGACTAAAATGTACAAGATAAAAGTTGAAGGATTTGACGAACAATTACCCTGAGTACTTAACTGCAATAAATGAAAAAATAAAAAAAAAAAAAAATCTCCTTGCACAAAGCTTTTTGCTCCGTGTGCACGAAGCAAAAGCTCTGTTCAGTTCCTCCTATTTAATCACATATTTCCATAATAAAATATTTTTTTAACGTAAATTCAATTTTTTTATTGTTTAATTACATATTCTTTAAAAAATTTACTATTCAAAAATCTGTCAAAAGGGGCTCAGAAGTGGGGTCAACCCCATGTGAGGACGTTGATAAAATCGGGTAATTTGGAGTGTCAAACTCCAAGTACAAATAGTTTAATTCTATCTTTTATCACCGAAGCTCTATCCTCAAACTTTATCATCATCTTTAGTCCCCGATTGATATGGTTTTAAATTTTCAATAGAAATTTAAGTTAAAGTTAATAAGTATTTTTAATCATATAATTTATGGGATTCGTAATTTTTTTTATTCACACATTTGATATATTTTTATGAAAAATTTTAAAAAAAAATTTTAACTATACCAAATAAGCTCTGAATTTTATCTAATATTTATCAAGCGTTTGGTTCAATTCATATTTAATTAAAATTAATACGGGCATTTAATATATTACCGTTTTATATACATTGAAATAATGTTTGATAGGCTGCTAATTTCATGGAAAAATAAATTTTCATTTCATTTTCTGGCTTAGTCTGTGTTTGATTCCAAAGTTTTTCTAGGCAAAGCAAATTCCCGGCTGCAATGTCACGCGCCCATTTTCCAGGTTTTTTGATAAAATCGAGAGGCATTTTTTGTTTTTGTTTTTTTTTTTTTTGACAATAGGAAAAAATTCTAGACCCAATGGTAAAAAAAATTATCTCTTTAATTGACAATTTTCATAAAAATAAAACCAAACGAATGGTATTCAGTATCACTTTTTAATTATTATTATTTTTTTTTGACAATTAAAACAAATTCTAGACTCAATGATAGCAAAATTTATCACTTTAATTGACAATTTTCATAAAAATTAAAGTCAAACGAACACCTAAAGTATTACATTTTCTACTTGAAAAATTATACCAATCAAACACAATTAATTACAATTTCCAGTAAAACGCATTCTAGACAATTGAATTCCCTGTAATTCGTTTTTTCCACCCAAATTTCATTCTTCCTATCAAATGGACCCTTAGTTAAACTAAAATACCTAAATTACTTATATATGTAAAAAAGAACTAAAAAAATTCATTTATAGATAAAAAATAATTTTAACTAAAACATTCACATATAAGTTAAAATCACTTATAAAGTTATAATTAAAAAAAAAATCTATTACAAGCATGAAAAATTACTTGAGTAAAAATTCATGTATGAGTTATAAAAATCACTTTCAAAAAACACATATTTAAAAAGAATAACTTTTGACTGAAAGAATCACTTGTAAGGAAATACACTAATAAGTAAAAAGTTAATAAGTAAATTAATTATTTATAACTAAAATAATTACTTTCAAGTAATAAAAATTAAAAATACCCATTGGTAATTTCACTTATAAGTAAGAAACAAATATTATAAATTTTTTTTTGGTACTTAGACATTTTCCTAATACGGTGTAATTCACCCTAATTCTTCACGATGTACCGAACATGCTCTGAAAATTCAGTTCAAATGTTTATAATAAAAATAGAATTTCTTACCAGTTGTTCACACTACATCTAAACTTACACAAGAAGTTAATTTCATGCAACATTTTTTCTTTCGGAATTATGTAAAAACATTGAGATGAGCTTTCGTAATGATAGAGTTTTCCATCTTTTTGTTTTTTTTTTTTTTTTTTTGGTAATCACTCATTCGGGGTCAATTATGGAAATAAATTAATCCTTATGCACACATGAAAATTCAAATTATTTTAATATGAGATCACTACACTTTTTTTTTGGTCCGTTCGTTATAGTCGTAAACAAATACAATACACTTGGTTAAAGAAATAGTCAGAGAGATTTGGCCGATCATATTTGACTATATTATGAGAACGCCCAATGTTATCTATCATTCGTAAAAATTATTGGATATTGATCTCTAGTTCATTGTCTAATGTCTTAAATTGCATCCTAGCTCCGATGACAAGAAATAGGGATCTATTAGGGGATGATCTATACTAATATATATGACTTAATCTTTGAACATTAACCAAAGAATTAATGGGAAAACTAAAATGTTAGAATTTTGGTAGAGAAAAGTCGTTTAAAGAATGTAAAGAAGAGTGTAAAAAAAGAAGAAGCGTATATACGTGCAACATGACAAGTTAAGTCGAATTTAAAATGGATGTGGATAGTTAGATCAACATATGAAGCCCCTATTAGATTTAGATAAAAATAAGATATTTTAATAAAGTTGATGGAACGTGATTGAAAAGTTGTGAGGCGTTTTTCAGTTGAAGAAAACGATAACTAAAATAATTTTTCAAGAAAAGTCGTTCATGCCTTGCTCTTATATGTTAATTAATATTTTTATACTTTACTTATGTGACTCACAACGACGATGAATCCCAACTCAAACTTTGAACTGTTTTCATATTTAGATCAAATCGGATTTAGATTGAAAACAAATGGGAATGAAATTTGATTGAAATATTGAATTGAGGTTAGGTGGAACATTTCCTTAATAGATGATTTCTTTTTCTTTTGTAAAGAATGTCCGGTGAACTACACAAATATTCATTAGATTAAAATAGTGGTGCATGGTTCGAGAAGGGAAGTATTAATATTAATGCAGTTGGATTCTGTTGTGCTTTTCTTTGTAGAGTGAATCCCTATAAAAGAAAATTAATTACTAGTGATAAATGCCTGAAATAAAGGATGGAACTAGGATAGTAATTTGATTTGTCGATTTGAATGGCCCGTGGTTCCCCGAAAAAAGCCTGAGCCGGCTCTCCTCCTCCGAGCCAAAGCTCAGGCCAAATCCCATTTTAGGGAGTCGACTTGAGTCCAAGGCTGCCTGTGTGGCTCGACGATCCACGACTGGCGTCATGGGCTATTTCGCCACGCGCCTCATAAAAAAAAAAAAAATTTAAATTGCCTTAACAAGCAAATTCTTGATGCCTTCCTCTGTAGCTGCCTTAAACAGGCAGCATCCCTAATACGCTCAGATGAAATTTGAATTTCAAATTTAATTAAGACGGTCATATTTTTTTGGCTATAAATATGAGTTTAAAATAGTTATATTAATTCAAAAAAAAAAAACTAATTTTTAAATTTGTTCGTTTCAAGAAAAATGTATACGTAATATTTTGTTTGTGTATAATTTTAACTCCTCATACATTGATTGTAGCGTCCCAAACTCGAAAAAAGTAGAAGGATTGTAACTTTATTTAATTTATAATTTATCTAAATTTCACAAATTTTAATTTTTTCTTAAAAAAAGTTAAAATTGTCACGATTTTTTTTAAAAAAAAAAATATTATGCTACTCGGTAAGGCCCGAGCTGAAAATTTGGGTCGAACCTCAATTTTTTGGCCGAGCTTTTGCTCGTCTCAGCTTGGGCCCAAAAAAAGCTCGCACAATTTTATTCAAGTCGAGTCCGAGCCTCGAATTTGGATTAGCAAGTCAGATCGACTTGACTCGTTGATATGCCTAGATGAGATTAAGGAATGGTATCATTAGAACATTTTAATAGACTCTTTAAACATGAAGTGTTCTCTATTTTAAAGAGTCAACCCTTAAAATCATGCTCGAAATTTGGAGAGTCAAACCTACTCTCTATAATTAAATACATTCAAAGAATTTCAATATTGAAAAATAATAAAATAATTAGTTAAAATAAATGATGCAGACAAACAATTTTTTTTTTTTTGAAAATAGTAAAATTAAGTGTTAAATATAAAGAGTTTGTTAGAATACTTTAAAATTTTAACTTACTAAATTTATAAATGTTCTCCAAATGATATAATTCACTCTTTAAAAATAGAGAGTTTGTAGCATATTCAAGAGACTCTTTAAACATGAGATGGTCTCTATTTCACCATATTTTCATTGCAATTAAACTCCTCAATCTTTGCCCATCGTAACAATTATTTCCTAAACTTTTTTCCGTTAAATTCTTATGTCAACCTTCCATTAATTAATGTCTCGTTCTTGATGAATGATTTATATTAATATATTTTTTTATTGCTTTGAAATGAGAAAAAAATATTTATCCACACGTTTCATTTTTTTAAAATACAATAAAAAAATAAGTTGTTTTATGCTATTTCATCAAATTTTTAAATATAAAATTGTTATCAAATACGTTAACCAATGAGAAGTTGAAAGATAAAAAGTACAAGAAAAATTGTTAGGGATATAAATGATATAATGAATAAAGATTGAAAATCTTAAGTGCAATTAAAATAAAGTTCAAGAAATAAAAGTTATATTGTGAATATAATTATCCAAAAATATAATCTCCTACTATTTTCATTAGCTCGCTTAGCATTATTTGTTGAGAAATGAGCTTCTTTAATACCTGGACATTTTTGGCAATTAAAGGTGCTTATATATAAGGCATATTTGAAAAGTACAATAAAGTATTAGGAATTTACTTAATCATGCACAGTTGAAAATAAAATAATTTCAAGTCCCACAACGGATCTGCTTCTTATTTAGATAAAAACTGTGATAAGTATTATACATTTTATAAATTCTGTGAACTCCTTTACTGAGTTTAGAATACGAATAATCACGATCTATAATTCATAACTGTTCAATTATTCAGCCTCCAATAAAAATCCACACAAAAAACAATAATGAATGAATCAAGATTTCTCTTTTTTCGTACTAGCAAATGAATTGTGCTAATATTATTTTCGAATTATCTATCCATATCTCATTATTACTTATGACAAAGAATGATTTAAGATTCAATCATATGAAATTTGTACTTCACAAAAAATCTGTCATAAAATTGCATCAATTATACATTAAAAGTGTTATGCACAAACATGAGATTTTCATTTTAAATATTAAAAATTAAGAAATCAATTTACTACATAGAATTAATAATAGTTAAATATTCAGTTTGAAGTAGCTTGTCCTCAAGTATATTCTTTTAAAAGAACGGCACGTAATGAAAATTGAAAACGAGCCAAGCATGAAAAAGAGGCACAAAACAAATAATAAAATTTCATACCTTAGTTAGGCAAATAATCTCCAAAACTTTTTTTTAATAAACATTAATTTTCAATTCTAGCACAGGAAGTCATAGTAAAACTTCATAGATGGAGATCCTAAAAGTGAACTATAACAAAGACGCAGAAAGAAAGCATAAGCGAACAAATTGAACTGCTTGAAACCAGAAGCCAAAACGCATCACTGCTGTCGGACTTGAACTTTCGTTTTCTGCCAGAGTCTGTCGAGAGCACTGTCAGCATCGCCCTGCAAAATGGTTGGTTAACTTGCAATAATTAGCATCAAACATATTACATAAGTCGAGAACTATCTGAACACTACAATATATCTCACAGTAAATCTTCCATTATGAATTGTAACAGAATAATGTTTTAAGAAAACAAATGTGAAGTTCAACAGTTCTGCGACATAAAGATGGAAATTTAACCGTGTCAATAAAGTATACTCATATAACTTTAAAAGGCTAAGCATCAAACAATCCAGAGGTCACAGTGTCACACAAATCAGCTTGAAATGAAACCGAAGAAAATATCCAATCAAGTCATCAATATATCACTATTAATCGATAAAAGAAAATAGATTGCCACATAGATGGTCAACCAATAAAATAAAGAGGAAAGGGTAGATCAAGCAGACAAATATTCAAGTGTAGGCAAATACACAGATAAATTTATTCACTAGTTTTAAGGAGTGTGTTTTAGAGGATTGAGGTTGGGGATCCATCTCTGATGGGTTTGCAGCGAGATAGTGATAGTAATATATAACCACAGCAGTACAGTAGAAGCACTTTGTCAAGTGAGGATCACCAATACTTTGAAGGACTTGATCAACTAAGCCTCGAAATGCCTTGCATGACGACTGATGCCTCTCCATAAACACTACCATTCTAATTCTATTTCTAGTTAATGATAGATTACATGTTCTACCTATTTGTCTGACCAGCTCATACATAATTTATGGTTCCAGGGGCTCCTAAGAATTTAAAACCTTATGGTGGTATATTACTTGGTCCAGTCAGATTGATTGGAATTTTATAATATTTATGATTGTTGACTTCCTCCTCTTTCATGTGAATATCAGTGATTTCACTATCATCAATATAGGCCAATGCAGCAAAATCAAAGACAATCTTTTTATTTCTTTCCCCTTTTCATTCACTACAACTTTAAAATTTTCTCACTATTTACATTTTGATGATTAGACTAAGACCTATACGAATGCAGAGGGAAAATTTAGTAATTTTAGGGGAAATTGTTCCCATAGGGTAGTTATTATAACTATTCAAACAATATTTTCATGTAATATCAGTATAAGAACTGAAGAAAAAAAACTTCATAACAAAATCGAGTGAGCATCATTTATGACTTTGGAACAAACCTGAAGAAAGTTGCAGCATCAGATTTAAAATGCACTCAAATCATCAAAGCGAAAGATAAGCAAAAATAAAAACCTGAGCGCGGACAAATCCACAGAGAGCAAAGGTGGAGAATTGGCCAGTGTATCGGCCAGTTTCATCCAAATGCCCAACGTTGATCTGGACAGATGCATGATCCTTGGACGTGATAAGTCTGTTTGTGGCAGAACTGCGCCACACACAAAAATTCACATAACATCAACATCATGCTCCTCACAAATTTCAATTTTATGTCTATCTAATACAAAAAGGCAAGAATCGGCATAAAGGCATAAAAAAAACCAAATAACAGCATCATAGAAAGATACACACCACTTTCTGGGAATGTAGAGATCCATATTTTGTCCCTCCTCGTTCTGCATCTTGGCAAATTTTCAACTGCAAACAAAGGTTAAGAACCTTAGTAAAAAATAACCCAATTAACTGATGAATTATGTCCAACCAAAAGTAAGCTATCTTCTTTTGACTCAACAATCTGAACCAAGATCTTTAAACTTATAATTTGATGTTTCAATTATAATTTTGAAATAAATGCATAGGGATTACCCCACCAAAAATTCCAAACTCGTCTAGAATATTTCGTCAAATCCCTTCTTTCGAGAGGACTAACTCAATCCATTTATTTCAGCCCTACAACACTCTAGTCACCGAAAATCCTTGACAATATTAACACTTTTTCTTAACTTCATAATGTATCACTACATGAAAGGTACACGACCAACATATCATAGCTATACTTACAACCATTTTTTTCAAGAAAAATAATTTCAAACGAAACCCTCTTCACAATTGAAAACGGATAATTCCCCAATATAATTGTACGTATTATTACTCTAAATGACGATCCAGTTGCAGAATGATTTATTTAAATAAAAAATGTGCGCAAACAAATAGATACAAATAAATTATAACGAAAGAGAAATAGTAGAAAGATTACCGGAAGATACAGATGAAGAATATTGCTAGAGCTGCTGAAAGTGAAAGGGAAGAATTGGATTGGCGGCTCTTTTGATAGCTTTATTAGGTTCAAACCAAAACCCTAGGAAGATTGATGGACCAAAATGACCCTTTGTATTTTGCCCCGTAATTTTACAAAATTTCTAACTATACCCTTAATTAGGAAAACAAATTCCACGTGGCTTTTTATTTGATTATTCTATAGTTGGTAATCTTCGGCATTATGGAGTTTTAATCTTGAAATAGTTAGTTGGGCAATACTTACACAAATTCTTTCCCGATGTCAATAAATTAGATGTAATTCTCACATGAATACGACGTGCCAATACATATTTAAACAGTTAAATCAATCTTGTGTTTGTTTGCCTTTCATAATAATATGTTTAATCTAGGTGTATAACACCAACACCATCTGGTTGGATCGATTATGCTACACATACATCACAACTTACCAATAAATGATGTGACGAGATATGATTGAGTAAAAATTTCACCAACCAATTAAAAAAATAAAATCTTTTCACTTTCTTTTTGCCACCTCATTAATCTGTAAAAGAATCCGTAAATGACGATGTACAAAAAGCATTTTCCTTTGTTGGACACCCTAAAGGCGCTCCCTGCCCAATTCTTTCAAAGGCTGGCAATTCAAACTTTAGCAGTCGCTCCATGAATAAGCTACCTATTACATACTGTTATGCACAAGAGAGTAGGAACTCGTGTTCTTCTCAATATTAGTGCTAAAGAAAAATAATAGAAAGTGCGTAACTACCTTGGATCCTAGGATTTCAAAATTCTTTGGGATGAAAACTTCCATACTTCGCGATGAAAAAAACTTCAAGACAATAAGAATGAAAAAACTGAACAAGAAAAAGGGTGATCCAAAGGGGCTGTCACAGTTTGTTTCTCACTAATTCCAATGGAAACTGAATGAAAATTCAGTTATTATGGTTAAATCTTGCAATTTGGAGGGAGCCTATTTGTTTAAAATACTTGTAGAGGGATCGGCACCTAACCTGTCTAACATCAAAACATTAGCACTTACTCTTCCTATGTCATACCCAGCTGTAGCCTGGCTCTTTTCTCACCCCTTTGTTACACATTAGTTTTCGCACACTTGCTGCATCATTCCAACTTCCTTCAGTCGCCAGAACATTTGCCAGTAATACATATATAGCAGGATCATTAGGGCAAAGTTCCACGAGCTTTCTTGCACAACGCACAGCGATTTCCTCATTACCGTGAACTTGACAAGCACTTAGCAAAGCTTTATATACCGAGGGCCCTGCTTCAATTGGCATGCTATTGATGAAGGCCTCTGCTTCTTTGATATAACCGGCTCGTCCATAGAGATCCACGACACAAGCATAATGCTCTGACTTGGGTGGTGGAAGGAAATCGTTACTTTTCTTCATCAGATCAAAATACTCTAAGCCTTTCTCAAGCAATCCAACATGGCTGCATGCAGTGAGGACTGCAAGGAAAGTGGTCAGATTGGGTTTAATCTCACGTCTCCTCATTTGTTCGAACATTTGAATAGCTTCGCTACCATAACCATGTTGAGCGCAGCTTGTAATTATTGAATTCCATGAAATCACATCTTGGTCATCCATCGAAGAGAATGCCTTCTTTGCATCATCAATCTTACCACATTTTCCATACATGGAAACGAGTCCATTCTGTACGTAATTATTTAAAGTAAAACCTGTTTTGAGAACAAGAGCATGGATCTGTTTTCCCTCTTCTAGGGATGAACTGCTTCCCAATGCTTTTATCAGGCTTGTGAATGTAAAAATGTCGACAGTAATACCGTGCTGCCTCATTCTTGAAAAGCTTCGTAGGGCTTCCTTGCCAATCCCCAAATTAGAAAATCCAGCAATTACAGCATTCCATGCAATTTGGTCCCATACCGTAACATTGCAGCAGATATTATAGAAATCTGCTAAGCTACGGCCTGAATTTGAGTACACAGTCATTAATGTAGTTGCCAAATAAACGTTAGATTCTAAACCCTCCCGACTTACGCAACAATGAATTTGCTTGCAATGATATAAATCATCCTGGCTGCAAAATGAGCTCAACAAACTATTATATGTAACATAATTCGGCTCGACTGCAGACCGCAGCATTTCCCTGAACAAAATCATTGCTTTAATGGAGCACTGTTTCTGGGCATACCCAGTAATCATCGAATTCCATGTAACTACATTTTTTGCTACTACTCGATCAAAAACTTTTCTTGAATCCTCAATTTTCCCACAGTGAGCATACATATCAATCAAACTACTCCCTGCAACAGCATGAAACCCGAACCCAGCCTTAAGACTCAAGCCATGCACTTGAACCCCAAGCATAGCGTCTTCTAACTGTGAACATCCTATCAAAACAGACGAAACAGTGAAGGGCGTGACAGAAATGCCCTCGCTCAGCATCTTGATGAATAATTCAATAGCAGTTCCAGGATAATGGGAGTTCACATAACCAGAAATCAAAGAATTCCAAGTGACAACATTTTTGTTAGGCATTTCTACAAACAGATTATGAGCCAATAAATTTTCACCGTATTTTCCATACATATAAATCAAGGAAGTGTTTATATAAACATTATTAGCAAAACCCGTCTTCAGAATGTGACAATGAAGCTGAATGCCCGTAGATAGCGAACCCTTTTGAGCGCAGCAGGATACTAGTTCATTTATAGTATATGGATTCAGTAGAGACCCATATTGCAGCAATTGAGTTATAAAGTCTGAATTTACAGTTATTGAATTGCTAAAACTGGCCGAACTGTGTTCTAGGAAACTCGATTGGTTCTTGGGCTTCGTTATAGCACGAGAAAAAATGTAGTTGAATGCTTTTGTTGCATTGTATAGGGTATGCTGCCGTAAATGAATTGCAGGAAAGTGCAGGATCATCATCTCACCATCTTCATTCAGTCACTCTTGGACTGGGATGTGGCGTATGGAAATCAACCACTTTCATCAAAAGCTATAGCCAACTAAGAGGTGCAATCTACTTTATGTAGCCCAAAATTAGGCTCGGAGTCGAGTGTGAGCCCATCCCGTTTGGACTACACTTTTAAGGACACGTGCTATTGGGTTGTTTCAATTTTCAAATAGCGATAACAGATTCAATCCCATTTAAAGCATGCCCCTAAATTAAAAAGGGCGGTGCTCATACTGGGTAGAATAATATATTGTGTTTGTTGACCTTTTATATCGCGCTCCGAGAGTCAAACAAGAAAAGATATTAGAATTTTATTTAATTTATTGTTCACCATCTAATACTTTATCAATAAATTATGTTAAAAGAAGAATTGGATCAAAACCGAGTTAGGTTGTTGACCATGTCACATAATTTTTCTTTAGCTAGGAATCCCATTTTTAATCGAATTGGGGAGGATTCAATTTGTCTAGAGCTTTTAGCCCAATTCTCACGAGCAAATTCAAAAGAGTTTGTCACTACTAATTGAGTTGAGGGGCAAAGTTAACTACCACGGGTCATCATATTATTTCTTTTGTTGTTGCGTAACAAATCCTCTCTACACGAACTTTACGGCTATGAATGAAGCCAAAATTCCTATCAAAAGTATAAATAGCCTCGAGCATGGAGCCAAGAAGGTATTTGTATTCCTTCTCGCATTTGTTCTGTGTAATTTCATAGGCAAAAGTGAAGATACATTGTTATTTGGATGAAGTAATATCACTGTCGAAGTAAGCAAACACTTAGAAAATCTAAATCTAAATCAGTCATGGAAACTACAATCACCTCACAGGGTAACAAGACGTAAAGTAGATCAAATTGGTTATTTGAGCTTGCTGTGCTCTAATTCAATATTAAGAGTTTTGAGAGGTGTAACCAAAACCCTTATGCAGGTTAATTATTTCATTGATTTAGAGCCTTTTAAAAATAAAAAATAAATGGAGAATAATTCTTCATTTACTTCTACACAAAACGAAATCATAGGAGGATACTCTCCCTTCCTCTCACATACACACAAGTTACAATGACAAACAAACAATTTACAAACTTTTATCACGTGAATTTGGTCTCTTAAAATCAGAATTCATCACATGAAATGGAAACTGGCTCTGAAGCTAAACAAACAACAATGCATAAAGGAGCAAAAACTGTACAATCCAATGACTATAAATTCATGGTTTATAGCTTCCATTTGTGAAGCTTCTAATTTAAAATATAGTCCTCTTACATGGCTGTCATTTACCGCCTTCTGCACAGCAGACAAGTTCTCGAAGTTAGCTGCTTATGTTCGGACAAGAAGATGCCAATCGAACACCAATAGCAAGCTGCAACGCTTTTAGAAGAACCATTTCCTAATGCATCTTGAACCAGGAAAATCCAGCTTTCCAATGCATTCTCATTCTCGCTTATAGGCCCAATTCCTTTTTCAGTTGCGCAAGGGCTGCTTCAATCTCGTCAATATTTTCTTCAATGTTGTTTGCTCTATCTGCCTTGTTTTGATCAGCAGTTTCTTTTTCCTTCGTTCCATAATACCCCTTTTGCGTCTTTTCACCATTGTTATCTTCAGATACCTCTGCATCGGTGATGTTCAGCTCTTTCTCCAAGAATTCAACAAACTCTTCCCCAATTTCCTGTCAAGCACCACAAGTTATGACAACATTTTAAGGCAACCGTGTTTGGCTAAGCTTTAAAAAGGTAAACATTTAAGTCAAACATGTTTGGATAATTTACTTTTCATGCTTTTTAAGTTAAAAAGTTATCATTTTTGAAAGTCTTACTTTATTGTCAAAATAAGTAATTATTTCCAACTTTCATCAATAAAAAATTGTTTTAAAAACTTATTTTCTTAGAATAAACTTTTTGAGCTTCGCCAAACATATTCAAAAAATTGAAAGAAAAAAAAGAAGATCCTAGTAAATATTATTTAGCAAATTGTTGAATAATAGTGTCCCACCGCCAATTCCTCCCACAAGCTCTTTGGTTTTTCTTGTGAACCAGCATCTGCCTCCCAGTTGCGAAATTCTTCCTGGAGATCTCTGAAGAAGTCCTCTGCAACCACAAATGTTGACTTCAGCATCTCAACATATCGTATTACTTAGAAGATTATACGGGGAGAAAAAGGTCCAAAACGATCTGAAAATTGATGCAAGGTAATTTTATGCCCTTTTGGTCTTCCAAGGAGTATAATCTACCTATTGTTATTTGGACATCCCTCAAAAAGTAACCTGCAGCATTAAGGGGTCAAAAACATAAGAATATACCAAAAGAAAAGCCTTAATTTCTTACCGAAGGTTAAGATTCAGGGCAGAATGAGGTCACAGTTCAACAATCTCATATTAAAAGTTAAGGTAGAACATTTAGGCTATGTCAAATTGGACAGAAGTGAACAGTATAATTAACTAAATTGGAACATTCTTTCCTAGATATTGTCTTATAGTGTCTAATGCACCTTACCAAATTTATGTTTGTAGCTTTAGGTGAGTTCAAGCCAATTATGCAGTAAATTGAATTGTTAGACAATAGACAAATTGATAAGATGCAAGCATTGAAGTAGATGAATCCAATGGAAAAGGCCCCTGATACAAATATATCCACATTAATGCTTATTTGGGATTGCTTAAAATTTTAATTTAAGCAACCGATCCTACAAAATGTGTTTGATTGGCTTAAGTTATAATTTAAGCTATGCCAAAAATGCACTGATTCTCTTATATCTTCAAGAGAAGATATTAGCTGGATCAGGAGTTGTCAAGGCTAATTTCCTAAAAGTATTGTTCTTGATGGAAACACCGAGTAGGAACATACACCTAGGGTATAAAAGAATTAAGGGTCTTAACAGGAAATATAGTTACCAAATCCATAGAACTCTTCTTCAGCTTCAGCAGTCCTATTTTGGTTTCTTCCAGCTGTGGAATAGAAAGAATCAGATGCTTGATTTCCTGTATCATACTTCCCTCGCGATTTAGAGCTCAGAAGTGTGTTGTATGCATGCTTAATTCTCATAAATCTTTCCTGCGCATCAACCTTTAGGCAAGATGTCAAAATAAAGAACTGCTTGTATACACACTATATTTGACAAAAAGATATCTATGACCTTGGACCTGAAAAGAAAGTAGACATGGAAGTACAATGAATTGGAAGACACAGATGGCAATGCCAAAAAGTTAGCTGCTTTTTACACATTTTGTGCATTTCACACACATTTGTTCTTATCAACTGGACAGGCTTATGCAAACATGTACTTTTCGTCTTGATATTGAAATGTAACTCCACAAAAGACTATAAGCTATTTAATTACCTAAATCCTTTGGTCTAAAAGAACGTGGAACAAGACCTTTTTCACAACCTCATCTTTGAATATACTGTTAATTCATATTTTGCAAGTTCAAAGAATAATACTTAAATGCAAGAGTCAAGACCATATTTAGAAATGTACTATTTGGGCAGACAAGCTTGTTCCCAACACACTTGCTAAAATAAATACATATACAGATAGGCAACCATAGAAGCCAAATAGTCCCCACTCCACTGCAGAGCTATTCAGACGACATGTCAATCCTAGCAAACAGGCACTCTATAGTCCACATTTGCAGCTAATATGCATCCAGACTACATCAGAGGAGGACAGCTATAAGTGCTTGTGCTTCTGCAAACCAGCATGGATAGGTTGATATAACAATGGACCAAGAGGACAACTAAACTTATCACGTGTTGCAAAGTTTCTTAAAAAAACAGCTATAAGCCACAAGCTATTGTTCACAATTTCTCTCTGTGTGTTAGGATTTAATCCTATTGATTCTACGAGTTCTGATTATTCCCAACAAGCAAAGTCTTGTATTTAACAAGCTTGTTGAATGTTACAAGGTGATTGGATATTCACATTCAGACTTTACTATAGTTGTATGTGCTGACAGTAGAAATATTAATGCTACATTACTACGTTGGACTACTTGTTCATTTTAGCTGAAGGAGCAATTTCATAAAAGAGTGTGCATAAAAAAATTTGTGGTAGCTCTGTAGCAATTTTCTTCTCTAAGATTGAAAAGTATTCTAAGGGTTCAAAACAAGTGGAAATGAAGCACTTTATATAGAAAAAGTCTTCAAACGAAGAGAGTCAACTAAGCATATAAACATTAAACTTGCGAACCTATTAACAAATGACTAGCACCAAAGACATTTAAACATGTCGAAAAAATAGATCTTAGATTGGTAATATACATTACTATTATTTACTTAATACTCTAAGTCTGCTTTTGTGTTTATATTATTTCCTGATGAGAACAATTTTATAAATGCCAAAAGAAATTATCCATATTCGTTTACACAATGTGAAATCAAACAAAATTATCAAAATAGACAATCAAAATAAACTCAAGCAGCAAACAAAAAAATGTAAAGTTTCATCAATCTGCATAACAATTGTCAAAAATTACTACATCAATTACCTCCTTGTTAATATCTGGATGGTACTTTAGAGCAAGTTTCCGATATGCCCTTTTGATTTCATCAGTAGATGCAGAGGCTGAGACCCCCAAAACTTCGTAAGGGGATTCCCTCCGACTCGCTCTCACCTGGACACTTCCGTATTTTCTAATCCTCTTCTTCTCTCGAAAATAGAAGTAATTCCTTCCGTAACTGTGTAAAAAGGTGCGAGGAGTACCGACAAAAGGCTCTATACGAAGCCCATGATCGATTCTGCAGACGATTATTGAAGAATTGGTTTGAAATTGGAGATTTGGTGAAGAAAAGGAGGAGTTTATGTATAGGAATGGTGATCGTGTTGGAAAGCAAGCAAATCCACGCATGTTCCTTTAAATTCATCAACTGTTAGTGGATTTAGGCATTTAGCAAATCTATTGTCCTTCTAAAGTGCTTGAAATTTAACGGTTGAAGTTCATTCAATCATTGAAGGACCTTGTTGCCCTACAATAACATTTCCAAACCTAGTAATATTAAGTCCTTACTTGAAACTCATTAAATTTTATTTTATTTCTCTCTTCTATTTTAACAACACAGTCTTTCATAAAATAATATTATACGTAAATCCAAAAAAAAATTCATCTTTTTCAACCACTCTTTTTTCAAAAAAAAAATATTATTCCACTCATTTTCATTCATAAAAAATGAAGGCCAAACGAGGACTAAGGCTTTGTTTAGGCTCCATTTTTTTTAAATTTTATTTTTTCAAAATTCATTTTAATCACACGTTCTTTCATAACCCCTGATAGTCATTTTTGAAGAGAAAATGCATTTTTGAATAGTTGATTGATGAAGAATGTGTGGTCAAAAATTAAGGAAAAAATTTGAATTTGCATGTAATATTATTTTATTGAAGAATGTGCAGTTAAAAAGAAAAGAGAAAAAAAATACATTTTGGGAACTATAAATGTAAATTCAAATTTTTTCCTATTTTTTAACCACACGTCCCCAAAAAATTATTATTTCAAAACGCATTTTTCCTATAAAAAAATTGAGGCTCAACCAAGGGTTGGAGAAAATGACACTACACGTGTGATGTCCTTGACAAGAAATACTATTATCAATGTCAAAATGTTAGTGAATACGGATTGTATGTCTCAGCTCATTAACATGTCAAATAATTTTTCTTGGCCGAGTGACGACAGAGTAAACCATGTTAGCCAAACTTGATAGCGCTGACTTTGTAGACTTGTATGTCTATAGTACGTGCGACCTATGTCTCTCCAACACTTTAAAATTCATTTTTTCTTTAAATTCATTTCAACAATATATTCTCCGACTAAAATAATTTTATAAGTAAATGCAAAAAATTCCCTACTTTTTAAAACATACATTTCAATTTATTTATTTTTTTACTTTTATGAATTTGCAACTACTCTGCATCAAAATCTACACAATCATTCAATGACGTAGTAACAAGACGATATCTAACTTCATTTCATTATCAACATTTATATTAGTAGCACAAACTGATTTGTCGTGATTGAAAGACACTATCCATACATGTTGACGTCAGATAATCAAATTAGAGTTATGCTAGGAGCACAGCACCCCCTAATAGGGGGTGGGGTGTGAGAGGGCTGTGCATCATGCAGTACAACCCGCATTTCCTATCAAATTAATCCAAAGATGAGAGCCATTAAAAGACATTTTTAGTACCTAGGTTTCAACTCCCAATGAAGCACACATTAACCAGCCTAGAGTGGCCGCCATAGAAAAACCCGAGTTCTCATTCCAAAGAAGTTCGATGTTCAGTTTTGCTCTCGTACCTCTTCTTAAATATCTAAGACGAAAATATTGGCCAATGCAAAACTTGAAATTCTGATTCTTCTCGATTCATTGAAAAGCTATCTACAAGTATAATAAACACAAGGAAAGATGTATACAATGTAACCTTATGGTTACAACCCTAATTCTATCAACGAGCTCAACTATGATTTGCTTTTTGACTTCTGCTTCATTGCACCTGGTAAAGACATTTTGCTAAAGAGGAAGGGGAACAATCAGAACTCACTGTTAAACAAGGCAAAGAATTGCAAGGGTTGCTGACAAACATTCACCAAGTTCTATAACTGACATGTTGCTGAAAAGCAAGATGCAGCAAACTCATTAAAATCGACTAGTGTATGAACAGATCGAGGATATGCTAACAACTTGCAGCATGTAGGCGAGATTTTATTTAAGGAAGAAATTTTCACTTCATTGCATCGCGAGAATCTGGGCTGTCTTTTTCCTGCGTCCAAATGTTTCATAAAGCTCAAAGTCTCGCCACTGATTTCCTTCAAACTCCAATGTTCAGTGTTACAAATCAAGCTTCTCACAAGTTTAGTTTCACGGTTTATACCGATTATGTTGAAGACAACTGGTAAATAATGTCATTAGCTACTTGAAGTGTATAAGAGCACTTGAGCACCTCCCCGATTCTTCACAATTAAGTGAAGAATTCAACTATAGATATAGGACCAGTACCAAAAGTGAGTCCAATATGTGAAAAGGTTCATCCAAACTCAAATAAGGAAGAAGAATCAAATCTGTAAATCTGATAACGAAGGCAAAAGGCAAAACAGACATTCTCAGTGGTTCAGTATATGGTTTTATGTTATTGGGTACCAAAAAATTAAGCTACCAAAACTAGGTTTCTGGTTCTTGTATTAGTACATACTAACCGAATTCAAACCATAGACAAAGCAGGGAAAAATTCCGCAATTTGTACCTGAGAAAAATATGAAAGAAGCACCAAGACCGATATCCCAAAATGGATGCTTCTTTCTCATCTAATCATGCCACTTCTGCTGTTTAAGTTATCTTAAGAACTCAGAACATTAAAGTGAGTCTTCAAAAACGTTTGAAATCATCAAACGTGTGGCTTCACACGATAAATCCTGAAAGTTGCATAAACTGTGATGTACAATTTAAATCCATGGAGTCAAAAGAGATGGCGAGTCCTATCTTATTTGCCAGTCACATGGTAAAATATAGAACAACTAAGATTTCCAATTCACATTCTAATGATCTCAAAGATCAGTTATTTGAATGTGCCAAAACTTGTAAACTTCTGAGATACTTCAAAAATGTGTCATCAAATTTGAACAGATTTCTAGGACAGGGATTAAGAAACAAAAGAATTATGCTGTTCAAACGAAATTTACAGTTCTCGTGAATTAGGGAATTCTCATCTCGTAAAAATGAGGCTCCTAAACCAAGGAAAGAAAATCTAAGGAGCAATAAAACATAGCCATATATTAATAAATAGTTAGTGAAAGTGATGCTCAAAAGAAAAAGTTAAATTCGATAAGTATTCCATGAAAATAATCTGTAACAGGAACACCTCAGGAAGAGTGCAATGCAGACCAAAGAACCACTTAGAGCCCATATGGCTAAGCTTTAAAAAAAGTAAAAGTAAGTTTCAAGCTTCATTTTTGCTACTTGTATAGTTTTGTTTATTATTTCGTTGACAGATGTTGAGCTGGCGGCATATATATCAAATTAAATACAGGAAGTAAATGAATTGAAATGAAATTTACATTTAATTTAGGAAGTAAATGAAATTTAAATTTAATTTAGGAAGTAAATGAAATTTAAATTTAATGTAAAAGTAATTTCAATTACATTTAGTCCGTCACGATCCTAAAATTTTGATGTCATATTCCATGTAAAATTTCCTAATAAAAATGATGTAAATTATATTGAAAAGTTTATCATGCAAAAATAATAAACATTAATGAAATAATTGAAATTTTTTAAAGAAAAGAGAAGTTAGACGCATCTTTTAAGACATATGTTTAATGCATATTTAACTATTTTCGATATTCATTTGGACAAGTTAATATGACTACGATGTAGATCTGAAAATGAGCTTTTAGATGACGTAGGAGATTTGTGAATTCGGATAATATATGATTATTGACGAATTTTGAAAGTTAGTATATTATCAAAATTCCCGAAATATTACTTTGAAACGCCCACTTTGATGAGCTTACTTATTCCACTTAAATTGAGACTTTACCATGCACTCAGGACTCCCTTATCAAAACGTTCTGCATATCTATTCTTTATATGTGAGAAGATAACCCTGTGGTATTATCCCATACCCACACTTCAATTGAGATTGTACAATTTTTAGACCCACGGCTACACCTTGGAGGATTACCGATGTGGTAGCTGATGAAAATGGCTGCATCATCTGCCCTTTTATCATCTCCTCCAGCTCTCACTTTGATTCTCAAGCGTAAACCGAGTAATTTTATCAATGCCCACCATTCATCTTCTCCATCAAACAACCCAATTTTTGGATTTCCATCCACTCAGATATCAACACGAACTTTGAATTCCGGAAGTTCATCTAGTGCCGTTTCTCTAAAACCCACTAGAAATTGTAGATTTTCCGCTGTAAATGGAAATAATTTGCTGTCAGAAGTCACAGCAGAAGAGAATTTGCAGGAAGTAGTCTCCACAACCGATGATGGTGTTTCTACTATAATATCAGCTCTTCTTTTCATTGCTTTCATCGGTTTAGCCATTCTTACAATTGGGGTAAATTTCATTTTGATATTATTATTTTTAGCTGAATTTGATATTTGGACAAGGAGATTGTTATTAATTCTGAATGCTTTGGACTTCTCAGGTAATCTACATAGCTGTGACAGATTTCTTGCAGAAAAGGGAGAGAGATAAATTTGAGAAAGAAGAGGCTGCTAGGAAGAAGAGGAGTGGTAAAAAGGGTAAAATCGGAGCTAGATCTAGAGCTGGGCCCAGAGGTTTTGGGCAAAAGATTGAAGAATTTGATGATGACGATGATGCAGAGTAAACAAATACTCATTTTTATGTAAGCTTGCTACTGCCTTTTGCAATTCTCAAGGTTATAGGGTACACTGATCATTAATTTCGTTGCTTTTTAGCGACCACGAATTTGCGATTGAAGCTTTATTAGTTGGTTTTTAGCTCCATTTCTTTTGCAGTACTATGAAATGAAACTTTCTTAATTGTTTGTGGAATGATTGCAATTTCAAGACTCCGTGTTACGGAAATATATGTCTTTGTACTGGGTCTATTCCAGTCCAGAAAATGAAAGAAAAAGTCGAAAAGATGGGCAAAAAGATTATATTTGTGCAATGTTCAAATCTATGTTGTCATCAGTAGCTTCTAAAGGTAAATCTTCCGAGTCGATTTTATAAATCAATTGATTTCCATGAGGTTATCTTCTATTAGAGTAGAGGAATGATTGTCTTCTTCAGTAGAACCTTGAGTAGTCTTTCTTTTGGTAGACTACTTAAGATCTTTCCAACTTGTTCTTTCTCATGATACACTATACTTAAGGACAATTGATTTTCCTCGGGAAAACATAGAGATGTCTCCTACTTACACATGATATGTGGAAGTTTCGACATAATTTCATGAGTCGTTCAGTCTCAATGCTATTCGAGCACTAGAACGTGCAGAAAATTCTTTGGTGTTGAACAATGATATTCAGGAAGAACGTGTGGTTCTAGCTTGATACTATCAAGAATTCCTAAATAATGTTTGGTTACGGGTCCATCTTTGAAGTGTTTTTCCCTTCCAACATTTTTGAAAAAATTGTATATCAATTCAACTTTTGGCAGGGGCCAGTCATTAGAGATCTTTAGGGAAGAAGATTGAGTCATTAGAGACCACAAGGACCAAAACAAAAATCGCATTCCTAGAGAAGATAGTTCATACATTCGATTATTCTCCCTCTTGCTTCTCGAGCTAGAAACCGTGCCTTTTTCTATGTAAATTTGGTGTTAGCTGTATGATTATTTCTCGTCACTGCATTCACTTTATTGTTAGATTTACTCGAAGATCTGAAGCAACTAAATACTTGGCAACTACACTATCTCAAGCTTCTATCTTGAATAGTTTAATTACCTTGCTGATTTTGGCTCCTTTGACCTGACCGCCTTCACGAACAATCTCTAATTTTTTTCCAGACTCCTTTAGGCTCTCTTTTTGTCTGTTTTTCCAAGGAACACAACGGACTAGGAAGTAGGAACTCTACTATTTCAGAATAATTTCTCTACCCTCGTATATTTATTAGTAGGAAAAAGCCCCTTGTACAGGGGGCTGTTGACAGGGGGGGGGGGGGTTACAGGCCCTCACTGTACCTGCCCCCCCCCCCCCTTTGTACCAGTAGCGTGATTCTTATTAGTATTGTCCTTCTATTATAACAGCTGAATCTACAACATGTAAATAAATTCCCATCCTATGTTTCAAAAGCGCGTGATGAGTGCCATTAGACATTCATGGTAAGTTAAGACCGTGTCTATTGTATTGTCCAATACTGCTAACCAAAAATGGTGCCAAGGATCAACTCAGCTCGCGAGTTGTAGTTGTGGGGAATTTTGACCATTGATGCGCTCATACAAGTCGTCGGCCCGAACATTTATATCTAAGGAGAGAGGAGATGAGTGAATTTTAAATACTAATAAAAGCTTTAAATAAATTGCAGACTATAGAGGTGTATCGATTAACCAGCCATTTGTGCAACTAACGTGGAATCATGAAAATGTAAAATGTAAAATGCAAAACGCAAAACTCTTTTAAGATAAAATTTTGAAGTTGATTGCATAGACAGACTGACCAAACATGTTGCCATTATATTTACATAATATATCGAAATTGAGCAATATTCATATATGTTTATACTTTAAATAATCATCATTTAACGAACTGACCAAATCAAAGGTATCATTATTTACAGATGCAAATTGCATATCAATTTCCAGATTTCCAAAAATTAAATAAACAAGGAATAAATTCCTTTAATATCACATGGGCCTATGAAGACTTATTGGAGAAGATTTTTGAAATCAAAACCTACCTTTTAAAACTAAGAAGCTATGTTCAATTCTGTTCGAAGAAACTTCTCGTCTAGTTGACCTTTGATAGCTTCCTAAAAAACTCTTCTACAAAAAATTTAAGTAAAAACCCGCCAAAAAAGCCCTAAGTTTCCAACAAGTGCTATTTAAAAGCCGAATTTTTTTAGGACAATCGTTGAATTCTACTTCCATCAACCAAAACTGGACCATGTTTCATTAACGTCACACGACTTGACAGTAGAAATGATGAGGATCAAATGAGTGATAAGAAAACGATAAAATTTTGGAGTGATAAGGTTGTGAATCCACACATAAATTCAAAGTCAGTTGCGACAGTTTGAGAAATCAAGAAGACTTGAAATCAACAAATTCAAACCGAAGGGGATGAGAAAATCTATCATGAACTAACAGCACAATCTTAAAAAATAATATATTAAAAGCTTCAAATAACAGTCCTACATAAATGCATAGTTATTAGTTGTTATTTGATAGTTATTATCTATTTTTCTGAATAGACACCAACAATAAAATATTGGAGACGTTAATCTTATTTTATATAAGTAGGAATCAACATGTGCTAGGTACTCATGCCCCATGATCAATATTCAATAAAGTTATAAACCATCTTTCATCCATTTTAAAGTCTCCATACGCCATAATTTGTACAGTCACGTCCCAATGTAAACTACCTTTCCTTTTGTCATTTTACACCCTTGGAACTTGTATTGTCATCTTAAAACTGCACGGGCATCAGGAACATTTAACCTCCGAGCCTCAGCTTAGTAGAATCTATGTATAAACTTGAACTAAAAATGTACAGTTTATAAGTACAGGCAACAAGTTTATTTGAAATCCTCTAATGCCTTCCTCGTAGTATTGGCCAGAGCACAATGCCCAGCAGAAATAGAAGGAAGCGAGGTAGCTCAAACTAGCCTCGGTTAGCTGTACAACCTTTTTCCTACGATATCTAAGCAGAGTGAATTGATTGAGCAATTCTCCTTTCTGCAAAATAATGAAATAACATGTTATAGTCGCATGTTTGACAGGGAAGATTCAATGGTAGTAGGAGAATAAACAATGAAGAGTACTACATATCAAACATAAATTACACCAAGTTTAATTCCAATCCCTGACATTTTTCCGACGTCCACACACAGAAATTGACACGTACAGTAAAAAGTACTTTAAGCCATAAACCATCATGATTCATCCTACAGTTAATGAGGAGAGATTCACAGTGTATATGGCTAAACTTTGAAAGTTACCTTACAGTCAACAGTAACTTACAAATTTCCAAGCTCTAACCAGTTTTACAAATCATTTAGTTTTAAACAAGTTATTTCTTATAAGTAAACATTTTTAAACTTAACAAAACATCCGAACCAAGTATGCTTGTCATGAAAATTTCCTTGGAAGCTCAAATTTATGAATTCCTCTTGGTAAGGGGGGCTTGGGGATATTAAAAACATTTTAAGGTGACGCAAGAAGAAGAGAGAGCTTGTATGACGTTTAGCCCTTGTTTGAACCCCATTTTGAGGAGAAAAATGAATTTTTGAATAGTGTATTGATGGGAAATATGTGGCTAAAAAATAAGTTTTTGGATTTCCGTGTACTATTATTTTATTAAAGAATGTGTGATTGAAATGATGTCAAAATACTGTTAAAAATGGATTTTTTTCAAAAGAATGGGGCTCAAACAAGGGCTTAATTCTCATAATCTTGAAAGGCAATCGATATGGATGCACAAGTCTGAAGTAAAGGAAAGAAGATCATACCCCCAGCGGCAACAAGTTTCTCTACACGAGCCACGATATGTTTCCCGTATGTGTATTTCTTCAATGCATTCAGATGAACTTTTATTCTAGACAGTATCAGTTCACGCTCTCGGTCACTACAAGTTTCAAGTACTTTCTGAACAACGTAATTTGCAAATTGATCTTTCATCATAGCCTGGACGCATAAAATTTATAATACGAAAATATAAGTCTGATTGCACAGATAAAAATTATAGGTTTTCAAGAAATTTAATAATTTGATAAACCCTACAGTTGCTAAAAGAGATTAATAATATAAAATAAGGACCCTCAGATCTTCCAATATTTCTATGATTCAAATTAACATTCTCAATTTCCTTCACCAAATTCCAATCAATAATGCTATACCTTGCAAACTTTTTAGCACTCTAGATTCAAGATTTATGTAATTCATAGGTAGACTCAAAATACTTTCTCATCAGTCATCACCATTTTGGTCTCATAGAAGACCATAATCAATGGGACCAGTGTTCAGAAGGGCTTAATTGGATATTGTGGTGTAACCTTCAACAAGAACCAATTAAACAATTCCTCGTAAAAAAATTATTAAACATATTGAAAATTCATTATAAAAAGAAATTAACAAAATTATAAATCTAACTAGTGAAAAAATAGATCAATTTGGCATCAAATAATAAATCATCAAATAAGTAATTAACACAACAAAATTGATTTATCACGACTAAAACTAGAAAAAGCCTAAAATTATTCCAGAAACCCATCAATATACTTGATTTCCTTATTCTTGTTACCATCAGTTTCTTATTATCCTTTTTCCTCACTGTCCACTTGAAATGGTGTCTTCCCATATCGTCCTCCTCATCACGATTAGCTTCTTTCCATTAATTTTTTTTTCTCCTTATCATCCACTTTCAATGGTGTCTTTCCCTTTTCCTTTACCATAAATACAAAGGAAAAAAGAAAAATACAAAAAAAATATAAAAGAAAAAAGGGAAGTTTCGTTCCATGGGTCTTGTTACCAGTTGTCTGTTATTGGAAAATTGCAACTTCATTCAGGAGAAAAGCTTATCAAATTTCAGTTGTAGGAGGCTAGGGTATGCTTGCTTCACTTGCTCTCCTCATCCCTCTTCTCCAACTATCTTACTAGTTTTTAGGGTTAGGTTGTCTTTAATATACTCAAGAAACACTTAAAATCATTCTAATCTCCAAAAAATACCAGCACAAAAAACAAAGGCCAAAACAAAAGAGCACATTCCTCACCACCCTAATCTTATGCCGTAAGGTTGTGTGCCTGAACAAGTTGATACGTAACCTTTGACAAATGGCACTCAAGACAAGCTTAAAGGCGCTTAATGAAGACTTCAAAATTGAGAAAGTAAAATTGATGGAAGCTGAAAGAAGTATCTCGCGCTACTTAAAATAATGATTGGGACAACACTAATCTAAATTGAGAAAAAGAAATGACGGAAGTTGAAAGATGCGCTGCCAAATTATTACAGACCTAGCTAACTCAGAAGCAAATGCAGAAATTCAAAGCCACAACACAAAGATGTCATGGAGTAAAGAGATCACTATATGTAGTGGAAGTTCAGAATTACCAAAACAGGGTGTCAAGGGCTTCCAATAAGGAAAATTTCAGGCCATTATGAGTCTTATTTATTGCTCAAACTTCTTCACCAAAAGCAGGGGTTAAGTTTACCTTCATGAGGAAATTCTTTATATATGCAACAATTATAATTAAAATACCCAAATATCAAACCTGAAGAGGCTCATTTTCATCAGTTGATCCAAGCATCTCATTCATCAGGAGTTGGCGCTCATCAGGATCACCAAAGGTTAAACATTTCTCGACGACATTTGAAGCAAACTTCTGCTGGCTCATTTGAACTATCTTCCCAGCCAATTCCTGGATTATAGTAGATCTCTCGTGTGGCTTTCCATACTCCAGCACATGCTATATAACAAGAAAATGAACAATAATTATTGAAAGCTTTACCTGGACCGAATGAAAACCTATTAATTTCATATTATCGTCTAATGTAGAACCATGACTGATCAAGTAGCTGGATGAAGACCCCGCAATTTAATTGACCCAAAAAAAAGGCGCAGATTTTCAGTTTAGCACACAAGACATTATCGCATCAGAAGACTCTGATTGATAATAGTATTATCAAAACTAGGCAGATGCATCTCCAGAAGTGCTGCCAACTCCAGTAAAGTAAACAAGCATCTAAAACAATCTTGGAGTAACTATCAGTTGAAGCAATGCCAAAATATTGATGAGTTTAAATCAAATCCTATGTATATTTTTCTGTTTTAACCAACCTTCAGTTTCGAGCATTCATATTTGGGGGAGCGAATAGGGGTGGGACGGTGCTTGGTGTAACAAATTTGTATTGACATTTTAGCAGATACTGGTAAGACGTATACTTAGAAAATGTTGAGCACGCCAATTCCAAAAAATAAGTATTATAAGTACAGAAAAACAAAATAAGAATAACTGCTGCCTAAACCAATGATGATTCTATTATTGATGAATAATATTACTCAAAGAAAAATGAAATAACTGAAGGATAACTGCTTTCTTCGTGGAACAAGCACAGGAGTTAACGTAATAGGAAAAAAAAAAGGCACTGAAGCGGATGTTAGCAAACTCTATGTTGCTAATGGAACGAGCATGAGAAATCTATACATCTTTAATCTTATCAAAACTTTTGATACAGCATTTTCAACAAAAAATTTCCAAACAAACCTCAGCAATGTAGACACAATGCCAACAATATTTATGACCATAAACTAATATCCTCAAAAAACTTTGCAAACCTGAATGACATAATTGCCATACTGATCCTGTGCCAACATGCTTACGGACCCTAGAATCTCTTTCATCACTTTACACTGGGTTTTTGCATCCTGACAGTGCTCCAATACTCTCTGTGGAAAATAAAACATCACTATCAAAAATAAAAAAATGAGCAAAGGAAAATACGTAAAAAGCTAAAGTATATTAAGATGTTATGTAACCTGTATCACACGACACCCATATGGATGAGTAGAAAGAGAGACGACTTGGTCAAAAAATGTCAAAACAATAAACTGGATGTGCTCCTCTGGAATGCATTCGATGCATTTTTGGACGACATGGTTACCATTTTGATCACGCACACAACGCATAACATGTCCATCAAGCTCTTCCACCATTTGGATCTTCTGATCCACATCAACAACTTCAACAGCCTAAGTTTTCAAAGGGTTTACGAATTCGCTATCCATAAAATCAGAACTTCTATTAACTATAGTAGTTTATTATAATAAGTATATGATTCAAATACCAAAAGTATCTACGAGTATATGAAATAGCTCCTTTGGAAAAATAACATGCCACTGAAAGGAAGCATGATCTAATACAGAAAACGAAAAGTTGTATAAGATGTAAATCTGATGTTACCTTCTGTATCACCCGACAACCATACATTTGAAGGCTAAGTGTAAGTACATGCCCCAAAAGCTTGGTACCTAATTCTCTTCTCTGGGCTGCCATTCCATGTTCAAAAAACTGGGAAGAAATAAAATTAGTACCAACAAACAAAACAATGGAGTCTAAAAAGGCTAAGAGCTTATCTGTGCATATAAATGTGGACAATTGTAAAAATCAACTAATAAAGGGAAGAAATGCTGGTACCTTCTGGATTACATAATTACCAAACACATCAGTCATCAGGGTAAGAGCTTGAGGAAAAATTTCCTGGAAAACCATGGCCTTCTCCTCCGCTGTGGCCATTTCAAGTTTTTGCTGTATGAATCGACTTCCATACTGATCAGCACTGATAACAGATGTAAAGGTTGTAAGGTTTCAGCAATCATAAGGTGAAAAGATCATTCTTGAGAAATACATACCTAAATTCAACAACATGACCCGAAATCTCAGAAAGTTCAAAACATTTGGTTTTGTTGCTCTTAAATTCCTCCAACAAAGAGGAAGCAAATCTGTTCTCCAAGTTGTCCAAGTGCCAGGTTCCCATCATACCCCCAGCTACATTTCTCACTCCACCAGGGAATCTCATGTTAAAATCTCCATGTCGCATAGGACTACCAGGTCCTACAGGAGAACTTGAAATAACAGGGGGATTTCCGGGATATGACAACCCAATGCCAAATGCGGGATTACTATAGTAACCATGAGGAGTAGAACCACCTGTCTTTCCAACCAATGGAACACCATATTGAGACTTTTGTGGCGATAATAGGGTGCCAAAATAAGCTTCCTGAAGCAAGTCCGTGTATGAATTACCCATGTAGCTTCTATCTGCAGAAGGGTCACTAAGAGATGCAGCATACTCAGCTGCCCTCAAGTACTGAAGATACACTGGATCAATGAAAGGTGCCTGCAGCACACTACCAGCCATCTGATTTCCCATTCGACTGAGGTTCTCTTCAGAGGCAGCAATGCCGAGATTTGATCCCCCCAGCATCCTTGAGTCCATCCCAGGTACAGCCATAGCAGATGCAGCAGCAGCATTCTCAAATAGAGGCGGCAGATTAGAGTTGCCAAGTTGGTTTGTTATTGGACTCATGGGATAGCCACTTAAACCATAACTTGAATATGATAAATTTGGACTATCCAAATGCTGATATTGAGCAGCTAGGCCGGCACCGCCGCCACCACCATTAACAGCTGAAGTAGAATACCCTTTCAAGTATGAATTATTAGAAGAAAAACCAGCTCTGTATGGCTCAGCTTGGAGAGAGGAATTGCTGATATCCAACTCACCAGCATTGTTCAAACCAGTGTCAGAAGGCATTATTTTCGTTGACTGAGATACAGAAGTCATATTGAACAGCCCAGTTTCAAATTTCTTCAGAAATGCATGCTGCTTCGTGTTATTCTGCCCACCCTGCAGACCGAGGGAGTAATTTTTATGATCATCAAAATCTTGTTCAATCCGAGAAGGCAAATGTTTGTCCTCATCTAGCACACCATTTGAAAGGTTCATGCCTGACAAAGCAGCTACCAGATCTACAGATCCATTTGGGTGGGAAGATACGACATTAAACGAATTGGGACTGTTAATGCTTCTCTTTTCTGAATTGCCTACCCTACCTCCTCCAATAGGGGTAAGGCAAGGACTAGGAGCCCTTGCAATATGCTGTGGATCAGGAGTGGAGCTTCTAGACAAGGAAGCGCCCAAAGCAGAAGCATAAGAATATGCAGATGAGCTCTGAATATTTGAAGTAGAACGCAATGAGTCTGAAGCAGTGAAATCTCGACGGATGTGAGGAAGCTCAGATTCAGCTAAAGCTAAGGTATCAGCATTCTCATCGAATGTATTACGGCTTGCGGGGCGAGAAGGGTGTCTAGATATGGGAGTTGCACGGTTCAAGTCATCCTGCACAGATATCAAGAACTAAGATCCACAAAGAATGCCACGAAAGAAATATGCATTCATCTTTGCAAAGGGAAAGAGGGAGTTCAAAACAAATACCAAAATTATGACTTTCCAAGACAATGACATGATTGGGAAGGAAGGGCAGAATATACACCAAAATACATTACAGCTGAAAACTAAGGTAATCAATACTATTTTATCTCTTTTAAACTCAATAGGAGTCTATTGTAGAGATAATATAGATCACATAAAAGAACATGATAACTCAAAATGAAAAGGATGCATATAGATGACTCCCAGAAAACCTGACTACAGAATCATTAACTGAGTTCAAAAAATATTTTCCTATAATGTATCGCATGCAAGCATTAGATAGATTACAAAACACTGTCTCGACAACTTAAACAAAGGAAGATCATAGTCTCGAAGTTTAAGCTTAGATTTGGATTGATGAAGTCAGAAATAGATCACCCAAGGCTAAGAACATTACACATTTATCATTAGTGAAAACAGGAAGCATATAGTTATAAACAATGCAGATAATTTTTGAACAACACAAACAATAACAGAATGCACATTAATATTTTAAAAGAACAGCACATAAAATTCTTAGGATGTGTATAAATTACTGCATAAAATTGCTATCTTTTAAGTATTATAAACAGAAAAACATAACGTACATCTCTCTCCGATATAGGAAGAGGCAAACTGAGAACTATACATTGATTTAAAAATTGTAAAATGGAGGAGCGTGTTTTAACTATAGATATGTTTCAACCAATTAACTGAACTAGTACATAACATAGATATTACAATGGACTTGTGGCTCACCCAAGTTGAATTTTTTTTTTCAACCAAAAAGAATTTATGGGCCTCGTAGAGACATAAAAGCATAAAGTGCCAAAAGAGTGGAGGACACAACTAGAAGCCAGGCATTTTAAGGAGATCTCTGCATTTTGAAAAAGTCTTTTCAAGTAATTTATGTGCAATAAGCTATCAAAAAGACTGCTGGTTGAAATTAAAAGAAGTTTCACCTTTCATTACCCGGACCTTTTCATATGTATGTAACAAAGATTGAAGAAAATTATTCATTAGCTACAGGAAATTATTAAAGCAGATAATGGACACACAAAATTTGAAGTAAACCCCCAGTACAACCTTTATGAAGAAAATTATTCATTAGCTACAGAAATTGTTCCATCTTCTCTTCTTATTACATCACTCACTATAGAGCCCCAATAGACACACGTTTTTTTTACATGTTCAACAATCATTGCAAACTGAAGACAAACGTTAATGTTCCTGTCACTTAGAAATTGAAAGTGGAAGCAATAAGATGAGTGTATGTAAATCTAACAAATTTCTTAAAGTAAAATCATTAAATACCGAGACTGTTTTCAACAGAAGTACACAGTTAAACTATGAACCAGCCCCTAACTGGGACGATGCAAATTATCAGATTTCGCCCAAACAAAAAAAGAAAAGAAAAGAAAGAAAGAAAAGTACAGTATCTTGGAAACTGAATGGAGAAATGAATTCAAAATGGATTCAAGTCAGATATGGTATGCCAATAGAATAATCATGCTTAAGCGGCTAAGCCCATAGGTAAGATATAAGTTAATAGCAAAGTAAAACATTGAAAGATCTAGAGCTTTACTTACAAAGAGCAGATATTTTTCTACCCTACAACTATGATTTGTGTGGCGAAGTGTACAGCATACTGCTGAACCCACACAGCAGGGGACTCTATCTAAATTTCACACTTCATATACTACAATGAAAAACTATGTAAAATTATTAAAATAGAGCAAAAAATCATAACCGAAAGAAATACTTGAGACAACCTATGCATGAAACACATTTTGTGAAGTTCAGTCACAAATAATTATCCAATCCATGAGCAAAAACCATAAATTGACAGACAGACAAGTAATATTGTCAAGCTTAATAATTGTAACACTGCACAGAAAAGGTACTACCAAAGCTGCCAATAATCTTCCAGAACATGTGTAAAACAGATTATTTCACAATAGGTACATAGACTTCATTGTTCAGCTAAAATAGCAAAACAAGTGCCAAGGATAAAAACTTAACACTGCAACTAAAAAATTGTTAACATGGAACTGCAACGTAGAAAATGCAAACAGTCTTGAGCAATAAAAGTGTTTCAGTCTCAGAGACTAAAATAACTCCAAGTAAATGGTTTAACAAAACCTATATCATAGACAAAATTTATGCAAGTATTCACCTGAAATATTTCAGCAAGGCTCTTCTGTTTACCACCTAGTCCTAATCCAGGCAAACCAATCAGCCCATCACCACCCCACTCCACGGTACCCTTAGCTTTATCCATCTGATTTTCGCTCTCTGGCTTAGAATTGAACCCTGGTGGCATTGTGAACTGTCTACCTCCACTACTATCACTCCTATTAACATTCCTTCTATCCCCAATTGCAGAACCCCCTCCTTGTAACCTCTGGGCAGACCGCCAATCCTCCTTAGATACCAGAGGTGGCGGGAGCCTTGGGTTCAGATTGACATTTGAGTAATAGTAAGATGAATATGCCGGATCCGACCTAAGTTCCTCATCTGTCATGAACCCATTACCACTCTTATTCCTAGCAATTTCAGGGAAGGCCATTCCACTGCTGCTGCCACCCCCAACATCACCATGTTTATACAACCCGCCGATTGCCTTCAACGAACCCTCGACAGTAGGTGGAGCTGATCCACTCCTATACATATTCAGTTCTTTTTCACGTTCATCAACATCTTGGTGCCGCTGTTCACGAAGCAAGAAACCAATCTCCTTCTCCAACTCATCACCGAAGGAATTTTCATTGTTTCTGAGCATTGGTCTCCGATCAAGTTCAGATAACATTTCTTACACAACACCAAAATCCTCCTTCCACAAATGAAATTTAAACTAATCCGCCCAAAACGCACAAACCGTAAAAGCCTTAGAAAGCTCTCAAGAATACAACTTTTATTCTAAAAACTAAACCTACAAAACCTGCATGTGCAACCTGAAAATCAAAGCTTTGAGCTGATAACCCATTCTTTGACAATCAAGCTTCGAGAAATTCCATTTTTTGATGAGAAAACCAACAAAATACCATGATTATTCCCTAAAATTTCACTTTCTTTCAGCGTAAAATAAGGGACTATAGGCCTTCTGTATTCACGTTGAATTTCAAGAAAATAGCGAAGGGAGTGTATTCTGAGTAAATATAAAAATAGAGTCGAATAGTAGTGTGGGGTTTGAGGGTTTATAAACGAGGGTGACGAGAGAGATGCTTACCAAGCTATATATATATACGAGGGATCAACACGGCGGCGAATTGCACTTTCAAAGAACCCTAAGGGTTTGTTTTTTCACTATTATTATGCTAGACTAGAGAAAGTGGGGATTAAATACTGTGACCGGTTTTTTACTTGTGTATAAAATACAAGTAAATTATCTTAATAATCACTAAACTTATGTCTATATTTTCGACATTCACTAAGGTTTCAAAAGTCAAAGTTTTAACCATTAAATTTATCAAATGTTAAATGATAGACGGAATGCACAGATGATGCCCTGGTATATTTTTAAAAGCATCTTTGATTGCTCATTATTCAAGAATTTTGGCAATTAAACTTGTGAAACTAGCATCGACTTTTCATGAAAATTTAGGAATGTTGTTTCAAGTGTCACTTGTATAAAACAACTTTTTTTTTTTTTGTGAACGGGTGCTATTCAGTGGAGACTTACCCCAACTTGCTATGAAAACATACTTAATCCGATGAACAGCTCTTCTCTATGGCCAACTGTGGATGTTCCTATAATCATAGCTCCTAAATGGGTGGGTAAACGAAAAGGAAATTGGAAGTGTCTACATTATTTTTTTAATTGATTATAGAAATTTGGTAGACCTTTTTTTTATGTAATATTTTTAGCTGCACACAAATATAGGTTGCAAGGATACATGATGGTTTGCTGTTAATGTAGATTGTGAGTTTTTGGGTGAATGTCATACCCAATTTTGTTAAATTAGTCATCAAAATCGTCAATATTTTCCCGTCAGATTATTTATCATTCTTCAGTATTCTACTTTTAATTAGTAATTACAAATGTTGATCAGTATATATATGACAAAATGTAGAATATACAAGTTGTCTCGGACCTTTATGTTGCATTAGGGCTTTAATGTGGATGGATATGTCTCTATTTAACCCACTGTTTGATGGTCATTATTTGGCCAAAACAATGTTTTGAATAATCAAATTTTTTAGTTTACGTGTAAAATATTTTATTGCGTGAACATAATTAAAAATAAGTGTTTAGAAAAAATTAGTTTTTAAATAATGATTGTCAGACAGGGGCTTAGAATCGAAGTTTCTCAAATTCTACCTCATATCCTTGATTCTCTTTTGAAAAAATAGATCAAATATGAAAAGAATTGCAACAAACTCAAATACATTGCAAAATGTTTTGGAATATTTTCTTTTAACATGTTGCAAAATTAAATTTTGTTATATCTGGAACAACATTCCTAAATTTTCAGGACAAGTCAACGTCAAATTTACAATTCTAGTGCCCAAAATCAATTATCTTAAAGTACAATGGGAATTCAAATGCATCTTTAAAAGAACAATGAGCAATCGAAGACATCTTCAAAAGCATACTTCGAAATCAAATAAGCATTTCTTACGTGACAATTTTCACAACGGTATTTGGGATGCCACCTGTGCATTCCATTTGTCATATCACTAATTCGTTAGAATTGTGAATCGAATGTCATGCCAGGGAATAACATTCAATATTTTGATAAATTTAATGATCAAAACTCGACATCTAAAATTTTAGTAAGCAATCAAATACACGTACGTAAGTTTAGAGCTATACAAAAAAATCGCGAAATCGAAAATCAAATCGTAACCGTTGGTTCGGGTCCACGTGGACCAACGATTTTTTTCCTCAAACCGAACCAAACCATTTCAAAATGGTTTGGTTTTGGTTTTCAAAAACCGCAAAAAATCAAACCGAACCACACTTTTTAATTAATTTTTTTTGTGAAATTATAAATTTTCATATATAATTTTATTAAAGTATAATTTTTAGAATTTAAAATGTAAACTAATTAGAAATGATACCTCCAAAGTAGACCCAGAATTTTAATTTTCGAATTTATGTCCAAACCTAAAACCAAGCCAAAGAAAAAAGGGAACAACTCAAAGTTTCAAACCAAAACTTAGATTTTATTTTTAGTTTTAACTTTTACGTCTTTGGCTCTCAATTGGAATCGCCGTCTCTGGTTGTTTTCGATATCGTTTCCTTCTCTCTAAGGGTATGTTCTCTTTCTTGTTCATTTTCCAACTCTTTCTATAGTAAATCTAATTCAGCACCTTCAAATTCGTCTGTTGTTTCTTTTTATTCCTTGCATACCTAGACTTAGACTTCTTATCTTCCTTCTTTATTTCTGTTTGTTTCCTTTGGCGAATGTAGATCAGTTTGATATTCGGCATTCAATCCATCCGAACAGTGGATCTAGGAGCTAGCTACCATATACTGTCTTCGGTGAGCAACACTGTAGGTATTGCAATTTCCAGATCCAAATTTGGTTGTAAATTTATTATCTTCGTTTTGATTTCGCATTCAATAAAAATTTGTGACTTCATATTCATTTACTACCCTGGAAACTTTGGTAGACTATAATTTTGGTAACTGCTGCATGGCTATGTACAACTAATTAAACTGAACTCATAATGTGTTATAATTTTATCTGGCATTGTTATCATTGAACTTTGATTATCAACAGTGCTACACATTTTTTTTGTAAAGCATGTTGCTATAACACAAGAACTTGCATTACATGGATTTGAGATAATAATTTACCCTCCAATCTGGTGCTAATCACCTATTTCAAAAGAGTACACCACTTTGCAATTGTGGGTAGTTCTTCTGTCTCAGTTTCCGGCTTGTGATTTTACCGAGACGACTTATTCGTGGCTTATTTTAGTTTTTTAGTAGATTAAGGACTATGTGAGAGTGCTGAAGAATCTGCTTAGAGAAAGGAAGTTTTGAGTCCGGGTAATACTTGCAAGTTCTAATAATATTTATACTTCAACCTACAAGTGTAAATTGAATGCTGATTGTAAATGCAATTGAGCCTCTTTTTTTTTAAAGGACAGGAACATGAACAATTGGTACATGCAAAATTGTGACATATTAATAAAAAATGAGGACTAATTAATTAGAGAACGTATTGGTTGTACTACTTTGCCTAAATATTTTGGAAATTTATATGGGGGTTTATTTGATTATATGTGAAAATGCTGGAATTGTTATGTTTCTCATTGTTATTAAAGAGAACATTAAACTTTTCTTTATCCACTCGAGTTCATTAACAATTTAAAGGTTCTTGTTCTGGATTAAGAGTTGTGAAATTGTTGATAATTATCGATTTCTTATTTATTTAATTTGGGACTTTGCCTATTGGAACTAATTTGAGTGGTGCTAGCTTAATACTATCTTTTTTGCCTTTTTGTAATATATCGAATTTCAAACAAATATGAATGTAATTTAACATTATTAGTGTTCGTTTAAATTTATATGTTAACTTAATTTAAATATATTATTATAATGTCGATAGGTAAATCGCGGATTAAAATCGAACCAAACCGCAAATAATTGTTTGATTTGGTTTAGTTTGAAAAATAAAATGGTTTGGTTTGGTTTGGAAAAATTTCAAACCGCTTAAAATTGTTTGAGTTGAAAATATAGCATAAACCGCTCAAACCGAATTGTGTTCACTCCCATGTAAGTTTAGTGATTATTGAGACAGTTAAATCTATAAAATACTTCCCAAAAATAAATTTTGCTGGCCCCTAAGTCTATTTTGAGTCCATTTTTTAAAATTTATTTCAATTATATGCTCTAAATAATGTATGTATTTTTTGAGTTCCAAAAAGAAGAAATCAAAACTCCCCTTGTTAATGTCCAAAATCCCACTCCGCAGCCTAAAAGTGGACAGTTCCTAATGGTTCTGCAAGTGAAATATCTAATCTGCCCCTTATAATGCCAAATATGCATATTTGGGAAAATATCTTGGTTTTGTCAACTTGGATTGTCTTGTCCTTTCTAGCTATAAAAGGACATTACACGACTTGGGTGGTTTTCAATTTCAACTTATGGTAAGTTTTAGCTTCTTTGGAGACGAAAGTAAAAGAAGAACAAATTTTTGCTTTAATATAGCATATCATTGATGAAAGGAGAAACTAGAAAAGGAGGACTTCGTCACATTTTTACTTTTGTAAAAGTAGGTAGTCAAGCCATTCATATACTTTTGAAGTTTTTAAAGGACATTTATTTGTTACGGTAATTAGCACAAAATATTATTAGGGTTATTGTGCAAAATACTCCCAAATTTATCAAAAAAATTCAATTATTTGTTTAAAATTTATTTGTACTTTTTAAAAAAAAAAAATGGGAGTATAATTGCAATTTTTATTTTATTTAAATGTTAGGTAATATTCGTTATTTTACAGATTTTAATTGAGAAAATGAATTAAAATGATGATTTTCGAAATTAAATTTGAAAATATGGGTGAAAATGCAAAAAAAATAAAATGAAAGGTCGTGACATTTTGCACAATAATTTGAAAAGGTATGAACGTTTTGTGTTTAATTATCTTTTAATATTTTATTTGGACTTAATTTGCAGTTTTTAAGAATGTCTGGGAATATAATTGTAATTTGATTTTTTGTTCTTTTCTTTTTTTTGTTTTATTTGAATATGATGGTATATTTGCCAATTTACATTTTTTTTATTGAGAGATTGGATGAAAATTTGCAATGAAAGGTGAAAATGCCATCAAAAGAAAGGTAATGATGTTTTGCACAATAACATTGAAATATAATGATATTTTGTGTTCATTACCCTTAAGTAGCACAAAATGTCATTACCTTTTATTTTTTGACATTTTCAGCCATATTTTCACATTTCATTATGGAAAATATCATTTTCTCAATGTAAAATGACAAATATATCCTCATATTCAAATAAAAAAAAATTTAAAAACAAATTGCAATTATACTTCCAATTTTTTTTTTTAAAAAATGCAAGTGAGTTCAAATAAAAATATTAAAAATGGTAATTAGCGAAAAATGTCCATACATTTTCCATATTATTGTGCAAAACGTCTATACTTTTCATTTTTTGACATTTTTACCCCTATTTTCACAGTACATTGCAAAAATTATCATTTTCATCAATTTTCTCAATTAAAATATGTAAAATGAAAAAATATACCCTACTATTTAAATAAAAAATAATAAATTGCAATTATACTCCCAAAATTTCAAAAAAGTACAAATAAATTCTTAATTTTTCTTTTTAAATTTTTTTATTTAAATAGGAGGGTGTATTCGTCATTTTACATATTTTAAATGAGAAAAATGATGAAAATGATGATTTTCACAATGAAATGTGAAAATAAGGGTGAAAATACTAAAAAAATGAAAGATATGCGTGTTTTGCACAATAATATTGAAAGGTATAAACGTTTATACTAATGACCATTTTTAATAATTTATTTGGATTTTTTTTTTTAAGTTTAGAAGTATAATTGCAATTTGTTCTTTACTTGTTTTATTTAAATATGATGGTATATTTGTTATTTACATATTTTATTGAGAAAATGACATTTTTCGCAATGAAATATGCAAATAAGGGTGAAAATGTAAAAAATGAAAGATATGGACGTTTTGCACAATAACATTGAAAGGTTAGGATGTTATGTGCTAATTACCCAGAGCAAAAGTATGTATATAATTTTATCGACTTGATTAAAATTATATGTACGTTTTATCGATGAATGCTCAATTTTGAGTTTGGGTAGCAAAATTGGCCTTTGGCATTATTAACCATATATTACTGTTTGTCCTTGCAGTCAATGGTTTAGAACATCATCGAGAGAGATTCTATTTTTAAAGAGAATATTTTGTAATTTAGTGAGCATCTATAAATTTATAGAGTACATTTTTTAAAATATTCCAACAGATTCTTTATATTTAACAATTAATTTTATCACTTTAATTTTTTTTTTTTAATTTTTTTTTCACCAACTTCCCTCCAAATTATTATATTATTTTATTTTATTGAAAATTAAAATACTCTGAATATATTTAATTATGCTATATGTATAGGCTCAATTACAGATTTTTATTTTTTACAGATAACATATGGTTGAATGTCATTGACAGTTGGGTCAAAAATATTTTTTAACAATCAAATCACAATTTTACAAATCAGTTTATTATGAAAGTGCAAACCGCAAGTGCACGGGGTCGCGTTCAAATAATAAAGTGAACTTTTTGAATTCAGATTGTCGATCTGTCGAGTAATGTATACTTTCGATTACGCAACTTTAATTAATTTAATTTTAACAATAAAAAGAAACATACAATTAAAATTAAAATTTGAAATAAGAAAACATAAACACTTGTAAATTTTAGAGGAAAACATGGTGGAGATTCGTAGTTTCGCTTAATCGTCGTTTAATTAATTTATCTACGAGTCAATTAACAAATTACTCATTTACGATGTTAGATCTGATCTTCCAATTTTAGCTAATTACCTCTCTCAAGATAAAATAACATTAATTGATTGGTTTAACATATTTGATCTCTATGTTGACTCAAACCAAACAACCGCATTCAATATTTGTGAAAATAGCTCAATAAGTCACATAGGGCTACGGGTATATCTCTATCCCCTACACAAATCTATGATTTCTACTATTTGATCTAAAATGATAATCTTCTCTCGAACGATGTACAAATCACTAAACACAATAATTCATTTGCTACATAAATGAAAATGCAACAATAACAATAGTAAAAATACATGAAAATAAGCAATTTAACATTAAAAAATCAAATATTAAAATTAATTCAAGCTAGGTTAAACTAATAATATAAATCCCAACAATAAAATTTAGCTCATTTTATATAAATGATAAAAAATGAGAAAATTTATAACAATACATTATAGATATGTCAAAATAATTTAAAAAATATAAAGTTATGGATAAAACCCCTTTTTGATCTTGGTCATGCTTTTCCCAAATATTTTTTCACCTTTTCTTGGTATTCTCCTTTGGCTTTTGATTGTATCCTCTAAAATTATCAAGAAAAAGAAGAAAGAAGAAAGACGAAAGAAAAGGAAAAGAAAGAAAATGAAAGAAAACCCAGCCAGAAGAAAACGGCAGGAAGAAGACCCATTCTGTGGTTTTAATATTAAAACCTAGAAAAATTGCACCCTTGGTCCTAGAAGTTTCAAAAGTTAACAAAAAAGGTCCCCAAACTTTACAAGTGGCGCCTAGGCGAGGGAACAGTGGCGCCGAGGCTCTGTCCAACAGCAAAAAAAAAAAAAAATTTGGTGTCATTTGCAGCTAAGTTCCATAGATAATTGCGCACCAGACCCTCAACTTTGATCATGTGCAATTTGGTTATTAGATTTTGACTTTTATATCAATTACATCATTGCAGTCCAATGTCCTCAACTTTGGCACTTGTGCACTTTGGACCCAACTTCACTTTTTGAACGTTTTTAGTCCACTTTTCTCATCATTTTGTCTTGTTCTCTTTCCTTTTGAGGTTTCAACCTACAAAATTCATAATTATATAATTGTGAGTAGAATATCCCTCCTTTAATCAATATATAAGCTTATTTATTAGATATTAAATAAGTGTACAAAATACACTTATCAATCAGTCTAGCAAACATTCCTTGTACAAAAGTTTTTTTCCCTGCATTTAATTATAGAAAGTGTGTTTCACTCTCTAAATTTGGAGAGTCAAATTCACTCTCTATTTTAAAATATTAATTTATGAAGTCTCTTAAAGTATAGTTTTAAATGTTGGCTATTTAAAATATAGAGAATTTTATGTTTAAAGTGAAAATTACACGTGACTAAATTTTCTAAGTTACAATTTCAAAAATCAGATTTAGAGTTTGTTTATACAAAAATCAGATGATAATTCAATATTAATATTAAATTAAATTAATTTATATACTAACCTTACTTCCATTCACCCCACCTCACTCCCCAAACCCTAAATTTTCATTCATTTTCTACCTCTCATTTTCTATCTTGTTCTGTCATCGGTATTGACATGGCACCAACGCTCACAATGACGAATGCCACTTGCCGCTCGAGCGTTAGTGCAACGGTGCTGTGAGCACAACTGCAGAGTAGATCTACTGTATTTTTATTTCGTTTAGTAGTTTGATTGCAGTGCCGTCTCGATCCGATCTACTGGAGTGATGGTTTGTTGTAGTAGGGCTTCGAGCGCAATGTCGCGGGGTAGCGGTGTAAAGGGCAACGATATTACGAGGGGCATTACATGGCTACCCAATGGTGATCTATGTGTGTGTGACAGAAAAAAATGATGAAATATGTGGTGGTGCAGTGGTAATCTGTGTGTATGGTGGTGTGCGGTGGTTTGTAATCTGAGGTGGTGAATTGTGTATGTTGTGGTGTGTGTGGTTATGTTGTTGGTCTTGGTACGATGGGGTGATACAGGCGGTGGTGGTGTTGAAATGATAGTGGTGCATCGCTAGTTGAAGTTGGAGTTGGAGTTGGAGTTGGAGTTGTATTAGTAGTGTTGGTGGTGAGGTGGTGGTTTGCAAATGGTGGTGCTATTATGTAGTTGTTGGTGATGCTCGATGGTGGTGGCGGCGATGTTGGTGGTGGTTGTGGTAGTGATCGAAAATTTTGAGTTTGATTTCTTTGGTGATGTTAGCGCAGTGGTGGTTGTGATGTTGGCTGCGGTGATGATGTGGTGGTGATGTTGGCGATGCTGGTGAGATAATCGTGGTGGTGATACGGTGGTTGTGGGTGGGATGACATAAGGTAATGGTGTTTGTGACCAATTATTTAATTGTTTATCATCAATAATTTGGTTAATTTGTAATCAATAAAATAATATGTAACCAATAAATTTGATATTTTGTAACTAATATATAATATGTGACTGGTAACTTGTGACCAACAAATAGCATGTCATTTAAAAATTTGAGTCATGACTTATAAAATTTGTGATTTGTGATCAATAAATAAATTGTGATCTATAAATTTTGATTTGTAATTTATAAAATTTTTGATTCATGATTAAGCAATAATTTGTAACAAATTAATTCAATAATTTGTGATCAAATAGTATATAATTATGGCCTTAATATATTTGATTAATAAAATATATTTTTAATTAATTATTTCATAAATAAAATTTAACTACTATATGATTTTTGATGTTTTAAACCTTGTTTATTAGTTTTAAAGTAAGCCATACTTAATCTCTTAAATATTAATTTTTTCCGTGTTTAAATAGTCTTTTGGAGACACTCTTATATCTTAATTGACCTAAGCCCACTCAACGAGTCCATTACAAATTGGCTCAATTGGTACATGCAAGATTTTGTTTCATTTCTATATTGACACTATTCTTATAGGATGAAATATCTCCCTTGGTCGCTCATTTTATGTTAGTCACTCAACTTAGTTTTATCTCAATTTGAACCCTTTTGTTTTTAGTTCAGCCACCACATTAACTTTCATTACTATAATTAAAATCTCTACATCGACAACGATAAATTTGACTTGAAACTTTTCGCCATTTAAATGCAATGTTGGCAAGTCACATGACCAAAATGTATTTCAGTGAAGTCAAAATATGTTTTCAGAAGAAAAATACGACTTGTGGCTACAAAAAGAAACTCGTCATGAACTTAAGACGGAAAATATAAAAGGTAAACAATCATCTTTATGAATTCCCAGCTACATTGCCCACCCTATTCAATTAATTATTCGGTTTTTCTGATGAATGATTATACAATTTTAAAGATAGACTTTAACATGTGAAGCAAAACAAACGACATTGATGCATGCGAGAGGGAGAAGGAATCTAGAGAGAATTGAAGATACAATATGGATGGAAAGCTAGGACTGAAGATAAGATACAATATGGATGGAAAGCTAGGATTGAAGATACAATATAGGGATCGATTTGCATATTCCAGAAACTTTGAGGACCAATTTGAAGATTTCAGAGACCATATTGCAGATCCATGAATTTTTGTAGTTAGATAATAAAAAATTAGGAGCCACTTCGTAGATTCCAAAAAATCTAGGGATCGGTTTGGAAAGTATGACTAAGTCTCTGTTTGGCAATCGGGATGTTTAACCATATTTCAAGAGCCACCTAATTAAACCGGGATCCAACTTTTGGGATGACCTTGTGACCAACATTTTAGATGGTTCTAAAAGAATATCGTGTCGAGACAGATACATCTTTTACCTTCAACCAAGAGAAAGGGGTCAACAATAGAGACAAACAGATTGAATTCATTGTGATATCTAATGCATCGATCTACAGTTTGCACATTGAATGTTGAGGAGGACCCACCATCAATGTTAAGACATTCGAGCATCGAAGTAGTGTAAGCACATATAACTACATATGAATGTAAACTCACTATACAAAATTTCTACTCGAAATTTTGGCTATCATATATGATTTTGTTTAGTGCGTTGAAATAGTAACCATGTACGATCATCCTTTAATGATGATTTCAAGCATAAAGATGGGTGTGTTTTTCAGGTCGGCTCATGGACAGATCCAAACTTTTTGTGTTGTGAGTTCAAATTTAAAGTGTCATTTTTTAAAACAATATAATATTAATGAAAATAATTATATCATTATCAATATTATTTTATGAAATTTGTTACTTGTATAGTTTTGTTTATCATTTTGTAGACGAGCTGAAGACAAATAAATCAAATTGAAAGTAGGAAGTAAATTAATTGAAATAAAATTTATATTTAATCTAGGAAATAAATGAAATTTAAATTTAATGCAAAAGCAATTCGAATTATATTTAATTCATAACAATCTTAATTTTTTTGACATTATATGTCATATAAAATTTCCTAATAAAATGATGTAAATTATATTGAAAAATTTATCGTGCAAAAATAACGAACGTTAATGAAATAATTGAATTTTTTTTTAAAAAGAAAAACGAGTTATATGCCTCCTTTAAGATATACGTTGACACATATTTAACTATTTTCGATATTTGTTTAGGCCATTCAATATGACTACGATGTAGTTCTTGAAACGAGCTTCTAGATGACATGGATGATTTGTAAATTTGGATGGTATATGATCATCGACGAATTTTGAAAAATAATGTATTATCAAAATTCTTGAAATACTAATTTGGAAATGCCTACTTTGATGCGTTGTCGCTTTTTCTACGGTTGGTCGTTTCGTACATCATTAACAAGCAAAAAATTATGTCATGAGCACTTCAAAATGATATTAAGAACGCAATGTTTTAACTTCATTTGACATCCTGTAATGAGTACGTCAAAGTAGGGCGTAAAATGGTTAAAACACTATTTTTTTTTTTTTTTAAAAAATTCAAAAATTTTGTGGGCTCAAATGACCCCATATGACCCACGTGAGTCCGTCTATGGGTCGGCTCCTTCTTTATTAATCAAACATGCCACCTAATATGATCGAACGATTGAAATTTTTTAAAACGGTTAGTAAGCATTTGTAGTTGAGGCTATATATTAAATGTAAACATGTAATTTTCTTTTAGTATTGGTTTTTCCCATATCACTTTTAAAGGGCTAAAATGATTTTGACTTGTTTTCAGAACAAATTTTTTATTTTTATTTTTATTTTTTTTTTCAAAAATTTATCTTAACACACAATCTCCTTCTCAAAAGGTATACAAAAATTCGATAGTAACATGTCCTGACTTTTAAAGTATTGTGCAAGTAAACCATCAAAACAAACATAAAACGTTTTCAACTATTTGATAAATGAAAATTTTGTTCTCCCGTTTTGTTTATAAAATTATTTATCGAGCTAATACCCTAATGCACTTCAAGTCGCTCGCATGTTATAAGTAAACTTTTATCATAGATTTACCAATTGAACTCATTAAATTTCGAGAAAAATAGTAAATTTCGCAAATATTTATTCAAGAATCATGGTTTCAAAATCTACTAATTAATTAGGTTCGCAATTTAACCAATTTGAATTAGTCAAATAAAAGGGACTATGGGATTTTACACTTTCTACTAATTAAAGGATTTTTTTTAAAAATTTAGGGATAATTGCAGCCGCGGTCCCTAACCTTTGCATTTTTTGCAGACTTTATCCTAACCTTCAATTTGTACCACTAGGAGTCCCAAACCTTTAATAAATTCGCACCCGAGGTCCAAATGGACGGAAACCATCCACTTTGACAGTTAGTTGACCAATAAAATTGACTCTGACCAATTTTGAACAATTTAAATGGGTAAAGGAGCAACTTTGCTATTTAAGCACTTAAAAGAATTAAAAAATAAATAGCTAAAACAAAATATAAAAATAAATAAAAGGAAAATATTATTCACCTTCTTCCCCACCCCACCCCACAACACGCCACGCAAACTCAAAACCCAAAACTACTGTTCATCTTCTTCCCCCCTCCCTTCCCCCACCAACACTCCAATCATCTTCTACACCCCAATCATTTTGATATTTTGTTTGGGAACTATGACTTTAGCCCCGACTTAGGAGCGAAGGGTTAACAATCTGATGACAAAACTCGTCGTCGCCTGCGCCTCTAAAACCTCACTTTGCCTCCACTCACCGCCGCAGGAAAGTGTAGGTGCCCACCGTACAATCACCTTCCATTCATCACTTCTGTAGCTCTACTTTTGTTGCTATCATCTAATATATATATCGAACGTTTCTTCAGAAATGACACAATACGGCTCTCGACTCATTTCTCAAACCTTCTCACGCCTCTCCAAACGAAGTATAATCTCCAGAATCCATTTTGAAAACCCATCAAAATTCTCCAATTTCATACGAAAATTTGCGGCTTCGGCGCAAGAACCGAAGGCAGGTAGCTCAGAGAAAGTATCAGCTATAGTAGATGAGATTTTCGGGCTGACATTGCTGGAAATATCAGATTTGACGGAAGTTTTGAGAAAGAAAATGGGGATTGAAGAAATGCCCATGATGGCGGTGATGATGCCTGGGATGGGGTTTGGCCCAGGGATGGCAGGGCTAAAGGGGAAGGCTGGCGAGGCTGGTCCAAAGGAGGAGGAGAAGAAAGAGAAGACATCGTTTGATTTGAAGCTCGAGGGGGGATTTGATGCAGCCGCCAAGATCAAGATTATTAAGGAAGTACTGGCGTGCACGGATTTGGGGTTGAAGGAAGCCAAGGAGCTCGTGGAGAAGGCGCCAATGTTGTTAAAGAATGGAGTTCTCAAAGAGGAAGCTGAGAAGATTATTGAGAAGATGAAGGGAGTCGGGCTAAAGTCATAGATGGGGTGGGGTGGGGAAGGAGGTGAATAGTATTTTCCTTTTATTTATTTTTATATTTTGTTTTAGTTATTTATTTTTTAATTCTTTTAAGTGTTTAAATAGCAAAGTTACTCTTTTACCCATTTAAATTGGTCAAAATTGGTTAGAGTCAATTTTATTGGTCAACTAACGGCCAAAGTGGATGGTTTCCGTCCATTTGGATCTCGGGTGCGAATTTATTAAAGGTTTGAGACTCCGGGTGGTACAAATTGAAGGTTAGGGTAAAATCTGCAAAAAAATGCAAAGGTTAGGAACCGCGGCTGCAATTATCCCAAAAATTTATTAGCACACTCAAATTTCGATAAATTCATTGCTTCGTTCCAATTTTCATTAATGTATTAAAAATTACTTTTTATTTTCCAATAATTTATTAAAAAAGAAGTGGAAAAGGAAAATAAAAATATTATGCAGACACTATCGTGGGAAGGGAGGATTTAGAGGAAGTCAGCGGCCATTGGTTGTCAAAAATATCATACATCGACCAAGGAAGGTGTTAAGGAGATATAGTCAAATGGATATAGGTTACGTTTGGCCCTCATTATTTACATTACAAATTTTTCTCTTTTATTTTCAATCACACAATATTTCATAAAATAATATTACACGTAAACTAAAAATATTTTCATTTGTTGTACCATACATTCTCCAAAAATAATTATTCCAAAAATTATAATATCAAATAATGGTGGCTAAACAGAAACTGAAATTATAATTCGAACTTTTTTTTTTCCATCTTAATCATATTTAATCGTCAAATTTATTGTTATAATATATTAAATAATTTATAAAACTTAGTCATTGTTTGAGCCACATTTTGAAGGAAATAATGCATTTTGAAATAGTGAATGATGGAAAATGTGTGGTTAAAAATTAAGGAAATTTATTGGATTTGCATGTAATAATATTTTATTGAAAAATGTGTGGTTGAAAACGAGTTTTAAAAAAATGAATTTTTAGAAGAATGAGGCTCAAACAAGGGCTTAATATTATGCTGATCATTATCTAGGTGATCAGACGCGTAAAATACATGTATTTGATATATCTTGTGCTGTAAAGATTTGTCTAAACCAAATTGTGTTAGGCTCGACTTTATAGTATAAAACAATAAAAAACAATTACAAGGAAATGTAAAAAAAGTTAATAAAATCCTATAAGTTGGACCCAACTCAGAACGCGTCATTTTACACTTAATTTTTTTAAAATCGATCCAAACTAGCCTAGCCGGCATAAAGAATATGTTCATGGTTAGATTGAGATCATACCATTCCTAGTCCTAAGGATTCATTCTAAGATTAAGTAGTACATATCGAATGATTGACACATCTAATTAGGCAATAACAGCTTGATTTTATAAGCTTCCTTTTAGCATTATTTGCTCGATCATTTCTTATTGTCGGCTTCCTGCTAATTAGTGCTCGATGTATAGCTGCCGAATTAGATTCCATTTTAGTGAATTCATATGAACCCTAAAAATTTGTACTATGATCGATCAGCCAGCTATATTTTCCTTAGCATATGGAATGCAGTGTAGTACAATTTTCCAAAAGTCAAAGCTGTACTACAATCTAAATATAGAAGAAACCTTAATGAAAATGACTGCCTCTAATAAATATAAATCTTCGGTGATCAATACATAAACTATTTCAAGAAAATAACAAGAAGTTATTAATGGCTTCTTCAAGATTTTTGACTTCAGCTTCCTTCATCATATTACTCATATTATTCCTCCATGTTTCCAAGATCAAGGCTCACGGCGGTGGGCACGATGACGACGCTGACGCTGGCGGCGGCGACCACGCAGATTTGCATTCGAAAGGGCTGATTCTTGTGAAAGTATGGTGTCTGATAATCCTATTTGTGAGCACATTTGCAGGCGGAGTATCCCCATATTTCTACAGATGGAACGAGAGTTTTCTTTTGCTGGGCACTCAATTCGCAGGGGGTGTTTTCTTGGGCACAGCTTTAATGCATTTCTTGAGCGATTCAGCCTCTACTTTCGGCGATCTTACGTCAAAAGAATATCCATTTTCTTTCATGTTAGCATCGGCAGGTTACCTTCTCACCATGTTGGGAGACTGTGTCATAGCGTATGTTGTGAATGGTGCTGAAAGAGACGTTAGAGTGGAAGTCGAAGGCGGCACAGCGGTGGCGGAGGGAGGCAGAAAAGAGGTTGGAACGAATGTTAATCCAGCTTTTATAAGGACATCATCTGTGGAAGATACCATACTTCTTATTCTGGCATTGTGTTTCCACTCAGTTTTTGAGGGCATTGCTGTTGGAGTAGCAGGTAAACCATTACATTCATATGAATATCAACGCTTTAATAGCACATTTGGTAGGTTACAATGTTATGTTACGATGTGTTTGGTAAAGTAGGCTAGACAATAATAAATAAAAATAAGTTAAACTCTTGTCCATGGAACTATCCACTATATACGAACATACCGTTAAATGTTTGTTCATTTTACAACTTCATCCAACCTAGCGTTGGCTGCTAAAATTGTGTAGTGAAATTGTACATGAATTAGGCAAAATTAACAAAGAAAAAATAATTTGTTCACTAGAATTTATCCATACACTGTTCAATTTAGTTTAGTATTGGCTACCGATCATATCTACTACATTTAAGGTCCCGTTTGGTAATCATTTTTCTTCCATAAAAATAAAAAATATGATTATATCAATCACATCAAGCCACCATTTTTTACTTTGTATTTCTTGTGTGGAGGACATAACGATTATATTTTTCATTCTCATTCTACAAAAAATGAGAATCAAACGGGACCTAAGACTAAATTGGTAAGTCGTGGAGTTTAATCATCGCTATTTCACGGAGTCAGTACACAGATCGAGAAAGAAACATTAGAGAAGATAGGCGTGCAATTTTTTTTTTTCATTATAGTAAATTATTGCAGCGAAGACAGGTGACGTAGGTCTCAAATTTAGATGAACCTTTATAAATTTTATGTATCTTAAAATCCAGTCAATTATGCCTTTTAATTTCGGAATTGCTACACGTACATAATGTATCACACAATGCATTATACCCCTCTCACATGGAGGGGGTCCACATAAAATATTCGTGGGCCCTCCTCCATGTGAGAGAGGTGTAATACATTTGGTACATCATAAAGTGTACAAATAGTTTTTTCCTTTTAATTTTATCAAGTACAGTATCTTGACAGACCAATTGTTTCAGATACAAAGTCAGATGCATGGAGAAATCTTTGGACAATTTCCCTTCACAAGATCTTTGCAGCCATTGCAATGGGAATTGCACTTCTAAGAATGATACCCAAAAGGCCATTCTTAGCAACAGCAGCTTATTCATTTGCCTTTGCCATTTCAAGCCCTGTTGGGGTTGGAATTGGCATTGCCTTGGATGCCACCACACAAGGGCACACAGCTGATTGGATCTACGCTATTTCAATGGGACTTGCTTGTGGGGTTTTCGTTTATGTTGCTATAAATCATCTTATATCAAAAGGGTTTAAACCACAGGAAAATTGTTATTTTGATACCCCATTTTTCAAGTTTCTCGCGGTGCTTATAGGAGTGGGAGTAATAGCAGTTGTTATGATATGGGATACATAGTAGTCACTTTTTAAGTGCTGAAAATTGAATTTTACATTCTTTAAAGATTCATCTTATTTGAGCTTGTATTGAATAAACACATTTTGTAATTTGGGATTTGTAGTGTGTCTATGTGTGCTATTTTGTGAGGGGAATTGATGTTGATCATGAAGGAATACACAAGTTTGTTGATATAGAAAAAAAAATTGGATTATTTCGTGCATACTTTGAGTAAGTAGTATAGTTCAAAAAATGGTTTGAGAAAGGTTGATAAGGGATCATTGTTACGTTGTCCAATATTTAAAAATGTCTTCCGACTTATTACAACTTTATTGGACAATATGATTTTTATGCCACTGTTAAAAAGAATATATAATGGTCGTCTGTAAACAAATAGTATTACTCGTGCAAAATTGATTTGTATAAACGTGATATTGAGATTTACCTTTTCTACATAATGAGGGGAAATGAAAATACAACCGCTTTCCTATTAGAAACATTCCATTCCCGGTTGGTTTGCTTGTATTTGGTGCGCGCGCTCGCACACACGCACACACACGACTCATCTCTTGAGTACCGATGTTTAGCTCATTGAGAGAGACTATATGTACATAATCTATTTACACAGATAAGACACAGAGTTCGGGGTGAGTTTTTTGGCAAAAAAAATTCAAATGCAGTCCACCCCATGTGAGATGTCTGTAAAACTTTTGTGCAAATAATTTTGTACGCACAACATTAATCTAGCTTATTAAGCTAATTCGGGTGACAGAACGCACTACAATAGGTGATGCAATCAGTTCAACTGATGCTTAGTATAAGCTAAACACCGATACATAAGAACTTACAATTCATTAAATGTAACCAATATGAAATACAAATTAAGAGTGGATTTTGCTCTCCAAATATAGAGAAAAACTCGCTCTATTCTAAAAAGTGAATTACAGAGCCTATTGAAATACAATTTTAAAAGTTAACTTCTTTAAAACATAGCACAGTTAAAAAGTCTTGAAAATGCTTTTAGGGAAAAAGAAAAAAAAACAAAAAACAGGGCCAATAGCAAAGCCCTGCTTTTAGTGAGCACAAATTAGATGCAATAATCAATGTTAGTTCACTAGACTTGCTAAAAATGTGGGTGAGATGGATGCAATTCATGGGACTAAAGAGGTTGGGCCACCTCTAAACTGATAGAAGCTGAAAATAATTCGTCCAAGAGGAAATATCAAACATCGTCTAGAATTTTTCTTAGATTCGAACCCATAGCTAATATTTGGTCAGCCTAATATTTCCTCCTATATAAAGGGTACTAGGATTAACCTCTTTTATTGTATTAAAGAGAAATAGCAAAATCCACAAATCTGAAAACAAATGGTAATTCTCTTAGATATAGTGCACTTCTTTAACGACATCGAGTGAACGTAGTTGATAGTGAACCACTTTAAATTACGTGTTTTCTTGCTTTGATTTTTTGTTTCTTGCTATTATCATTCTCATTATAGAATTAGTGATTACTTGTAACAAATAAGGTGATGTTTATATTGAGAATACAATTATCAAGACCAATAATCCAACAATAACCCCAAGCATCAAGGCATTGACCTTCAATAAAGTCTCAGTCAATTACTCAAAGTGATCGATTCTGTGACCTATCTCTGTTATTCTCTCAAGATTAGATACCATTAAAAAAATTGAAATGACAATATCTCAATCTCCTATGTAAAATCTCCCATTTTATAAAACACCTAATCTCCTTGGGATAGAAATGAAGAAACAATAACAAAAACGGTTCAAGGGTTTGAAGAGTCATAATCACTGTATAACTCATTATTCGAGGGCCAAATTATATGACCTTTGTTAACATATTTTCAGACAATTTTTTCATTATTGCTTCTTGTCCCCTGTCCCCAATACCCATCTTGGCTTCCCCGTTTACATAATTTAGAGTCGTCCTTGAATATTTGGACAGGAACCCAACAAAACCCCACCTCCAGGCATAGTAATTTGTAACTTGTCCGTTTCAACTCACTTGGCAGCAATAATTTTCACATCTTTCTTATGCTCAAAGGAAGCTCGTAGAGCATAGCAGAGACAATGCTGCAGTCCTCAAGTTTCAAGGATTTTTCCCGCAGGTTCCTCAACACAGGTCAGATACATCAACCTCGCTTGAAAACTTAAATTGTTAAAGAGGAAACACATCTATTTATCTAACTTCGGTATTTAACTAATATTTCCGGGGATTGAAATCTACTTTCAGCACTTCCAATAATAGAAGTAAATACAGCAATTGAAGAAGATGGCCCATAAACTCAGTTTAAGCTGGCTATTGTCCATAATCATGTCACAATATATATATATATATATATATATATATATATATATATTCTCGTTCTCGTTAAGAATACTAATACCATCGTGCCCATAAATGAAGTGTCTCTTGTGCAATTGGAAAATACAAGACAAAGCCACATGATGCAACCGTGTCTGTCCTTAAAACTCGCATGTATTAGACAATTTCTTTGGCAATTGAAAAATGGCCAACATTCTGCGATGCTGGATTTATACTCCCGAGTCCAAGAAAATTTCTCCTATTGATAAATTACTTATTTTTAGTAATAGATTAACAGACGATCAACTCTTCACGAAAAAAAAAATGAGAAGCGAAAAGTTATTTTTTTCTCTGATTCTAAAACTGGGTCATCTAAAATACTGCCGTGATTTACAAACGAGGCTGTAAAGACCAAAAGATCACCATGATCTTGAGAAAGCTTAAAAAGTTATGAGTAATAAGTAAAAAGGAAATTACACAAATCCAGACGTTTCAAGATGTCGGTGCAAAAATCAGGCCCAAAACTATTTTGTGCAAACATCAGGTATTATAAATATATTCATTATTTTTCAATCCCTAATATCCAACTCATTTCCACCGTCTCTCATCTCTCTCTCTCTCTCTCTCTCTCACTGCGCTCTCTCTCACTGCGACAACATCTCATCTCTCTCCCTAATCTCTCTTCTCTCTCAACAATGGCGGCATCGACCCTGGATGCTTTCAGATCGTCGCCGTGGTGGTTGCTTCTAGATCGTCGCACGGTTGTGGCGGTGTGCCATGGCGGTGAGGTTGTAGCGGCGCCGGCCGTTTCGGTGCGGCGGTGAGTACAGATGGTCGATGACAGTTGCTGTGCGATCTTGGGTTGTGGAGGCGACGATCACTGTGAACGGCAACGTCGCGATCTGTCTTCATCTTCGTCTTTTTTTTTATGAGGTGTACGGTGGATTTGGGTGAGGTGGTTAGGGTTGGGTGCGGTGGTTTCCGATCTGGAGGGTTTTCTTTTCTGGTTGTTGGCGTGGTGGTAGATCTACAATTTTAATGGTGGTGGTGTGGTGGTCAGTGACAGCGGCGGAGATGAAGGTAGGATTAGGGATTTTTTTGGGTGCTAGGATGGAAGTGGTGGTGCGAGGTGGTGGTGTGCGTTGGGTTGCGAGGTTGTGCTACAGTCGTTGTTGTTGGTGCTGGTGGTGCGACGTGGTGGTGGTGTGCGTTGGGGTGCGAGGTAGTGGTGGTGCGACGTAATGCTACAGACTACAATCATCATTGTTGCGATGTTGGCAATGGTGGTGGGTGAGTGGGTGTTTTTGTGTTGGGTCTGCCGGTGTGCCACAGTGGCTCTAGCAGTGGTTGTGATGGTGGTGATGGGACTGTGTGATGGTGGTCATGGCAGTAGTGTTGTTGTTGGAGGTGGTGGTGGTGGCGGTACAGGCGGTAAGTGATGGTGTGGTGGTGAGGTGTTGACGTTGGTGGTGGTGGATTGGCTGTGGGGCGTCTGTGACCAACAATTAGGCGCACGTGACTAACTATTTAGGCGTATGTGACCAATTATTCGGCTAATATGTGACTAAATATTAGGTGTATGTGACTAAAAATATCCGTGACCAACAAATTGTGACTTACGTGACTCATAGATAAAATGTGACCCATAAATTGAATGATATGTGACATCGAAATAATATGTGACTTATAAAATTTTTGATTTGTGACCTAAAAAATAATCCGTGACCACAAAATTGAAAATATGTGACCTAAAAAATATTCTGTGACCACAAAATTGAAAACATGTAACCTATAAAATAATCTGTGACTATAAATTTTTTGGTTTGTGACCTCGAGATAATCTGTGACTTGCAAAAATTTTGATTTGTGATCTTGAAATAATTTGTGACCAATTAATTTGACAATATGTGACTAATAGTTAAATTGTGACCTATAATTATGTATATGTGACCATTATTTGTATAATTGTGACCTTATTTTATTTAATTAATAAATATTTTTAATTAATTAGACAAAAACCTGATTTTTGCATTAACCAAACTTAAAACTTGATTTTTGAACTCTACATACTTAATACATGGTTTGTGAATTCTTCCCATAAGTAAATACATACAGGGCCGGCCCTGTGTTTTGCAGGGCCTCAAGCGAAATTATGATTTTGAGTCCATAAATCATAACAAATAATTTTATTTTTTTGGTGAAATATACCATACACATCAAAGTTCAAGTCTTGCAACGAAGTAATTATGCAATTCTTTTTTGAAATAAAAAATATAGTAGAAAAGGTAAGTGATCAAAATTGTTTTCCACCATTTTTTTGTTACATTTTCTTAACTTACAATGACTTTGAATTGATATTGAATTCCTTAATAGAAATTAAAAGCAAGCATTAAAAATGTAAGTAGACGTACAAAATAAAAATAGGCAAAAAAGTAATCAAAATGCAACTAACAGACATAAAGTTACTCATTTATAGCAATAAGTAAGCAAATTGACTAACTAACCATCTTCAATAATAAACAGGAACCATAAAAAAAATTCAATTTTCATTAATTAAATGTCATTAAGAGAACATATCAAATTAAACCCAAAAATACAAAACTTAGCATTGCCTCATATTACTCCAACATAGAAATGTCACGTTTGAAGAGTTTCGCTAATTAAACTTGGGAGAGTGTAACTTTGGCATTTGGTCGACGGGTCTAAAAGTATAAAACTAATTATTTATACTGAATAAGTAAAAAATAATTTATTAAAATATACTACAAATTTGAGTTAGCTGTATTAAATGTGCTATTTTTTATTAAAAACAAACGTTACTGGACACTCTTTCTGTTGCTTTGAAAATGAGAACTTAAAAAGTGCGCTGCCATTATCATAAAGTCCGTGCAGTAATATAAAAAATAAAAAAATAGAATTTTGAGCCCCTAAAAAATTGGGCCTGAGGCTGAGACCTCTTGAGCCTCTCCTCAGGTCCGGCCATGAATACATATTCCAGGCAGCTAGACCTCATTCTCTTCTTTCGCTTATTTAGTTGGTAGTGATCGGTGGACAGATGAAAATGGGCTTGGAGTGTACACAACAGTTATAGCATAGCCTACCCTGAATTTGAACGACTTTAGATAGCTCTGGCCAGCAGCAACGGATATAGAGAGGATTCAATGCCAAGACAACATCTTTCTTAGGATATGATGCTCCGTTTGACAATTTATAAATGATTTCTAAAGAGGGAATATGTGGATAGTAAAAAGCTGTGTTATAAATGTATAGCTAAAATTAATGTTCGACTCTAATGAAATTTATAAATCATTTAAACGGAGGCTAAGACTTATCCATTTGTGTCTGTTCACCAACACCCTGAACCAAATACGAAAAGGTTCAATATGTCTGTTTCCAAGGAACACTAAGGGCTTGTTCGGTACAGATTTTCAAAATCAATTCTCAATCAATTCTCATTTTCAACCCCACATTCTTCAATAAAATAATATTTTCCATCACATCAATAACTTCTCATTCTTTTTCAACCACACATTTCCCATCATATCACTATTCAAAAATCAATTCTTTCCCCAAAAATACTCACAAACACCCTCTAAATGATAATAATTCAATTTCACATCCAATAAAATAATGTTCGGCAATGGGTATAAAACACACCATTCTTCAGCTCTCTCTTAAGCAGAGTTTTCAGAGTTCTCCCCTTTCTGTCTTAAGCTCTTTTCTTCATCTTCTCCTGTGATGCTTGGACTCGGCATTTCGGCCGATATACCCGTGTCGACACGACACGACATGGGTACCGGTATGGAATATGGGTCCGATTCTTCAAATTTCAATCGGACTCGGCAAGATTTTTTTTTATAAAATTGAAGATTTACCTTAGAGCGTCGACGATGTGTGTAAAGAAATAGCAAACGCCGACAATCCTAAATCCGCTGGCTGAAACCTAAAATCAAGAAGAAGAAGGAGGAGTGAAAGACGAAGGAAGGCGGTTGAAATGAAAGGAGATTTAGGTTTAATTGGAAATGGGCCGTTTTTATTGGGTTAAGTGGATGTGGATTTTTATTGGGTTAAGTAGATGTGAATTGACTTAATAATATGGTGTAGGTTGGCTTTAATTGGAGTTTGGGCCATTTTTATTGGGTTAATATGGATGTGAATGAACTTAATGGATTTCATTGGAATTTGGGTAATTTTTAATATGGATATTAATGGCTAACAATGTAATTATTTTTACATCACACATTTTAGATTAATAAAATATTCAAACAATACAATTAACCATTTTTTATTATTATTTTTTTAATTCATCATTTTTAATTTAAAAAATACGGCAATATCAAAGTAAAAATTAAATTTAAAAAATAAAATTGAAGTTTGAAAGATGTACCCACGTACCAGTGTCCGAAATTTGGACTCTTTTTAGCCATATCCCCATATCCAAAATAAAATATCCGACACTTAGATACGTACCCGTACCCGATACCTGTACCCGAGTCCGAGCTTCATAGATCTTCTCTCAGTTCCACAGTTCATTGATATTCTTGTTTTATATCATCAAATTCTTTGTACTATCTAGAAATGGATTCTTCGAGCAGGTACAGATTTGATCATAGGTTCAATAATGTACACCTTCTGATGGGACCACCATCAAATCCTGTTGATGTCACTCCATGTGATGAAGATACGACGGTTGCATGTGATTATATCGATGGCGTTTATGACTATATTAAGCAGATGCTTATGGAAGAAGACGACTTGGAGCATAGGCCTTGCATGTTTCAGGACTGCTCAGCTCTCCAGGCTGCTGAGAAATACTTTTACGATGCTCTCGGCGAGAAAGACTCGTCCCCACATGATGGCTATAGTAGGACTCCAGGGTTTGCAGTTGAACAAACTTATGATTCTGTCCTTACTCAATGGTCTCTCATCGACCCCTAAATCTGTCAACCAGGTTTACAAATAGGCGTTTCTTCAAGATTTACCTATGATTTTAACGGCCTTTTTGACACACCTACGAGTCCGGTTCTTAAATCTACTGCTACTAGTGAAAGCCAAGAAATTCACCAGTCCTGGGGAATTGCCAAGGATGTAACCAACTTACGCCAAAATAATTTTGTTAATGAACTGCAAGTATTGGCCGGTACTGATGGAGGAAGTTGTTGTCGGGAAGATTCACAAAATAATGACACCGAGGGGGAGGATTGTGTACAAGGACGTAATAGTAAGATGTTAGCAAGTTACGTCGAAGAGTCCGAGCACTTGGAGAAGTATGATAAGGCATTACTTTGTCCTAACATGAACCCTGGTTTCTATGGTCAGCCTTCCGACGACGATGAATCATCAGAAAACACGTCGAGTTACACAAAAACTATAGTGGCGAAACGAGGAAGGCCACGGGGTAGTAAGAAACAAGGCAACATAAAGGAAGTGATTGATTTGAGGAGTCTACTAAATCGAAGTGCTCAAGCAGTGGCAAACTATAATACCACGACGGGCCACGAACTTCTACGGCAAATTAGGTAATACTCTTCTCCTTGTGGCGATGCAACCGAAAGATTGGCACATTACCTTGCTGATGCCCTCGAGGCACGATTTACAGGCACCGGACCATCACTGTACATGGCTTTTTTGACTAGGAAAATCCCGGCTGCAGATCTACTGAAAGCATATCAGACATATGTCGCAGCATGCCCATTCAAAAGGATGTCCAATATTTTTGCTAACAAGTCAATAGCACGAGAAATAAACGAAGCAACAAGAATTCACATAATTGATTTCGGTATTCTGTATGGTTTTCAATGGCCTTGCATTATCCAGGGCGTTTCCTTGAAACCAGGGGGAGCTCCCGTACTTCGCATTACAGGAATAGATTTTCCTCAGTCGGGTTTCAGGCCAGCAGAACGAGTTGAGCAAACAGGACGTCGTCTACAGAAATACTGTAAGAGATTTAATGTTCCCTTTGAGTATGCCATAGTAAAGAAATGGGATACGATTAGCCTAGAGGATCTAAAGGTTGACAGAAATGAAATGCTGGTAGTTAATTGCCTGTACAGGCTAAGACATGTGCCTGATGAATCCGTAGGTGTAAACAGTCCACGGGACGCGGTTTTGAACTTGATCAAGAAGATAAATCCAGATCTTTTCGTCCATGGAACTTACAGTGCCCCATTCTTTCCACATGATTCAAAGCAGCACTATAGAATTACTCTTCTTTTTTCGATATGCTTGAGGCAACAATTCCCCAGGAAGATCAAGAAAGGCTGCTGTATGAAAAATACGTGTTTGGACGAGATATTATGACCGTAATAGCATGTGAAGGTTCCGAAAGGGTTGAGAGACCAGAAACTTACAAGCAATGGCAAGCCCGGAATCGGAAAGCCGGATTCCAGCAGCTGCCATTGAACCAGGATATCATGAAAGAAATCAAGGCTAAAGTATTGAGAGGTTACCACAAGGATTTTCTGGTGGATGAAGATAGCCAGTGGATGATGCAAGGATGGAAAGGTAGAGTTCTTTATGCTTTTTCTTGCTGGAGGCCTCATGAGAATGAATAAAAAGACAATTTCTATAGGTGCTAAGAATTGGCCACTGATGATTATCCTATGTTGTTTTAAAAGTTTTCGAGTTGAACTGTGGTAATTTCCCCTTTGTTTAATCTTATTTTTATGATTTGCAAAAACAAAATAAATTGAACCATGGGGCAAAAGTAGGGACTCAAAAAAGCTGGTGTATAGCATAAATAAAAGTTTAAGGTCAAATGTTCGAGTCAGCGAAGGCGAATAATAATACGAGGGCAAAGAAGGATGTAAAGGCCAACCAAAACTAAACCAACTATATTCCATGTAAGTAATAAACAACTGAACTTAACTAAAACTCTATCAAGTTGATGTCTTAAGGTAAAAGATTCAAATATCTGCTGCCAAGTTCAGCCACAAGATACTTGTCCATTTTACAGACGTGTGCAATCATTAGGCCCCTCAAACAGCATTCGCAAGTCTTCGATGAATGCATTTTATAAGAAAAGCCAATTGGACCTGAGGTCATATAGAAGCAAGAGCCATGGCTTTTCTTCCAAATTACAATTTTTTAGTTAAGATTTGAAATCGGATTCGGAGAAAATTATTGGGAAGCAGAGGGCAGAAAAACAGCACAGAGAACATCATTCTCACTTGATTTGAGAAAAAGGAAAAACTGCACGAGGAAGATGATCATTGTGCAGAAAATATAGGAGTAATAAACTGTTAGCCAGTAGAGTTATTTAATGATTATAATGCTGCAAATCTATGATTGAATCCAAGTGTTCTATTGTGATCGAGGATTTCTACACGATCAAAAAATCAACCAAGAAAAAGAAAATGTGTCTGAAGGGAAAAATAAAGGAGCTAAGAACACTGGAATGATAAGCATGGGTCGAGTTTCTAATATAACAGAGTTGGTTTTAATCAAGCAGTAGAGGAACAGGCTCAGTTACGTTCAATTAAATAGATTGCCCAGGTTAAATATTTTTATGTATACAAATGCAATTATACCAATAAGTAACACGCATGCATGTAAATATATCCTATCAAGATGGCATCACAAAAATTCCAAAGGTAAAGAGTGAATCAGTAAAACAATTAAGCAACTTAATACAAAGTGACAAATACTAATACAACATTAGTGCACATAAGGTATACGAAGGAATGCCATTAGTTTAGAAAATAGAAGCATTTAGAAACAAATAAATGATGTAAAGAATCACCTATAGCACTCATTTCTTTTTGTTTTGATTCTTAGGAGGTCGAAGAACACTCCAGTCCAATTTTTCATGCTTGGTTTTCTTGTGAGAATTATGACTGCCATTTGGAGATGATTGTTGATTGGCTCGAAAATTTTCTGCAATTTATTTGGATATGTCGTGCCAGAGACAACATTGCGTTGCTTCCTTTTAAGGTCTCCATTTTCATCATATCTCAAACTATCTGGTTCAGAAATGTCTAACCCGCCTTGTACATTCCCATTTTCTCTGTAAACCCGGGGGGGGGGGGGGGGGGGGGGGTGTACATATGCAGTGAATGATAGGTAAGGAAACCATAAATTCTTGGGCCATACTTCTTGCACAAGACATGCTCAATATATAACCAAGCAAAGATGCATTCTAATTTCTTTTCATGGGTAATACACGCCAAAAGGGCTTTCGAGTAAATCTAGACAATACAAAACAAACTCAACAAGGTCCCATGCAGTTTGGATAGAAGCAATGGGGGCTTTAATTTCAACTCAAGTCCAAGTACAGTAAGAATTGAAAAGAAAATTATCTCATGGTTAATTTGATTATTCTCCCAAAGTTGCGACCCCCTGACTGTCAATTTTGAGCGATAACAAAAAACAGCTTTATTATTAATTGCAGATGTTTATGGGAAGGACATGAAGTTCGATTAGTGTTCATTTTCCTATAACTATTACAATGTAAAAAAAAAAGAAGACAAAAATGATGCACCGACGCAGACAACAGACATGTGTGGAATTTTTCAAAAAAACACGATACACCGCCGACACGTTGATTAAATTCTTTAAAATTCTTTATTTATATAATATAAATTTAGTTTATACTTGTTATTAATTTTTCTTGTTGAAATATTTTAAATATGAGTACATATTTGTAATTTACTAATAACTTTAAGTTAAAAATATATAATATTTCTAATTAAAAAAAACAAAAATGATCATTGTAATGTATCCGAGGAGTGTCGGTATCTGACACGTGTCTGATACATGTTGGACACGAATACGAATACGCTCCTAGTTAAAATGTCCGTGCAATAGAGATAAAAGGAAAACAAGTTAACGCAAATTACTAAAAGTTGGCATGCAAAGCAAAAGAAGGTGGCACCTTCTCATGTGACACGTGTCTAGTTAGGAGGAAGATCCTCAAAATCAGGTCAGACCTAAGTATTTTCCTTTGCAAGTAAGCCAATAGCAAATTAAATTTTGTGCAATTGACTTATTTGACGATAAAAACAAATGGAAGGAAGGGGGAAAAAAACAAAAAGAAAAACAAGAATTGGGAGAGAAATCTAGAGTAAATCAATTTCACTTAATAATTAATATCACCAATAATTGTCTATGTTATGAAATCGGAAAATTGTTTGATTAAAATACTAACTATTATTAAAAGAAAATAAATCATAACACACTTCTACATTTATGCCTAGACTAAGGGAGTGTTTTTGACAATTCTCCAATGGAATCTTCATCAATTGTTTACATATAGTGGAGCTAGGAACTAACAAGGTAACCCCATAGAAGTCGAGCATACTTGACAGCTTTCTAAAATAAACCCCTGTTTGAGCCCCCAAAGCTCATTTTTTCCCAAAGTCATTTTCAACCACACATTTTTCTAATAATATAATATTACACAAACTCAAAACTTTTTCTTACTTTTTAGCCACACATTATTCAAAAACTAACTATTACAAAATCTATTTTTCAAAAAATGGGGCTCAAACAAACCTCAAGTAATAATAAGCATCAATTTAGAAAATTATCAAGTAAACATCTTCTGAAATAGGAATTATCATCCATCTTAAATCTTAAGTGACAATAAAAAAGCAATTTTTTGCAAAAAATTGTCCACCAACAAAACTAAGTATAAGACATAATAAGCTCTTATATTCAATATCTAAATGCAATCGTGCTACTTGTACATCAAGGGTTACCGAACGGGTGCCATAATAGACACATGGCGGCCCCCTATTGGGGGGGTGTCTGTCGCTACAGGCACCCCCCCAATAAGGGGCCGCCATGTGTCTATTATGGCACCCGTTCGGTAGCCTTTGATGTACCACAAGAATAATTCATCTAAATATCATGTCAATAATGATCAAAAAGTAAGGGAATGCAACCTGGTAGCCATTGTTTCGCTTTGTCGGCCAGAATTCGTAGTAGAGGCTTTTGGTTGATGATCTTCATTGAGTTTCTACCAAAACAAACTTTTGATGTGAATTGGCCAAAAATCAAATTAAGTAATTAAATATTATGCTACCTCTTATACTCACATCAATAGAAGGGTTAAAACTTAGAAATGACATCCGACCTCTTGTTGCCACAGGATGGGGATCCCTTTCCACAATAACAACACTGCATTTGAACATAAAGAGGAAAAAATAAAATAAAATAGAGAACTCTTGTACTATAAAGAAAAGAATGATCGAAAAATGAGAACAATAATCTTTATATTTCAATATAGCACTTGATTCAGGACATATGAAAACAAAAATAATTAGACAAAGAAATATGATCCCAGAAGAGACTACTTATATATCTCTACTGAAAGCTGATTTCGGTGTACGGTTGATGAGGGGTAGGCAGGTAGAAAGTGGAGGTGGAAGTGAAGGTGAAACTTTGCTCTTTCCCTCACAAAGTGGAGGCTTAAGACTAGGCAAACGACTAAAAAGATTAAATATAGCGTAAACCATAATTTTTAATAATGAGCAAACAATGGTAACTACTAAACACAAACAAAAGTAATTTTCCTTGTCTTCCACTAAATCTCTCTCTCCTCCTTTCCCTTCCCTCTCCTCTTTCTTGTATTGAACAAGGTATAACATAAGAAAAATAAATTTTCTCCCTCTTCCACTAATTCTCTTTATCCTTTCCTTTCCCTTCCCTTCCCCTCCCCACTCTTGTCTCTTATAACAAACAAGGTACCTCAAAACTTATACACTTTCCGGTTTAAAGAAAACTCATATACTTGCCCTAAGTAAATGTTCCACTCCTCCGTTCCTAGGACAAATCATAGGCTACCATCCGTTCGAACAAAAATGCTATCTTCTAGGAATCACATTTTCAAGTTTCAAAATGGAAGCGAAAATACGTCAAGGCATCCCTGTCATCTACCACTTCAAATCACAACAACCATAGATCAAATTTTTAAGAGTCAAATCTAGACCAAAGATGGAAAACATTGCAACCGCAGAAGCCCCAAGCTGTTACAATTTTTGCGCCAAACTCAAACAAGCATGTAGATCCATTATGATCAAATTTCCATAAAGCTCGTCACTTCTCATCGCTTCAATGAGACCTAGTTTGTTAAACTACAATATACACGATGGAATTGGAATTTCCTTCGCTTCACGATAATGGCGGGAAACATGATTTTAACATTTGCATCTCAGAGGCTTTCTTTGTATAATTAATCTCATTTGTACTCATAGTTTCAAGCAACCATTAGCCAGAGTTTTCAAGTAAAGTATCGACCACATATATATGTGTGTGTGTGTGTGAAATATTAACTGCACGTCATACATAGTATCTAGATGCACCCTGACAACATTAGGTTACAAAACATAGTTCAACACGATCAAATTGTATATGAATGGGAGTTCTTTAAATTACACGTAAACCACATTGAAGCAACACATAAAAATAGCTTAAATTTCAATGTAAAAAAAGGAAAAGAAAAAAAGAAAAAAAAGAACAGAAATATATAAATAAAATACCATTTTTTAGGGATACCAGATGAAGGGAAATTTGCAGCAGGTGTGACCTCTTCTTCCTTCTTACCTGTCTCCTCTTTCTGCGCTGTCCTTTGCATAAACTGCAAAAAACATAAATGAAAAACGAAAAGCAGTTGAAATCAAGAGTAACAATATTGAGCTCGTAGCGTCACGAAAGAATAGCGACATTTTAAACCCAAATAAATTATATGAATAAAACAAATAAAAAAAATACCCAGATTAATTAAATAAAAATCCAATTAAATCGAATAAGATTTCACATTTTAAACAAGAAAAGAATTAACATACTGATATTTAAATACCTTCAAGTTCTTTAAACTGCTGGATAGCTCTCTCTTGGTCATTGTTGATTCTGAAAGCGAATTTCAGTAGTAAGAAATATCTTCTCTCTCTGGGTTTGTTTTGCGTCTGTGTTTGTGAGTGAAGAAGGTGAGAGTTTTCGCAGGCACTGTATACGGCCGAAAGAAGAGACGGCGAGCTCGACGAGGGTTGAGGACTTTTAGGACCGTTTGCAAACCAAACAAACAATTACATGTAGGGTTCGTAACCTATTTAAAATAGATTAAATAGGTCATCAAGTTTCAATTGTAATAAATAAGTCTATAACATATAAGAGTTAATTGTTTCAACGCTCACCGAACTTTACCTAACGTCACGTTTCACTCACTGAACTATTTGCACCCAATTACTCATCGAACTTTACACCGTTGCACTCCATTGCTCTCTATGTTACTCCCCTCAGTAGCAGCTGCTCACATGGAAGGCGGAATTGACAAATGTCACCGTGGAACAACCAAATGGGAGTATTAACACAACACACGACTTCACTCTTTGAGAAAATCAACGCCCACAACCTCCCCCAAAAAAGTGAAGAACTCTAACCTACAAAATCTACCAGAAATTAAAGAACCCTAACCCCACAAAATCATCAATTCAACCCACCGTCGTTTGGCGTCCACTCCAATTGACCTCTCTTGTTTTCACCCCCCCCCCCCCCCCGGTGAGAAGGTCAAGTAACTTCTTCTATTTTCTGCTTAGAATCGAGCACGGTATTTGAACATGACGGGACCACATGAAGGTAAATGAGATAGACTATGATGATGAGACATTGAATATATATATATATATATATATATATATATATATATATATATATATATATAGAGCATATTTTGGTCAGTCCCGAGGATCGTGCCCCGAGGACTTCAAATTGGTCATCCTCGTATTTCTACGCACATGTTGCCATCCTCGGGAATCTGCTAATGCCCGAGGAGTCGTCTAACTCCTTCACAACATAACTGGATGGACATCCTTGGGATATGTCCTCGGGCGTACATACCTTCCAAACAGTATGATCTCGAGCTTACCTCTATGGTGTCCGGCACACTTGGGATGCAAAGACTCTTATGTGTAAAGGAACTCTATCTCGATAATACCTCATAATAGACTGAAACTGCAGTCATGATATAAGTCCTACGCCCTTATCAATTAGGACTCCTACTCAAAACAAAACTCACCTGATATAGTCCTACTCAAAGTGTGCTACCTACTTCTATAAATACGAAGGTTCAATTCATTATTATGGTACGTTATTTCATTGTTTTCCAGTTTATAGCCTTACGCACATATTCCCTCTCTAACTTAAGTATCAGAGGGGTAACGAAATCACACCTCTTTGCTTTTGTTTCAGGTACTAGAAGATCATGTTCGTACTCATCATCAATCGTCAAGCTCGAAACTCTGCAAGTACGATTTGTAGCATCATATTTATATATATATATATATTAAAGTATTCATCTATTGTATGAATGAGTTTGATTTCGAAATTGACATTAGAATTTAGATGTTTCTGGGTATCTCTTATGCTTCCTTCTTGCTTTTCGTTAAATATATTTGCCTTTATGGGTTAGAATTTAATGTTGCATCAATGATTATTTCTTGGTCTTGATTTAGGTGGTGGAGGGCCCGTTTGGCAAACTTTTAAAAGTCAAAAGTCATTTCTAAGATTATAATATGAATACAACTTTTGAACATGTTTATATAAATTTATGATAGTAATTTTTATTTAATTAAGAGAACTTGTAAAAAAAATTGATCTAAAATTACTTCTCAAAAAACTCTTTTATAAAAAGTAGAAGTAAAACGAGTCAGTTTCATAATTATCTCCTTTTTAAGTAAGAGAGCATTAGTAAGATATTATTCTCTTAAAGTAATCTACAAAATTATTCACTTACTAAGTGGAGCGGTCACTTGCTTCCATTCAAGGTTTAGTTGAGAATCCAACTCATTTTTTGATCATTCGGTTTGACTATTTGAAAATGAATTGTCATTAAAAAGTCACCAGTTATTAATGTCATGGTTTATATTTGTCACTAGTAATTGTTTTTTTTTTTGGTGAATTATACCCACGGTTATTAATGTCATGATTTTTTAATAGATGCGAATGACAACTCCGACTTCAATGATTCCGATAACGATGTATTATCTGGTGAAGACAATTTGAAATTCAAGAAGAATGTGACGGAAGGAATTGAGTTAGGTTGTGATAGGGGTGCAAGCGAGGGAGAGAAAGATGATTATGCGATCATGGTACACGACAAAGTCCATGAGGCTGATGATCTGGAATGTCCATCATCTGAAGAACTGTTGTTGACTATCCGTCTGATGATGAGGTTGGGTACCGATTTCCTGAATTCACGGCAGACATGGATATGCGGGATCCACACTTTTCAAGTCGGGTAGTTGTTTAGTTCTGTTCAAAAATTTAGGAAAGTTATTCGAACATACGGTGCAATAAATGGATATAATGTGAAGTGTAAGGCGAATGATGAAAGAAGAATTTAAGGCATATGTAAAGCAGAGTGCAAATGGAGAATATGGGTTTCCAAGATGAATAATTCAGAGACAGTGCAAGTGAAGTCATATACGCCACAACACACATGTAGTCGGGATCAATATAATCGTCATTGCAACTACATTTTCATAGTCAATCGGTATATTGAGCAGTTTAAGGCAGATCCTGAGTGGAAAATGAAAAGTATGCAAGCGACCGTGAAGGAAGACCTGAGGATAAATATTACTAGAAATGTCGCTTGGAAAACGAGAAGATATGTGAAGCAGATGATAAATGGGACTATCAAAGAACAATTTGTCCCACTAAGATCGTACGCGGCGGAGGTCTTGAGATCCAATCCAGGATCAACAGTGATGATTGCACTTAATGGTAAACTATTTCAAAGCATCTATATTTGTTTCAGTGCTTGCAAAAAGGGGTTTCGACATGGGTGTTGAAAGATTGTTGGAGTAGACGAGTGTCACCTTCGTGGTGTTTGGGTGGGGTATAATGTTCACTGCAGTGGGCCTTGATGCAAACGATTACATCTATCCGGTTGTTTGTCGTCGTCCAGAAAGAGAACACGATTGCATGGAGATGGTTCATGAGATATCTGGATGAGGATATTCAGATGAGAGATGGTATTGATTGGACTGTGATGACTGATAGGCAAAAGGGCCTTAGTAATGTGATTGATGAGTTAGGAGAAAAGGAAGGGTATCCATGACATGCTCACTATGTGGACTACAGTGTCATAATAAAAGATATCACACAAGGCGAGATGTACCTTCCCCGGTGAGTGCAAGGAAAATGTTATGCTATTGTTGTTTTTAATCTAATAAGTGCCGGAATAATTACATATTATTTTCTAGGACTGGGGCGATGTACATTTAGAGGGCGTAGAGTCTACAATGACATTTGATAGGGACAACAGAAGACATGTTAAGTGCTTCCATTCTCAAGTTTTTTTATTTGTAAAATTGTAATTGCTCATTTCAATATTGTATTTACAATAACTTTTATTTCTTTTATCCATCAGGGAAAGCTTATGCTAGATAGAGGTGATAGTTCTTCTTCCTGCCAAGGACGAGGTGAACAATAAACTTTCAATTTCATGCCCACTTCTAGGGTCGGGATGCCATCCGAAAGTGGAGGTATACATCAGGGGCCATCAATTCAAAGACCTACTGCTGAGGGTAATGATGATGCACGATACCTTCCTCAAGTGATTGAGCAAATTGAACTTCAAGATAATGAGGATGAATTGACACAAACAAATACCTCACGTCGTAAAGCACCGAGGGCAGACTGGGATGGACTCAGTCAGACATCGTGAAGGCAAAATCAATGGGAGATATATGCTTCTTTTTTTTTTTTTTTACGGATGGTGCTTCAAAAACTGATGTTTTTTTTGTTTATTGTAACTAGATCCAACGTAGAGCCTCTGTCAGTTGCACATATATGTAAAAGGGGTATTAGTGGATTAGTTTAGTTCCTATGGTTTTTGTTGAAAGCGGCTCTTTAAAGCTCGAAAGTTTAATCAATGACGGGTTTGGTTTTTTTGTTCAAGTTGCTGTTTGTTTTTGTTAAAGTTACAGCTCCTTGTGGAAGTTTGCTGTTTTTCTTGTTGGTTTATTGGTTTCAGTTGCTGGTTATATAGTTAGGGAGATGAGGTGTTTGCTGATTTTTTTCGTTCAACTTGCTGTTTTTTTGGTTGAAGTTGATGTGTCAACGGGGATGTAGTTGCTGTTTTTTTAATTTTGTTGAAGTTGGTTTTAGAGTTAGGAAAATGTTGTGTGTGGTGAAGTTGTTTTTTTTTTTTTTACTTTGTAGTGCAGTTGCTGGTTTTAGAGTTAGGAAAATGTTATGTGTAGTGAAGTTGCCGGTTGTTCAACTTGCTGTTTTTTTGTTCATGTAGCTAGTTTTTAGTTGTTTTTCTTTCTTGTAGCTGCTGGTTTTTGCATCAATGAGAAGTGTTGCCTATTATGTGTAATTTGTTGTTTTTTTGTTTTCCATGTTGAAGCATTTCATTCATCAGTGTTAGGCTTCTTCTTCTTTCATTTTCTATTTAACTGTTATACAATGTGTTGCAGGTTTTATTAAAGATGAATAAACATAACATGACAACCATTCAACTTAACCCACCTAAACAATAGTGCAATATTACATAATATGACATAACAACTCATCAACACACATAACAACCATTCAACTTACGAGTCAACTACATCTCAACAACACACATTTCAACCATTCAACTTAAGAGTCTACTACATCTTACATGACCGCAAAATTTAAAACTAGTGATTCTTGTCAAGTCCATGGGTATAATACATTTACAATTCACTTTACTTCTATTCTGCATTATCTTCGATATCTCTCTTTCCCTTGCGCATGGTTATGTTGAGGGTTATCTCGATGTCCTTTTGTTCGGTAATTTCAGCGCAACGTTCCAACATACTCGACAACTCATCAATTGGAGGTGTCGAATTATATTTCCCAGCACAAATGCATCTTGATCCACATTCGTCTTTCACACCACTGGATTGACTGTCATCTTGTAATAATATCCACATGCCAGGCGAAACCTTACTCCAAGTGAAAAATCTACAATCACTACTGCAGCAAATGAATAGCTTTCTTATGTTGTCCGTCTTTTTTTCTACTTCCAACCACCTCAGGAAGCCTGAAGAACAATTTCGACATCGTCGCTTTTTTGGGGAATCCCACAGTTGATGGCCTGGATGTCTACAACCGTAGCAAATTCCCTTATTCTTTCCTACACAACAAATAATGTGGTAAATTGACGGTCTAATAATATGCAAATTGTAAATATCAATTAACGAGCATCACGGTTTCTCTAATCATTTTCTTCATTTTTCTGTTTGGTATTATACCAAATTATATAAAGATCCCACTGAAATCTTGAATAAGCAAAATTGAGGTTGAATTTCTTCTGGAACGAAACAACATAAACGTTGTTGAATTTCCTTCTACATCATTTTCTCCTTTTTTGAATTTTCTTCACTTTTCTTGGTTTCCAGGCAAACTCACTACTGCACAACATAATCCTTATAGCTTCTACCTTTACATTTAGTTGATATATTAGTCATATTTTAATTATTTGATGCATAATATACTTAACAGTGTTGGGAGGTGAAAGAGCCCCGATTTGAAGGACGTTAAAAAATTTCAGCACATCTTGACAGAAGATTTAAGAGTATGGTGAAAAATTTGTGCGAAAAACACACCGACGTTGCTGAACATCCATAAACCACATTTTTGGCATGATGTGGTGAGGGTTTCAACAGTCACTCCTCTCGACTCCAAGCTTTGTGGTGAGGGTTTGCAGATGGAATTGATGGATTCTTAATTTCATGGGTTAGGGTTGTCTGCAATTCTTGGATATTGAAAAGATGGATTTTGGGGCTTAAGGTTAGGACGGAGATGAAGGAATGAGAAATGAAATAATTGTTTCCATTTTGTTGTTCATATTTGGTTGAGTATTTGGTTGTTCCACAGTGACATTTAACAGCCAAATGTCCGTTCCGTCTTCCACGTGAGCAGCTGTTATTGACGAGAGTAACACAGTGAGCAATGGAGTGCAGCGATTTAAAGTTCAGTGAGTGATTTGGTGCAAGATAAAGTTCAGTGAGTGAAACGTGATGTTAGGTAAAGTTCAGTAAGCGTTGAAACAATTAACTCAACATATAAAGAATAAATTTTCATTAGACTATTTTCGTCAACTTAACTGTTAAAAATTCCACCACGTGATCACCATCATTTTCTCAACAGTCACCCTAGCCAATCCCGTTTTCACAAATTTACCAAACGCCACATGAATTCAATAATATCTGTAAAAAAATCATTTCACTTTAATCCAGAAATATTGATATGTACTAAATGTTTTGTCCAAATTAAGGAACTTACGTCGAATAGTCTTAACAAATGATGACTCGGATGAAATTCAACAATTTTGAACCATGAAACGTAGTGTTTTCATTTCGGTTTAACTAACCAAAAATTAAAATTGTTTAACATTGAACAGCAACTGCTAAACCTAAGGCCCTATTTGATCAATTCGGAATTTTCATGGAAAATGGAATTGAAACGTGCACCATTTCCTCATTTTTCTTGAATTTGTTTTCTCACCTTTTTTTTGTTTTGTTTTTTTTTTCTTGACAATTGGAACAAATTATAGCCCTAATTGTAAAAAAATCTATCTCTTTAATTGACAATTTTCATGGAAAACAAAGTTAGACGAATACCAAAAGATTTCAAATTTTCAAATTTTTTCAGGTGAAAAATTATATCAATTAAACACAATTAATTGACAATTTCGGTAAAATAATTTATAGACAATTCAATTCTTTTTAATTCGTTTTCTTTTCATCCAAATTCTATATTACAATCAAACAGGTCCTAATTGAAATTCAAAATAAGTGTTTCAACGACTGCATTTGATAGGTGGATTGTCCATGCAGTCCCAGTTCTCAAGGGAAGGTATAGCCTATAGGGTAGTCAAAGGGAGTCACCACTGTTGCTCAAAATTCACATGGGATGGGAAGCTAATAACTCCAGAATGGCCTCAGCGAATAGGGACACTGTTCACACCATATGCAGCCAAGCAGGCATATTTAACTTCACCTTCTATTTAAAGAATTTAAAAAAAAAAAAAAAAAAAAAAAAGGCATCTAAATATAATTATCACTTCTCCTCAGCCTAATGTCCAAATATACCCATTAACTAAAGAAGACAGACGTAAAATATTAATAATAATATTATAAAATTAAATAAATCTAAAAAATCATCAATCCACCAAGTCCTAAATCATTTTTATCTCTGCACGCTCTCTCCTCTCCCTTCTCTTTTCTTCGTTCTCTCTCCTCCCCTTCTTCCTTCTTTATCTGTCGTTTGTGACAGGCTTGTACAGGATCTGACAAAATGATCCAGTACAGGCAGCACGGTCCATCCCAGGAACATTGACACTATATGAGTCAAATCAAGTTTCTAATCTATGTTAGTAACTGTAAATAAAAAAAGATTGCCGAATTAAAAATGAGATTATTATTTGAATAACAATATAATACATCGTATGTATAAAGGACGGACAAAAATTAACAACTAAGCGTACATCAATTTGGTTGAAATTCTATAGTTATTAAAAATTGTACACTTAATAATCCAACTCGTAAATGTTTCATATATAAATCCCAATCTAAAAAGTAACTTATCTTCAACACTATTGGATTCCTTGGATTTCGAATTCTTCAAGTCCTGGCATGGCCCAAGGTGAGGGAACGATCCCTCATCCAACTTTGATACTGCCAGATCTTAAAAATGTTAGATTTAACACATTTATACTTTAAAATAAACATCAATAATTAGTGTTCCAAAAAATGTAAAATGTAATTAGGTGATCAGGTTAAGTTTCAAACTTTTACAAGCCTAAACATGAGAAAATATAAAATCTAACTAGATGACAATGTCAAAATTCGCGTTTACTCAGACACGTTTTTTAGCATTGATAGTTCATACTATTATAGAATTGTTTCCTTTTCCTTTCAGAAATGCAGCATACCCTTAAATAAAATGTGATGCATTTCTTTCTTTCTTTTTTTGATAGGGAACTCGCAGCCGTTATCATTCCGGTGCGCATTAAGTAAACCATCAAACTAACGCAATAGCCTGTAAATCACGACAGTCAAGTTAACCACACTAAACAAACCCAATGCAACGTGCTCGACCGATAAAGTATTGGTAGGGAAAATCGAACTCATGATCAAAGACATCCACGTTCATCTACTCCATCAATTCAACTACTTCATGTGAGCCGAGTGATATATTTCTTAATATTATATGAGCAAGCACATGAAGACCTTAAATCACTCCATCCAATACAATAATATAGCCTAATAACCTATTTCTGCCGTCGCCTTCACGAGACCTTTATTTCAGCCCCCTTCCCTCATTTTCATGCAACGATTCTATGACTTTATGCTCCTTGGACCAGTAAAAGGATTATTTCCTGTTGACCTTCTCATCGATCACTCACATACTCACGTGTCTTTGATCAATCACGGGTAACAACAACACGTAATTCACAAGCAACCAATGAATTTATATTCACGTAAACGCAGTCCCATAATCTAACAAGAATAGATTCAACTTCTACTCCAGATCTTGTTCAAATTTCTGAAGTTTCAAGAACGTTTAGAATTGGAGCTGGTACCACTGTTTTTGTTTACTTGTATACTGCTGCTGCCCAGTTAGGCAATGCGTCGAACATGTTGAGTACATCATCTTCCGAGGACGGTGTAATCCATAACATTTTCTCGTACGATACCAACATCATGCTAGCTGCGATTATTTCTTTACTACTTGTAGTTCTCTTTGTTTTGTTGTTGCATATATATGCAAAATGGTTCTTAGCTCTAGCCCATCAAAGGGGTGGGACTTCAGTGTCGGTTCCGCAAGGATTGGGGGCTCGGTTTCATCATTTTCACACATTAACAGTTGATACGAATTACGTTATTTCTCCATCCAAAGGCCTTGAATCTTCAACCATTTCTTCGATCCCACTGTTCGTGTTCAAAGGAGAGGAACACAAACGTGGACTGGAATGTGTGATTTGTTTGAGTTTATTTGAAAATGAAGAAGTGGGCAGGAGATTACCAAAATGTGATCACGCATTCCATGTTGAATGCATTGATATGTGGCTCCATTCTCATACAACATGTCCCATTTGTCGAGCTCGTGTAGTATCTGACAATACAAATTCCGCAGATTCAAGTTCATCACAAAACGAAGAGATTCTGAATCAGGGGTTATCAGAAAATGAACTGCGGATCAGCAATGTGGATTCTGTATTGGAAATTATAGTGGGGGATCTGAATTCACAAATCGAAAATGTAGAGAGAAATGATTCATCATCATCGTCCATCGGGAGCTCACTGAAAAGAATGTTTAGCAGGAACAGATCTGAGCTGAAGTTTGATGTACCTAGCAACGGCAATGAATCAAATATTTGAATGTGCGTTGGCTATTGATATTGTCTGTCTGTAGATGAACCGGGAAAAAAAAAACCCAGTCTTTCATTTGTAGTAATTAATTTTATGATACTTTCATTGAAAACCAATCTTTACTTTTAATAAGAGTGGCTCTGTTTGCTCAATAAGTCATGTGTAGATAATCGATACACAAAAATTCTTGAGCCTCCATCGACGACTCAAGTTGGATTTTCGTCGAAATCCAAGCAAAATCCAATGGAATTTGTTAGGGAAATGTTTCCATAAAAATGGTGTTTTTTTTTCCTTCCACATTCAAAATAATTTTCAAAAGAATAATGCTATATAACAAAGATGGTGGTTTTTTTTTTTTTTTTTTTTTTTTTTTTTTTTTCTCTTTCACATTAAAAATAATTTTCAAAGAATAATACAACACTGGTGCCAATTAAAGGTGAAATTACATTATTTATTTAATTATAAATTTCATCTAGTGACATTTAGTATCACCTAAACTGATGTTGTAACATAGGTGATACTAAATAATATTAATCTTCAAAAGAATTTCAACCTATTGATATATTCACAAATAATTGAAATTTGACTATTTGATCTCTCCATCTTCTATTTCTGGTAATTTGCAGTCGCTCAATACTGCAGTCGTCCTACGTGGCTATACATGTGACGTTTAGTAATTTAATGCACGAGATCAAAAAAGTTAACACATTAATATATCAAATCACAAATCGTCATGTAGGATGCCACGCACTGTGACTAAAAATAAAATTACTCCTTAAGAAATTGCATAATATAAACACAAGAACAAAGAAATTTGTAAATAATCTATCATTAACAAAATGCCAATATTTTGGCATAAAAGTGCTAGAGAAATTCCTTATTCTGCCACCCCATTTACAAACTGCTACCAATCCACACAGAAAACAAATCTCCATGAGAACTACAAATATTATATGAACTCTAATTTACTTCCTTTTTACACAGCCTGCATAATCACTAGAAAAATACCGATTAATTCTTCTCCTGTTATACAAGCCAGATTTGAACAATGGAATCTTTCAGACAAGGCAACTCTCATGTTGTGATTTGAGCTGGTACTTGGTTTGCTGCTCAGACCAGTAAGCATGGGCAGTTAACACCCTGTCTAAAAGCTCCTGAGGTACCGGCTCGCCTCTCCTTTGTTGAGGGGATATTCTTGCAGTGTGCACCAGTGTCTTCCACTTGTCCTGGAAAATTCCCCGTGTCACAAAACCAAGACGTCAACAAATGCATATGATTTAAGAAAATATAGAATTGCTCTCAGTTCCAACACGAGCACTGAGAGCTACTAGAATACTCAGTTTCATTATGTATTAAGCAAGGAGGTCCCGGGTGGATAGAGACATCGTTTGATGCATAACATGATTGTTAATAGGAAAAATCATCTATGACACTAAAAGATTCATCCATACTTCATTCCATAAATAAAGACATTAAGCACCTAACCATTTGCCATTTTAGATGGTTGATATTGCCTCAAGCCCAGACTTAAAAGTCAAATCTTTTGGCAGTTAATAGTAACAAAAATGGAAATTAAACCTCCTAATTCAGCAAAAGTGGAAGGATGACACTAAGCTGAGACAAAAAGTGGAAATGATATCACGAGTATAAAAAGCAATGGAAAGCCAAAGGATTACATGCAAGAAGAAAGCATCAACTGCTCACCTTCAAATCCACATAAGTTCTATGTTTCGCATTATCAAAAGCTCTCAGCTTAACATCACGCCACCTGCAGAAGAAAACCACCAGAGTGCGAAAGAATAAAGACAGTGAACAAAATCAAAGAAAACAAAACAGATCCAGCAGCACATAGAATAACACACACTCAGCCTTTTCATGTATCCTTTAACAATTTATGCATCTTATATCTCCATCTCAGTCAGCATAGCTTGCTGAGCAAGAAACCACCACGTTTCCTATAATTCCATATTTAGGTTTCTAATGAGATACCTTCCTGTTCCAAGCTTCTCAACAGCCTGAACCAATGATTCCACTTCAGATACAGTAAAAGGCCGACGCATTCGACGCTTCGCCGACTCAGATTGCTTAGATATGTGCATGGGAACAATAGCCAGTGCCTCTCTCATTTTAGGAGCAGCAACCAGTGCTCGTGAAACTGTAGGGGTTTTCTCTAACATATCAGAGAGTAGAAAGAGCTGAACCATTATCACTTTCAGGGAAATTCCTGAAGTTACCTCCTGCAGGATCCGTAAGAACATCCAAACTTTTCTGCTCAATGGCATCTTGAACCCCATTGGCAATAAGAGGGCTCCTGGTGGCATACCATAGATAGACGATTGTGAGACAAAGTAAACAAACTGTCACTCAACAGATATTATAGAACACCAGAATACCTTGCTAGTGGTTGTGGAGAATCACGAGGAAGTCGGAAAGGATCTGGACACGGTGTTGGGAAAGTTTGAGTAGAATTGGGCACAAGCATAAAACCCAGAGCATCTGGTTTGTTATCATGCGAGATTCCCGTCTGCAATAAAGTTTTGTTATCATCTTTAATCTTTTTACCCTGGAGAAGCATGCCAACATGTAGTCCATCACCAAGTAATGCGTTCACAGCTTTCATAACAGTCCTCTGCATACAATTTAAAAGCAAGAAATTGTATGCTGTTAGCTGAAACTGGTTGAACACGAATCAAATTGATGTACCAAAAGTGGAGAGCAGAACATGACACTGGGTATACATCAACCACTGAGAATTTAAAAAACTGAAAAGTCAAAGGAAAATGCAATTCCAAGATTGAAGGCAAGAGAACCCAATAATATTTTACAATCAGAAAGTCAAGATTTGTTGTTCATATACCTTAAGAGACCCAACAGTTGCCGTTTCTGGAATCTCAATAAAAAGCTCAGGAACCCTGAAAGACTTGATCTTAAGCTTCACTGTGAAAGGAAAATATCTCTATATGAGAACCTTTTTGATGTCAGACACAGGTCTAATCATAAGACAAAAAACGAATTACTCTATCAAAGGTTCACATACCATGGGAATTCCCAGACTGGAAGGGCGAACATTCACCTGCTGCAGAAGTGGGAGTAGCATTCACTACATTTGGCATAATAATAATTAAAATTTGTGTTTATTAACTCCAAGAAAAATTATAAAATACAAAATGTGTGTGTATGCGCGTGTGCACGACAGCATGCAAGATTGTAGATGAACCTCCAGGCGATGCAGGACCAGAGAGCAGGGCACCTCCTTTCGAGTCATTCTCAGGAAAGCTACAAATTCCATCGCTGTTAATGAGTACGTCAGAATTAGGAGCTGGGCTACTGTAAAAAAGCTTTCTTTTCTTGAAAGGATAATCCCTCTGAGATATTTGGCGTTTATATCTGTTCTTTTTGTTCGGAAAACTGCATCTTTTTTTATCTGAAGACAACATCAAATTAAATACATCATCCAGACAGCATGAACATATCTCAGTCACTTTTGAATGAAAGCAATTCACGAAATCTTACTGGCACTATAACCTTCCTCTTTCAGATTTGAAGTCGCTCTACAATGCTTAGATGCTAGCGACTTCCTAATTCTCCAATCTCCACTATGTGACACAGGCCTAATTGCCTTGTTTGCATTTCTAGGTTGAGTGCGCCTACGGGAGTTTTCGTCATTATCTCTAGTAACTATCTTTACACCCTCTGAATTAAAGGGGAAAGAACCACAAGCCATGTGGCAAAAGGGAAATTTTGTACTATTTGGTGATCTAACTAATGCAGACTGCTTTCTTTCCCAAGTCTCTGGACACCCTGGACTGCACATATCATCCCTACTAATTGATGGATTCCTATAAACTTTGGATTCCATTTTTATTTGTTTTTCACTTTCACCCTCTAATCTACAACCAGCGGATATTCTGCAACCAGACGACTGAACATCTAGCTTCTGAGTGATAATCCCGAGTCCAAGCTTGCATTCATCATCAGCCAACTTTCGCGAGCACTCAGAAGTTATTACAGATGCAGGCAATGAGCATGGTTCATTTTGAAGAGATGTAAGCTCATTTGAACAAAAATTTGAAACAGGAGCTTCTGAGACCTGCTCTGTAAAGAGAGAACTCTGATCACAGAGGCCTAGATTACAAGATTTTACCATCAAAGGTTGATATTTGGCCTGTTCTTCTGTAATTGAACCTTCCACAACTGTCTGCTGTTCTTTACCATAATACATATCCACAGGTTTGGGGGAAATTCCCCCCTCCATAAGTAACTTATCAGCTACAGTAGCCAATAAGTCAAATGCCCCCAATTGGTGGTCATCAGTTTTGCTTTGAAATATGCATCTCCTCTAAGACAAAGTGAAAATTTAACATGACAACGAGTAAGTCTTTAAGAATCATAAGCCATAAAAGAAAAAAATTAGCTGTCCAGGAAGGTCTGTCTAGTTACCCTGGAAGATCTGGCAGCGGGGTATGGCAGGCACCTCATAGCCACTAAATCTATAATCTAGCTTCTTCTGCAACGCCATATCTCAGTAACCATACCATAAAAAATTTCATAAAAGCAAAACACCAGCCCTCATTTACACTTCACAGTACAAAATCCAACATCAAAGTGCATCCACTAGTCACTAATGCAAGGAAAGCCCAAGTGCAAGAGACCCTGCTAACATTAGCAGTGAAAACTATTTGAATCGAGATATCAAGTTTGGGGTAAATCAAACTAGAACAAGCCCACCAGGCAAATTGGTGAAAACAAAATAGTCCGACAACTGCCAGATGGTTGAGACCATATGGATGCATATGATAAGGCAGTTAGTTATATTTTTTAATTGCACTAACTGGACAATATAGTAACACACTAAAACTTCCATACCGAACATATAAATTCAAATATGGAGCATAGTAAATATGAAAGCGTCTTACATCATAAATCCACATATCCCATCCAAACAAACCTAAAAGAAGAAATTGGAAAGAAAACCACTGATCAAATGAAAATTTTACTTCTACAGTGGATATATAAAAGGGAGCATTATTCATCGCAATTGTATTGAAACCAATCTTTAATGGTAAACCCAACCTTAAACCGCAATCACTTTAAACTTCCTATTCAATCACCAATTAAAAAACTATTGAGTGAACCAAGATCTCGTGCACAAGTGATCTAAAGAACTGAAAATATTAGATCAGATTAGCATAATCAGAATAAAGCAGATACACAACCTGCAATTAAAATCTAAAATGACGAGTGAAGAAGAAAAAGAAATGGAATGCATGCATTCTCATAACGTGAATGGATGTATAGAATTCACATATATAACACATGAATGTAACCATAAACCATAGAAAATGAAATTTTGAGGCCACCTTATCTGATTTGGCACATTAAGTTCATAAAAAAATGAATTTTTTTTAACAATTCCAAATCCATCACTATTTTCCCAAAAATTATGTACGCCAAAGAAAGAATAGAGAAGGAAAGAACATAATAAAACCCTAACAAATCCATAACCAAAACATTCCCCAGACGCATTTGCCATGCTAAAAACCCGATCATTTCATGCATCACTGAACTTTAAACGTATACGTATGCAATTACATACACAAATAATGATCTAAAAGAAGCAATAATCGGAACCATTTTGAACAACTCAAATGGTTTAAAGAAAATAGGAATAAAGCAAATTGAACTGATCTAGACAATCTTTTATAATTTCTGAAATATTCAACGCCCAAATTTTTTTTTTTTTTTTTTTTTTTTTCCAGAAAAAAAAGAATAATTTGAAAACAGGCATGGAAAAATTCTACAGATCGAGAGCAAAGTTCTATTTTTCCAGAAAAAAAAAAGTATCTAATTTAAATCCAAACAAATCATATAACACATAAAATAGAGAAATGCCTTGTTTGGTTGCTGAATTCCGATAAAAATCTCAAACTGACCCGAAAAAAAACTCCCAAAAATTAAAAAAATTCGTCCACTTTACCAAAATATCTTAGCACCGAAGGGAGGTTTTGAAGCAAACGCTCAATTTACCAAATTAAAGAACAAAATGACAAAGAATACATATATATATCACCTATAAAACTGCAATTTCCCGTCAATACCACAAGAATTTTCCATCAAAATTCCACATTATTTTTCCTAGAAAACAAATAAATCCCTGTAAGAATTTTGCGTAGAAGAGGAGCATTATAATGCGAGATCGGAGAATTTTTTCAAACAAAAGAATCTAAAAGGAATCTGAATTTTCATTTCCATCGTACCAAATTCTCTCTCCCTACCAAAAATCCATGTGAAAACATATTTTTCCTTTATTTTTTTTCCACACTGAATAAATTGGCAAAACCCCCTGAAAACCACCCCCACTATTGCTTAAACCCCAATTCTTTATACAATGCACCCCTTCCACCGGACCCATCAGTAAGGGCCGTGAGTCGACCGGCTATTGCAAGTTGTAGCAAATAACTGCCTAAAGAGTTGTTCTTGTGTGGGCCCATATGTGTACAGGATGGTGCCATGTGGAGGAAGTTTGGAATCCTGTGGTCAAGCCTGGTTTGTGCCTTCGAGAAAAACGTCGGGTCACGGAATTTTTAAATTTTTTATTTATTGCCAAAATTGTCCAATAAAACCCGAATTCTATGCATGAATGTCCAACAAATGGGCAACCAATGTCGTGCCTTGGCTTAAACTAGCCAAAAAACTGTAAATTGGTTATAGCTACAAGTTAGCTTAAGTCTAGAAAAATTATCCACCTTCACAATAGGATTAACCTACTTTGCTAGGTCAGTAAAAGACCTGACAAAGCAAGTCTCTCATATGGGATCCACTTCATTAAAAATAACCCAAAAAAACCCCCCACCCCATGAATGTGAGTGGACTGTAAGCAAAAATCGTCAAACCGGAAAATCAAATCGAAACCGCATTTTGGAAACCGTCGGTTTGGTACCACGTGGACCCGTCAACGAAATAGTTTTGAACCAAACCAAACCGGTCAAAAACGGTTTGGTTTAGGTTTGAGAAATTTTATTGCGGTTTAAAACCAAATCGGACCGGTGAAAAAATATATAATAATAAAAAAATTAAAAAAATGAAATTTTCTAAATTGTAACTTGTAAGACTTTTGTGTTGGACTTTTTATTTATTTTTAAATGAGGTTCATATATTCCATAAGCTTTTAAACTAAAAGTCTGAAATGATTCATCAAGCAATCCTACGTTATATTCCATATAAATTACTATCATAAACAATCATCAACTTATATAAACTGCATAGTACTCCAATGATTAAATAAACTTCAATCAAAATCAAAATCAAAATCCTATATTGAATTGGATATCATTTTAAAAATTATTGCAACTTCTAGTTCTATCGATTATAATTTGTAGAAATCTAAATGAAAAGTTTTGATCGGATCAATAACTATGTAATCAAAGTGAAAACAAAATAAAAATTTCGGATCTTAGAAATGAAATTATATATTGTAAATAAATTTATTTAGGTATAGATTTACCCAATATTCTAATTTGGCTTGAAAATCAATTAATCAAATAATTATAAGAATGGAGAAAAAAAGAATCAAAGAGAAGAAGAAAAGTATTGAGGTCTAAAATGAAGAAAGAATCTTATTATTTTTTATAAAAGTGATTGGAGATTGAATCAAATATTTTACAAAAAAAAAAAAACTATGAGAATCATCCGGTTCCCAGCAGTTCCCATACTAGAACCGAGAACTGGACCGAAACTGGTTGGTTCTTAATAATTTGTCCCAAAATTAAATTATTTTTCTAAATGATTTTGGTCCGGTTCCACCGATTCTTGAAAAATTGTCCATTCCTAAATTAATGGCATAAAAGTAGACAGACAAAAAAAATACGGCGAAATTGGTGGTTTAAAATCGGACGAGGGGCAAAAAAAAAATATACGGAGAAACCGGCGGTTTAAAACCGAACCAAACCGTTAGGTTTAGGTTTGAATTTTTTTCAAACCGTTCAAAATGGTTTGGTTTAGGTTTGAATTTTTTTTCAAACCGTTGTAAACGGTTTGGTTTGAAAATCTGTCAAAATCCGGTAAAACCAGACCGCTTACACCCCTAAGTGGGCCTATACAGGTCTGACAAACCAACCCTGTACACCGAGCTCGGTCCTTCACAAATTATGAGCACTACTTCGAATTCTGTGAATGAGATGGTAAATAAAAATATTTTTATCTTTATTCAGATTTCATCCCACCTCATCGTCATCCTAATAATTTATAGTTTAAATGTATAGACCTCGAAATTGGTTCTTACACTTCCGAAATGTTTATAGCATCAAACTTTATTAATAAGAAAATAAAAGTTGTATCTATTATCAAATAGACATATCTAGTATTGAACGGTAAATGTGCACTACATGTTAAATACGTAAAATTTGAATAGATTTGGACGTGAGCGAATAATAGGTACATATAACATTGCAAAAGACTAAACTGCCCTTTTGCTTTGCCCAATACCTTGATGTTGTGGACGTGTCAACTTTCTCAATTATTTTGTTTAGTAGTTCTATTAAGTTGATCGTGATCAACATGTTCTGATTAGTGTAGGAAATAAATTAGAGTTATGCTATTTGTACCTAATTGTTGATCGAATTAACAAGTGACGGCCCCCTATGGGGGGCGTCTATGGACCACATGTCAATTCGATCAACAATTAGGTAAAAAATTAGGTACAAATAGAATTTTTCAATAAATTGAATATCTAAGTTTAGACACTCAAATTTTGAAAATTTGACCTGAAAAAGAAAAAGAAAAAGAAAAAGAAAAAGAAAATGGTTATGGAAACGATTTTACAAAAATAGATTATATGGTGCCCAATATTAAGAAATTAATAGAAATGATTATTTTTATTATGGGAAAGAACAAGAGTATCATGATCGGACAAAAGAATAACGTGATATATACTTATAAAGCACGTGCCATCGGATCCATCCATTTTTCACCCTTCAAATCCAAATCACAACCAAAAAGGGTAGTCTCGTCATTTCACTTTCGCACTTAAGTATTCTCCACGATAAGCATGTTATCATTTTCATATATTAAATTAAAATAGAATAAAAATATGTTGCCGGCACTGTAATCATTGCCACGTCAGATAAAAGCGGAATTGCAAATGGCATTAGCAAGACCCCGTTTGGCTATTTACCTGCATTTATCTCAAACAAGAATAATGTTGTTCGTAATCGTTTATTGCGACAGTTGCCCTACGTAATACACATGATAGGTGATTATTTGATGCATGAGTAAATAAAAAATTACCACATTAACATATCAGATAATCATTTGTCATGTGTATGCTGTCACGTAGGACGATTGTCGTAGTGAGGGACTATAAATAACATTATTCTGAACAATCATGTTTGGTAAACACTACATCAAGTTCGGCAATTTGCCACACGACAAACTATAATTCGCCAATTTAAAAAAAAAAAAAAAAAATTATTTTCCTACCTATTCATTTTTTGAAAACAAAAGGAATGTCAATAATGATGTAAAGGAGAAATGTACAAGTTACAAAATCCTATCTCAAAACCGATGGAAGTGATGAAAATGAGGTTACATGGCAAGTGGTGAATGGAGGTAGATAAGGATGGTTAAATGTATGAATGAAAATGGGTCAAGTTGATTCTTAGATACCGGACCTTGACTTGGCCCTATAGTCGAGCGAAACTCTGCTCATGGCCAAATCTTAAGTTCAACTGGGCACTTTCACTCTTGGGCTTTATGGGTCGGGTCAACTCTCTCTTTTTAAAAAAAAAAAAAAAAGAAATTAATATAATAAACCAAAAACGAACAAATTAATAAAAAAAGTCCAACACCAAGTCGGTCCACAAGCCCAAAACAAGTATACTTGACTCGTGAAAAAAGTGAGTTCGACTCAATTCATGACTCGGTTCAAAACAAGTTCGGACCAATTCGAGCTTGTGAATCAATTTTGCTACCCCTAATTAAAAGGAGGGTAAAAAGTGAATTTTAATATTTTTATACATTACGACTCAATTGAGATCAACTTAAATATGTCTCTTTCTGACAAATTTGGTAAGTTAATGTGGATAAATTGACTACTCTATTCGTTATTTTAATTTATTTATAGTAATTGAAAACCAGAGAAAAATCAAATTCTTACATGTCCAAATTTGAAAATCAGCTTTTCTTCTGGTTGTCGAGTTATTAAGGTGTTCCATTGCGTGAAGTTAACTTTGGGAAGAGCTTCAAGTTTTCAAATGTTTGTATATAGTAAATGTTTATATATATCAAAATAATCAATATAGTTAGAACAGTTTCACTCGAGTAATGAACTATTAAGCTGTAGCCACATTGCTCTAATCGGTTTGTTGTTTTTTCTCTTTGTCTCGAATCGCTTAGCTTGTATGCTTGCACTGTCTTTTCGCACTTAGGTGCACAGCGTGCCATTGGTAATTATTCTACTACGATGCCACAAATTTGCAAGCTGGTCCTAAGTAATTGTTGTTGTTCAATGGATTCTGGAGGAACTACTTCGTTAGGATTGGGGAATTGCTGCGATTCTTCTGGGAGGGATTTTACTACTTTTTTTTTTTTTTATTAAAATTAAAATATAATTATATTTGGAATTTTTACATGTGCATTTATTTATTGCATCTGATTTTATTTTACTTTATTATTCTTCCTTCCAAACATTAGAAGTCCAAGTTTTCTTTGAACTAGTAATTCAAAGAAAGCTGAAATGTCAAGATAGTTTTCGTATGTGGTCAATAGGAGGCAAAATTAAAAATTATGAACTTTACACGTAAAAGTGCAACACGCATATAGTCAGTGATATGAATATAAAATCAACAGATCAAGTCACGAGTTGTTTAATCACTAGAAATTGCAATATAATGTTTCGTGGAATCTACACGGCTACTATTTTCTAAATAATATGATTTTAATTTAAATTCAAGTTATGGACGTGAATAAAATATTTTTAGTTAGGTTAAAAATTGATTTGAATAATAAATTTTAGAAATCCCTATTTTAAAATATGTATTAAATTGTGGGCCATTCAATATGAGATGGTAAGATGTATGACTCATTGTCTTTTTGGGGGTGTTAAATGGGGTGAATTGAATCGAATTGAACAACTATTTGGTCATGTAAGTTGTGAGTGGCTAGCGAGCTAGCTCGATTTGTCTAATTAAGGACATATCAATCCACACTTTATTGAGTGAACCGATGAATCGAGTCAAACCCAATAATAGACGAGTTGAGCGATCCAGCTCGTCTCATTTAACACCCTTATTAATAAAAAGATATAAAATAAGGGAAATATTCTGCCAAGATGAAAAGGTTTTAACTGAATTTTTTAGCACTTAATTTACCCACATAACTTTTTATAGAGTAATGAAATAGAAAAACATCATTCTCCAGTTAGTGTTAGTTGGAAGATAGAGGCCTTTGCCAAAAATTCAGACTATTTGTGACGTATAATTCTCTCTCTTTCTTTTGCAATAAATTCAGACGAAGACACTCACTTTTACAAATTATTTTTATGACCCTTCGCACTCAAACGTCTGCATGGACTAGGGGACCATTGTTGACAAAATGATAGCTTGATGCACATGAACGTGAGTGATGACGAAAGGGTGAAAATCCCCGCAACGTCTTCGAAAATGGAAAAATCGATCTCTGTTTGTGAAGAATTATTAGTATCTTTTTAAAATGAATATTAATGAATCACGCAAAATGTGTCAATAATAAATGAATAATACTTATAAATGGTTATTGAAATTAATATTTAACTTTAACTGTACTAAAAAAGTAACTACAGTAAAACTATACAGATGATTAAATGATCTTAAATTCACAAGACTAGGTTTAACTTAGAGGTTATTGAGACATTTTCATGCATATTCAGTGCACGACTACACTTGGACCCAGAACCATAGTTGTTCCACCAAATTCCAAATCTACGGCTGTTTGAAGCATATTCGACTAGTTGTAATTCTAAGGAATTCTAATATTTCGAGTTTCGATAAGTTTCACATTCACAACAAAGTATTATCATTGAAATTATGAAATTCAACCAACTGATTTAGATCGTAGAGTTGTTCATGTTCGATAAAACTTTATGATGTCACAACTAACAACATGGGCACTAAAGAATCCTTAATTATTTGATGCATGTTCAAACACCTAAATTAAATGAAGGCTGGGAATTATGGGTTCTTTTTTTTTTTTTTTTTTTTTTGCTCTTCTTTAGGGGAGGTCAGTCATCATCTGGCTTTAATTTGAGGGCCTAAACTAAACTTTAATAGCACATGACAACTAGAAGCTATTTGCCTAGTCTAGCTGGCCCATGTGACAGAATTTATTTCCTTTTCATTGAATGGGGCAAAATTCCATCCCAAAGAAGCTAGAGCTTGGCAAAATATGGTGCTTGCTTTCGTTTATTCTGTAAATCTAGCAACAATAAATGCGTTAACCAGAATTAACATATACCTAACATGGCTATACATATACTGTTTTATTTTTGTATATCTATATGTAGAGGGTGTGTAAATAATCTTGAGGGAAAATTGAAGCACGCTGTTTGGAAATAATTTATAGATGAAATGAAATTGTGGATGGATCGTATTTATGGATCTGTTGTAATCAGTGACGAATTAAGCTACTTTGTCACCACGATTGACACCCTCGATGACACCGTCCTCACATGGGATGCGTGGGTTCTATGCTAATAAAATAATCCCGACCTCTCATGTACGTGTGTATTGTCAGCCCTGCGATAATCCGTGTGGGATTGTGTAGTGCGGTTGATGAGTGACTGAAAATAAAGTTTGATTATATATAAATTAATTTGTCTGTTTATAAATTGATTGATAAAGTTTGTCATACGGAATATTAACTTATTGGCTCATTGGTAAGTTGATCCTAATGGTATGAATTTTTTACATGCTAGACATTTTCGTACCATCATCTATCTAATGTTCTACATGTAACATAAGTTCGACAATGGATTTTCGACAAGACTTATGAGGAACTTAACTCTAAATAATTGTTTGAACGACTAATATTTAAGGAGTATAGTTAAAGGAATGAATTTGAAAAAATCATCACCAAGCCCTAAAATCCAAATGGAGCTACCACCTTAGAAGTAAAAAAACTCTGCCCAACCACCGCTCAAACCGTCAGACCTCTATACCACCGAAAAATCTTCATTCCCCTATATACATACTACCCAACATCCAACTTTCATATTAACAGATTGTGGCTTGAATTGCAAGCCAAAATACCCAACCCATGAATGCAAATACTGGCGGTACCACCTGTTCCAGCGAGACCCATGTCATTCCCAACACACCAATCGACTATACTCACTAGGGCGTATTTTTTCATGATCTTAAAACATCAACAGATGCACAAAATCAAAATCTACGGCAACAACTTTCAATTTCTTATTGGGCAATAATTGACCAGAAATTCTGGAGTATATTAGAATGAAATTGATGGAAGCCCATTGTTGTCGCAGGTGCGGCGTGATATGAAAAGGCCGACATGGATGATCCATGACGGTGGGAATCACTACTGGCGCCGAAATTGATGGAAAATGCAATATGTTGCACGTGCGATAAGTTGTGTTTTTGGTTGATTCGGGTCATATAATTTTGTTGTTTGTTCAATTTGTTTATGGGAAAGTGTTTAGGGATTGATGACAGATGTTTATGGTATGAACTCCAGTGTTTTAGGCGATGGTTGGGTGGTGGTTGGTGAGATGGAGGCTTGCAGCTTCATGAATCTCCAAAATAACAAGTGGGGTGAGGTGTGGGATTAAGTCTTTTTGTTTGGGTTATTTGTAATTTTATTGAAAATTTTGGACCTACAGTTGCAATTATTTTTTATTATTTAAATAGGATGGTATATTGATAATTTTAAGTTAAAAATTAGTGAAAATGATTTTTTCGCAATGAAATGTGAAAATAACATTAAAAATTAAAAATGCAAAAAATTAAAATGTACAAACATTTTGTGAAGCTTTTCTGAAATTGTTTAGCCATGGCCATGGGTGGATTTACTTTCCTCAATTTTGCATACTTCCACGATGCATGGATTGTTAATTTCAATTAATTCGTTATTTTTTTAGAAATTTTAAAGAGCTCCTATTTTATGCCTATTAAGTATTAATAAGAGTTTTTTTAGAAAAATAAATTTTGAAATATTGATTTTTTAAAATATATGCAGTTGAAATATAAGGAAAGATTTTGAATTTATGTGTCAAATATTATGAAAATGAATTTTAGAAATGAAAAAAAAAAAAAATCAATTTATTTTCCCTGATTTATGAATATTTACTATTCAATGACGTATTGGTCCACTCGCTCTTTACCAATCTGAAACACAATCTCTTCTCGTATTTTCCGACCTTCAAATCCGTTGAAAAATAAGAAAAGAAGTATAATTTACAGCGTTTGATTTGCTGCGATTTGATTTTTGAAGAAATCAGCCGTTTCTATGAACATGAGAGAAAGGAAATCGGTGAAATTTAATCTTCAACAGCAGCAGCCGGAGGATCAGAACGGCCATTTGTCTCCGTTTAACTGGACGAAATTATTCGATCCAGATGCTTCTTGGGACAAGGTTTTAGCTTCTTTTATTTGTGTGATTTTACATCGGTTTTTTTAGTATAATTAATTAAGATGGCTGTCATAATTGCGTTTTGCAATTGGTCTACTTAAGGCAAAGAATTTAAAAATGATTGTGTTTTTAGGTTACCGTATTAATGTGTGCTATTAAGTGGATAATGTTCAAATTGATGAATTTTTAGGAGTTGACTATTGAATTAAGCTGTACAAGTTTTTGAATAACTAGTATTGGGGAAATATTGGCAATATGAAATCTATATATATATATATATATATATATATATATATGAAGTGAGGGTTAATAAAATTAAACGATAGTAGTGAGAATCTGCTATCAATTTGAGATGTTCAAGATTGTTGAATACATTACCGATGCTTGTAAATGAAAAATAAAAACGAGTTATAAAAGAGATAAGATTTAACGCTGTCGCTATTACTGACATTATTGGGGGAAGGAGAGTTTAGAGTATTTCCATTAATGAAATTGAGGATGATATTGTGTAGTATATGACGTGATAGTTAGAAAAAAGAAGCTGAGCTATAGGAGTTCTCTGTATCATCCCAAGTAATTGAGATGAAGTCTGTTGTATTTTGAGTATTTGAATGGAGCCGAATGAGAATACGTGAGTTTTCTCCCTGAATACTCATCCCAATCAGAAGATTCAGAACGAGTTAATGTACTTGTTGCAGTTTACATCATCTATTTTTCTTCGAAGTGCTAATGTAGATTATTATATTTTGATCCTAAACACTTACTGATGCGAGCAAGGAAAGCTGACACATAAGATTCCGGCCTAGTTCGTGGTTTCATTATTATAAATCCTATTTAAATATCTAATGAATATAAATGTGCTATAAGTAAAGAATATGGCTTCTATTTTTCTCTTTTACGCAGCTCTCCTAACTTGCTTCTCTCATTGCTTCAATGATTATGCACTTATGTTGAAGTAGAAAGGAGAAAGATGCCAAAACTAATGTGATTAGAGGTTTTCTTGATGAGAATCGCCAATCCTGAACGACTATCACTGTGAGATGTTTGCACTGTTAAACTTCACTATTTACGAGCAAATACAATATAGGAGATCTCTATTTATGCTGTAGATCTTTGGTTTTGTTGGAGTACATGATTTATTGAAGGAGATTAGAATTAAAACTTCAGCAAGATAATAGAACTTGCTTTGCTTGTGAGATATGTCCCTAGTTCATTAAACAGATATAAGATAGCATAGTCAATTGCAGTTGTATGCAGTTCAACAGTGATATTGGCATATATCCAACTACTATAGACTTAATGGCATGGTCTTCTTTTTAGAGCAAACTCTAAACTTTGAGTTTCTTTTAAGACTGTTCATGGTTTAAAAAGTTTCAAATGTGAAAGATTGCTGCCACAGAATTGCTTATCTTGAAATGGAAAATGGACCACCAGAGCCTAAATATGAACTAGATAATTAATTTTGTGCTCCTAGGGTTTTTCATTTTTAATCATAGAGTCCTAATTTCTTTGTTTTTCAATTTTTTTTTTTTTTTTTTTTTTTTTTGGTGGGTGGGAGTCATGGATTTCAAGGGATGGATTGGATGCTTGTACGCTCACAAAATTTATGTATACTGATTGTATGCATTCCTTGTCACAGGATCAACTGGGAGACGTATTGCATTGGATTAGACAAGCATTGGCCCTTCTATGTGGACTGCTATGGGGTGCCATTCCTCTAGTTGGGGGCATTTGGTTTCTCCTGTAAGTTACTGCTTGTAGTCTGTTGTTTATATACACATTTTTTGTCATAAAGCCGAAGATTTTTGAAGAGAAGTGACAGATTTTATATGACTGTTACTTTTATTTTCACCTTGCTACATAATGATTTTCTTTTCCATGGCATTGATGTACATATAACTTTTCATTATCTTCTTTCTTTAGGTAAAATTAATTGGTCTCCTCTATATTAGTAATCACTTTGATTAATACATTTGCTGAAACTACTCGCACATAAGCATTTGTTTCGATAAGCACTTTCTTGGCGTTCCAGTATACATTTAGTTCAAGCAATAAACTCGAACACATCTTGCTCATGCAGTATAAGTTTTCAGTTTGATTTTTATTTTGGTTAGAAATAATGACTCATATATTACAAGTGCATTCAATATGAAGTATCAGACTTTCATTTAGATAAAATAACAACTTATGTTGCATTCAACATGGCAATAGGCTCCCTTTATTCTCTGGGTTTGAAAGGAAAACACCAATGACTTGTTTGTAAGGTGGGTTGTACAACATTAGTATTAACGAAGAAAAAGAAGCTAAAATTGTATCGTCCACTCCTTTCCAGCACTTGTACCAAACATGGCTAATGTATCAAGTGTACCATTCACATTTTTTTGCTTTGGTACAAAAAAGATTCCACCATTAACTCTTGGCTTGCTGGGTTTTATTTTCTAGGTTTGTGGTTTTATCCTCTGGAGTTATTTACGGATATTATGCGCTTATATTAAAAATTGACGAAGAAGAATTTGGTGGACATGGAGCTCTACTTCAGGAGGGGCTCTTTGCTTCAGTATCGCTCTTTCTGGTATTTAACAAGTTTCCCAGAACTTTATGGCATTTTAAACAGAAGATCTGTCTGCTGAATGTTCGTTAATTAACTCAATATTTTCTTTTCTGTTGATCAGCTTGCGTGGATTCTAGTATACAGTTTGGCACATTTCTGACCGGCTACATTCACGACTCGGATCTGCTATCGTTTCTCTCCTTTAGCGAAAGGATGATTGATTTATTTAGTTTTAGATGTTACGAGGCTAAATCTGTGCCCTGTAGACGTGAGGAAGTTCTAAATCGAATTTTGTTATATTAGTTGCACTTTTTTAGTGGGCAAAACTAGTCTGCTGTCTTTATATTTTATCCATTGGAGTTTCATTTGTTTTACCTTACGTTTCTTCTCTTGTGCAAGTGAAATGCGGAAACGTTAATATATGCATAGTTCAACAAATGGCTGTGGTTGCCATGTAGATGAAGTTAATCCAAATTTCAAGGCTCCTCTATACGTCTCGCATACTGAAATTTCACAGATTTGGAATGAGATAATGACTATAAATGACGTGTTGGATCATTTATTAAATCACGTCAACTAAAAGCTTAAAATTGTTAAGAGATATTGGACAAATTTATGCTGGCTTAGTTTTGTTTACATTGACTAGAAATACCAGGCTCGTTGATCAACGATCATTGGCGGTTGCACTAAAATTATAAAATAATTGATACAGCCTACAGGACATGCATTGGAACTCCAATTTAAACATATTGGTCTATCCATAATCCATAGTTAACAAAATTTCATGTAAACATATTGGTCTCCATATTTTTCTGTATTGTTCTGTGTTTACCAAATTCTTCAATATAAGCTATCATCAGTCACAAGAACTCGCACCAGAATAGCTACAGCTTGCCAACCCAAAAGCTGGAGAAAAAAATTGGTGAATGTCTTCTATACACAAGGCTCTTGAAGAAAATGCTCAAGATCCATCTTATGCCCATCTTTGACGTCTACCCCTCTGTTTAATTAAGTATATGCGACCATATACCCATCGATTACCTGGTCTCGAAACTGATTTCTGTAATGACATCAGAGATACCAATCATTAAGAAGAAGAAGAAGCATTCCTCAAGCATCAGATGCTAGAAGTCCAAAGAAGAGTCACACTTGTATGTGCCGGCACTAAAACAACATTCTATGTTAACAACTATGCGAAAATTATAGAAACTCCAGCTTACTCATTCCTTCGAGAGTCGCCAAAAAATTCACATGAATTTCAATCTCAACTACCCTTACACGACAATGAAAAAGAACTGAAATGAAAACACAGGAAAAAGTACAGAGCTGCCTATGTCTCCAAAAAGTCTTAAGGAGTCACAATTAGAGGAGTCTAATGGCTAATTAATACTTTTTAATGAGTATGCTGATAAAGCGATAACATACATCTCATCTCCCAGTCCAAAAAGGGGGGGGGGGGGGGGGGGGGGGGGAGAAACGCATTTTCAGGCATTACGATGTGCCTAAACCTCATCCCCTTGCACAGCCATCCCTCTCATACTCTCTCTGTTGGGGAACAACCGCAAGGAAATGTCTTACTCCAGAGCCTGAAACACGGAACTTTAATTTTTATTTTTTATTTTTTAAGATTTTCGTTTCTTAAGGAAAAAAAAGAAAAACTTCATCGTAAATGTCAATTTCCCAGGAAGTGTTAAAGAGTGCAGAACTCTTTAGCACGTGATATTTATAATGACTCCATTTCTCACTCAAGTGTCTGCTCAGTGCTCCATGAATAGTTTCGTTTACCTGCTTTACATTGACTTAGAAACATGCATAAAGGAACTAGAAACAAACCAAATTCACGTCAACAAATTTCCTAAAATATTTCTGGAATGATTCTCAACTTAATGGCCCTTTCAGGTACTATTGAAAAATTAATGACATACACATACGAGTATCATTCCCGATTCCTGAAATGAAAAACATGTTATAATATAGCGTCGAAAATCAGAGTCAAGCTCCAAGTACCTCGACCTTGGTGTGAAATTCTAAGGAGCTCTCACATACATGACACTCCGCTCTATGAGGGGAACTATTGGACTGATCATGCCTAACAAATGCAAACACCTGCAAAAATAAAAAAAAAATGTAGCAGTAGCTCAAGATACAAGGATCATGCACCGAATAATACTGTTAGTCAGATGTGAGAAATAATAAATACCAACAATTCAAATAAAACAAAAGGGTTTCAAAATATGGCGGCTAATTTCCATCACTAACCTCTTCACTGCAATTAGGGCATGCTCCTTTTAACGCCACCAGGTTATTATTCCAAAGCCTTTGAAGTGCTCCAACTACATAAAATCTCCTAGTTAGAGGGCATATTTGAAGCATAACATACTATATATTTAATTCAATTCAGTTGTGCTTCTACATAAGATAATCAACAACCTTAAAGAAAACATGACGCTTATAATACAATGAGCTCATTACATGCACAGCATGACAGTCAAAAGAATATACTCGAAATCCAGTCTGTTATAATGTTATTGATGTTTAGAGTTATCATTTATCCCATCAAGCAATTGTGAACAACAATATCGTCATTACTAGGTATCATTCGAAAATTACCAGAACATATGAAAATCCCCTCCTGTGGCCCATGTAGAATCCTAGTTTATGATAGCAGTTACACGATTTACAAAAAGATACTTGAGTTGTTCTCAACTCACCAGACATTTTTGCCTTCAAAACTCTATTGCATCAATACACCTATGTACATATTAAAACAGCAGCAATAAATATTTTCAACAACCCCTAGACCCCCACACCCACTCCCACCACAAATGGAAGAACCTGGCACCCATGGTATAAATATAAAAACAACAAACATCAATTTCTCCTCTAAGATATGTTATATAAAGCATGTTCGGGAGAGCTTATTTAAGCTTATAAAATCACTTATAGAAGCAGAGAGAAAAAACTAAGGTCATAAGTAAAATAAGAAAGCTTATAAGCCCACCCAAACATGCTCTAACTAAGACCATCTTGCTCGCTTATTTAAAGGGAGCAACAATATTTTATGGGTTTTGCATGCCATTTCTCAGTATAGCCATTAATGTAAGTGGAAAAAGTAAAATGACACTAAGCCCATGTTTAGAAAATGTTGTTTATAATCAGTCAAACCACTTTTAATCGACAAATTTTGTGGGACCCACATGTACAACCCACTTATCCACACCTCATTTGTATCTATGTATAAACCATTTATAACATGTCCTTTTGAAATTTAAGAAGCATAATTAAACAGATCTTCCTGCATGTCGACTAGAGAGCATAAATAAAGATAATTCAGGGTAACAACAACATATAAGGTTCAAAACAGACAACAAACTCAACTTATACCGCGCTTACATGAATAAAAATATCATCAGGAATGAAAATTCACAAAGTGGACAAAACATGTTTGGGAGCATTTATAAGGAGCTATTTAGCACTCACAAATATGCTCAATAAACACTTCACGTATGATGGTACAGCTTAATTCTTGATTATGGAATTCTAGGTGGTAATTAAAGACACTCAACATCACTTTCATCTTCTAAAGATTTTAAATATATTACCTGAAGCTGATGCAATTGGGTAACCAACCACGAATCCCAATAATATTAAGAGAGTGCCGTTAAGCGTGGTAAGAAACTCTAAAACAGAAGCTTGACCATCATAAACAACTCCAGAATCAATTGCATCTTGATAAGCTCGACAAATGGTGTAGAGTATAGGCACAAGACATGCTGAAGAACCAAAACCAAGGACCAAGAACCATATGCTTGCTAAAGCAATAACCTGTGAAGGATCTTCCTGCCCTACATCCAAGTGCAGCAGGAAAAAAAACACTAATATAGTAATATGCTATTGTTCTAGGTAAAGTACTTTAGTCTACACAAAATCATTTCTAGCAGATATGGATATCATGCTACTCTTGAGAGGCCTAAACTGTACTAAACCGGGATCGACACAATTCCAATAAAAATTACAACAATAAAGATGCAGACCAATGGTGATCTATTTCCAATTGAGAGGCTCATAATGGTAAGTACATACATGTCTCAATCAATCGAACAATTAGACGGCTGATACACAAAATTCCAAAGATAACAAGTAATACTTGCAGTTGTACTCGTATCGATGTCAATAGTATTAGTAAGAGTTACATATATAACCACGGTGAAGTTTAGTAGTATATACTGATTTTTTTTTTTTTTTTCAAAACTCTACCCGTACCCATTCCTTTAAAACACATTATTGATGTAGTGAAAAACACTCGAAAAACCTTTGATTCGGGCTCAAAAATAACCAAACGAACACCAATCTACCAGCTCGACCCAACAATCCTCTACACCTTGGTTGCCTCCGTTTTACCCACTACGTTACCCTTCTTCTACTCCACAAATGACACAAAGGAGGTGGTGATGTGCAAGCCACAACGGGAGGAAGGAAAAGAGATAACAATGGTTGAATCTTGCTAAACAAAGCTCCAAACCCGGCTGTCCCTTTCTTTCTTTTCTCTTGGTTGCCCCCTCTCAACTCTCTCCTCTCTTGCACACAACACACACAAATGACTAGGGTTTCTACCATATAAATAGGCTAGGTTTAGGGTTTAAGTTTGGGTCAAGACTCACCTTAAATGGGCCAACACAAAACTCCAATTATAAATGGACTAATAATATTACTATCCAACCGAACCAAACTTAGGCCCTCCAATGTGTATTAATTGTTTTCGAGTCGAGCCGTAACCTTTTGGTGTCGATAAAATATCCGACATCGATTTTCATCATCGCCCGGATTATTGGGTATCAAAAAATCCAACAATTGAATAATAAATTTATTAGGACTGCTGAGTGGAAAGTATTCAGTTTCGTCAATTTGGTTGATTATTGAAGATTGCACTTGTAGAATGCATTCGGTGCGATTGTTCTTTTACATGCTTTGAAAAGAATTGTGAAATTAACATTTTATAAATGTTATCAAAGCTCAATTTTGCAAATTGACTAGGAACATGGAGCCATACTCGTTGAAACCTCGTTTGGTTCAAACTGTACAAGGTAATCTTTTGATACTATTAGTTTTAGGTCCTCTGCTCGATTAATAAGTCTAGTTAAAGGATCAAATTATACACAAAATCACTTAAGAAGATTTCAACCATTCAAACTCAGTCATTTCATGCATTGCTTGCCCTAATTTTTTTTTTTTTTTTTATTTCACATCATAATGAAGACTTTAAAATAGTGTGAGGCAAGATGAACACATTAACTCAGATACAGACAGATAATAAGCCAATACTTGAAACAAATTACCTCAGCATCAGCATAAGTAGATTGCCGTCTGAGACTGCATCGTGGGTATTTAACCACATACTTTGAACCATACCACCGCAACTTCAACTGTTACAAATGAATGGATAACGTTAAAATGAACAATTCTACACTAATATGAAGAACAAGAAAATTTACCTCGACTCTATCAAACATATCATCCACTATCAAAGGCTTCCCACTATAATACGCATCCCGTGCCTAACAATTAATAACAATCAATCAACAAAAATAAGTAAATAATTGAAAAGAACTAGGAAAACTATTATTGTAGATAGAAGAGTTTAGTTCAGTTAAATATTCTGCTTACCTGACGATAGAGCGCTTCGAGGGTTTCTTGGCTGGCGGTTTCGATGGGCCCAACAAATATGCAGGAGGGCCCTTCCGGAGGCCGACGGGTTACATAAGCAGTGACCGGGCTGGAAATGCAGTGGCTCCGAGTGGAGACCCGGTCCAAAAACGGGGCTCCGATGTAGGAAGCAGTTCTAGAAAGTTCAAATACGGAGGAGCCGATCACGTGAGGTGTCACCAGAGAGCGCACGGCGGCCATCAACTACTTTCCAAAACTAGTAACAATTAGTAATGATATACGCAATCGAAATCTTATTTGTTTGTGTGTGTGGAGTGTGCGTGAACTTGTGGCCACAAGAAATACAAATCTTTTAGGCTGTGATTTTATTTTTGCACATAAATATCTATCTGGCTGGCGGCGCGGGATTCCATTTTTTGCGGGAGAAATTGTGATTCGTGGTGGATACTTGAAACGGTTAGCCAATTTGACAATAAAACTTGTGACTGATTGATTGAGAATAAACACTTATCCTGTTTGGTATTTTCCCTTTAATGAGTTTTTTTAATAGAAAAAATGACCTTTGAAATGGTGACTTTTGGAACAATCGTATGATTAAAAAATTTTGAATTTATGTACAGAATAAAAAAAATTGTTTTGTTAGTTATCAAATATAGGTTAACCCTAAGGGATAGCTCAGTTGGTCAGACCTTAAGTTTGATCTCCAATGATCATCAGTTCAAGTCCCCTCAGGGCCATTGAAGTGACTATCCGACTATAAATTTCATGGTCTTGTGGGATTAATCGAGGTGCGCGAAAGCTGATCCGGATATCTACGGTCATTAAAAAAAAGTTATCAAACATAGGTTTAAGTTAAAATCATTAATTAATTTTAATTATAAATTTTATGGAAATCACAATTTTCATCAATTTTTATCAAAATTTACAAAGGAGTTACCCGAGTTCCATTTTTATTGAGAATAAATCTTGTAATATTGATTTTTTTGGAGAATGTGTATTGAAAAAGCAAGGTTTTTTTTTAAAAAAAAATTTACGTATAAAATTATTTTATTTGGAGAATATGTAATTGCAAATAAAAACGTGATAAAATTCTTTATATTTCCATAAAATTAAATCCTAATTATAATATATTAGAAATAGACCGTCCGAACCGGTAAAGCTTATCAAAATAAGGATGACCGATTGATTTTAAATTAATTTATTTGGAGGGCTAAAACTCATGTCTAACTTGACCAAATTAACTTTTCTTAAGTCGCGGCACATAGACAATCTTCAAAACAATCCCAATATTGACATCCTAATCATAGTTTTTTCATTAGTTAAATATTTAATTAACTGTAGTTCATTTTCACTTTGGTCCTCCAACTATTCAAAACTATAATTTTTAGTCCTTAAACCTTTTAAAATATTTCTAAAAATCGAGTTAAATATCTTGCAAAATAAAGTAAGCTACCATTAACTTGTACGATGGTTAGACATGACAATTTCATCGAATGACTTACTTAATGCCTACGAGAATGCTTAAATGTTAGAATTTTCACTTCGTACCAGTAATGAAAACAATATAAAAGATAAGAAGGAAAAAAGAAACTACTAAAAAAACACTAGCTAAAATTTCTTGTCGAGTTGAAAGGTCTCTATCTAAAATGTCCACAACCTCTTAATCCCCTTCGTGGCTCACCCTTTGTAATCGTAGACGAACAAAATATAAATAAAATTGAGGCAAGCTGTTGGGGCACGTGTCTAAAAGTATTAGGACATTACTATAATAAGATAAACATTTCAAATATTATTGTATAAATAATAGAGTTATTTAGGAAGGATCGAGAATAAACTTTTGAATATCAATTTAGTCTTATATATATCAGTTGAGTACTTCCATAAAATTTGTCCACAATTTTACCCGTTTTCCTGCTCGAAATCCAACTTCAACTTAATTGACACAATATAGGTATTTATGCTTCTAATTGATAGAAAACTATGGAATCTTGTGTATGGAATTATGAGTGTAAAAATGAGCTGAGAGCCCAAAAAAAAAAAGAAAAAAAGTCTTCAAAAAATAATGATTTTTCAGATTTCAGTGCCTACTCATCATGTGTAATTTGAACATGGATTATACTAAAGAAGATTCAAGAGCTGGAAGAAATTCAAAGAAAATCAAGAAACTCAAGCCTCTTGATTAAAGTGAGAGATTCAATGAATTCAATACAACTCAAAGCAAATTCATCTCGGGTTACGCATACAAACTCAAGCCTCTTGATTTTTCAGATTTCAGTGCCTACTCATCATGCATGAATATGTTAACAGAATGTCAAAAAGTGTGTGTGTTACCTCTAATACTTGATGAATAGGGTTGCACTCAAGGGCACACTGTAGAAAAATGGCAGGAGATATTGCCAAGAAGTGATGAACACTCGTTTCTTGACCCCTCTATAGTTTTTGTTCTAACTCTATGAAAACAAGCAACCGAAAAAACAACCATACTCACCCTATGCTCGTAAGGATTATGATTAATTAGAATTGATCTCCTACCCACAGTGAGCAGGAAATTATAATGCCCGCCACTGATGTGGCAACCATATACACGTTGTTATATCGAGGTGGACATTATATCTCCCACCCACTGTGGACAAGAGATCAGCTCTGTATGATTAATACTGTAAAAGGCCTTCATGGACCTCAAACAAGTTATTGACATAACACGCTTCAATTCATAACACAAGTAAAATAATTATGATTATACTAGGCCATAGACAAGATATTTCAACAGATATAGTTTTCAAATATCGTATTCCTTGATATGAATCATTTTAGCTCTGCTTCAAATTGTGGTTCTTTTGACAAGGAAAGTCTTGTGTTTTTGAGTCATATTGTGGGCTATAACGAGGCCTCAAGTGGAAGCTCTGCACCCGAAAAAGCTGGTTCTCTAATGAGCTAAATCAGATACAGACAACTGATGCCACAACATTTGTTAGACTGCCAAATAGTTTCTTACCAGTGGAGTTTTACATGACGACAAACAGGACTAGGGCGAGTCATCTAATTGTAACAGCCATAGCCGAAGCTAGTATGTGTGGTGATGACCTCGAAATCTATGATTGCCTTCTTGCCAAATTCCATTTCTTAGTAAGAATGGGTGACGGTATTTTGCCTAAATAGTAGACACAGGTAAGGAATAAGAGAATACTAAATATTCGAGCCATAGAATATCTACAAACTTTTGTTGATACACTAAGAGTGCCTAGGTGGCAGTGTTGATGTGACAAGAGATGACCGGCTTAATGACTGTGGATTACCACTTCAACCAGCTGAAACTAGCCTAAGTGCTTGGTGTGTTTAGGCCAATAAATATTGCTCCTTTACAAGCATATATCAGCTGAAGGGTATGCAAAATGGATTATTAATTGGACAAAGCACTCAAAGCTCATGCTGGTTTGTTTCAGCCGAGAATACTCGTGTTGCTTTTGATCTAAAGCATGCATGCATTGTTAGATCTCTCTTTGGATCGAATCATAAACTCAGAAGAGCTGTACTAGACTATGTCTGGGGTTTATCTACAATGGAACATCTTGACACCTCTGTAGCATATTGGCATGGACTGGCGTGGTTGATTTGGTTTTTGTTAAGGACACACTCCTTGCAAACTCTCATGTTCTTCGTGATGTCTTGGTTGCAAATGAAGTGGAAAACCTGTACAATGCCTTCAGAGATGCTTGCTCCCATCCAACTCTCCAGTTCTTCAGAACCATGGAACCAATTTCCAGAACTAGATTACTTGAAAGATAAAGATTTCCCATCATTAGTGCAGATGCACGGACCTTTCTTGCTAAGTTATGAATTAAGCTCCTTGTACAGAAAGCATTACAAATGTACAGGTGGCAACACTGCACTGCTGGTTGAACTATGTGTTTTGTCCAACATGCAATTAAATCTTGTCAAAAAAATTGTCAACCATTTCTGTACATAGTGGGATTGCTGGGCTATACATCACAGTGAATCTATTTATCCCTAAATTAAGCTTCTTGTAGAGATGAAATGTATAAAAAGCATTACAGAGGTGGCAACACTGCATTGGCAATCAAACTGCGTTTTTTGTCTAATGGCCAATTAAATCTCAACAGTTGGCAATCTGTCAAAGAAATTGTCAACCATTTCTGTAGCTCTACCTAGTTGAAGAACTGTTTATAATTCACAGTGACTATATACAGTCCAATCCTGAACTTATAATCGGTGACGCAATTCTTTCTTTGACAGTTTTCACAGGTTGTACGAGTATTGATGAAGAAAAAGCAATACGCAAAGCTACTTATAGAGACTTACATTAAATACATGGAGGCAGATATATTTATATAGGTTTAAAATTTTGGAATGTAAGTGTACAATTTCAAAGTTAAATGTACAACTGAATTATGAAAAGAAATTTAATTTAAAGAAAGGTGATAAACTGACAGACAGATGAGTAGAAATCATTCGTTCATTTCTTGGCAAAGAGGCCACCAAGCCCAAAACCACCATCACCGCCATTTTTCTTCTTTGGCGGAACTGCGACGGAGTTTTTGGTGGCGCCGCCATTCTTCTCTTCCACCTTCTTCAAGATTGGATCAGTCTCATAAAACTGGTCTTGTTTCTGCAAAGCCCCAATGATCCAATCTAGCGGTCCCTTCTCCTCACTGCCACCGCCGGAGGACTTCGCCGCCGTGGCTGCGGTTCTTACTCTTCTTTGGGTGGCGGCTATCGGAGTAAAGAATAAGTTCAAAGAAGCCATCTTGGTAGCCCTCAGCTCTGTTTTGTGTGCTAATACAATCTCCTATCGGCTGAATTAGAACTGTTATAAATCGTGCAAGAGAAATGCTTGTGTTTTGGGCACGCGCTCTCCACAAGTATATTATCTTCGTTTTTCTCTTTTTTTCTTTTCTTATTTTCATTTGCTGGAATTTTCATGGATAACAAAACTCATCCAATAAATGCTCATCTTGGAAAGATGAGGTTACAAGTTTGACACGTGGCAGAACTTCTCCCATGATTCATTAGACCACACATTTATTTACTCATGAATTAATCTACTTGTACAATAATGATTGACAACATTTATTGACAATGTTTGATGCGACAAAATCTGGATAGTTGATTTAAAAAACAGTTTTTGAAACTTTTGAAATAGATGAACATGATGATGTCAAATCATGATTGTCAACAAAAGTTGTCAATTATCATTGTACATGTAGCATGATTGATTTACTCATTTCATCCCATAGAAATATAATAATGCTATTTTGTAGTCGATCACTATCGCAATTGTCTCATGTGACATAAATATGACTGTTAGTGATTTGATGTATGAGACGATAAAAAACTATCACATTACTCCGTCAAATTACTTACCGTCACATGTATGTTTGCAATAGTGAGCGACTGCAAATAACATAATTAATAAAGATATGTTTGATTTCGTTTTTTGTCGGTCCTAAATTATATGCTATTTTTCTTATTAAAAGTATAGATTTTTTTTAATAGAAACAAGTCTTATTTTTGTGGGACGAAGAAAGTAACATTTTAGACATGACTCCAATATCAATATAGGCCTCACAATTATGAAAGTTGATCGATTTTTGTTGATTATAAATTTTAATTGGTGTCGTTACAGGCACGTAAAATGAGAGAAGCATTTTGGCAGTCTCCATCATCAAGTTCCTTCCCAACGTTGCCATATTTTATGATTGATGATGGCGTACATCTACATTGAAGGTGGTGATAAGAATCAGTATACAAAGGAGATGGAAATAAGAAATAAGCTTAAGAACGAAAAACATGCATCAGAGTTTTACTCGTGATTTTGCCTCTCCTCTTTATAGAACCTCATTTGGACACGTGTGGATATTTGCTCTTCGAATTTTGCCATTTTACACGGCGGAGTCAGGAATTCATCGTATGGTGGGCTAATTGGGTTGGAAAATATAAAAAATGGGCTATAACAATTTTTTTTTTACAACATTTGGGTGGACAATGGTAGGTTACAGCCCACCACTAGCTCCGCCCATGATTTTACATCGCATTTTGCCACCTTAGTTGGCAAAAAATCATTGAATGAAAAAATAGTTTTTTTTGTTTTTGTTTTTTTTAAGTGTTCAATAACAAAATGTCTTGTAACATTTTGTCAATGGAGATGTTCACAAAGCACGATTGTTGCTCTTATCTATTCCCGGCGTAAAATTGGACACGATGCCTATTGTCACGATATACATAATAATATTGTTGTCCCCAGGGTACATCTCCAAGTGGTAAAAGGGAAGGTGGAGAAATTCAGTTTTGTTTGAGACTGCCGCGTCAAGAGTTCGAATTCTAATATATGAAGTTGTCTCTTGGGTAAGTTTAAGAGCCCGTTTGATTCCCATTTTTATGGAAAAATGCATTTTAGAATAGTAAATTGATGGAAAATGTGTGGTTGAAAAATGAGGAAAATTTTTTGATTTACGTGAAATATTATTTTAATAAAGAATATGTGGTTGAAAAGAAGAGAGAGAAAAATGCATTTTCTTAAAAATGGGAATCAAACAGGCTATAAGTGTACAAGCAACCTTTCACTCTATACCTTTGAAGGCATAATCTGCGATTTATCTCATTCATCAATATCCAAGGCAAGGTAAGTGGGGACGTCAATAATGAAGCGTAATCCAAAAAAATAATGGTTGTTCAAATAAGGTCAATCGAGGCGGGAAAGAATAGGTCGTCCTACCTCAAATTTTCACTTATTAATAGCCCGGACTTAAATTGGCATGCATGACTAAGTCACTTCCCTACTACATATTAGCCATCAATCGACCGTCATACCCAATGTAAGTAAATGCTAGATGTTGACTTAATGGGAGTCATAAGCATCAATCATCTCATAAATAAGTCAATATTGGTATGTGGATCATTATTGGTCTAGTAAAAAAGGAAAATGCTAGGCGGACAGGGTCATGGATCGATAAAAAACAGGGATTTGAATTGGTGGCAGACGTGGCAACTTCTTGACACAAAGAGAGAGAGAGAGAGAGAGAGAGAGAGAGAGAGAGAAAGACCGGCAGGAAAAAAAAGAACTGGAAAGAAAAAGAAAATAATTTTTTTTTTGATGCGTGTGAGATTCGTTCGCAAGAATTTTTAATTCTAAATAACTTAAAAATACAAAAAAATTAACGAATTAGATATGAATTCTTTACATTCTAAGTAATTTTGTGTTTTTACTTTTTAATTTATAAGTTAAATATTTTATGTATTATTTGTGATCCAAATTAAAGAAGAGTCGTGTGAGTAATACCATAGGGTTTTATTATGTAGATCTATATAAAATCAACCATATGGCTAAATATGGAATGAGTATATTAATACACTCAATACAGATTTCATGCCAATATTTTCACAATTTAATATAAAGACAAGTATCCACATAACATAATTTTCTAGTGGGATAGAAATCTGATCGTCTCATTCTCATTTATGTCATACCCATTTTTAATCTTCACTTAGAATATTTAGTCATATAGAATGAGCATGTGTAGATCTACATAATAATACCCTATGATGTTACTCACACGACTCTTCTTTAATTTGGATCACAACACATAAAGAGTGTGTTTGATAGAGATTATTTGGGAAAAATGAATTTTGAAATAGTAATATGATGGGAAATGTGTGGTTGAAAAAGAAGGAAAAGTTATTGATGTGATAAAATATTATTTTATTGAAGAATGTGTGGTTGAAAATGAGTAGAAGAATGAGAATGAAAATGAAAATGGTGATCAAACGCGGCCAAAATATTTAACTTATGAATTAAAAGGTAAAAACACAAATTCACTTAGAATGTAAAGAAATTCATATCTAAATCGTTAATTTTTTTGTATTTTAAAGTTATTTAGGATTAAAAATTCTTACAAACGGATCTCAAACGCGTCGAAATTTATTTTATTTTCTTTTTCTTTCCTTTTCCCTTTGTTTTTTTCCTGCCGGTCTTTCTCTCTTCTCTTTCTCTCTCTCTCTCTCTCTGTCAGGAAGTTGCCACGTCTGCCACCAATTCAAATCCCTGTTTTTTATCGGTCCATGACCCTGTCGCCTAGCATTTTCCAAGTAAAAATCATAGTTTATCAGATCACTTTGTACGTTAAACAACTGAATCTTCATTTAAAAAAAAAAAAAAAAAACCTTCTTGTTTTAGTGCAGTAAATCAAAAAATAAGGTCATGCTAATAATTGGTAAATACCATATTTACCCTTTATTATTATTCTTCAAACGATCACTATCTTGCTAATAATTTTTAGCAGTTCATTAATGTTTTAGATTGAGTTCTAATAATTTTTTTAAAAAAATTATTAGTCAATTTCCAAAAAGAAAAAAAATATATAGAAAACAATAGGCTTCAACATTAACCTTAATTAAGACCTCTAGAAATTGGTCATCTACTTTCAAAGATTAATTTTGCTTTTACTTAAAATTCTATATAGCTGAATCCAATGTAATAATTTCATAGTAAACATAGCCTTATGCCATGTTTGATTGGGGTAGATTTTTCATGGAAAATGAAAAATAATTTTTATTTCCCACAAATGTCATGTTTGAAGGCACTTTTTTTTTTTCTAGGAATTTATTTTCCTCCTTTGGCCTCACGTGACTGATTTGCTTGATTTTTGTGGAAATTGTTTTCCCACCCTTTTGGTGGTAATCTGTTTTCCATCTTCTTCTTCTTTTTTGCTTGTTTTGGTAATTGAAATAAATTTTATCCCCAATTGTAAAATTTTTTATCTCTTTAATTGATAATTTCTATGAAAAACAAAGTAAAATGTACACCAATTTTATTTATTTTTTAATTTTTTGACGATCCAAACAAATTCTATCTCCAATTAAAAGTTATTTTATCCCTTTAATTGACAAATTTTATGAAAAAGAAAGTCAAACGCACACCAAACTTTCAACATTTTTCAGGTAAAAAAATTATATCAATTAATTACAATTCTCAGTAAAACAAATTTTAGGCAATTTAATTTTCTATAATTCGTTTTCTTTCCACCCAAATTCCATATTTATAATCAAACAGACTCTTAATGTAAAAAAATAATAAGAAATTCCAAACATTCCCTTTCGCATTCAGTTTGAATATTTCAGCCAAATATATATATGCTTTTCATTGACGTGAATTACTTTACTTATTTAGTTCAAAAATTATGTTATGGGGACTGGGGACATCAGTGTGTTACTGTGTTTTGATTAACACGCGCAAATAATAAGAAGTAGTTGAACTAGTCTAAGTTTGACATCATGGAAATTGATTTATAGTTGAACAAGAGACACCAGTTTCTTTTAGCATTTAAGCTTCTTCCTACTATTCTGAAATTTCGGTTCTCAAATACAAAGAAAAGATTCGATCTAGAGCTAAAGATCGTAGTTCATGAATGAGAAAGTCAGAAGATTTGAGCAGCTTGCGGATGAAGAAAATGGCCAGTCCTCTCATCATTCGCCGTGGCCAAATTAGAATACAGAGTCCTAATTTGGATGACTTCATAATCGGAAAGTACAATAATCAGAAGCATCGGAAGTCCTTTTCTGGGTTAAATGATTCCATTAAAACTGCAGCAAGAAAAGTGGGATGTTTTTTTTCTGCATTTTTATCTTGGGAAAAGAAGGAAAAACTCCACTGGAGATCAAGTTGTATCAATTAAAACTCACCGGCAGAGCGAAGAAATTTCATGTAAGTTCACCCGACATCTCTACTCGATAAATAAATTTCTCTATATATCTTCTATAAAACAGCCCAATATTGATAATTGAGTTATCTGGCTTTAAAAATAAATAAAATTTCTCTATATATCTTCAGATCAGCATCTGTACTAGTCTCTGCTAAGTCATCATGTAACTGGATTTTATATCAAATGTTATTCTGGTGAATTGTTCAGCTACAAGTCAGAGGAGGGATTCATCAAGACAAAGGCGTTCCAGTTCTTATGCACCTTCAGAGATTGAAAAAGGCCATCAAAGAATCAAATTATCGTTCGAAGGAATATATAAAGCCACCAGAAATTTCTCCCCAGCAAATAAAATCGGGGAGGGAGGGTTCGGAAATGTTTACAAGGGGCAACTCGAGAATGGACTCACTGTCGCCATAAAACGTGCTAAAGTGGTGAGAAATGTTTACGATGTAGCATGTTTGGTCCATTAAACGAGACATGTGGAATTTAGTTAAAAAATTACATAACAAATGTTATGTTTTGACAGGATAAATATGGCCTGGATTTGTCAAAGGAGTTCAAAAATGAAATTCTTGCCTTATCAAAGATTGAGCATCTAAATTTAGTAAGGTTTTATGGGTATTTGGAGCATCCAACAGAGAGGATTATAGTTGTAGAGTATGTGAGCAATGGAACACTTCGAGAACATTTGGACGGTAGGTCTAATGATACCTTAAAATTTTACTTCAATGGAAGTTCTTAGCTTCCTGGTATATCCATTACTCTGATTCTGTGAAGTGGACAAAACTCGATATAATTTTGTACAGCATGTGTATGGCCAAGCCAAGAAAAGATTAAGAGAGACGCTACATGTACAGGGAAAAATGTCAGAATTTCATTGGACTTTGCACAAAAAACAGATTTAAAACAACCAATCAAAATCCACCACATCAGCAACTGACAATTTCCCCAGTACAAACAGCTTTATACAAGATTAATATCTTGGTTGAGTGGTCTCCGTTGGAGAATATACCTTAAATCACCTCATAACACTTGGATAAAAAATAGATTATTCTATCAACTCACAATTTTGTGGTGCAGGGAAACGAGGAAATGAGCTTGAAATCGCAGAACGTTTGGACATTGCTACTGATATAGCTCATGCAATCACCTATCTACACACATACACAGGCAAGCTGATAAGTTTTAATCATCACAGAGAATGTTTTGTACATTGGATTGGGCAAGATGTGCAAGAACAACATATAAATATTGTCCAATAAGTTTGTATTATTTCAAAAATTCGAATAGAAGAGAGCCAGTTTATGGGGAATAAGAAGTAATTTCGCGTCTCCAATTGTGTCCAGTTATATCAAATCCATAACATCAGATATATCAATAAAGTCGATTGATCTATTTACATTACAGATCCTCCAATCATCCACCGAGACATAAAAGCTTCAAACATACTCATCACAGATAAACTACGTGCAAAAGTGGGGGACTTTGGGTTCGCGAGGTTAGGTGTTGAAGATCCTGGGGTCACTCACATTTCCACACAGGTAAAAGGAACTGCTGGTTATTTGGATCCTGAATACGCCAGGACATATCAGCTTACTGAAAAGAGTGATGTTTACTCCTTCGGCGTATTACTTGTGGAGATAGTCACAGGAAGACATCCCATTGACTCAAAGAGAAGCCCAGATGAGAGGATCACCACAAGATGGGTAAGTTTATGGAATTACCACCAAACTCACTGCTTCTGAACATGAATTATAGAAGAAAATAAGATTCGTGAATACCGTTAAGAAATAAATCCGACATTGAATAAAGATGAAAATATAGACAATTTTATAAGGACTTGGACTATTCTTGATAAGATTGACATTTTAAGATGGAACTTCAAGTCTTAATATCCATTAAGCTCCAACGAGCGATTCGACCCGATTAAAACTCAAAAATGAGCATACGGATTTCAAAAATGAATTTGCTTAAGGAATAAATTCCACATCAAATAAAGATGAAAATATAGACCAAATTATAAGAATTTGGACAATTGTACAAGATTCATGCATGATCGATTATCTTGGTTCATAAAGCTGCAGTGTGTTAATTTCTGTTCAGGCATTGAAGAGATTAAAGGGTGGGGAAGCCGTTGGAGCAATGGATCCAAGATTGAGAAGAAGTGGAGGATCAATTCAGGCAGTTGAAAAGGTGCTGAAACTAGCTCGGCAATGCCTTGCTTCTTCAAGACAATCAAGACCCTCTATGAGGGAATGTGCAGAGGTATTGTGGGGAATTCGAAAAGAGTTTAGGGAAATCAGTAGCCTTCCAAGTGCTGCTTCTTTCCACTCTGGAAATCTCATTGAAACACGCCATACAAAGAGTCTACAGAATTTGTTTGGGATTGAAGGTAGTGACAGCTTAATATTTGTTTCTCAATGAGCATGCGTGTGTATCATGAATAAGTCGACATTATTTGTTCTGGATCGAATCATAGATTCATAATTCATAAATATATCATACATCAGCATCCTTCGCCTTTAAATGTAGCGGGATTCTTTTCCAGATAACTGCAGATTAAACGGCATGTTTATTTTAATTTTTTTTCTTCCTCAGTACAGCCAAATCCCATCCAATCCTAGATTCATACACGCTGTTAGTTTTGGTGCAAAATTTGTCTTGGGTGACACATGTTGGTGGACCTAACCCAAATGCTTTATTTGGATAGAATAATTCCATATGTATAGGGAATTATTGATGGAAATGGTATAGATGCTGCATTGGCAGCACCGGTATTATGTATTTTTTGTGTTTGTTGTGTCAAAAATCGATGAAAAACTGTCAAATGTCTTTCAGTAAAAATTCTGTCAAATTTTTTCTATATTTGTAGCAAAATTGATTTGGATAGGAGTGGGTGAGTGAAATGAAGAAGTGGAGAGTATGATCATTCTATTTTTATTTTTTCTCTCTTATAAAATTATGCCCGTTTGGTAGATATCAAAATCAATTTTTTAGTAATTTTTGACAAAAGTTGATAAAATAAGTAGTTGAAAAGTTGTAAAGGTTTATATTAATTGTTGATTTTGACTTAAGGGTAAATGGGGCAGTTTAAGTGATACCAAAAAGAATGGTTCAGGACGTGAATGCTCCTTTTCATAGCCCGGGAACCAAAGTGCAACACGTGTCAAAGGTTGGGGACCTCTGCTGATAAATATAAACAGGAGATGGACGTGTTCTTGCTTACCAAAACTTAAAAATCAGATTCTATAGTTTAAACTTCCACTTCTTGACCTGTAATGAAGATAAATGAGGTTAATCAGATAACCAATGAAGTTGATTTAATCTGGCTGCATCTCCAGGGTTGGAAAGGGAAAAAGGGGCTAATACAATTAACATTTTTTTTTTTTTGAAAACACAATTAACATATTTAAAACCAAACCTTTTAAACTAGAAATTAGAAAGTGATATTTTCATTCTGCAGTGTAAGGAAGCCATTTTAGAAAAATTCGCCATTTAGTGTTAGAATTCCAAGTACAGCTGCAGCTGGGAACAGACTTGGAAATGCAGGATATGCAACTTGAATAATCCTCAGCCTTGTCCATGAACTTAACTACTTTTTATCCTAAATCTTCAAAAGTAAGTTTGCACAATTGGAAACAATTTGTCACTTGTACAGTAGTTCAAATCACTCATTTGATTTCCACAAAAACCCAACCCACCAAACCAGAATCCTGAACTTTTAGCAGCCAAATACAAACCTGAAGACTAAGTTCCCTGAATGCTCCATAGAAAACTCCATATGGTCGAAGCAATTAGGAAAAGAACGAGGGAACCAATGCTGCCGAATAACACGGAGGAAAAAAGACCAATTGAAATAGACGAACTATGAAAATGTTCAGCAGTGTCTCCAGTCATCACCAACATAAACAGCTTGATCTCCAAGCTCTTCTTCAATTCTAAGCAACTGCAGATTAATTTTTGTTAGTTTTACATTTAACCCTGTTAAAGAAAGCACATGTTGAGAAAGCAAAGAACAAAATTTGCAGTTTATACTGCGAATGAGCATATATAATCATCCTTGTTCAGAAATTTGAAAAGGGGCACTAGGAAAACAAATAGAGATACAATGTTCAGTTACGCCGTGGGTACTAATTTCACATTCAGTTATATGCTTATCTACTTAGTGTTATATAAAGTTTACGAAAAAAATCCGAAGAAACTGAGTTGAATCAACAGGAGTGCAAGAGACATTATCCAAATTCTCTCTCCATGGAATCAATTTCTAAGAGCTAGTTGTCAGAATCACCACTTATGACTAAGTTTGAGGCTATGAAGCATATATGAAGACATATTCCACACACAAGCTAGCAAATAATTTTTCAATTTCCAAGTGGAGTCACAAATAGGAGTAAAAAAGTGTGACAGGACATGCAGATTGATACTAAAGATAATATTTAATTTCCTTATTGTTGTAATTTTTTGCTTCATAACATTATTACTGATTGATTTAGAATTTTTGCAGGTGAAATCTTGTGATAAGAAGTGGTTATTTGTGGTGTTATCAAAACTTAAGTTGTACTTTGTATTACCACAGCCAACGAAATGAAGGGATACATCAAAAAGTGCACATAATAGATATAAGACAACTTCGACATGTTCATTCAACTTTTCTAATATTATTTTGATTTTTTATATTCCAAAATTTATAAAATGGAGTTTGTCAAGGCATAAACATGTCAGATACATGTCTGAGACGTGTTGAAGGTCATGTCCCTCGCGTATCAAATTCTAAAAATATATATATAATAAAACAGGATATGCCATGTAGCGCTTGTAGGACCCCTTGAGTATTATCCCCTCACAAGATTCAGATTTTGAAAAATATAAATTACAAATTAGGGAACTAAAATGTAAGATATAAACCTGATTGTACTTCGCTAGCCTCTCTCCACGGCAAGGTGCACCAGCTTTAATCTGACCACTGGCAAGACCAACAGACAAATCAGCCAAGAAAGAATCTTCAGTCTCTCCACTTCTTTGAGATATCACCACACCCCAGTTGGCATCCTTTGCTAACTTGACCACTTCGATGGCCTCGGTCACAGTCCCCGCCTGATTAATCTGAATTCCAGTTCTTCCATTACAGATAGAATAGAAACGCACTTTATATAGAATAAACAGTATGCTGAAATTGTTATAAAGCTTGTAGAAAATGTATAGCAACAATTGTGACTCTTAACGAATAATCTACACTACTTGAAACAAGTACAGATCATGACCTGCAGAAGTAAACAGAAAACCAGCAAGCTGTGTCAATTTAAGCAACAACAAGAGAAAACCCAATTACATTATAAATTTGTTTGTTGAGTCATCCTATGCCATAAGCAGAAGTGCGAAAAGTAATCATGTAGCAATTGGATTAGCAAACAAAGGTGTTCAAGTAGGAGTAGACATCTGTTTCCATCATAGCTTAAGAAGTGCTTTTCAGGTTTCCAGTGTTGGTCAGTAAAATAGGGTATTTTGTGCAGTTACTCCAAAATGCTGCTTACATAAGAATATTGAATCTAGTCAAAACGTTAAATCCAGCTTAAAGAACAAATGGAACAAACAATATTAAAAATTAATTAGTAAAATGTCCTCCATTAGTTTTTGCTTTCACTTATTATCATTACATAGAAATACATCTGGAATTAGCAGGATGCGGTAAAAAATGAATCCACTTCACTCAGTCAGTATTTGAATTGCAAGCCTACAGTTCATGTATACATAAGCAGGTACCTTTAGATCAAGAGCATTGCAAGTTGCCTCCTGCACAGCTCTCTCTACTCGTTTAGGATTTGACATCAACAAGTCATCTCCCACAACCTGCAATTGGAAGCGTTCTAAAAAGTTAACAGAGCAGTATTATGACAGGACCCAGATCAATTTACATTTACTGAAATTGTTAATCAATAACAGGAAGACAAATTGTATCTATAATTTGTATATATTGAACTGAATTAAATGAAAATGAACTACAAAATCCTAGGCATTCGAGAGGCTTGGACTCCCCCAAAACCAACCCTTAATTTCTGCTTGGATGAAAATGAAACTACCCTCCCCTATTTATACTGAGAAGAGTAAAATTCATTCTACTACCTTCCCATATTACCACCCCTCCCCTACTTTACCTAACCAACTAGTAACCTATCAGATTACTGAAGAATGCACATGCCTGGGTATGTGTTTGAAGGGGGGAGGGTGGTCAATTGGCTGAAATTTTGTTGTTTCTCTACTACTTGAGGTGATTCATCACCCAAACCTAAAATGTTTTTTTCCCCCAACAAATTTAACAAACTCAATACATCAAGTGCAAGACATTGACAAGTGGATGACATTAGCATCTTTCAAGTACCGTTGATATTCTGTTTTTCCTTAGCAGAGTTATCGAATGAAGACAAAGTCTATCCTACCACAATTATTTCTTTCAATTTGTTTTGAGCAGACAGCTTAAAGTTCCCAAGAGTTCATTTTAATTAGAGGTTATTCTTGAACTGGAGTTGCAGCTAGCAATACACTCCCAGCCTCATCTGGTGATCATTCTGTGGGAGAATCTTCAGTAGGGCGGAAGTTGCAAGTAAAAAGTCATCAATAAGAGTGTTAGGCAAACCTGGCATATTCCAAGACCAGAAAAATTCTTGACATGTTCCCAATCCTCCTTGTCAAATGGATCTTCAATTGATACAACAGGGTATTCTACCAGAGTTCCCAGATATTGGGAGGAGAAATGAGCAATTGGAATACAAGGGGAAAAAAAATCAATTTCCTCAGGCCACCAGCTTTTGCATTCAAGGACGGTGAAAGAACTAACAAAGAAATATAATTAGCAATTAAGATACCTTCGCAGAGTTCTTTGTACATATCAATCATATCCGCTCCTGACTTGAAATTTTGACCTGATTTATTTGGAGATTTATGATCCAAATCATACTTAGTACCTAAATAAGCGAACAAAACAATCAGTTCCTCTAGAACAGATGAGAAGATAATAAATTGAAGTACACAGAGATGAGATAAATTGAGACACTTAAAGTTGGACGAAGAACATGATCCCTTCAAACGGGGTGGGAACGACGGCTCAAGTGACCCAGCTGACATCATAGACACCCTTAAATAGGAACATATTTCAAGGCAACAGGCAATTCCTCTACACTTCAAAGAATAATAAAAAAATTATCAACTGGAAGTAAATGTTGGGTACACTGAGGTTACAACTCAAATTCACCACATAACCAATTTCATAAGTTAAGAAATAACACTTAGAATATACATAAACCCAGTCAATAAGTAAAACTCAGCCAAGTAATTTTATATATCTATAGACCCAAAAATGCCTGAAGCTTATGAAACATATACAAAAGAAAAATCTTTAATATCACTGCCCTATGTTTTAATTATCCACACAGTCCAGAAACATTGTTGCTTGGAAAAAAGCACCAGTGATCCTAATCAAGTTCAGAAAATGTTTAGTCTCCATTGCTCCCATGTCTGTCTCACCGTCTCTTGCCTGGTCATGAATTCAGTTTGTCATTTATGCTGATCAAGATTTCATGGTAACATGATCCTTTATGGCATTGAAGCTGATACTTTCAGGTAGCTTTATTCTAAAAATGGAGAAGTCAGAGGATGATATTTAAGTTGGAAACAGCTCCATTGCCGTATTTAATGAATGCTCACACATGCACAAGATAGCAAGCTTCACTGCAACAAAGCTCCCTGCAGAGCCTTTATTTCATATCTAGAAATCATTCCATCTATTTCATAATCATTAACATTCTCAAGCCATTTTCCTGGATAGAGATGAAGACATTGAGAAACCAGATGGCATAATTGGAATTTAATCACAGTATTGTAACTTCATTATATCTATTTTTCAGAAGATTCTGTCTCAACCTCATCAAAAATTCCTAATTTCAGAAAGTCAACCTTCACCTATCCCAATTTTGTTTAAGCCATTAAAATGAGCCAACAATTATAATACATGACTACACTTCAATATAAAGAACATGGAATTCAGGAAATGTTAGTCAATGTTTATGTTATTGATAGGAATGTAAAATGCATATTTTTCCCTCCCTATTTTATGTGCTCGTATGATTATTTTGTGCCAAAATTATTAATCTCATATTTTAATTTAGGTGGCAATTTAATGGAGATGGCGTAATTTGGAAGAAATAGGTGAAAAAGAACCAAAGTGAAAGGAAATGAAAGTTCAAGGAATAAAGTGCAAATATTCAAAAGTTGTGTCAAACCACACGATGAAGATTTGAGAAACCTATGAGTCAATTGGTTGAAAAAAGATGTCAAAAGGATGAAATATCGTCAAAATATGATCACATCAATTTCTAATCAAAAAGTTCTACGTCGATTTTTAGCCTCATATTGAGACCCTTTTTGACATGGTAAACGATCAAATTGGAAGATGAAATCTTAAGCAAAGTTGTAGCCCTTTAAGTTATCTTTTCAATGCACTTTGAATCACTTCAATCAGATATCGGTAGAGAAATATATGATCAAAATACTGAAAACTGTCCGGCAGAGAAAAATTATACAATGCGCACACATAAGCCTATAGACCTTGCGTACGCAAGGTCGCAATATTCCCAATCTGAAGCCAATTTATGTGCATTGTGCGTACGCACTAATAGTTTCCTAGTTTTCTAATTTCATTCAATCACTTATGGAAACAAATCCCTTGGCACTTTAAAAACCCTAGAATCGTCCTAGAACGCCCCAGAACATATACTAACCTATTTTCTCTCTTTTTGTGCTTAGATCTATGATGTGTAACTAATTCTTGCTATTTGGTCGAAGGAAACGGAAGCCTTGGAATTATTATAACTGTGAAATCCATTTTATTTTATTGTTTAATTCATATTTTTAGTATTGAATGTTCTTCTGCGCGTAATTATATGATTGTCATGCTTGCTTGCTAAAAAGGCCTATTAGTTTTTCATGTGTTGCAATTTATAGCTAAGTTAAATATCAAATCCGTAATTGTTTGATTTCTTTAACTTGTGAAGTAACTAGGATTTAATGATTTTCTGCGATAGAGGTTATTGAATCTTAAGAAAAATGTTTGAATAGATTGAATGCAACCATTGGTGCTTGTGTTATCTAGTTCATCAATTTCTCTATTATGTAAAGATGTGATAGGCCCCCTATCCGGTTCACCTATGCAAGAAGAATGAAGGGCAATGACACAATGGTTCTGCCAAGTTAGTTGAGTTAGTTAGCAAGGGGGGTAAAAATGTAATATTCTGTGATAGGAGTTGCTAATAAATAGGAAGGAAAATGCAACGGGTAGAGCAGGCATATTTTCTAATTTTATGTTAAGAAAGAGGGGAGAGACAGGGCCTCTTTAATAGCCTTGATTTTGTGTTCACTCCGATGAATCGTCTTATATTTTCATTGAATAAATTCTTCATTTGGATTCTATCAGATGTTATTAAATTGAACCTTGAGTGCTGATATGGGGTTATTTAATAATTAGGATTAATTAGAACGCTGATTTCTAACTAACTAAAATTAAGGAGAAATAGGAATTTATTACAACGGTAAATATTAAAAATGTGGATTGATTTTTATTCGTGAATTGATGATCGATTATAAATCTCCAACTGTGGAAGTTGACTTAGATCAATGTTCGTTAATTTACATTGCTATTGTTTATAAGATTGATTTCATTACAAACAAAACCTCCACGTCTCGTTAATATAACATAAATAGTAAACTAAACACTCTTCGTGAGATCGACCCTTCCATTATTACATTAGTTTTTAGAAGTAAAGGTATTATTTTTGGGGGCCTACGACAGCACACCAACTATCGACTTGAGATGGGGAAATATAAGATCATCAAACATACATCATAATTCCATTTCAATGTCTGAATTGTGAATCAAGAACATAACGTAGAAGCATGAACTGACATGGTATGAAAGAGTTTTAGCATCAACTGACACGGTGTAAAAGAGTCTTAGTGTTTTATTAATAATTAAGAAATAATAATATTTTAGAACAGCTAGCAATAGTTTTGTAATCATAGCCAAAATGCAGGCCTGGGTTGCGTGGTTTGATAATTGTTTGGGAGTTTTTGACAATCATAAATTTCAAGAGTTTTTCTAGAGAAGGAAACTTATTTGTGGGATTCTGATACTTTCCCAGTGTTTCTTAACTCATGATACTAGAAAAACAAACAGATTTTTTTAAGGGTGTCGCACGTCCAAGGATGAAGTACATCACCTATGCAAAACTCAGTAGCGGCAACATTTATTGCCATCTTTATTTTGTCATTATAGCCTGCTCTGTCAATGGCCTCCTTTACAAGATCCAAGCCTTCTCTAAAGCTGCAGATGCTGACAATCAGGACCGCCAATTTGGTTCAACAGAAGAAACCAAATGAAGAAAAGCTTGCCTGGAAATATTTGGAGCATAACCACCATCTTCCCCAACATTACATCCATGTGTGCCATATTTTTCTGTAATTACAGCCTGCCTTTTTACAAGCAAAGATGGAAACACACAAGTTAACATAAGGAACTGGAATACACAAAATCCATTATTCAGTCAAAGAGGTTCATCCAACAATTTCAAGATGTATGTGACAAATTAAAGCAGCAAACCATGAGTTGACTTAAATATGAAAAAATCTCACAAGGATGTCTTTCTAAAACACGTCAAATTGAACGCCACCATGGTCAGCCGAAAAGAAAGAGAGCGTCATTTCTCAAGGTTTCATCATGCATATTTGCATTAAGCATAAAAGCAAACAAAACCTATTTATGGATGAGATACATGCTAGCAATGCTGCCGTAATTATGATCATATTTCTTTTCCGTAATTTTGAATTGACAGAAAATATCAAATTTATGCTTCCCAAGAACTAGAGGGGACGTACTGTTGAAAGGATCATTAAGTATTTATAGACGTGAATGAAATGAATTATATTATAATCAGCAATTGAATGGATATAAAGCGATAAAACACAGGCAAGGACTCTTTCATAGTGCCCCCTCCTGGTTGGATGAAGTCACCTTTAAATGATGATAAGTTTCAGCACCAATTTGCAATGCCTCATCAAATTTTCTGGCTCCAACAGGGAGAATCATAATTTCCTGATAACATTTTAGTGGTGATTGTCAGTTATATTAAACAACTATCACTATTAGAGGAAAGAAAAAGAGAGTAAAGATAATAAAAAATTTGAAGAAGCAAACTGCAAAGAACACACAATTGGGGAGAAGTGTGGTGAATGTATGAGGAATAGGAGGACAGAAATAGAATAAATTACCCACATACAGTGAATTCGGCCTAGTATAAGCCTAGAGTATATACATAAATATTAATTCGACCATGGAAGGAGAGAGAGAAGGGTCATGCTCCACAAACAACACTCTTTTCCCAGTCAGTAAAGACTAGTTTGCTTCTAAAGATGTCAACTAAACAATGTGCAGATTAGAATCAAATGAGAGACTTCCTGTCAACTTATTTATGTATAATTACCCCCATTGTATTCAGTTAGTAAAGAGTCTAAAGACTAGTTTGCTTCTAAAGATGTCAACTAAACAATGTGCAGATTAGAGTCAAATGAGAAACTTCCTGTCAACTTGTTTATGTATAATTACCCCCACTGTATTCTGTTGAGATTATTATAGATGAGTCTCAGAATTGATTATCAACAAGGTAATAAGTGATACATACTGTTATGCTGTTTGGCACAGTTTCAAAATTTTGATTTCAAACTGCTATAACTTATTTGTGACTAAAGACATAAAAGCTCATTATCAGTGATCAAAGATTATTAGATGGTAAATCATATGCTTTTAAATAAATAATTCCCAACAACAAAACCAAAAAACCAAGTGTTCACAGACTGACTTTTGCAGAAATAATTTATGCAACCCATTTTTTGGTAATTGGTTCCAATAATCTGAGAGAAGTGGGATCAGGCCAGTATTATCTAATTTATTAAGATAATCTTTAATAGTGAGTAATATGACAGGTTATAATGACAGCTTTTGCTTAGTTGCTAATTTTCTTTTCTGGATATATCCAGTCAGAGTATCTGGTCATTCCGTACTAAACAGTTTGGGGTTATCCAATTGCCATTTTTGACCATCGACTAATAAACAGGAATGATACACTATCTTGAATGTATAAACTGTTCAAATAACAATGGAGTAATCGCCACTACATAATTTGTGAGAAAAAAATCATTCACAAGGATCACCCATCTGGTTGTTTGATTAATATGAGATAAACTACTTCAAAGTAAACAGCAAATGAAATGGGTAAGGTTAACCCAAATGCACCTTACCTGAATTGCCAGACTGTTCCCAGCATATTTCCCACCATTGATGAGAGTGAAGGCAGGGACAGGAAGATTAAAATTGGTTTTGCCTGCCAGAACAGCAATGTGTTTGTAGAGTGGAACCTGGAGATGAACTTTCACTCAGATTTAAGATAATTTTTAATGTCATTCAAAGTGGCATCGTTAAGATTTAAGGTGGACTTACCTCTTTTTCAGCTGCTCCAGCTTTGCAAGCAGCAATTGAGACTGCTAAAATTGCATTTACCCCAAGTTCACTCTGTAAATGGTAAACTAGAAATGAATATAGAAAATCCAATCTATTTAAGTGCGATGCCATTTATACAAATAGATTTCATGTAGTGAAATGAATGCTAATACAAGCACAGGTGCCCACACGTGCACAGATGCAGCATAAATCGAAAACAACTTGATGCTTCGATCGAAGAACAATAAGCTACCTTCTTCTCTGTCTTGTCCAAGTCAATCATGACTTGATCAATTTGAGATTGGAGAGTTGGATCCATGCCGATTAAAGCTTCAGATATTTTCTCATTGATATTCTTTACAGCCCTACTCACACCATTTCCAAGATATGTTCCCTTGTCTCCATCTCTCAATTCCATAGCCTCATACCTGGGTATAAAAACATAATGTGAAGTTATACCCCTCAGCCTGGACGTCAAAAATTCAATTACCTTCAAGATCTAGCATCTGACAAAATGCTTTTGAATTGTGTAAGAATTAAGGTCACAGATATGATGTCACCATACTGGAAAAATCTTCATTTGTATGGTTAACACAATGATGTAGTCCTACGTATGAAATAATTTAACATGAATTAAATCATTTTCTGATCTCAAATCTCTTTAAAAAAAAATCAATGATTAAAGAAATCAATGCTGTAACTGAGATCAACAAGCTGCAATAGATTCAAGGTAACAACCTATGATTTTTTTATTTCGCGCTAATAGCTCACACAGGCACCAAGAAAATCAATCAAAAGCATTTGCCAAATAAGATGGTTTTAAAACAACAGACAAAATTATTGCTCTGAGTTTCCATGACAATAACAATATCCACTCCATAAACAGGCACAACTACACCTATAGAACACAGCAGACAGGTCAACCACCAAACACTCCTCGTTCTATGTTTGCCAAAAGAAAATTTGGATTTTGAAGCTAGAATTCCATTCAAGAACAACTGAAATCTGAAGCTCTAGTTTTAGTTTTACAAATTCAAGGACCTATTCCCATGACTGTCCTTAGTATTTACGCAATTGAAATTGAAACTATCCTTCAATAGTTTATCGATGGTGTTCAATAGAAGCTTTTGTAACAAACTTTTGTGCATTTCACCAGACTCTGATGATTTCTCCATTTTATAACCATAGATTTAACAACAACAAAATCATATTCAAATTTCTATGTTTGAAAAAGAACATCGAATATGCATGAAACAATACTTCCAAATTCGTCTATTTTCTTTTTTCCTTTTTTTTTTTTGGCGTCCAGTAATTTAACTATAACAGTTTTCCACTTCATTTTATCAATTACGCCAACAGTATACCAAATTCTGACAATTAATTACTCAACAAAATAGGCCAAAATGATTCGATATAAATTCTTGTCAATAAAAAGTGACAAAAATTATACATTCCAAAAGAGGTGCCGCCGGGGGCAGCACCGCGGAAGACCCCTTTGTTGGTGTACAAATCAACTTCAACAGTGGGAATTCCTCTGCTATCGAGAATTTGCCTGGCTTTGACCTTGGTAATTGCAGACGACACAGATTTTCTCATGTGATTGGAGATAAATAGAACTGGATCCGGTGTCTTAGCCCTAACCGCCGCATTTACGGCATCCTCTATTTTCCGAGATAGCATGTGCTTGTCCAGATAGTCCTGCACTGACATACTTTTCGATTACTTTTACTTTTCTAACTTCCGCTGCTACTGTAGGATCAATTTTCCTGCTACTCTGTTAGGTTTTTGGCTGATTACAAGCTACGAATTTTGGATTCAGATGAAATCAAAATGGTTGTGCAAATCCCGGTAATGAGTTTAACAGTGGCCAGTCGACATTTTAGAGGTTTATTAATCCAAGTTAATTGGACAATGCGAGTGCGAGCTGTCAGCAGGCTACGGTTCTCTTCCGACCTGCCTTTTTCCTTTTTTCTTTTTTTCTTTTTCTTTTCCTGCACTTTCGTATAATGCAACACTCGAGTCTATTACGGATGGGTCTCCGTGTTTTCTGAAATAAAGCAACTTTTGTTTACATGTATGCCTCAACGCTTTCGGTTTTGGCTCAAGTAGTGGGGCAATGGGTGCAGGCTGCCCCATTGGTTCATCCGCCCAGCTCATTTTGAGCTCGCCCGGTGGCAGCAGAGCTAGTAAAATTATTTCAATGCGGACCGAGGTGCCAGATTGAGCATGGCTCGATTTTGGGCCAAACTCGAAACCAAAATTGAAATCAAAATTGAAACTGACCAAATCAATTTCATGTTGTAATGAAGAGAGTTTTTGGGCTCAAATATGTGAGTAATAGATGATTGAATGCAAAGGTTGCTATAGTGACTTTATGGTAACTAAATCTACTGTTCAGGATATTCGACTCTTCCAACAATATGATGTAGTCGCAAAATTGTTCATCCCCTCTTCTTATCATACATTTGGATTTGTAGTGATTTAAATAGTCATACACTTAGGCTATGTTTGATAGCCCTATATTTTTCATGGAAGTTGGAATTCCAACTTCCAGTTCCACTTTATGATTGTTTGATAACCATTTTTTTCAGGGAATTTGAATTCCAACTTTTCATCTTTTCCACATTTTCATCGAATACACTTTTTTTTTTTTTTTTTTTTTGACAATAGAAACAAATTCTAAGATGAAGTGTAAAAAAAATTATCCATTTGACAAATTTCATGTAAAACAAAATTAAACGAATACAAAAAAATTCCTTTATTTTGGTAATCTAAACAAATTTTATCCCCAATGATAAGAAAATTTATCTCTTTAATTGACAATTTTCATGAAAAATAAAATAAAACAAACACTAAAAGTATTATATTTTTCAGGTCGAAAAGTATACCAATTAAATACCTTTAATTACAATTCACAGCAAAATAAATTTTAGATAATTCAATTACCTGTAATTCATTTTTTTTTCACCCAAATTTCATCTTTCTATCAAACGGACCCTTAGAGGATCAGCTAGGATGCTATTGAACTACCTTATGTCACAATAACAAATATTTCATTTTGAGAGATTTCATTTTATTGTTTAAGCATTGGGCTAGGCCAAAAGTTCAGCGTGAAACAAAGGGAAAGACAAAGAGAGAGAGAGAAAAGATTCCCGCCAAATCTACGATGCAATCTCGATCAACAAACCTAATGACATTGCTAATGACACTGGATCAAAATCAACATTTACGAGAAGTTGATCAAGACTATTACCTCAATATTTTCGAATACTATTATTTACCAAAGTTTCTGAACCCTTGTCGGGAGACAAATCAAACATTTTTGTACGTCAAACTCAACCTCTCGATCAAAATTTACTCACGCTACACTAATATTATTTTTCAAAATTTGTGGCATCATCTTAAAACCCTGCTTCTCAGATTATTTTGAGTGCCAAGTGAAGCATATTTGTTTTGGACATGTCTAGTTAGAGCTTTCGAAACGGAAGGAGATCTCCATGTAAAGTCATAAATTGGAGACGACCTCTAAAAATTTCCTTATCTAGATTGTAGAGACTTCCATTTGTTCTTCCAACAAGACCAACATTTATTCACTCATTGACCAAACAAGAAAATAATATAATCAGAAAATGAAACTTCAGGGGGCAATTTGGAATCTACTTCATAACTCGAGGTTAATTTACAATTATCAACATTTAGGTGGCAAAAAGTACAACAGTATAACTTCAAGGGACTTTCATAGAGTTAATTGTTCTAATGGTCACTAAACTTACACTCATATCTTCGATTGCTCACTCAAGTTTAAAATATTGAGTTGTGGTTACTAGATTTAGGTTTATGTCTTCGATTACTCACTAAAGTTTAAAATTTCGAATTTTGACCACTGAAACTTTGAAAAAATATTGTACGTTACTCACTAACATAACTTATGTCTCTAACGTCTAACGAAATTGGTGACGTGACTAACGGAATACACACGTGACACCCTATCTCATTGTTAAACTTTGAGATGATGAAATTTTGGCCATTAAATTTTAAAAATATCTTCTATTACTCACTGAAATTTGAGGTGGTCAAATTTTGGCCAGAACTTTAACAATGTCGATCTTTGAACACTAAATTTTGAAAAATATCTTTTATTGCTCACTGAAATTTGAGGTGGTCAAATTTTGGCCAGAACTTTAAAAATGTCGATCTTTGGACACTAAAATTTGAAAAATGTCTTTTATTGCTTACTATTAATTTGGATTTAACCACACATCTATACAGTAAATTTTTTTACATGTAAACTAAAATAAAATATAAAAAAAATCAACTTTTTAACCACATATTATCCAAAAATTCAATATTTTTAGAACTCTTTTTTTAAAAAAATAAAAAAATAAAAATAATAATAGCCATCAAACATGGCTAAAATTCATTGTTAAAAAAATTTGATTTAATTTAAATTTTATGATAAATTTTTTGTGCATTTCGTTACAATTAGTAGTTACCTTTTTTTGCACAATTTTGTAAGCATTGTCTATATCACCAGGAATAATTATTCAATTACATAGTAGTTAAATTTAAATAAATTTTTTTTAAAGAATTTGAAGCAATTTTCATCATAATATTTAAATTTTACAACGAAATTCACACTGAATTTAGAAGATGTTTTTCAAAGTTTGTGGCAAAAACTCTACCATACTCGCTGAACTTTGAGGTGATAGAATTTTGGCTACTAAATTTTGAGATAGTTGAATTTTTGACATTAAAATCTGAGATAATTGAGTTTTTAAATAATATTTTTTGGAGAACGTATAGTTAAAAAGTTAGAATTTTTTTTGAGTTTACATGTAAAATATTTTATTGTATAGATGTGTGGTTAAATTCGAATTTATAGTGAACAATAAAAGATATTTTTCAAAATTTAGTAGTCAAAGTTCGACATTTTTCAAAATTTAGTCGTCAAAATTCGACCATCTCAAAATATAAAGGTATGATAGGATGCTACGTGTGCATTTCATCAGTCGCGTCACCAATTTCGTTAGAGGTTCGAGACGAAAGGTATGCTAGTGATTTAAACAAAACTTGACTTTTAAATTTTAGTGAGCAGTTAAAGATATGATTTAAATTTAATGATCAAAGTTCGACATTTTAAATTTCGATGAACAATCGAACACATTAATGTAAGCTCAAGGATCATTCGAAATATTAACTCAGACTTTCACGTGGCCAAAGTAAAAATTAAAAAATCAGAAATCCACACCCCACACCCACAACCGCCGTCTCTACTTTCAGCCGCCACCGTTGCCCACTTTCCGCTGCAACGATTATCATTATCTACTGAAAGATCTATCAATTACCAGACTCCCTAGTCCTTAGCAAATAATAGTAGATGTGTTGTTTATTCAATTTTAATTATGTTCGTTGTACCCAGAAATCAACTCCAACATTTATACTCCAGTAGGATTTTCTCATATCATACTCTCTGTGTAACAACCTCTCAGACTCACTCTTCCTTTTCTAACACAATCCACAATCACTCAACTTCGGTTTCTCCTCCCAATTCTCCAATAGCGCCGTTCCGTTTTAATTTTATTAAACTTTTGAATGCATCTTTCCCTAAACAATTATGGGTTTCTTTTTATTCTTCAAGAACATACAGAGGACCTCTGACAAGATCCTTGAGAAAGAGAATCCGTAAAAGGGAAAAAGCCGCAGCAAAACCAGTTTTAAATGAAGCCCAGTTTCAAAGGGCAATATCCCAGCTCCCACCTAGATTCACCCCGGAAGAACTTCATAACGTGATTACGTTACAGGATGATCCTTTAGTGTGTTTGGAGCTTTTCAACTGGGCTTCACATCAGCACAGGTTTAGGCACAATCTATTAACATACCACATTACCATAAAGGTGCTTGGGGCAGCCAAGATGTACCAAGAAATGGATGATGTCGTTAACCAGGTGCTCGCTATTCCTTCTATTGGTTCTGAAACTCTTTATAATACAATGATTTATTACTTTATAGAAGCTCGAAAGTTGATTCGGGCGATTAACATATACAAGCATATGCGAGATGTTGGGAAGTTCGACTGTAGGCCATCAATTAGAACTTACAATATACTCTTTACTGCACTTCTGAGTAGAGGGAAGAATTCTTATATTAATCACGTTTATATGGAGACCATTAGATGCTTGTTCAAACAAATGGTTGATGATGGAGTTGAGCCAGATGTTTTCAGCTTGAATTCTATGATTAAAGGATACGTGATTTCGTTTCACGTCAATGATGCACTTAGAATATTTCATCAGATGGGTGTGGTCTATAATTGCCAGCCCAACTCATTTTCATACAATTATTTGATCCACGGGTTATGTGCCCAAGGCCGAACAAACAATGCCAGTGAACTTTTTGAGAAAATGAAGGAGAAGGGATTCATCCCAAGTTGTAAATCGTACAACTCACTGGTGAACTCTTTGGCTCTCGAGGGGAAGGTGGATGAAGCTGTGAAATTCTTGTTGGAGATGGGTGACAACCAAAGGTCTGCTGACTTCATCACCTATCGCACTGTATTTGATGAGATATGCCGACAAGAAAAGGTTGGGGATGCCACGAGGTTGTTGGAGGAGCTGCGGGAGAAGAACCACCTAGATGAGTATACATACAAAAAGCTTTTGTGTGAACTCAAAGATGATTTTCGGGATTCAAATGTCAGAATTCAAACTCAGGTAAATTGCAACTAGTTCTTTTACTTGTTTCTCACTCATTCCCTGTCCCCTGCGGTGCATCTATACCTTTAAATTGAGAGATTTCTGTTTCTGTGATTTGAACTTCAACTGGTGTAGCCTACAAAGCCTTTTAGCTCCTGAAATATTTTCTGCCAACTTCTTGGTAGTGTGTTAATTGCACTCTATAAGTGTATGCACCAGTGCAGGTCATCATCATATGCATATGTTGCAGGAGAATTATTTATCTTATGAACATTATGAACACATAGATCAATTCATTGTTTACTGTTCTGGTAAATCATTTTCTGTTCTTTTCTGTTTGAATATTGTTAACATGATTTTAGTGGAATATTGTACTGTCAACATTGATCCACATTCTAAAGACTATGTTTTTTCAATCAATAAGAAATGTCTTCTCAAGTGATTCAATTGGGTTGGGAGGTGCTACATCATCCAGAATTTTGCCTCTTCTCCATTTGTATAATCTCTGTATTTTGCATTAATCTGATCTTGCATCTGCGGGCAATAATGTGAAATGTTGATATCCTGTATTTTTCCACATATCTGCAGCTAAGCCAACGCAAGTATTTGGGACTATGAGAGTGTGGAGCCATAATTGTGAGGTAACCTCTATCATCATTTGTAGGACCAATCTCACATTAGAAAATAGTTTGCAACTCTCCAATATTGGTTGAGCCAGTTTTTCGTCCTACTAAATCTCTGTTATCCAACTTTTGGACATTTGTTATTATATTAATGTACATTTAGAGTGATAATTGTACCTGAAATGCAAAAATTGCTGTTTATTCTCAAATTCTTTACAGTTTTAAAATTTCTCTGAAGAAAGTTGATGGACTGATACTTGTGGATTCAGGCTGGCTCAAATAGATATTGCTTTATTGACATGATAGAGAATAATAATATTAATTATGGTCCTAACCAAATCCAAACCATCAAACTGGTCAAAAGAATTAAAATTGATTATCCTTTAAATTAGATCAGAGGAAAATTACATCAGCGTGTACATTCTTGATATAATGTTATGGAGAAGGAGGGTCCATTTGTCATGGCTTTTGAAAAGCCAAAAATGAGCTTTTAAGACCCAAAAGCTATTTTTGAACCCATTTGGCTAATTTTATGAAAATACTTCTTTTAGTTAGAAGAGGTTTTAGAGGAAGCTGATCTAATGTAACTTCCTTTAAAAACAAGTAGAAAGTCTTTTAAAAATTAGTTTTCAAATAAAAATTAAAATAACTTCCTTAAAAACTTCTTCTATAGAAAACAAAAGCTATGCCAAACAGGCCCGGAATATATCTACTTCTAGAACAAAAAGCCAGTTATATAAGTCTGTCTCGTTCAGCATGTATAGGTCTGTTGAGTGAGGCTAAGCGTTGGGCTAGCTTAGTAGTAAATATCTAGAAGCCTCAATTGAACAAGATTAGGAAACAACATATAATGGAAAGGGCATGTTGAGAGGGGTATAGGTTCTGAAGCATAAATTTGCAACCCTTATTTGACTCTATATTTGATTTTTTGCTACATCTATTGAAAGGTCAAATGAAATGAAATATTTTGCAATCATGTTAGTAATGTCAACTCTGGTTTACATCTCCTCTTCTTGCATGTTCTATGATATGATCCTTTTTCTATTGAGAGAATTGAAAGAAGACATAGGCTCATTCGAGGGAGCCTTGACCTCAATATTAGGTTTTTGAGGAACCTAATTTTTCATTGATCATTGTACTTAAATGCATTACAATTAAACCCACAACTAAAGTGGTTGTTCCATGACTCCCACTATCTATCCTAAGGAATAGGATATCACTACAAATGGAGTCTCACGAATGAGAAAAATATATCTAACAGCCCACTAACACTATTTCACTCAGTCAAAATACATAAAATAAAGAAACTAAGAAATAAACAATGATTAACTAAAATACTTCCTCTTCCCTTAAAAACACCTGTGTCCTCAAAAGTAAATGAGGAGTTAATTTGACTAATTCAAAAGTAAAACTAAAACATAAAGCTACATATAAAATAAATAAACTAAAAATAATGGAACTTACCACTCTATTAGGGTTTACAGTATGGTGTGGAAGTTTCTTTAGCAAGAAATGCCCTAATGATGTAGGTTGCAATTCTTAATTAATTCTCAATGGGTGTTCCCTCTACTTATTGGAATAAACCTTTATTTTTATACATTTATGCATCTTGGGGACATTCTATACTTAAGCGCCTTAATAATTAGTTCCATAAAGAATATGTGGTATAGTCAACTGTTCTACGTATCTTGACTTATAATTTAATAGGCATCTTCAACTTGCATAGAATCCTTGTAATACCTCTCCATTTCCTTTGACTCTATAATTTTGTACAATACATTCTTTAATCTTTATTTCTTAGTAGTAACTGAACTCAATATCTAAAACATTCTGTCTTTAGGACAATATGATCTTATACTGTGACCCCACTGTCATTTTTAATCTACTTTATAATTCTGGTTTTGTTATGTTAGGAATTTCGAAGTTTAGATGGCACTAATGTTTTAAAATATTAAGCTATCGTTACTGCGATTCGGTGATATTTATTTGTTCTAAATTTCTCTCCCAATGTTCCAATTCTCCAATTGGTCTTCTCTCTCTCTCTCTCTTTCCTGTTCTACTTCGTTGACTTAGAATAATTGTAGTTTCTCTTATAAAATTACTCTCAGGCTGCAACCTGTATTTAAAGTTCCATGGGTTTTTTTTGATCTGGTAGGAACTAACAAGTTCAATTGAAATGTGTAGTTAATAAATGTAACAAATAAGCTACAATTGTTATACATCAATATTTTTGTTGAATTAAAATCTTGAATATATTGTTGATATTTGGTTGCTAAAGATAAAAAGCGAGAAAAATGGTTGAAATGGCAACATCTCAATCTTTTGGTTATGAGTCTTATGACCTGTTTTTTTACGTGCGTGGCTTTAATTTTGCAGGGACGCTTCTCTTCATACCTCTTTGAATATTAATCTTTCCGTAGACATATAACAACTTGCATATAGATTCCTTGCAATTTTCCAAATTAACCATTGAACCACTTATTCACCACATTTTCTTGCATATTAAGATATGTAATTAACTGATTTACATATTTGGCTTCATGAATTTACTCTCTCATATGGCATATTCTTGTGAGATTATTCAAATCTAAAGTAAGATGCACTCTCTACTACGTTTACTGTCTGGTTTCATTCATGGCATGCTTTATATAATTATGAGGACATCAGATTTAAGAACAAGCCCTGGTAGAAACTATTAATGGATTTTGGACTTTCTTATACAGAAGTGTACAAGTTTTCATTTCTCAAAATTTGGAGAGTTAAACCTACTGAGAATAAAATGATCTGTTTAGCTATTAGTTTACTGTGCTCTAAGCTTAGAATGAACTGATCGTATCATGTTCAAGTTTTGTCGTGGGTTTCGGTAGTCCCAATAAACATTTGAGGCATACGCTTCCTTTTTCACATTGGGCATTGTCTTTTGATAAGCTTACAAAATGCATTGTAATGGATATGTAGTTGATTCTGAAAGTCTTTACTTGTTTTCTAAGAACGACCTTCTCTTTTTTTTTTAAGCCTAGCTATGCTTGGCTGCCCTTTGGCTTCCCAAGCCAGGCCATCGAAATGAGCTTATTAGAAACTGGTCTTTTGAATCTTAGCTCCAACAGCTACAGGAAGGACTCGAAACGTAATAAGAGCCCAACCCTCTTTGTGGTTCTCTGTTGCCCCGAGTTTTTATTGATGTCGGGGATGAGAGAGTGGATTTAGCGAGGAATTTCAGATGCAACCTTGGAATTTCCAAAAACTCATTAAAGAAAATCTGAATGCAAGTTTGGACATCAGGATTGGCTCTAGAATCTGAACAAATGATGTTGGCCATTACCCATAGAGCACTATGTCCTCCCCATGACTTACAGTATCGAAAATGGATAATGCTATAGGTACCTGCTCCTTTACCCGACCTCACCCACCCTCTCACATTGGGGGTCGGATTGGCACATTTTATGGAAGTGGGACCCGACCCCATGTGAGAGCACATGTGGTCGGGTAACCCAGCAGGTAATCCAGAGAGTACCAATGGCTTTATCCATCAAAAATTGAGAACAAAATCTTAATTATTGGAAACAAACAGGCCATTTTTGGACCTATATTCTTGAAAAGCATGTGCAAAATTGTTTGCTTCTATTCTAAGTCATTCATATGCTACTGGGATCTATGTTGTGCAAGTTAGGAGATTCGACTGTGGTTTCTGACTCGGCTTTAGGCTTTAATAATGTTGATAAATAATTGTTTCCTTGTTAATAAAAATTATCAGCTCTGGAATAAAGATGAGTTTGCTGCCATTAAATTATGATATGTTTTTTGTCCTTTTTTGTTTTATCATTTTTTCTTTTAAGTAAGGAATCACTGATTGTGATAATTTTACTTATTAAATTGAAAGATAATTTGTGGAAAGGAGAGCTTGAATGGACAAATTAGGTAGATGAAGTAGGCATGGCAAAGCAATTAATAAAGGACTACATTTTTATCCCATTAAAATAAGTATTTGTTTCGTCAGCATTCAGGTCCTTGCTGCCAAAATAATTTACCATTTTTTACTTTTAAGTAATAAAGAAACTGTGTTTATTTCTTTTTCATTTGGAGAAATTGTTTCCACAGCATTCACCTCCACAGCTGCCCCTCCAATAGGGGGTCGCTACTTGACCATTTTGTATATTATTTGTACTTATAGCATTATCCTCCAACCGTCCCTCCAATAGGGGGTCTCTACTTGGCCATTTTGTACTTGTAGCATTATCCTCATATAAATACTCGATGCAACATGAATGAAAGATATGAATCATAACCTTAGCCAAATCTCTATCCATTTTATTTCTCTTGTATTTATAATTTATTTTTTGGGTACTAAATGGATTGTTGGATTGCAAACAATGGCCTTCTTGGATAGCCTTTGCAAGCCCACGAGTACTTGAGTGCAGGTTTTACAAACAAGTGGGTGCGAATATGGATCTATTGATAATTACACCCAACTCTGTGATTTCTAATTTGTACATTAATATTTTCAAGCGTTTGAAATTTTTTTCAGACATCCCATATTTCAATTTATACTAAATAAACCAGTCATACCTTTGTTGGTAGTAATAAAAATTGACGACGGTGAAATATGCAAGCTCGAGGCAACGGTGATCATTGATTTGTCAAAGAAGGAAAGTTGAAGATACTTTTCGCAAATGGATCATGCACTATTTATATCGATGATGGTGAAAAATGCGAATTAAAGACAAATCTCGATTGGTCGTAGATGTATTTAATGAATTCACGATATGGGACGAAGATGGATTATGAGCACCAATAGAAGTTTTTGTAAATCCATAATTAATCCCTACTTTTAACAACAAATTTTCAAAAAAAATCACTTTCACCTGATCTATTGTCGAAAAATCAGCATCATACCGTCCTAGTTATTTTACTACGGTCACAGTCATATCCTATCAAAAATAAAAGATAGAAAAAGGAAAAAGACTGCTAAAGTGGAACACTGAGCATCTACTGGCCGTTAGATTATCTGATTCAACGGTCCAGGAAAAACCCTAATAATACCTCAGTTCTGAACTCCCATTTATACACTCTCAATTGAACTCTTTTGTTTTTCTCATTCTCTCTCGCTCCTCGCATAAATTCTCTGTAATCGGTGAGCGAGAGAGCTACCTGTAGTCTTCTTCCGAAGTTCAGTATTAGTGTAATATATTTTTTCGCGTATAGTTTTATATCTATGTATTGAATTGTACTTTTTTGTTGATAGATCTGTTTAGTGTTATGATATATATATTTTTTAAAAATTCATAGCCTTTATGCTAGATAATCTTAATTTTGTGTGATTTGCAGTCACGATCAACTGTTTAATCAAATATCATAACCGATTTTGTAATTGATACGTGTTTTACCTATAATTCTGTATTTGAACTTTGAAGTGTGTATAAATATTCTTGAGTTGATGTAATGTTAATGTAGATGGATGACAAGCACCTTAAAACTACAGGCGCTTTAGAATTTAAACCTGTAGCATGCATATTTTCCATTTTTCCATATATGAAGTCTAGTGCTTTTAAAGATTATTTGTAATGTTTATATAATTTGATTGTTGTTTTTTTTTACATTTTTAAAGCATCGTTTTGAAGGTTGTTTCTAACGCATTCTAATGCCCATACGATTTGATTCTTTACAGAGTTTAATTGTTGCGGACTGTTCTTTTGTCTTTTAGTTCATTATAGTTATTGTGGTATAGATTTTTTCCCCGTAAAAATGGTAAATAATCCTAAAATTTTGATATAATATTTTTTGGATCCTGTTGGTTTCTACTTGAAGATATATTCGTTTATTTATTTTTGCAAACATGTTAATTTTGTTTTCTTCAGTTTTTATTCTCCAAACGTGTTGTACTGACAATGCCTTTTATTTTTGTAGTATCTTTGTTTTTAAAAGTTCAACATGGGTAAGGAGAAGATTCACATCAACATTGTGGTCATTGGCCATGTTGACTCCGGAAAGTCGACCACCACTGGTCACTTGATCTACAAGCTCGGTGGTATTGACAAGCGTGTCATTGAAAGATTCGAGAAGGAGGCTGCTGAGATGAACAAGAGGTCTTTCAAGTATGCCTGGGTGCTTGACAAGCTCAAAGCTGAACGGGAGCGTGGTATTACCATTGATATTGCCTTGTGGAAGTTTGAGACCACAAAATACTACTGCACTGTCATTGATGCTCCAGGACATCGGGATTTCATCAAGAATATGATTACTGGTACCTCACAGGCTGACTGTGCTGTCCTCATCATTGATTCCACAACCGGAGGTTTTGAAGCTGGTATTTCTAAGGATGGCCAGACCCGTGAGCATGCTTTGCTTGCCTTCACCCTCGGTGTCAAGCAAATGATTTGCTGTTGCAACAAGGTGAGCCACTTAAGTAGTTTAACTTTCTTTGTACATAATTGTTATGACATTGAAGAATTTAGTAATATTTTTGAATTGCATAAAAAATAAACCATACTTATTTTCATTATGCAGATGGATGCTACCACACCAAAATACTCCAAGGCAAGGTATGACGAAATTATAAAAGAAGTCTCTTCCTATCTCAAGAAGGTGGGATACAACCCAGAGAAAATCCCATTTGTCCCCATCTCTGGTTTTGAAGGTGACAACATGATTGAAAGGTCCACCAACCTAGACTGGTACAAGGGCCCAACTCTTCTTGAGGCTCTTGATATGCTTCAGGAGCCCAAGAGGCCTTCTGACAAGCCCCTTCGTCTCCCACTTCAGGATGTTTACAAGATTGGTGGTATTGGTACTGTTCCTGTGGGTCGAGTGGAGACAGGTATTATCAAGCCTGGTATGGTTGTCACCTTTGGTCCCTCTGGATTGACAACTGAAGTTAAGTCGGTTGAAATGCACCATGAAGCCCTCCAGGAGGCTCTCCCTGGTGACAATGTGGGGTTCAATGTCAAGAATGTTGCTGTCAAGGATCTTAAACGTGGTTATGTTGCCTCCAATTCCAAGGATGATCCTGCAAAGGGGGCTGCCAATTTCACCTCCCAGGTCATTATCATGAACCACCCTGGACAAATCGGAAATGGGTATGCACCAGTTCTCGACTGCCACACCTCCCATATTGCTGTGAAGTTTGCAGAGCTTATCACCAAGATTGACAGACGATCTGGTAAGGAGCTCGAGAAGGAGCCCAAGTTCTTGAAGAATGGTGATGCTGCTTTTGTTAAGATGATTCCGACCAAGCCTATGGTGGTTGAGACGTTCTCCGAATACCCACCTCTTGGTCGTTTTGCTGTGAGGGACATGCGTCAAACTGTGGCTGTTGGTGTCATCAAGAGTGTAGATAAGAAGGATCCAAGTGGTGCTAAGGTCACTAAGGCTGCTGTCAAGAAAGGTGCCAAGTGAAGAAGAATGTGGACAGTAGGAATATTGTTTACTATTTGTGTCAAAGGTTTTTTCAATTTTGTTTTGGGACATTTTAGTAGTTGTGTATGGTTTTCAGATGCTGTAATCTATCCATGTTTGTATTGGGAAAGTCGAGGATTGTGCAATTTGAGTTTTGTGAACCCTTCTCTGCTTAATGGGCAGTGGCTTAAGCCATCTGAATGCCGTTTCTTGGTTTTGGTCTTTACTTTTTACTAGGTTAATATTAGGTATTGAACTTTGTGGGACAAGCAATTTTAATTGGGTTTGAACTTCTTTCCTTAAAGTATCTGTTTAGCATATGGTCGAATACATTTTATTAGTGATTCTTGAATTATTCAAAATCTTAATGCAACATGCATGTTCCTAAATTTGTTTGCTATTTCTAATTTTACCTTTGTTTGGATCAAGAATATGGGATTTCATAACTGGACATTGCTACAAGCGGGAACAGAGGGGTCCTTGGATTGGTATATGTACTATAGACACGGGCTGGGCTGGGCCAAGCTGTGCCAGCCAAATATTGTTGCCGTGCCTGTGGATGGAGCTGCGTGACACACAGACGGGCCTGGATTCTTTTATGGGAAATTTTCATAAGTAAGAGTATAATTTTGACCCATTTCAATAATAAGAAAATAAGTTTCAATTTTCAAAAATCAGATTTTTATTAATTTTTATTTATAATTTAATTAATTAAATATATTAAGGTCACATATCTATATAATTTGATCACAGATTCACAATTTAGCTAGTCACATATTATTTTCGGTCACAAATCAAAATTTTTAAATGTCAAAAATTATTTTACGTCACAATTCAAAAATTTTATAGGTCACAATTTGTTCATTAGTCACATATTCACAATTTAATTGGTCACATATTATTTTTCGGTCACAAATCAAAATTTTTAAATGTCACAAATTTTTTTTCAATCACAATTCAAAAATTTTAAAGGTCACAATTTTTTCCTCATCACAAATAAAAAAATTATAAGTCACAATTTCTTTATCGATCACAGATCACAAACATTATAAGTCACAATTTATAGTCACAACTTATAATTGGTCACAAATTAACAAATTTTTAGGTTACACGTTATTTTTTAGTCACAGTTCATATTTTTCATTAGTCACATATTGTTTACTGGTCACAGATTAGGTCACACATTATTTTTTAGTCATGGTTCATATTTTTTATTGGTCACAGATTAACCAATTTAGTGGTCACAGTCAACCAAATAATCTGTGACCACCATCGCCAGCAAACGCCACCACAAAACTCACCTCCATCGCCAGATCCACCATCTCCAACAACCACATAAAACACTACACCATCACCGCACACACCACCATCCCACCCAACCAATTTAGTGGTCACAGTTAACCAAATAATCTGTCACCACCTTGGAACCCTTGTTACCACCACCGAACCACGCTACCAACAGCGTGGCCGCCGAATCCACAGTGGCCAAACCCACCGCCACCACCTTTAGGCAGCAAAACCATCATGAGCACCACCGCTTCCTGCAACCATCACTAGCACAACCAACTCCAGCACCACCATCACCTCACCAAAGTACCCGCAACACCGCCACCACCACGCCCACAACAAACCACATCACATAACCACCATCTCCTTTATCTCCATTTACACCACACCTACCACCACCCCCACCAAAGAATCCACAAACCACCCGCCACCATAACCACAGCACACTCCACCACCACCTCAAAAACCGCAAAAAAAAGCCAAAAAATCACCACAAAAACCACCGCGCAACGTTGCAAAATACCATAGAAACCTCCACAAGCGGCGCTGCAATCAATGACACGGGATAATTGACAGTGGATCGCTGTCGACTCGCGCAATCTGGGGGTGAATGGATTTCTGTCGTCGCACAATCTGGGGGGTGAAATGAATTGACAGTGGGTCTGGGGCTGGGAGACGACGGTGGGTGATGAGACTGGGGTGCTGGGCTTGGAAGATAGACGGCGGGCGGCGGGTTTAGAGAGTGAAGGGAGAAATGTAGAGAGAAGGAGAGAGAGAAGGGGCGCGGGGGGAGGAGAGGGGGTAAAATGAATTTTTAGGGTTTGGAATTTCTAATATTTATTTTAATTGAAATATTAAATAAAATTTCTGATTTTTGAAATTATAAACTTAAATTCTAATTTAGGAAATAGGATTTTGAAAAGTAGGGGAATGTGTAATTTTCACTTCTTTTATGCCACATTTTATGAGATTTACAATTTTTTAATCATAAATTTCATTAATTTTTATCATAATTTATTAAAAATTTGAATTTTGGCTAAATCAAACATAGGTAAAATAAGCACGATGAGTATATAGTTCTCACGTTTTGACACCAGTAACTTGAGTCAACTATTGAACAATGATGTGATAAAAAAAAAACAAATAATAATAAAATTCAGAAAACAATTTAATGTAAACAAATTATGTAAACGGCATTTGACTACTGCCTTTTGGCCCTTGGCTGTTTTCGAAAAATTAAAATTTACTTTTAAGTAACATTTTTTAATAAAATTGTATGACATGTTCAAATATTTTACTTTTAAGTATAAAACAGTCTCCATATAAATAGATAGCATCTTTTGATTTAAAGAAGAAAAATTTACACACTTCAACAATTCTTCTATTTTAACACTTGATTTTTATTTTTGAAAAATATTTATTAATTTCTCCTTATTTTTAATTTAACATGTTTTTTCTATATGTTAATTTTATACATGGAAAAATGCTAAATTTACCATAGGTTTATTGCATGGGTTACCACACACTCACATGGGGTGTGTGGGTCCCGTCTGAATAAAAAATATTTCCCTCCAATATGTGTGTGGTAACTCATGCGGTAAAACTTGTGGTACATGTAAACAAGTCCTTTAAACATAATGTGAATAATTTATGAATTATATTAAATATAATAATAATAATTATATGATAAGAATACAAGGTGAATTTGTCAAGTATTTTCTTCGACCTTTGACCGTCAATACTTGAAAAAAAATTATTCAAAAACTAATTTTTATATTTTCCCGAACTACACCATTGACCATCCTCAGATAACTCGGTCAACGCAAAAAGTAAAAACCCTCCCAACAATTGTTTCGCATATATCTCTCCCCAAAATTCTCCTGGGGAATTTGCTCATATATCCGGGCAACTCAATGACATTTGACAAATGGCCTTTGACTGAGAATATAAATAAATAAATAATTCAAAATGTTTTAATTGATAAAAAGACAAAATTGTCATTTATTTTTTTAACTCAAAACTCACCAAATTTTCACTCATTTCACCTGTTTTTTCAGTAAAAAGTAAACCATATTTCTCTCAATGTAAAAACTTTACAGCTTTCTTCTTCATTTTCTTCAACTAGAATTCCTCTCCTTGCTACGACGACGATGAAATCGAACGCAAATCAAAGCTACGACTTGCTTCAACTGAATTTTTTCTCCTTACTATCCCGATGTGCTCTCCATGTGCTTCCAACCATAAAGTCTTGTTGTTCATTATTTCATCTATCTTCTCAAATATTTTGAGCATTTGAACAAGAGTTTTTGTTTATATATTAATTACATTGATGCTCTATTGTATTTGAAGAAAAAAAAAATGTATTTTTAGAAATCTCATGTATATTGATATTTTTATTGTTGAATATAGTACGAAATAATATGTTAGTTGATTTTATTTTCGCATTTGATGTATTTTTCTTGTTGTGCGCAATTATTGGACGATAATGGCATTCCAGCCATTATCAGTAGTGTAAAACGACACTACAATCGTTATTTGTAGTGCAGACGACACTACAGCCATCTTTCATGTAAAACGACAGTAAAATCGTTATCTCTTATGGTCTGTCCGTTATTGATAATACAATGTGGTTATTTCGATAATTAAAATATGATAACTATTTTCATATTACTTTGATATATACACGGCATATCTCTCAAATTTAAGTATAAAAAGATTTAGTAATGAGCATATCTCTCAAATTTTATACACGACATGTCCATCTTGCAACTTAAATAAGTTCAAATTATCGATTATCAGGGCTTGGACAGGTCGTGGCTACTCATAATCCTGTGTATAGATAGAACGACACAACAGTAGTTCTAGAACAGTAACGACACTTGTGCCGTTCTCTCAGATCTTTTTAATATCAGTAATGACACAAGTGTCATTATTAGTCATTGCAATTGTACATGTTTACTTCAAGTTAAATATTGTTTTAAAGCTCATTATTGCAGATTGCATCAAATTCAGGAAACTCCTATAATAACGACACTTGTGCCGTTATGTATTTTATACAAGTCCATAAGAACGACACTAGTACCGTTACTTGTTGACCTATGGTTGACTTCATCCTTAATGTTTTGATTATAACAAACAAGATTAATATTGTTTCTAACAATTGATTTTGAGTGATGATAGTTCAATATTAAAATCAATCAAGCATTATAAATCGGACTCGAAATAAAGATCAAAGTGAAGTTAAGCATTCAAGTCAAATCATTCGAGACGATAGCTTGAAAGATTAACGCCAAGAAAAATCAAGATCAAGAGCATGAGAGAAGAACCAAAGAAAGATCAAGACAAGAAGTTCAAGAGCCAAGAGCCAAACATGAAAGAAACTTCGAAGCAAGATCAAAGACTATGCATTCTAGTTCATATGTAAAGGTATAACACTTTGATCTTCAGTAATGAATGACAATAGCTCAAAAATCAATTTGCACACGAAAAGTTATTTTCATTATCATGTGCATAAAATATTTTAATTAAAAGTAACATTGATTTTCAAAATGAAAACATCATTTATAAGTTTACATTTTTCAACAAAAAAAAAAAAAAAGTCAACGGGTTGACCGACCGGTGGCGGTCGACCGTCCAAAATCGGCGGTCGACCGGAAAATCAGAACGGTCCAAAATTTGACCGTTCTGACTGTACAAACGGCTATATTGGTCATCCGGAAATCGACGGTCGATCGGACTGGTCGACCGGACGGACGGTACTTTTATGTTTTGATGGCTATAAATACCATTTCACTTTGTATTTATTACAACAACTTGAAGAGAGCTTTCTTGTGAAATATGTGAGTGAAAAATCTTGTTTGAGCCTACATCTTTACATTCATTTCATTTATTTCTTCATAACAAAAACTTTGATTATTAAATCAAATTTCTTGATTCATTTCTTTCATCAAAGTTTTTCCATATCTCTTTGTGCTTAACTTTTTTATCAATCTTCAAAGAGAGTTATATTCTTGAAGAAGGTATTTGCACTTATATTGTATAAATCTTTCTACTTCTTCATATTGAAAACTTTGATCTTAAATCAAATTTCTTAAATCAACTTCTCTTATAAAAGCTTTCCATATCTCCTTGTTCTTAACTTATTTATATCAATTTCAAAAAAGAGATATTACTTGAGAAGATCTTTTTGAACTTACATAGTATATATTTCATCTTAATCTTCTCATTGTGAAATTTTGATTGATTGAATCAAACTTGTAAAATCATCATATTTATCAAAGTTTTTCATTTCTCTCTTAGTGCTTAATTTATTACAATCATTCATTAAAAGAGAGATATATATTGAGAAGATTCTTTGAACTTACATTTGATTTATATCTTCATCATCTTCTCATTGAAACACTTTGATTGATTGAATCTAATTTTTAATTATCATATTCATCAAAGTTTTTCATCTAACACTTGAGCTATCATTTATTACTATTCATTGAAGTGTTAGCCTCTCTTAGTACTTAACTTGATTGTATTATTTATCAAGAGAGGAATTCCATTGTAAAATCATTTTGATAAAGTGTGGGTCATATTGAGGTCCCGTAAAGCTCAATAGTGTGGGTCGTGTTGAGGTCCCGTAAAGCTCAACATTGTATAAGGATCGGTGCTCCTTGTTTGTAAGTCACCGGAAGCGTTGTAAAGGGTTTGATTGCACCATAAGTCAATCAACATAGTGAAAAAGGCCTTGCTCGTGCCGGAGAGCTTGGTAACGGGGGACGTAGATCATTGCATTGGATCGAACCTCCATAATTATATCGTTTGCATCCTCTCTCCCTTATACTTATCGCTTTTATATTTGAGCTTATTATTTAAATTAATCTATTTAGTTTTTACTTGCTTGAATTTAGATTAATTTACCGCATTTACATTGCGCTAATTACTTGTTCTTAATTGGTTTTGTACTTGTGCGTATTTGTTTAATTGTTTCATTGGATATTACATTAAAACGTGAGTTAATTTTCGAAAAAGTTTTAATAACCAATTCACCCCCCTCTTGGTTAGCTATTCTTGGGCTTTCATTACTGACATTGAAAAATTTGAAAGAACGACACAAGTGTCGTTATAAAAATAAATAGTTGTTTATTCAGAACGACACAAGTGTCGTTAATGTGACCATAACAACACTTGTGTCCTTCTAACCATAAACACGTATATAAAAACTGGTAAGAATGAAATGTTGATATACGGTAAGAATGAAAAAGCTAATATCCGGTATGAGCACCTTAAAAATCGGTAAGAATGAAATGTTAATATATGGTAAGAATGAAAAAAACCAATATCCAGTATGTTCACCTCAAATCCGGTATGCAATTGCTTAGGCTGAAATACGGTAAGTTTAGATTTTTCATATCCGGTATGTGTAAAAAAGATAAAATTCGGTATGAAACTCTAAAATACGGTAAGTGTTGATTAACCGGTAAGTTGGAATACGGTATGCAATTCAAATACGGTATTCGACAAAACAGAAATTCGATTAGTGCAAAAAATCAAATTCGGTATTTTCAGACAACCTCATATACGGTATGTGCATCTAATATTCAGTAAGCCCTTTCCAAATCCTATAAGATCAATCTGACAATAAACAGTTTTTTCAGAACAACACAAGTGCCGTTACTATGACTATAATGACATTTCTTTCGTTCTAAACATAAACAAGCGTACGAGAGGTCACAACACCTCCGAACCCCGATAATCGATAATTCGAACTTATTTCCGTTGTAAGATGAACATGTCGTGCAAATATTTTGAGTTACACGCTTTAATTATATTTTTTTAACGGACGTAGATAACGACTTGTTATTTTACCAACAATATAACATATATTCTATCACAATTCTATCATTATTTTTCACATGATCGACATTTTCGATTTCCTTAAGTTAGAAGGTACAATGTTTGAGGTCGTCAAGACGAAAATGAATCAAAACTCTGAAAAAATATCATAATGGCACGAGTGCCGTTTAACGACACTTGTGTCATTCTATCGATAATCCCGATTATAAAATATTTAATCAACATTTATGACTTTTTGTGGTCAGGGGGTCCAATACTTGAGGTCATTAAGGCGGAAAGGAAGCAAAATATTGAAAAAATCAATCAGAACGATACATGTGCCGTTAAACGATACTTGTATCGTTCTGTCAATAAACGCAAGTATGAGCGGCTACGATCCGTCTGAATCTTGATAATTGATAAGTCGAACTCATTTAAGTTGTAAGAAGGACATGCCGTGGACAAATTTTGAAATTTACACTAATTAATTATATTTTATGGTGAACGTAGATAACAACTTGTAATTTCACCAACAAGATAGCATATAATCTATATCGATTCTACCGTTATTTGTCACATGATCGACATTTATGACTTTTATAAGTCAGGGGGTTCAAATCTTGAGGTAATTAAGGTGGAAATGAAGCAAAATATTGGAGAAATCATCAGAACGACACATGTGCTGTTAAACGACACTTGTGTCGTTCTGTTAATAAACAAGAATCTAAAATAGTCGATTGACATTTATGACTTCTTTAAGTCAGAGGATCCAATTCTTAGGATCGTTAAGGCGAAAAGGAAGCAAAATATTGAAAAAATCATCAGAATGACACATATGCCGTTAAACGACATTTGTGTCGTTCTATCAATAAACGCGAGCATGAGCGATCACGACCCGTTCGAATCTCGATAATCGATAAGTCGAACTTATTTAAGTTGCAAGATGGACATGCCATGGATAAAATTTGAAAGTCACGCTCATTAATTATATTTTCTAACGAACGTAGATAATGACTTGTGATTTTACCAACAAGATATCATATAATTTATGTCAATTCTACCGTTATTTGTCACATGATCGACATTTGTGACTTCCCTAAGTTAGGGAATACAATGTTTGAGGTCGTTAATGAGGAAATAAAGCAAAATATTGAAGAAATCGTCATAACGGCACAAGCGCTGTTTAACTACACATGTGTCGTTTTGTCGATAATCCTGATTATAAAACATCTAATCGACATTTATGACTTCCTTTAATTAGGGGGTCCAGTACTTGAAGTCATTAATGCGGAAATGAAGCAAAATATTGAAAAAATCATCAGAACGGCACATGTGCCATTTGTCGTTCTGTCAATAAACGCGAATATGGGCGGCTACGACCCGTCCGAACCTCGATAATCGATAAGTCGAACTCATTTAAGTTGCAAAATGGACATGCCGTTGACAAAAATTGATAGTTACGCTCTTTTATTATATTTTCTAACAAATGAAGATAACAACTTGTGATTTCACCAATAAGATGTCATATAATTTATGTCAATTCTACCGTTATTTATCACATGATCGACATTTATGACTTCTTTAAATTAGGGGGTCCAATACTTGATATCGTTAAGGCAGAAAGAAAGCAAAATATTGAAGAAATCATCAGAACGACACAAATGTCGTTATTGGACATGAAAACGGCACATGTGTCGTTACTGGACATGAAAACGGCACATGTACTGTTACATGTATAAACAAAACTATAAGCAGTCACGACCTATTCGTGCCTTAAAAATAATAGGTTGAACTTATTTAAGTTGAAATATGCACATAATATCTAAATAAAATTTAAAAATATACTCATTAATTTAATCGACACATAAAAGTATTACGATTTATGATTTCACCATTTCGATAATATAAAAGTTATATCATTTCAACATTTTTGTGTGAAATGGTCAATTTTCTGTGTTATTTACGTTAAAAGTCCATTTTCAGATATCGTTTTGTTGAAAAAATCAAATCACAGTAGATAACGACTGTAGTGTCGTTTTCAGTAGAGAAGAACGACTAGAGTGACGTTCTACATTTCGGATAACAATTGAAGTACAATTACCTTCTAATAGTTGCAAGCAACACAAAAAAACACACTAAGTACAAAAATAATACCAACTTAAATATTATTCAACACTATATTCAATCATAAATGTACAATTTGCATAAGATTTCTAAAATTATTTTTGTTATTTCTTCAAATGTAAATGAAATTCAATATAGATGATAAATATGTATAAAATATCCAAATAGATAAAAAATATAATAAAGAATAAGATTTTAGAGTATCAAGAATGGTTGAAGAGAAGAAATGGGTTATGTGATTTTTGGGACTAAAGATTGAATTGAATTGAGAAATTTTTTGGATTGAAAGGAATGTTTGGATATTTTCAATGGAGAGAATATTTTGAATAATTAATATTACTTGTTTAGGGCGTCTTCGGTAGAGATTAAAATTGGATTAAAATTGAAAAATTAATTGTTATTGTTGATTTTTATTAGATTAATGAAATTCAATAACGACTATATTTTTAATTTTAATTGGATTTTAAATCATATCGAACATGCCCTTATTGTATTTTTCAAAGAAAGGTCTTTTGACGAACAAATATTGAAGGAGGGATATTTAACCACATTGTTTGGCTAGATATTTAACCAGCTCTCCCAATTCTCCCACGACTCTTTCTCTCCAAATTCAGCTCATCTGGAATCATCCGAACAATCGCTCCTTTGTGCTTGCCGCTTACAATTATCGGTCGTCCCTTCAGTGTCAGAAACCCTTGTCGCCTCCTACTGATTCCGGCTACAACTATAATTCTCCCCAGAACAACGGTATGAAAAAAATGGCGTGTTTTGCTTTTAAATATGTATTGTCGAAGTTCGCGAAGAATAAATTTATCCTAGCACTCTACGTGGTTGAATCTTGGCTCCACGGCTCCACCCCTTGTTTCAATAGTGCTTTATTTGATATTTTATGTTGGAAATAAGGGTTATTGTAAAGGTGGAATTTATTCATTGCTATTGGTACATTCTTTTCCTGTTAAGATATAGAATTTGAACTTTAATATCAGTTAACGATACATTAACGCTTATTTGAGAAAATTTCATATGATAAAGAGGAATTTAGTATTTAAATAGGTGAAACATTCAGCTGCACCATAGACTCATCTCTGATTCCTGTGCGGCAAGCAATCTTGTCGCCACTGGCACTGATGATGTACATTCACATAGAATAGCATTGCTGAAGCTGAATGCATTTTTGTCTTCATTTCGGTTCACACTGCACTCACTCAACAGCTTGCACTTGAGCTTGCTCTAGCTTTCTGAAACCAATTTCTTAAATTTAACTTTTGGAAAGGCTTCTGTTTGTTTCACCTTTTTCATAGACTTAACTCTTAACCTTTACCTGGCCAATGCAGGTCACCCTTCTGAACCCTACGTCTCTATCCGACATACTCACAAGGAGGAAGAGAGAAAAGAAAAACAGAGAATGGATGAGCATTTTGAAGAGGTAATTAGACATGAGTGGTACAAAGAGGATTTCAAGACCATTACATCTCATATTAAGGAACAGGAGAATCTCCTTAGGCTCAAACGAAGGTGAAGTTCTCTTCCTTCTTGTTCTTGTTTTTATTTAATTTATTAGTTTATTTCAATAAAACCTTTTCATGAAAAATTCCAAAAACTGCTGCTCAGGTGGTTAATGGACTTACCCTTGTCCAAGAGGGAACAACAACAAATAGAAGAACTCCTACCTCCCAATGACAGGTATGTATCTGCTGTTTTTTATAATTCCTTTTGCGAACTTATCGTTTTCATCTTTAATTTGGCGTTTGCAGTGATCTTTTTACTTTGGTTGATTTATTTTTTAGAAATAACATTTCTTCCAGATACGTGCTATTAGTGTTATTGCATAATTTAAAAATTATACCATGTTTATTATATGTTGGTTAAGTATAAATAGAACTGTATCATATATATAAATTTTATCGTGTTATTAAGAGTAAATCACATGTAGTTCTGCATAAATTATTCGGTAAATTTATTTGGTGAGTGAAAAAACGAATGTAGATTTAAACTCTTTTAGTTGAAAATCTACTGGTTAATGAGGTATATCTTCGCAGAAAGATTGAGACTTCAAGTGCATCTTTCTTTTTTACACTTCAAATGATGTTCAAGTATAAGGCTGCTTAATTAAATGTGTTATGAAAGAAGATTTGAAGCCAAGTGACAAGGGATGTTGGGTCTTAATCACAAACCAAAGACGTGATTCGTTGAACTGAAGTGCATGTTATATAACTAAATGACATATCTCCATATATGTGTAAATTATTCAGCAAACCGAAATTGCTGCAGTTTATAGTACTAGATTTCCTCAATCAACTGCGATTTCCATTACGACTTGGGCATCACAGTTCTAGTAATTTCAGATGAAGACTTAAATATAATCTGCAATTAATACATGAATGAAATATTGAAAAACTAAACCAAACTAAAATATAATCAGTAAAATGTTTCCCACAAATTCAATAAAGCATGTATTTTGGTATCTAAATGCTCTTCTGCTGTACTTCCTACCAATGTTTTAAAACCTATGAGCTGAGATAGTATCTATAATAGCCTCGAGTGCAGTGGCAAACTCGTGTCTCTCTTCTTGTTCCTCCAAGATCATTGGGCTTTTTAGAGAAGGGTATTCTACTTCGCCTTCATATAGCATCTGTGATGTGTCTTTCCAATTGTTCCACAGTTTACTGTTTCAATGCAACATGAAAAAAGGGGCGTGTATATCATTATATGGAATCTTTCTCAAATTGTCAGTTGATGGCTCTGTTATGGCATTAGTTCATATATAGGTGACCAAGAAAAAGGGTTAGTTCTTCAAGTAAGAGCCCAAGACTGCAACAGAAGAATGATAGAGATGCAAAACTGTTTAAATTTTGTTTGTCATTTCTTCATTCTAGATTTCTGGGTTCTTGCAACATTTAATTGTTACTGAAAGAAGAACATTTTAGAGGGCATAAGTTCTGTACTTATTACTATCTACCATATAATGCTAAACGCACATTATTAGTTTATTATTAGTGAAATATCATCTTAATCAGCAGGATAATGTAGTGTTACCTTATCCAGTAAAGATCTTACACCATACTTTATAATGTCAATTTTAAAGATATGTCATGGTGCATATAGCTAATTTTTTAAGATGATTCTTAGGAATCCAACATCCTAAATGGTTTTAATGAGTTTTACAATCAGAAAAACATGCATATCCTTTCACAATATCTAAGTCCGCGTGACAAGGTAAAGCATTGATCAGGAATCAGGAGTGTAGACTGTTTTTTATCCTACTTTTATGTTGCCATGTGTGCGTACTCTCTTCCTTTTTCGCTGGTGTAGTTTCATATATTTTGAACTGTTATAATGATTTTTCAGGTAGTTTATTTTAAATTTTTATTTGTATTTGCAGGATTCTACCCGAGTCACTGCTTAGGGAAGATGATGTAAGTTTTTGGAATATTCTAAATTATATCACGCATGAGTCATGAAATGGTTTTTGAGAAATGCTATAAGTTTGTGTGATCGTTGATTTTGTCCTTGCATTACTGATATATTTGGCTTCGTGATCTGAAGTGTTCTTCTGTATTAATTTCAGCGAAACACCAAATGTTCTTTTGACATTAACTGGTAGGACTGTACTCATAAATTGTGCTGTGCAATTAATATGTATGCCTATTGTCACACAAGAAGGTTTTACATGGCAGATCAGTCATTATCCACTATGTTATTGTATTTTGTGTGACTTCAAGTATGCAAGAGTTCAATAATTTTGTATCTTTCCGATTAGAGGTCCATTTGGAGATAAACATTAATAAAATAAGCTTTTGTGTAGTATGTTGTGACATGGTTGACATACAATTATGCCCAACATTTTTATTTCTTTACTCTCCTTCATAAATCAGCAGTCAGTAGGATGATTTAGTTTTGTTCTTATCAAGAAAATAGTGGTTTAGTTATACACGTGTGCATGTGTGATTCTCTCTTCCTTTTTTTTTCTTGGGGCGGATGGGTGGATCGTGTGTATTTGTGTGTTTGTTTGAGGTTATTCTGTCTTATCTTATGTTCAAATCTATTATAATCCCAGGTATGCTATGAGAACATCAAAACTTTTGTTGAAAAGGGTTTTGGTGCTTGTAAGTGTGAAATAGAACATCAGGTGGTTCGAGAGGATATACAAAGTTTTGATTTGTATAATGTTTATAGAGAGTTTTTTCACCTGCTAGATGATATGACCAACAGAGGCTTATGTTCGTTTCTTGAGATCCTGACAGGTGGAATGATTAAGTTTGAGAAAACCAACTGGAGAATGAAGAAGACGATAAAAGATTATCTTAAAACGTGTTCTGGGGGAAAAAATGATAATTCCCAAACAAAATTGAAACTACTATTTCAGTTGCTGGAAGATCCAAAAAACTTTCGTATCAATCAGGTGCCTTTGTCTTCTCTATCAAAATCCTATCGCTCTGCTGCCATCAAGGTACTGGATGGCCTTGAGGACATGCCTTTCAGAACATTGAGTGCAATGCATAGGAAGCTGAGAGGTGTTAGATACATTCCTAATATGCAGTCTCCTAAATCTGGATGGAGACATGACAGTTTAATCAGTGTCGTGAGAAAAAGGTGCATGAAGATGCTTTTGGAACTTGGTGAAGGGGATGAGACCCCAGAACCATTAGCTGGTGCATTAGCAGTTGCAGGCTTGACATTAAAGCTAATACATAACACTCCTTCTGTAATAGATTTCCGTAAATTTTCACCAGAGACAGAAGCATTGCAAAATGATATTGCAAAGGCTATCTGGTTACTAAATGATGTGAAGAAAGTGAGCTTGATTGAGCTTAGGAAATCACAGTTTTTGCTGGATCCTAGTACTGAATTATCAGATAGAAGTTTGCGCATGGCAGTAAGGAATCTATTGACTGATTATCTTTTCGAGTGCAGTGATATGGACAATGTCCCAGATTGTTTACTCAAAACGCTTTCCATTATCAATAGAAGATCTCAACTTCCATCTCGAAGAAAACGTCTGTCTTCAAAAGTAATTCCATCTTCTCAAGAATTAATGAAGGAGGAGATTAAAAATGAGGTAGAGTGTATATTAATTGTTAGCGCTCAGGCAAAACAAATTGTGTGGGACTTGCTTTCTGAACATAGAGTTGACCAAGATTTTGCCCAAGCTTACATGGAGGATTCAGAAGAAGGTGAAATGTCCGCTACTTCCGATGATGACAGTGAAGAAGAGTTGAGTCTTCCTCAACTTTATAGATTTCGTTCTCATGATCCAGATAACCAAATGGAAAGTATTGGTGAGACCAACCTAGCAGGGACAAATTCATTTGCTTCTACAAGTGAAACAGATAACTCTTCCCCATTTCTTTCACATAATGAAAGGTTAAATTACACTCTAGATTCTACGCATATTAATGAAGCAGATTCACTTGAGTCTTTTCGTCTTGTACATACTCCGTCATGTATAGAATCAAAGATGTGTGTTGACATGCAAGATATGGATAGAAATCAGCTCCCATCTGGAAGTACTGGGGAACTGAGAATGGCCTGTGCTGATTTGCTGTTAACTACTAAGGAAAATGTATCTACTCCACCTGTCTCGCCTGATAAAAATTCAAATAGGAATGACGCTGTAAGTCAAGAAATTTCAAGTAACTCAGCAGAAATCCCAAAATATGAATTTTCTGAAAACTTCTCGGTTGATCAATCAAACATTTTCAATAACCAAAGCAATGCGGTTAATCAATACCTCGAGGTCCAAGATGCTTGTGACAAAACTAGTATGGTAGCCTATGATTTAATTGGTTGTATGTTGGATGAATTCTCCAAGATTGAAGGCATAGATTTGTACCAAGGTGACAGATCATATCTCCGAAATTTTGCTTCAGTTCCTCAGTATTCTGAAGGTATGGAGACCATATATCTTCCTGCTCTTCTATTCATTGTGCTTAATAAACTAACCTAATTTCAATTAGCTTCTTGTTTTCAGCTTTTCTTTATTGATTTATTATGCTCACCTGATTTTTTCAAAGAATGAACTACTCTTATCTGTTTGTAAATTTGATGATGTTGCGAAAAGTATGAAGTACATAGCTTCTGGGCACGCTGTATGGCGTTACTGTATTCTGTGCTCTAAAACCATAATTAAACTTTGAGTCCCAAAATTGGTTTTCTCTCTAAAGATTTTGGTTTGTTTTGGACTTATCATTAAAAAAAAAATAAAAAAATAAAAAAAAAACCTGACCCAGATTACATAATAAGCCTACTAAAAAACAAATTAGTAACCTGTTAAACTGAAATAAGACACTTTTGTTAGGAGTGAATCCAAACAGCTCAAGGTTCTAAATGACTTCACGTGGAAGCCATCCAACATCCAAATATTTCCTTGTTAGTTTTCCTTGCTTTCTTGTCAGACTGCGCAGGTTGCACATCTTTTTTAACAATGAGAAGAAACCTGATTGAGATAAAATGTGTTCATACTTATTTGTGCTTGACGCTGTCTATCATTCAGTTTGCTATATTTTATTAATTTCTTTATTTTCAATTGTTATGTTTAAATCCTCGTGAACGAACAGTATAACTAATCATTAATCAAATGGACCTTGCCAGTTTCTTCTATCAGTCAATCCTCGTTTTATTTTATTATTTCTTTTCCTTGTACATTGGCAAGAGAACTAGGATGACTTGTTAATGACTTGTTAGCTGACTGACAGTTTCTGATGCATTTTCTATATGTACAGTCTCAAAGAACCAAATGGCCTCTTCTAAGGATGATGTCCTTGGTTCAATTTTTGTTCAGGCCCTTGACGAGTTATTACCCTCATTTCCTGAAAGGTAACTTTTGTTTTCTTAGCTAAATGTTGATATTTTAGGATGTTCATAATTTATTATGTTCTTAAGGTTTTGTGTTGTGGACTCTCTTCTAATTTGATGCTTAAAGGTTATTTTGCAATTGCCGATCCATGTTGTGATGCAACTTTACCATTTGTACTTGAAAGCCTATGTTGGTAGATCTCTCGCTTTACTGAAATTTTAGACTTACGTGACTATTCATGCAGGAAAAAGACATTGGTTCATTACCTCCTGTTTATCCCATTCACAAGTTGCGAGTTCTAATGGTTTTTTGAAAATCCTGGAAACTAACCAAATAAGATTTGCATACAAAAAGGTGTAGCTTTAGATACTAAAAAGGATTTATCAAAATTCTGTGCATCTCTGTCTGTGAACTGTTTTAAAGATCTTTAGTGTTTTTTTTTTTTTTTTAAATATATATATATATTATATTTATATATATATAAGTGCAATTTTGCAGTTCACTTGTTCCCCCTCCAAAAAACTATTATTTACATACCGAAATTGGAAAAACAGACACCGTGTGGACAGTATGTTGGTCTTGGAAGTTACTGATTGTGGACTACAGCAGAGGCTCTGCTACTGCAATATATTCAATTACCAATCGGCAATGAACTGCTCATAGTTTGGTATTACTCGAAGAAGAAATTGTTGAGGAAACACGATGTCAAATCGTTACCTGTACATTAGAAAAGAAATGAAATTTTGATTTGAAATGATAAGATGAATGTCGAAGAAGTTTTTATGTCACGCGTCTTACATGGGCAAAGAGCTCTAGCTGTTAGAGACTTGTAGCTTGTCTGGTGAAGTGGACTAAACAGTAGTGTTGGTAGTAATGAAATCAAAAGGAAGTTAAATGTTTACCGTATTATCTAGCCTTATCCCACACCAAATATGGGTTTAAGGTTTTCTGACTAGTTTTGCTATCTTTAATTGCTTGCTTTCACCCTCTAAGTACGTACATATATCTGACTTAATTAACTTGCATATTCATTGCAGTGGAAAAGAGAAGATAAGGAAGTTGGTGCGCATGAAGTAGTCTTTCGTCTCTCTATTTATAGAGTTGTTATTGCATTGTAATCAAACCAGACATGATTTTAGGTCTCTGGTTTATTTATATGCCCAAATTATGAGCAATGAGCATTAGTTGGTAGCATATCTAAGATGCCTGTAGAAATGTACGTAAAACTGATTGTAAATGAGATTGGGGATTTAAAAGAGTATACTTTTTTTCTTTTTGTGGCATTTTTTCCCCTTCGAAAGCTTTGGACGGACATCAATATAAAATTGGTTCTCACCATCATCTTGGGTATGCAAGTTTCTATTTTCTTTAAATTATAAGTTGCTAATGGAGATAAGTTTGTTTTGGGACCCTGAATGACTTGTATATATGAAATTCAGTCAGGGATCGCCCGCTTGTAATGCATGGAAATAAGTGTGCCGAGATACTTGTATGTATTGAAAATTCTATTTTGAGCTATAAGGTATCATTATCAATTGATTTAAAGCTCGTAGAAGGGTTTACAAATTGTTTAAATTATAAATAGATATAAATAAGTGAATAGTATTTGTGGATCTTTCAAAATGTGTTGATAAAATGTTAATTAAATATCTTTAAGTAATTCATAAACATGAACAGAACATAATCTTAATGTAATAATTTTAGGTGCCTAAAAAACCACCCAGTTACGACTTCCTCAAGGGAGAATGTGTTACAAGAGTCCATATAAATTTACAGGGGTCCCTAAAAGAGGAAATTATTTCCTGCACTGTATTTGAGATAAAATATCGAAAATCTAAGGATTTTATCGCGACTTCCTGAGGTCCATCAGCATTCTTTAATATCTCTGAATGTCTGATATTACAATCACTTCCTCTGGGCCAGCAGTTTCTTGGTTTAATCCTCTTGCCGGAGTTTTGTGGCATTTAGTGAGGGAGTAGGTTTATATGTAAAGAAAGAAAGGAAAAGGAAGAAAAATATAAGGTCTATTTGATTGTAAGATGGAATTTGGGTGAAAAAAAAATCGAATTACAGGGAATTAAATTGCCTCGAACTTGTTTTATCAGGAATTGACGATTAATTGTGTTTGATTGGTATAATTTTTCACCCGAAAAATAAAAGTAAGTTTGGATCCTTCGGTATTCGTTTGATTTTGTTTTTCATGAAAATTGTCCTTTAAAGGGATAATTTTTTTTACAATTGGTTTTAGAATTTGTTTCAATTGTTAAAAAAAAAAAAAAAATCATACCGAATATCATTCGTTTGGCTTTATTTTCCATGAAAATTGTCTAATAAAAAGATAAAAAAAATTTTAAGAATTGTTTCAATTGCCCAAAAAAAAAAAAAAAAAAAAAAAAAACTGGAATTGGTTTTCCCACCGAAGTGGTAGGAAAAGGAATTTCATAAAAAGTGAAAAAAAAAAAAAATGAAAATGCGGAAAACATTTTTCATGGAAATTTTGGCCAATCAAACAAGTCAAAATTAGAAGTTGAAATTTATTTTCCAACTTCCTAGGAAAATAATGTCCTATCAAACAGGGCCTAAGGGAAATTCGAGAAGAAGTGACTAAAGTGGAGTTTTGTAGCTAAAACTCGACTGGAAATCTAGACTTCCGTCAGAGTTGGTATTCTCTTCAATCTGTCACCAATATTCTCATCTATTGTCTATCTCATACCAAATACTTTCTTTGTCAATTGACTTGACCATCAAAGTTGTCGCATTCCGCCGAGCTATGGTCACTCGCAATCCAACGTTTTGTCCTATTGTGCAGATAAAATATTGATGGATGAATGAGGAGCTTAAGATCTCTTGATCACCTCCCGTCGAATTTTGAGGTTAAAATAAACAATACTATCATCGACTCCTAGAAAGTTTGATGAGACGTGACACATCCTGTCTTGCATGATTGTTGTCAATCATGACAATAATTTTTTATAAAATCAAATGATAGTACAAGTATGTTATTTTCGTTTCTTTAATTTGATTTCATGTGAACTCGAAATTTTCAAAAGAAAAATGTTAAACAATTCACTTGGATGACCACTTGTTTGACCACACCCTCACATGGGTGTATGGGTCCTGTAAAAATAAAATAATATTTTTCTCCCTAATTTATGTGGGTGTAATCATCCAAACGATCAAGCAAGCGGGCATATAGCATGGCCCTTTTCAAAATGATTTGACTTTTCTGAGTGAAACTTATTCCCTTCCCATGGAGTGTATTGAAGAGTTGATTAAGACTTGTAACTAATTGAGTTACATATATAAAACTCGTATCTTTACAAGGGAACAACAATATTTTTATTAAAGAGATTTTGCAACACTAAATACTGAAAAAGTAAGAATATAAAATTTTATTTTTACCAATACATTTGTTTTATATTTTCGTTGGTAAATTTAATAACAAAAATTGTTGCTAGTTTCATTTTGTAATTTTTTTTTATTTTTTTTTGGTGGCGGGTCCTTGCAAATTTTCTATCATTGTCAAGGCGTTTTCAGGCAACGTTTTTGCATCTTCTATTTGTATAACGGAGATTTATTTACAAAAACACAATAAGAAATTGATCGAATTTGTCATATATCCCTTCCTCAACAACAGTTCAATGTGATCAATGATTCAATCTAATGTGACTAGAGAGTCATGAAATGTTATCTCTATCTCTTCCTCATTGACTCAACTGTGAAAATTGTGACGTGAATATAATTGCAAACAAAATTATATGGATCAATATGGGTCGAAAAAATGAATAATTTGTGACCCAAAAAAAGTGAAGTGGGACGAAATTCTAAATAAGAATGATGATATTTCTCTCTCCACATCACACTAAAGACGGAAAGATCAATAGAAATTGTATGAATAAGTTTATCCCAATTATCGCAATTGTAAAAGTATAAAATGAAATATTAATAATAAATATAATTTTTTTTTTTTTTTTATAATAAAAATCTATTTTCAAAATACATGACTGGTGTAATCTGTAGTCAAAAGTAAGCCTCTGAAGGTTTCTAAATTTTTAAAAGAGCTTTGTTTTAAATACATTTTTTTTTAAAATTGTGGATGACATTGCACTCATATGGACAGTGGGGTCCGCGATTAAAATAATCATGGACCCCACTGCCCATGTGAGTATAATGTCAAACACAATGTACATTAAGAGTGTACACTAAGTTTAATTCTTTTTAAAAATAGAGAAGATACTTGTAATTGTCACAAACTTGAGGAGATGTTTATGTAATTTGCTCATAATTCAATGAACTTTTTTTTTGAATTTCCAAGACTCTGAATTCATCCTGGTGCTGAAAACTTACTGAGCTACTAAGACCTTAAATTCATCCTAATGCTAAAAATGCCTAAGAAACATTATCCTACATTCCTACTACTAGTTAGAATTCGGAAACAGAGAACTCTGGTAAATCAACTGGAAGCTAGGTATGTGCTTTCTCCTAATCCAGTCTCTTCTGGGGGATCCTCGGTTCTGCCCTTTCGGAACTCCTAAGGTAATCATGAATTCTGTTCTCAAAGTATCGAGGTATTGATCCTTTTAGGGTGGGATTGGCTGGAAGCAAGAAGAGGGAGGGAGGTAGTAAAAGCAATAGAAGGCACACAAAACAGAAATATATTTCCAAATTATAATGCGTAGATGGGTATCAACTTCATACACAAATGTTGATTGTAAATTTTCTAAAATTTTCAAAGTTAAGCCAAACCAACTCCTAGTTTTTGAGAACCATTTTTCCAGACCATCACAAAATCATCTCAACAAATAGACGTGAGTCACCCTATCAATAACATTTTTGTTGGAGGCAAAGAGCTGGAGAATGGTCAAACATAAGGTTCACAAAGAGAAAATTCACGACAGAAACTATTCATTTTAATCCTCAACTGGGAGGGTGATTTCCAAATTATGCAATAATGTATGTACTTCAAATCTTCAGAGTACCCAAGATTGAAACAACAAACAAAAAAGGTTTTCTCTTTTATTCCTCAAATGCAGTTGAACTCAAAGAGGTTCACCTGCAAGATGTGAAGCTCAAACTAATAGCCCCAATAATCATTTCGGATTTCATCATCAAACTTCTTCTTTAGTTCAGGGTGCTTCTCAAAGTATTCATCAGCTGTCATCGTACTAAGCTTCATCTGTTGCACCAAGAATTCGAATGAGAAATCCAGAGAAAATAATGAGGTGGTGTGGGAATTTATACTGTCAAATAAAATGTGAATGCATCACCTTCAACTCTTGGACATCTGCAATTTCTTTTTCTAGTCTTTCAGATTCCTTGAGTGACTTCTGCTCAGCCTCTTTAAGCTCTATCAACTGTAACTCAAGACAAGAAACTTTAAGAATAAAGGAGAATTGCAAATGAAGTAATGCAACTGCACCGATGTCAAGATATCTTCAGTTGTCACCAGTTTAAGAGGGTAATATAGATCAACAGTGTATCCTGATTGTCTACTATTACCGAAAATGCCCTCCCCCTTTGGGATGAATTCCACCTCTTGAGCAGTTATGATATAATGCACTTTGATGATTGTGATCATGCAGTGATTTGGGAAAAAGGAAAAGAAAAATTGTATTACTTTCAAGAGCAAATCTAGATGTTCTTCCAAGAATAACAGTATTTCAGGATCCTCTGAAAACCCCACTAGACAAATACTTTAGCTTTTTTGTATTTGTTTTCAATTTAAGAAAATATTGTCTGCCTTGAATTTTTCAAAATGCTTGTTTAGCTAAAATCCCAGCAAATATGAACATCTAAATTTTACCACTTCCCCAGGCAGTTGTGAACCAAATTCATTTATTTTAATGAATTTATCAGTCCGTGGGGGCACAGAGAGGAGAAAGAAAGAAACTTCCCAAACATTGCACATATTTGCCCAAAACTGCAATTGTAGATTATATTCCTAATTCTCCTCACCAGAGCGTCAAACTTGGGCTTGTACTGAGGAGTGACATTGTCAATGTATTGGGGGATTTTAACCTCTGCAAAGAAAGAAATGATTGATCAGATAGTACCACTTCAAGCCAGAAAGTCAAAAGAAAGTGCAATCAGGCTCCAAAACAGCGGCAGAAACTTATCTAGAAGCTCAAAAATCTAAACAGTAATAAGCTTGAACAAAATTAACCTTCTCATAAAATTTCTTAAAAGAAGCCATTCATTAATGAACGATGCATAATCCAAAATTTCCCCTAGAAAGTTGCTCCTTCCTTCGTTCTCAGCCTTTTTTGCCACTCGTTGCAACAACTTTCTCAGCCTTTTGGATTTTAGGCAGCTGAATTACAAGTTTTTGTGTGTATACAAGGACACATAAGAAAAATAAGAGGAACAAAAGAAGAGCACTATAACCTATATGCATGCATGAATTATGTCAACTCAACCCTGTGGAGTTAACTTGAAAGGGTCAGGTTATATATCGTGTTAAAAAAAAAAAAAAAATTACTAACCAACAACCAATATACAGATTTGTGTTTTCCACCATTTCTGACAACAAATGCATGCTCAAAATTTATTCTAAAAGGAATCACCTTCACAACCTTATTGTGTGGTATAGTCACTTCGGCCTCCAAATTGTGTGCACAAGTGTGTTTGCACATTGCAGATCAAGCAAAAACTTTCTTAACATAGGTACATTAGACATTATAGACTTTTTTGACAAAAAAATAAAACACAAGTTCCTTTCCAATTCAATCTCAGAGAAATTACCTTTCTAAAACATTCCCCATTGTCCATAATGGAATCACTTCAAGGTGAATAAACCAGAGGTCAAGGTCATTAATTAGGACCAGGATAACTTCTCCCAAACAAAATTACCTGCAACACTTTTCTCATGCATTGATCGGAAGCTAAATTAGAGATTCTGCGGAGTTGTTCTAAATTCTAAAATTTGAGATAGTAATTTCCCTGTATCATCTCCCTAAGCATATTATTGTTCTCATTTATACATCACCATTGAGACCAAATTTTCCAAAATGGAATGCACTACTGATTTAAATTTCAAATTTATTACTTGCTCAATTAGAATCTATCCTCAAACAAAGTTGACCATTAAAAATTAAATTGATGCAGCCATGCGATAATATGAAAAGAGTATCTTGCATGCATCTGGGCTGTTTTGGGGCTTCTACTTCATGATGCCATCTTAAACACTAATTTTTAAGATAACAGTCAATGACAAACTATCAATATATACATGCAGATTGTCTGAAGGTCCAAGTTGACTTAAAAAAAAAGATATGAATTGCATGGGAAAATTTTTATTCAGAATAAAATTCTGGCTCTTCATTGTGTCCTGAAAAAACTGAGAACACTTTCAATTCCCTATTTCAATCTCTCTTTTGTCTCCCTCTCTTCTCTTCTCCCCATTCTCCCTTCTCTTCCCATTTCTCTTATCTTCTTGTACAATTCTAGTTCTTGTTCAATTGCATCCATTGTCATTAAGTTAAGCCAAACATGCCATAAATGGATAACATGTGGTCTCTATATCTGTTACATACATACACGTATATGATTACAGGTGGTAATCTGGTATTGGAATCATGAACCTGCCTGTATTCACACTACAATTTTATGGGTTGGGTTGCTGATTAAATTCACGTGTCAAAGTTCTCTTGGGTTTCTTAAATCTGCTGACCAGAGTTCAAAAATGAGTCCTTTGAAGCGTTAGAATACCATCACCCGCATCATGTAAAACTCTGGCCAAATATATAGATTAGGTGTTCGTGAATTGTGCGAGATTTGTGATTTTGGGTGTTCCCGCTGATGACTGGTGTTGGCGACAACAAGTGATTGCTCTTTTGGTGATGGCTGGTGGTTACCACTGTGTTTGTGGCCGTTGGGCAGGGGGAATTACCTACCACCTGACATACAGGAACTTTTTGGTTCAGGACTAAGACCCGTTGGATACTGGTTTTCCATTTGAAAACATAGTTTTCCATCCAAAATAATAAGCATCAAACAGACACTTAGTAACAGTCAAATGAACGGTTACTGTCTATTGAGGACATAAAAGCACCGCATTGTAGAGATTGAAAACCTATGTGCTCACTTTTGGAGCTTGGGAACCTAGATGCTCTAGCATGTAAAGGTTGGGAAGCCAAGGTCTAATGTTCCCTATCTGAAAAATAAGTATGTTACTGAACTACCCTGACCAGAGCACATGCAATAGGAAATTAAAACAAAGTGCTACTTGATAAACAATCATATAATTTTCAAACAATGGAGAAGTTATACTAGAACTGCAAAATGCAATTAAATAATAGGCTTTAAATGAAATTGTAATCAGATTATTAGAACACGTATACTGAATCGTATTTCTTAAATAAAAAAACTACTCTGCATGGATAAAATAACCCATACTCCACGCTGGAATTAATTTTTGGGCAATCAAGAGAGTACTTGAACTCATGGTCAAGAATCTCCCTAGCATCAAATTATATATGATTTATCAGATGCTCAAGAGCTATCATATAGACAGTACCATGAATTCATCCTTTTAGGGCAATAATACATTCACGGGAAAGGTATTGCAAGCTTATTATAACAGAAGTAAAATTCTCTTCCTTTCAGATGATACCAATATATTTAGACGAAGGTATGGCATAACTCACCATGATGAGATGAGACCTTCATATATATTTGTTGGCATCTTTTGCCCATTAAGTTTATTGGTTCAAATTCAACATGCATGTTGGTGACAGTATTATATAGGGTGGTTTGATAAAAATAAAGAAAAATGAATGTTGCAGTGCTGCAAGCTGTTAGTGAATGTTGAATTGTAGTACGGCTTAGATTAAATGAGCACCATTGTTTTAATTGATAGCGCTTAAATCTTATAAAACATGCTAAATATAATAAGCAATTATTACACTTATTTGCAAATTTTGACATCAAATACCACCTTAGTCAAAGAAACAAAAATCAACTATTTAACCATTAGCCAGAGATTAAATAACAATCTATAATGTTCTCTCTCAGTGAATACATCCATATTATTATTTTTAACATTGAAGTAAGAGAACTTCAGATGAAGAAAATAGTCTTGAAGAAAGGACACAACAACCCTGTTCAGGAAGAGATTTGCCAGATTTTGTGTAATAAAAAACCAAAAGCAACATATGACACATACCATCATATGCTTGCTTATAAATATCAACCAAGCGAGAGCCAATCCCTTTTCTGTAATACTCCCAGTCAATGGGTTCTGGTTCCTGCAAGATTTAACAAACTAAAGATCAATTGAAGAAATCAAATATTAAGAGTATCCGTTCTATTGGTCTTTCAAAAAGACAGAAGAACTTGGCACCACTGCACACTTTAGAAACCATTGCCAAGACATGAATGTTCTGAAATATAAGTCATTTAAATTGGATCATCACCATATGAAAACATACTGGAGGATAAAACCCTTTTAGTTAAGCAGATAGCAGGTATTATGAGAAAAAAAAATTTATTTAGACAAATAAAGAAATCATTGACCACACACCACTCATTCCTCTGGGGCTCAGAATGTTTTACATGATGATACATTGTTAATAATAAATATTCTTTAGACCATCTCGTTCAATTTCTTCTTCATTTCCCAGGCCAATACTGTTACAATTTCCAACTTTGACATGTAACCAGATTGCTTCTATGTGCGCCAATGACACCCATGCTTCCACTTTTTTTCTTTCTTCATTCAGACAACAATTTAGACACCAAAAACAATTCATCCAGAAAAAATTTCATGCCAAGTCATGACTTTGGGCCATTGTTTAAAGAGCTGTTTGAGACTAATGCCTTGAGTACCGTCTCATGCCTTAAGTGCCATTTGCAAGGCTTATTCCTCAGAGTGATTAACATGTTCGTCCATGTGTCATGAATTTTCTGTGTAGTTTATTATTGCTTTAGCCATTTGCGATAATATTCTATAACCTATAATCTTTAGTAGGTTTTTTTCTTTTTGTCTTTACAGGGAAAGGAGGGGGATGGAGAAGATGCCAAAGCAAGTGGAAGACGGTGACAGAGTGAGAAAAACTACTATGATGAAGAAGATGAAAAGGAATCAAATATGTTAATGATTCCCTTAAAGATATTATTAATAGTAATGATATAGGAGAATTCTGGCCATTCCCACTTTGAGCAGTGGATAGCTTCTTTTTTCTTTTTTTTTTAATGTAGTTACTTGTTTAAAAACTTATTATTTACTACTTTATTGATCTATGTTATGTTTGTTTACCATTTTATTTTTGTTAATTTGTTATATTATGAAATTTTAAGATGGCTTATAGTTTATTAAGGACAAATTTTCCCATTTTTATATTCTTCTGAGTTAGTTTATTGGTTTTCATAAGCCTCAAAATGCCTTAAGCCTTATGCTTGCCTCTCAATGTCCTATTGTGCCTTTTCGATCATTGCTTTGGACCGTCGCTCAGAAAACACACTATTGTATATACTTGAATTAACAAATTAAAATGTAAAAAATACAAACACATTGATAAATTTATTTTCTTTATTGATTTTGCATATTCTACTTCAAATTTGAGATTACGAATTTGCATAGGATCCATCTGGCTTATGAAAAGCTAGGGAAACATAAGAGCATGACCTCGAAGTATTGAAAAAAAAAGGTAGAAATCTATCCCTCGACAAATAAACATCCACTTTCATTCATTTCCTCTACAATTCAGCCAAACATCATTGAAGGCACTAAAACTGATGCGATATATATATATATATATATATATATATATATATATATTGCTCAATGCATCGAACAAAATTCACGAAGAGCTACAAATCCCCTAGATCTGACCATACACAGCTGAATAAAAAAAAAAATCCCAAATGATACATTCATACAAATACACAAATTTAATTCAATGCATACATAAGGAGAGAGGAAAGAGAGTTGGGGACCTGGCTGAACTTGGTCTGCAGCTGGGTGTTGACTTCATCGAATGCGCGGCGGAGGGTGGCGAACTCCTTGCGGGCCTCATCGGAAACAAGAAGCTTTGACATCCCTTCCCAATTGATCGTCTTTCCAGCCTTGAATGCTACATCTGCAATCTTCTTTCCTGCTCCACTCATTTTTTCTATTCTCTTTTTGATTGATCAAAAGGCAAATTACAGAGGGATTGAGTAATTGAATGAACACAGCGGCAATTTGAGTCGGAGAGAGTCGGGTTGTATTGTGTTTGTTTTGTCAGGCTTAGGGGGCTTAGGTAGATACGGCCTATCAACGAGCCGGCTCAAACCCATTTCTCACTCGATCATTGGCTGCTGACTGCTGTGTACAGCAAGACTTACAGCCCCCGCATATGAAGGGGTCTCACAATTAACATAAAAAAAAGTTTATTGTACATTATTTGTATACATTATTGTACACATCTCTCTCACATGAGAGAAGCCTGAAAAAGCCCATAGTGATTAAAATATTTGCGGGTCCCTCTCATGTGAGGAGAATGTGTACAATGATGTGTATAAGTGATGTACACCAAGCCTCTCTCATTAACATGAGACTCTCTCATGTGAGGGGCTGTAAATTGTACAGCATTAAATAGCATTTTCGTTCTCACTAATTGGACGAGCTGAGCTTGAGTTCGTGAGACGATGCTGCTCAAGGGCCGAGCTTACCCAACTAGCTCATGTATTTTTTTTCTTTTTCTTTTTAAAAAAAAAAAATCCTCCTCCTTTTGGGGTTTGGAATCGACATAAGTAGTTGAAATTAAAATTATATATGAATAAAAAATTTTAATAAAATATTATTAAAAAATTACAAAGCATGAATACAACGAAATTAAATATAATATACTCTACATACAATTTCGACGTACTTATTTTGTATTCGATAAGGAACGTTTTATCAATCATTTATTTGCATTAAGCTTTCCAAAATGTTTTTTTTCAGTCGATTCCTGAAATCGAACGGAACTCAACCATCTGCATTAAAAACAGACTCCAATGATACAATGCTAAAGTATTAGTAAATCAAAAGTTGTTGTATTAGCTGAATCCAAGATCCCGAGCATTTGACGATTAAATATCTATTTGATTCTGTAGGGATTTCAGTTGGACTTGCATCTGATGTACTTTAATTATAGATAGGAGATATACTTGAAGAACCTGCTTCAAATCGTGGATCTCTAAATTTGGTAACTAAATTCAATATTTCTTAATCATCTTTTTCAAGATTAGCATCAGGGAGGTGTGGAGAGTGTCTGACTAACATTTACACACCATAATTGTGCATATAATTCGTACATTGAAGTTAAAGTGTTTCTAAATTATAATAAGTAATAAGAGTATCAAAATTTAAAGAATTTGTGATTTTTCTAATAACATGTTTAGTACCTTGCAAATTGTATCTGGGGTCCATTACCCATGCTAAATAAAATAACATAGGTAGGTCTTTACAATATTTTTTAAACTTTAGTTCCACAAAAAATAACATTTCGATAAAATCAGGATAATTTCTATATTTATTGAAAGTTCTTACAATAATAAAAAGACGTTCAACAAAATTAGAACTAGTAGGGTCTACTGCCTCAGATAAGATATTTGTAGAACATAGAAATTTGTCAAAAAAAAACTTTAAAAGTCAATTTCTAATCGATATCAAACAAAACAGTCTCGTTATCATTCATTGTACGCCTAGAATTATAAAATTCAGTCATGAAAGCTTCATATCATTAACAAGATTTGAGTAATAAGTAAATTGAGTTCCACCTATACCCTACGTTGGTTACAAATTGTTTAGGTTACATACCAAATGTTACATAATATTCTTCAAATGCTTGTTTTCTACTTAGTGATGACGTAATATAGACTAATGCATCCTCAATTCTACCCATTTGATTGTTAATGTGCTTCATATTGTCTTGCACAAGTAAATTAATGATGTGATACATACAACGAACATGAAATAGAAAATCATCAAAATCAGAATGAAGAACCCCACACAGTTTAAAAATAACATGTTTATTAACACTTGCATTATCGAACTTGAAACTACGAAATTTAGATTTACAAAGATATTCTTTTATAATTTGCATAATAGCATTAAATATGTTATTAGCATTGTGAATAAACTTAATATTTTAAAAGCAACTAGTCTTTTATGCATAAACCCAAAGTGGATCCATGTAGTGTACATTACAGTTATATAACATTTTTTTATTAATGCATTGCCAAATATTCAAAGTGAAAGATATAATGTTATCGTATTTTTGTAAATCATATATATATGTCATTGAGACGGAAGAAATTATTATGAAATTGAGACTGTGGCGTCATAGGTGAGTTGCTACCCAACAAACCCTCAACATAAGAGTTGTGATCCATTTGTATGTAATGAAATTAAAATATATAAAGATGAAATAAAATTGTAGTAGAGATTGTAAATTGAATAAAGATGAAATGTATAAACTGATTAATGTAAAATCTATAGAATTGAATTGTATAAAGATGTGAAATGCATAAATTGAATTGAGATTTGATTGAGAATAAATAATTTGATTGTAGATAATATAGAAGATAGTTGTAGAGAATTTATGTGAAAAATGGATTAAAATGGGAAGTATTTATAAAGTTAAAAAATAATAATAATAATAATTCAATGACCATTGGGTCCCCAACGCTCACCCACCTCGGCATGGCCTATCATTCCAAAATTTAGCTTGGGCTCATGCTCAAACTCATCCCTAAACGAGTCCAAGTAGTTCATGGACTGAGCCAACGATCTACTTAGCTCATTTGCCATTCCTATAGACACCTCACTCAATAAAATACAAATTTTAGAATGCGCCTGATTCACTGCTTTCAATTAAATTTTGTAAAATACTCAAAAAATATATGATCGTGCATTTTTTTAAAAATATTTTCAAAAATAAGATTAAACTTATAATATAAAACTCAAATAGTGTTCTAAAAGGCATAATGCGTGATGATGCGTAGATGCCAAATTATGAGTTATGTGAATTGAGGCGAGACATAAGCGTAAAAATGCGTTTTCTTATTTTAATATTATTTTAACTTTTAATCAATAAAAAATTATTTAATAATTAAAAATAATACCTACCAAACACTTAAAATAAATTTATAGGAACTTATACATTTTTTCAAAGTTTCTAATAAAATGATAAGCTTCAAATGTAAATACTAAATTGTAAATAGATAAAAAAAAAAAAAAAAAAAAAAAAATTGGGAGTTTTTCTCTGTTCAATGCTTCAAGCGGTTTTAAATTTACGACTGACAAAATAAAAAAAATCAACATTTAAATTTTAATTTAAAAGAATTGTAAAAAAAAAAAGAAAAAAAAAAAGAGACAATAATGCGTGCCTAGAATGCCTAGAAGTGCATTAGCGGTCAACAGTCGCTAAGCCACTTGGCTTAGTGTTTTGGCTGCGCATCGCGCAATGCACCGCCTAGGCGGACCTTTTAGAACAATGAACTCAAATATATTTTAACATTTTTAGCCGATATTTGACCTATATCTTGTAAAAAATAATAATAATAATAAAATCTCAAACTCATTTTCATCCACTCATTTTTTTAATAAAATAATTTTACACATAAATTGAATTTTTTTCTCTATTTTATAACAACACATTTTTCAAGGAATCACTATTATAAAATATATTTTCTCACAAAAAGAGGCTCAAACAACCCTTGATGTTTCCGCTGAAAACACCAAAAATTTTAAATCCCTGGAAATAAGAGTGAAAATCTAAAAATATTAAATTTTATAAAATTAAAAAAGAAAAAATGTAAAAAGAGAATTTAAAAAAAAAATTAAAAATTCTAAAAATAAAATTCTTAAATTCCAAAAAAAAAAAAAAAAAATCTCATTGATTTAAATAAAAGTTATTAGTCGATATCATTAAATTTTAAATTTTTATGTTTTGTTTCAATATATTATTTGTTTGTATTTTACTTTTATAATGAAAAAAGTATTGCATGTTTCATCAATTGTAAAATGTACATACTTGATAATATATTAACCTAGAATTATTTTATTTTATTGAATAATAAAATTAATGGAATAAAATATTATAAAATAATTTCTCAAAATTTCAAACAAAATGTTTTTTTTTTAGACATATTTTCAGAACGACAAGTTAAAAGTATTCTCGTCAATATTAAAATACACCCTCAAAACTAACAACTGAAAATTGACACACAAATCAAACGAACATTTAAGTTCTCTAGTCTTATTTCACGTTGAAAGAGTAGAAAACACTGTCAAGATTTAAAAATTATTAAAATAAGTTATGAATATCCCTACACACCAAATCCTCGCTACTTTTTATTCTGTTTGTTCATGTTTATCGTCAAAACTCAATACAAGCATCTTGTATACAATTATTAGCAGTTAACATTTTAACATTTTGTATTGGTAAGAACATTTTTTTTTTCACGTGCTTAATTAGTTTGAATTTCGTTTATAATTGTTAAATATTATGTTGGTTTATTTTGGTTGGTGTAAATAAATGAGTACGAACTCTTGGACATATTAGTGATTTTTTGCAATAATTTATTGGAACTGGTCTTCATCATGTATTGTGTTGGAATACATACATCATGCTAATCGATTGCATGTTAAAGGGCAATCGATTAACATATGACTGTTTGATCTATTAAAGACGATTGATAACAGTTGTTAAGAGTTGATTAGTTTAAAACGATCGACTCTTAAAAGATCGTTGGTTAATTAATTCATCTTAGTGGGCAATTTAAAAGCCAATCAGTTAACCTATCATCTACGTTAATCCTACTCTGACCACCACAATGTGCTAATCCCACTTGGACTTCAACAAGGAAATGATATAATTATTACTCGAGACATATGATTGTATCGTGTATCCTATGTCCACAAGGATTCCTGTTCCACCATGTCATACATTATCGTGTAACATCCCTACCTTTTATACTATTTGGCCACACGCCAAACATATTACTAAATAGAGATGTTTACCACAAGTTTAATTTAGGCTAAAATGGGATAATAGCTCCAATTCATCTTCAACATTAAAATTTGATGGGTAATTATATTACGTGTGTCATTGTTCTTCTCATTTCACTCTTAGTTACACCCTTATGAGGATGTATTCAATTGAAACTTTTAGTGACTTTTTGAGATTTAAAAAATTTAGTGGTATTCAATGTAAACTTTTGGAGACTCTCTAAAAGTATTGATATATTCAATTGAGACTTTTATAGACTTTTAAAAGGTCTCTAAAAGTCACGGTGTATTCCATTAAAACTTTTTAGAAATCTCTATAAGTCTTGGGGTATTCAAATTTTAATGACTTTTAGAGATTTTTATAAAAGTCTCTAGAGTACTAACTTTTAAGCAAAAAGTACTCATATAAAATCTCAAAATTTGTCTCTTATTAATCACGAGATTTTGGAAGACTTTCACAAAAAAAATAAATAAATAAATAAAATCAATACTTCTTTCATTTTTTCTTCTATGAACATTAGATGTATGATTAATTTTTTTTTCTATTTATTATATTTATTTCCATATATATGTATATATGTGTGTGTGTGTGTATCATCGTTTATCTCTATTTTTTATGAAAAAAATTAAATTGGATTCTTGTAACTTTTTTTCATTTATTATTTTTTTTGTGAAAAATATCTTTTTTTATTAAATTATAAATTTTTATATGACAAATTTATAATTAAATTTAAATATATTGATTTTGATTTATTTTTAAAAGTATATTATATTAATAATATCGAATATTAATTTTATTTTTTATCATACATTTCTATAATTTTGATTATTATTTATTTAATTAATACCTTAATTTTTTATTCTTTTTAAAATAATTTTTTATTATATGAGGAGGGGAAGGGAAGGAGAAATTGTGAGAACTATAACATCGTATGTGAAAATTTCACATTATTATACTGGATTCACATGAATTCTATTTCAAAAGAAATTTTTTTAAAAATCTTTTGAATTTTACAAAAGTTTATAAAAGTTTTAAAATGAAAATTTATAGAAGTCTACGAAATACTTTCACTAATTTATATAAATCCATGAAAAATTCACGAATTCACAGAAGTCATCACTCAAATAAAGTCTATCAAAAGTTTCAATTGAATACACCCCCTTTAGTTTCTTTTCCTAGACTTTTAAATCCAAAACATGCTCTCTTTCAATCATGAGCACTGGAACCAAAAAGGAGAATGGACTTAGATGCTACTCTCACATGCATGCCACAAAATGAAACAGAAATTAACAAATATTTTCATATCAAGTGCAAATCAATCGTATTTGGGTTCTAACCTCGAGCCATCTCCTCTGTTTCTTCAACCAACAGTCAACAAAAAGCTTCAATTCTTCAAAAGCTCCAGAATTTAAGAACAAGGATCTTATAAATGAAGCCAAAGAAGGTTAACCCTAGTAAAAAAAACTTAACATTTATTTTTCAGAGGAAAAAACAGACGAGATAATGAGTTCAAATGGGGAAGAAAGAAATGAAATTTTCTAAGACGATAATACCTTTCAATTTTTAAAAACAATTGATTACACTCATTCACTTGTCAGAGAAATTTGATGAAAATGGACGAAAAAATACGTTTAAAAAATGTAATTAAGAGTAAAAATGCAAAAAAATGACATATATTAAAGTATAAATTTTAATTTAAGTCATAGTTAACCCTTAATTTTAACCACATATTTTATGAGTTTCATAACTTTTCAACTACACATTTCATCAATTTATATTAAAATCTACTAAAAATCTGATTTGAATCCCCACCAAATACTCTTTATGTGCTAATTATCTATCTTGTGCAGCATAGGTGGGCCCACATAGGGTCAAGTGGGTTCAAGTGACCCCACAACTTTTTTTTTATATAGATATTATAAATAGTAATAAATTGAAATATGTAAATTGCCTAAACCCAATTACAATAACCGAAATGAATTATGTTGACCATTGCACAAGCCCATCATACTTTGCTCCTTCACTTGCTCAGACCCATTTTTCTTCTTTGCTCATTCACTTAAAGACTTGGGAAAAAAATCAAAAGTCATGGTGTTAAATAGAGACAATTCAATTTTCAGTTGTCAAGTTTTAAAATGATAAGCTTAGATTTTAACTAATTAATTAAAAATATTCATTAATTAAATTTAATAAGGTCACAATTATATAATTAATAGTCACGTATACATAATTATAGATCACAATTTTTTTTACTGGTAACATATTATCAAATTAATTGATCAAAAATTATTTCAAGGTTCCAAGTAAATTTTTTTGTAGGTCACAGATTATTTCGAGATCAAAAATAAAATTTTTTATCGGTCACAATTTTTTTCATTTATCACAAATCAAAAAATTACAAGTTACACTTTATCTATCGGTTATAAATTTTCAAATTTTTTGGTCACAAATTATATTTCAATCACAAATAATCAAATTCTAATGTCATAGTTTAATACTTGGTCACATATAACAAAATAAATTGGCACATGTAACCAAATAGTGGGTCATATACCACCGTCAGTTGCGACCAACCTCACCCTGCTACCGTCATCGATACCACAACACCACCACCATCGTCAATCGCCTTCACCACCATCAACCACCACCACCACCACCACCGTCAACACCTCCATCTGCACCACCACACAAAAACCACCGTCAAATTCACCATCGTCGCTACAACTACCTCACCATCATTGTCGACAGCTCCACCACCACATACAACGCCGTTGCATCCTATCACCCACCACCTCCACCTCTAATCAACCACCATCGCCAAAATCACCACCACCTCAAACAAATCAACACATCAGAAAAAATACAACATCATCGTGTTAGATCCACGACTACCTCACCAGACCCATCTCTACCACCCTATCCCACGCCGTCCCATCGCCAACACTTCCGTGACCACCACTACCACCTCACCACACCACCACTCAAAAACCACCAACAAATTAGATCCCACTATCAACACCACCACTACCTCACGAGTGCCATCAGCATCAACACCATCACAACCACCAACCAACAAAACCCCAAAACCATTACCTACAGATCGAAAAGAGAAAGAGATAAACACCCAATATCCCCAAACCCCTTCCCCACGCCAGGGATTGCAGCGTTGCTGTTCGCCGCGATAACAAGGTGGCACAGCGTTACGCGACTGGTGGTGGTGTCAGGTTGCTTTGCGCAGTTTCACTCCGACGGGTCCTTCCGGCAGAGAGATGTGAGAATATAGAGAGAGAAGTGAGAGAGAAGAAAAGAATAGAGAGAAGGGAGAGTGGTAGAGAGAAAAGGGTGAAAAATTTAGGGTTTGTATTATATTGATACCTGATTTGTTAATAAATGAAACTTTATCCCTAAATTTTGAATTGTCATCTCTAACCTCTGAGATTATGTAATTTCCACAAAAAAGACTTCTCTTTTTAAGACTTTTCCCATTTGCATTTTGCTCTAAGCCCTAAAGAGAAGAATCGACACAGTTGAAAGTTCGAGTCCGACATCCATATTTTCCCACTTCTACCGCTCCGCTTTTGCTAATTTCATGATTTTTCTCTGGTCCATGTAACAAATTGATTGCCTAATTTCTTGATTTTCCATGTTTTTATTCTAAAGTTCATTCAAATTTGAGATTTAAAAATTGTCGTCGACCCGATCCCAATCTGCATTGCTTGTTATCTCGTTTGAAAATTTGACACAGATCAACCTAATGTTCATAGTTCATACTATTTAAATGATTTTAGGATATTTTTAATGAAATTATTGTATATTATGAATTTAATGTGTCTTTTGATGAAAAATAAAATAATATATATATATTGAATTTGATTTTATAATGATGTAATTATACGTTCTAAAAATGAGTAAAATATAGTTCCTGTTTGAGCCCCATTAATTAATGTTATAATTTTTGGAATAATATTTTTTTGAAGAATGTGTGATTGAAAAATAAGGAAAAGTTTATTGTTTATGTGTAATATTATTTTATTTAAGAATGAGTGGTTGAAAAAAAAAAAGAAAAATATATTATAAATTTAATGGGTTCAAACGGGGGGCATAATTGTAATAGAATATTGATTTCTTTTTGTTAATGATATAACTTTAGAAAAATTGCATTTTAATTTTTGATCTTGTGATGATGGTCGCCAAAGAGAAGTCCACTTTTTAGCGCCAATCAGCGAGATTTCCGTGAAAGAAACCTCGACTAACACAGTTCTGTTTAGTTTGGGGAAAAATCAACATCCTATTTCAATTCACAGGACGCTGGAGTTGGAAGGCATCACCTCCGATCGACGCCGTGAACTTATGGCTGCGGAAGATTTCGGGTCGGACCTGGACTTGGCCTTCAACCTTCAACTGCAAGAAGCCATCACTGCCTCGCTCTCCGCGTCATTCTCTCCACCCAAATCACAATTAAGATCAACCACCAAAAACGATGAATTTTTGAGCTTCACTAGCAAGTCTGGTGAACTCCACAAATTCGAGCACGAATTGAACAACCGTGCAGTGTCTGAAACTGAATTTAAGAGAATTCGAGACGATCTCCACATTCGGATTCACGACCACCGTGAGGCAAATGAAATGACGACAATTCCGGAGGATCAGTGGCGAGAAAGTGGGGAACGTTTTGAGAGGCCGTTCGGAGAGGGAAGTTCTAACGGGGGAAGTGAGGAGATTTTTAGGGTTTATGCTAAGGGTTTGGTGGAGCTGTACTTGCCAAAGGAGATTGTTTTGGGTGGGATTGGCGTCGCAATATGCGATTCAAAAGACGAGTTGTTGTTTGAGTTGAGAAAGCCAGTGCTTGGGAATGGGATGAGCCGGCAAAGTGTAGAAATGAAGGCTTTGATTGAAGGTCTCAATGCTGCGAAGGACCTGGGTTTGAACAGGGTCGTTTTCTATTGCGATTACTTACCGGTTTTCAATTATGTGAGTTCTGACTATCATTAATATTTGTGTGGAAATTTTGAAACTTTTTTATGCTGGTTTAATTGTTCAGTTACGCTATTCTCGTGCTTGTAGTTCAGTTATTAGTGTTATATCTTGAGTAAATTGACGTCAAAATTAGTTTATTACTGAGTCATAACAATGGCAAGCCACGAAAGTAACTACACAAATGTCGCTGCTTTTATTTTTAAGTAATCGTCAAGCAAATTTCTGTGTTTTTGCTTGTATTGCATCAATGAATATCAAAATAGACAAATTTCGAGTCTGTACAGTGTTCCAACTGTTTTATTGTGAGAAATTGTTCCCAAATGTTACATTTTTGTTATTATTTGCCCACACAAAGATACCGATAGAGTCATAGTAGTTTGGGGATTATTTTAATATGTTAAGTTAGATCTGTAGAGATTAAACTTGATAAGACCTGAAACCGATTAATGTTGTTTCCATGATATGATCACAGGCAACATAAATGTAAAGCGCCAAAAAATATATTCAAAGTGCTGGAGGTGCCCCTCGTACGGGGTGTCCATTAGGAGCCTCAAGCTCACTTCGATCACCCTTTTCCAAGACTTGTGCATTGACTTATTGAGGCACACGCTGCAGGGCAGCTGTGTTGCCCTTTTCGGCTGTTTCTTATCATCCTCCTTTTAGTGTTGTTTTCCATAACTTGGAATGTTTTAACTGTTTCTTGAGTTTTTTTTTTTTTTTTAAACATCCCAACCTTTAATGGTTGAGTTAAAATCTCAACCTCAAATCTAATGATTCTAGCAACACTGCAAAACCTTACTGTGGAATTTAAACGGCCAACACTTATATTGAAAATATAGAACTCAATTCTGAACGAAATTGAATTACAGAAATAAGAAAGGGATAAGACGGTGAGAGAGAGAGAGAATTTAGATAGGGAAAGTTTCACGATGATACAATTCACACTCTTTTTCCTTCCTCTCCATTCTGTTATAACCGAAGAAAGAATTGGGTTTTTTGAAAATACAATGAATAAAACACATTCATATTACATCCAGTAATTTCTACTCTAAACGTCACCGTTTTGTTTAATTTAAACGACGTTGTCACTTGATTTGAAATCCAGGCAAAATCGGTGGCTAGCTTGTCTCATTCCTGGCTTTCCTCTTGCCTTTGTCTTTCTCCATTTCAACTGACTATCTCCTTCATAACATCCCTCCCCCTTAGCTATACCTTGTCCCCAAGGTTAAAAGGATGGAACAGACGCCTGCATGTTTTCAGTATTCTCCCAAGTCGCTTCGTCTGAATTGGATCCTTTCCATTGGACTAGCCACAGCTACCCCATTCTGATTTACTAGTCGTGTAGACAACACCTATAGGGGCTGACTATGCTCTCCCTCGCCCTGGTTTTGATTTGGAGGTGCACAAATAGGAACTTCTTTCTCCCCAATCTTCTTCTTGAGTAATGAGACGTGGAAAACTGGATGGATTAGGGCCGTAGCAGGTAGCTCCAGTTTGTAAGCCACTGATCCAATTTTTTGAATTATTTGATATGGTCTATAATACCTTGCAGATAGTTTGTTGTTAGTTCTTCTGGCCACTGTTTGTTCAGCATATGGATGTAACCTTAAATAAACCCATTCTCCCACCTTAAATTCTCTCTCACTTGTGTTTATCTGCATAATGTTTCATTCTAACTCTAGCTTGAGCCGGATTCTCTTTCAGTTGCTGATGCATTCTGTGTCTTTCTTGAAGCATTTCCTTTGCTACGGCGATGTTACTCTGCTGGTATGGACCCAAAGCCAACTGGGGTTGTTTAAGACCATATTATGCCTCAATGTGGTCATTTTAATGGCTGTGTGCAGAGTGGTATTATACTACCATTCAGCCAAGCTAACCCATTTACTCCATTGCTTAGGCTGCCTATAAACCATGCACCTAAGGTACATTTCCAAACGCTGATTTAGCCTCTCTGTTTGCCCGTCGATTTGAGGATGAAGCTGTACGTAACTGCAGTTTGACCGTCCAAATGGTTGAACAATTCTTGCCAAAACTCACCGGTGAATACTCTGTCTGTCTGTTACAATGCTCTGTAGCATACCATGTAGTTTGTAAATGTAATCTAAAAACAACCTTGCAATAGATGAGGCTGAGAATGGATGAGCCAAGGTTAGGAAATGTGCATACTTAGTAAACCTGTCTACCCTACTAATATCACATTTTTAGCACTAGATGTAGGCATACCCTCAATGAAATCCACGGAGATATGACTCCACGAGTACTGTGGTTCAGGTAAGGGCTGTAAGAGGTCTCGATGTGCCACATGTTCATTCTTACACCTCTGACATGTATCGCATTCTAAAACTTCTTGCTTGATCTCTTTACTCATCTCTGGCCAAAAGAAGTACTGCTTTGCTCCATGGATGATAGCTTGAACACATGAATGCCACCCTTCCACCAGCCCCAATATATATCCTTCATTCGTATTTAAGTAGCCCATTTAAATATTGATAATCTGGATCTACCTGACTTTCGAGCTACAAGGCATTAATTCTATCTTTAGCAACTTAATCCCCTTCATAACTGGCTATCACTTCTTCTATCCACCAAGGTTTCACAGCAGTGACAGAAAGACATTCCAGCTCTCTTCTGGATAAGGCATTTGCTACCTTATTATCTAGACCCTTCTTGTACTGAATATCATAGCTGAGTCCCAACAATTTAGATAGCTACTCTTGTTGCAATGGGTTTGTTTACTCCTTTGCTCCAACAGATACGTAAGTGATTGATGGTTTGTCTTGATGATGAAGTGATGACCCTCTAGATAATGCGTCCACTTCCTAACAGCTGTTACTAACGCTAGGAGCTCCTTCTCTCTTTTTTTTTTTTTTTGATAGGTAATCCAATCATATTATTAATCACAGAATAATACACAAGGTGTGCATTATCATTTTAAACAAGATAAAAACGAAACAAAATTAGGCAGCCCCTTTATCGGGTTAGTAGCCGTCGCATTAAACCAGTTATACAATGTTAGATAAAATAATTCCCTAAGCTGCTCTGTCGACCGTGCTTGATCTTTAAAACAGCGGTTGTTTCTTTCTCTCCACACACACCCTACAAGACAACCTGACATGAGATCCCAAACCAGTTTACTGTTCTTGTCTCGAAGTTTTCTCCTCCATGCTTGTACCAGGAGCTCCTTCTCATAGATTGATAAACCCAAATTCCTGCTACAAATGCCTTCGCTTAGGTAGGCTATATGCCTTCTGTTTTGCATCAGGACAACCCCTAATCTACCATAACATGCATCTGTTTCTATGATAAACGGTACAAAGAAATCTGGCGAAGCTAGAACTGGTGTAGCGCTAATGGCCTTCTTCAATTTGTGGAATGCTAAGTCAGCACTTTCATTCCAATGGAAGCTATCTTTCTTAAGTAGAGGTTTGGCAATACCCCCATACCCTCTTACAAACTTCCTATAATACCCAATTACGCCAAGGAACCCCCTAAGCTGCTTAACATTGACTGGTGTAGGCCACCCTTGCATTGCAGTGATTTTAGAAGGGTTAGCTAATACCCCTTCTGCAGAAATAATATGGCCTGGGTATGCTAACTGAGATTGTCCAAAAGAACACTTACTTTCCCTAGCATAGAGTTGATGGTTTTTGAGGATTTCCAGGACCATAGTAACATGTTACAGTGAGATTTTAAGTCAGCGCTATACTCCAAAATATCATCAAAGAACTCTAGGATGAACTTTATGACATGTTGCTTGAATACCTCATTCATTAGGCAGTGGCTGGAGCGTTTGTGAACCCCAATAGCATTACTCTGAACTCATATAGACCTTCATGAGTTTTAAAGGCTATTTTATGGACATCATTAGTGGCTACTCTAATTTGATCATAGCCAGCTCTCAAATCAATCTTTGTAAGCCACTTGGCTCCTTTCAACTCATCCAGCAATTCATCTATCAATGGCTTAGGACACTTGTCCTTGATTGTGAGATTATTAAGTTGCCTATAATCTACACAGAATCGCCAAGTACCACCTTTCTTTTTTACTAGTAGCACGGGTGAAACATAAGGACTATTACTTGGTTGTATGATGCCGTTTTCCCTCATTTCTTTAACCATTCACTCTATTTCTGCCTTCTGTATGTATGGGCACCTGCATGGTCTCATCTTGAATGGTTGTGCCTCCTCCTTTAGGGATATATGGTGATCATTGAACCTGGGTGTGGATAAGCCTTCTGGCTCTAAAATACCATGGGAAATTGATTAACCACAGCTTCTAGCTCCACAGGGGTGGAATTTTGTTCTTCAGCGATGGCAGCAATCTGTGCCATCATTCCATAAATTTGACTCGTGCACCATCCTTTCTCTTCATTGTCAATCAGCATCTGAAATTCCTCTCTAATAGTTTCATCTTGAAGTTCTATTTTTCATAGTTGAAAGTAATGCTCCCCTTTATGAAATCAAATAATACAGGGCTAAGTAGACTTAGCTAGTCCACCCCTAGTACCATATCACTACCCCTAATTTGAGAACCCTCAATTGATATTGGAACTTTAGATCTTGCATCTTCCAAGTTAATGGGTTGCAAGTAACTTTAGCATAATCCCAATTCCCTTTTCGTCTGAAAGTTTGAAGGTGTAATAACTTTGAATTTAATGGGATTAGTGGGGTTTTTTGGCTCAGTGTAAGGTGTGGATTTAGGAGTGGGTTCAATTGGTTTAGAGGTTGGGTTGGTCCATCTATTTGTTGGGCAAGATTTGAAAGTTTTAGAGACTCTGTCGAGGGCTGTGATGGTATTCTCTTGTAGAATGGCAATTTCAAAGGCCTTAACTAGAGTTTGGGGTTGAATGATTTTAACCATTGATTTGATCTCTTCCTTCAGTCCACTAAGACAGAAATATAGTAGGAATCCGGCAAGTGTGGTAACTAGGATTTCAATTCGTCCTAGTATTCAATCATATATCCCTTCTGTTACGCGCTTTCTATAACGGGATTTATATTGCAAGTGTACGGTGTCAAGTTTTGTAATATAATAATTGAGTTAAGAGTGTCGAATCCACGGTGACTGTAATTTAATTTTTACTAAGGACTATAATTGTGTAGTTTCTATTTTATCCAGACAAATGAAATTTGTGATCAACAGTGTTATCTAATCTAAAAGTAATCGTTGTAACTAATTCAATGAATGCAATTTATATGAATAAATCAATATAAGAAAGGCATGAGGAATAATTTCACCTTACTATCAATTATGTCTAACTATTCTAGTCAATTTTTTCATTTTTAAAAGCAAGAATCCTAATGTATTTCTCTCCACTTCTTGAGTGCCAGCTAAAAATTAATCTTAGATTTCAATCCCAATATCTCTATTCCGAAATAAAATAAAAAATTTATCAAGTTTATGATTCTCTTATGGAGTAACCTTCATAGATTCTATATTTTCTCCCGAAACCTATAAAATTTACGTTGTGTCAATTCTATGATCCGCCTAAATTCCTCTCTGAGTGCCGAAATTGACCAACGTCTATTCATTCAATTAGTGATCAATTAATTGAAAATATCAATTTAATGACACAATTAAACATACGTGGGAAATAAAATTGAAATAACTATAACAAAATCAAACCATAATCTGAAGTTTTGGCTACAATCAAACCCTAGAATATGAATTTAGTTCATGACATAATTCAGGAAAATACTAAAATTCATATAAGAAAACATAGGGAAGAGAATAGAAAAACTCGGTTGTAGATCTTCAATTTCTTCTCTTGTTCTTCTTTGCTTTATTCTTGAATCTCTTGATGTTTTGCCCTTTTGAATTGTTGAATCTTGCTCCCTTAGAGGGTGTTTGGTGGGGATTAAAATTAGATTTTTTAGTAGATTGTGATAAAAATTTTAGAAATGTGTAGTTGAAAAGTTGTGGGACCTTTAAATTGTTCGAATTGTAGGGTTGAATTCTTCCTTTTTATTCCTCCTTCAATTGTATCCTTTGCCCTTTAAATTCTTTTTTGGCCAGTTCAATTCTTCGAGAAAATAGGTTTTTGATATTGTATTTATAGTATTTTTGGAGTTTTAGACAAATTAGGGTTGAGTTGGGCCAAGAAAAGAGTCCAAAAATATAAAAAAGTTTCTCGCACAACGGTGCCTCGGCGCTACTGTAGCGGCGTTGGGGCACCGCGAATTCTGATGTTTTGCAGCATGGTGGGCGTTGCGGGCGCTCGCTTCGGGTGGAAGAGAAGAGACTGCGCATCATTTAGTATTTTTGTTATAACTTTTCCTTTCGATATCCAATTGAGGCGATTCAAGATGTGTTGGAAAGTTACCTCAAAGGGCTACAACTTTGCTTCAAATATCATTTTTCAATTCCAATGTTTGCTATGTTAAAAATGGGTCTCAATATGAGACAAAAAAATTCGGAGCATAACTTTTTGTTTGAAAATTGATGTGTGATCATACTTTGGCTATATTTGATCCCTTTAGTATATTTCTTCATCCAATTTACCAATAACACTCTCAAATCTTTATTGTGAGAATTTCTTTCGGCAGGGCTAGGGGAGGAGATGAAACTTCACTTGGTTAATTGGGGTACTGTTTGTTCTCCTATGAGGATGGGGAGCCTTGTTTTGTTTAATAAGGCCTTATTGGGCAAGTGATTGTAGCGATTTGGAGTGGAGAGGAAGAACTTTTGGAGAGAAATCATAGGGGTAAAATATGGCGTGATGGAAGGGGGTGGTGTATTGTTGCTTGTCGTGGTTCTTATGGGGTGAGTGTGTGGAGGTATATCCGACGATGATGGAGTGACTTCCGGGACAAACTAAATATTGCGGTGGGGAATGGTAATGTTATTAGTTTTTGGGATGATTGTTGGTGTGGAGATCAACCGTTGAAGGCCGGATTTCCTTCCTTGTACCGCATTGTTTTAGTGCCTTCTGCTATGGTGAGTGATGTATTAGCCATCCATAATGGGAATTATAGTTGGAATATTACTTTTGTGAGGGGCTTACAAGATTGAGAATTGGATGATTATGCACGATTTTTGACCTCTTTGCATGAGATACAAATTCGGGTAGGAGAGGGAGATTGTAGCAGGTGGAGGATGACACGGGATGGTATTTTTTCAGTTCGCACTTATTTTAGATTCCTTTTGGGACCTGTGGAGAATACATTCCCCTGGAAGATGGTGTGATAATATAAATTGCCTCCACGGGTGGCATTTTGATTGTGGACAGTTGTGAGGGGGCAGGTGTTAACGGTGTATAATCTTCGACGAAAAGGCTTCTATGTAACCAAGTGGTACCATATGTGTAAGAAGGATGGGGAGACGAATGATTACTTATTCATTCATTGTGATGAAGTTCATTGGCTGTGGAATAGTATTCTAGCCTCCCAAAATATAGATTGGGTGTTGTTCAGGCGTGTAGAGGACGTGTTGCGGGATGGAGGAGAAAACTTTGTGATATGGATAACAAACTTTTATGAAATCTTATCCTGTGATGCATTGTATGGTACGCATGGAGAAAAAAGAATAACCGCTATTTTGAAGACCAAACACAGACAACAGAGCAGATAAGAGAAATATTTTATTTAACTTTGTATACTTGGTTTAATGTTGCGACTATTAATCTTGTAGAGGGACCGCCTAATTTCATGTTGTTTCTGTTTTGTTTAAAGTGATTATACACTTTCTGTGTATTCTCTTTTATTAATAAAATTATCGGATTACTTATCAAAAAAAATCTTTATTGTGAGGTTCGACACAACTTTTGAGTATTTGCACTTTAGTCCCCGAATTTTGAATCTCTTATAATTTAGCCCTTTTACCAATATTTGCTTATTTCCTTCAATTTCATTAACTTATGTCACAACATCAAAACACACATTAAAACGCTCTAAAACTTGTAAGGATCAGCTAAGTATCAAGTTTAGATGGTGCCTAAAGTATGATACACTCATCAATCCTCATTTGACTTGTTTCGAGTCTCAACCATCCCAATTCACGTAGTTGCTCTGATACCAAATGTAATGGTTGAGCTAAAATCTCAACCTCATAACTATTGATTCTAACAACACTACAAAACCTTACTGTTGAATTTGAACGGTCAACACTTATATTGAAAATATAGAACTCAATTGAGAATGAAATTGAATTACAGAAATAAGAAAGGGGTAAGACAGAGAGAGGGAGAAAAATAATTTAGAGAGGGAAAGTTTCTCAATAATCCCATTCACACTCTTTTTCCCTCCTCTCCATTCTGTCATAACCGAAGAAAGAAACTGGTTTTTTTAAAATATGATGAATAAAACGTATTCCCATTACATTCAGCATTTCGACTTTAAACGACACCATTTTGTTTAATTGAAACGATGTTGTCACTTGATGGCGGCTTGTTTTCTTCCTGATTTTCCTCTTGCCTTTGTCTCTTCCCATTTCAGTTGACCATCTCCTTCGTAACACAACACTGGTACTAAAGGGCTTGTAGCAATAATAACAGACAAACTCTTGAAGTACCAATAGTATTACCAATGATGAAGAGATTGTACAACTTGATAAAACTCCTCGTCATAGGTAGGATACCGTTGTTTAGCCCTACCTAATATATAGCAAGGTACCTCAAAAACGTTGTGTAGATCTTAGTGTCACAAAACCCTCAGCTATTTTTTTCTTAGTTTCTAGGAAGACTCACTAAATTTCATATAGATAAAGGTCAAGCCATGTAAACCCTGGTCAGTTAATGTAATGTCTTATATTTGGACCATTCTCAAATAGCCCTGACCTTTTCAGATTCATTTGAATTTTCCTTAGCCGATACAATGAACCCTAAGAAAAATGTAATTGAGGTTGCATGAAAGGATTGTCAGCGGGAAGAGCATGAAACACGTGCCTAAACTGATCTGAATGGTCGTCGTTCAATCTATTATTAATAACAATATCATCAAATAGATAAGAAGTTCTTAATAAACAATCGCAATATAGGTGTCATCACTCATGAAAGTACTAGGAGCATTGGCCGACAAGGTATGAATAATAACTTGTTCAAGCCATCCAATTTATTAAATGCTGTTTTCCATTCATCTCTCAATCTAATCCTAATTACCAGTATCAACCATGCAAGTCTACCCTGGAGAATAATGTATAACCAGCTAGCTCATCTAACTTATCTTCAAGCCTATGAATCGAAAACATAAATTGAGTTGTGATTTTGTTGATGGCTTTGCTGTCCACACATTCTCCAAGATCCTTTTTTTCTTAGTAGTGAATAATACGTGCATAAAATGATGATTAAGGCTATTGTGAATATACATTGTAACTTGAAGTATTCGATTTACCTATGCAACTCTCACTTGTGACATGGTTTAAAGGCTGATATTCCTCTAATGTTTATTTGGGTGTTGATGAGGATCCAACCTTGGCTATAGTTTGTTACAAGCTAGCGGGGAATATTGTGTCCAGACAACCTTTTGAGGATTTGGGAGCTTAGCAATTACATCCTTTATTCCTTTTCTCCGAATGTTGTATGGACTTCTATTACAGCTACTGCTATCGGTAATGGTGATGCATTGTGAATATTCAGGCAAATGGATTTGAGGTGGGGACATCTGTTCCTTCGAAAGCAAATTTGGAAACCAAAAGTTACATATCTTTGCCTGGAATCTGCTCACGAGGAATTCTTTACTGGTGATAATGTGAGAAACAATGGGTGCTTGCTTTTGCATAATTGCCAGTGGGGGCAACGAGGAGAGCCAAAGGGACCAGAATCACATGGTTCTCTTCTGGTTCAGTTTTGTTCTATACTTTATAGATCAATTTCTTTGTCCTGGCTTACATATAACCCCAAAGTCGCGCTACAACTGTGAAATTGAGGAATTAAAAAAAAAAAAAAAATTGTTAAATACAATTTTAAAGTATCAAAGTTTATAATAATAATAATAAAAAAAATAGAAAAGTAGTACTTGATTGTGGTTCAATAAAATGGTTTAACTTAAATATTTTGAAACACGGACTGGTTGTTGACCGGTTCTCACCTTAGAAAACTCAAAATCAATTTGTTTTCAGTGGAACTGATCTGAACCAGGTGGTTTCGTTCGGTTCCGATCCAATTCAACTGGTTCTAGGAATTTATGCCCTCCCCTAGTCGCCAGAGTATGAGGACATGTCTTTTATGTGATGGTGAGTTGGTTGCAGTCTCTATAGAAAAATGACTGATAGCAACCTCTAGAGCTCTACTATATGAAAGAAAAGGTTGACGAAGTCCTAAAACTATCCTTGAGATATTCTGGTAAACTTTACTCGGGCCAAACTGGCAATTGGGTATATATGATACTTTTGGTACCGCGAGTTCTTTAGATAATTTTATCCTGATTTTCGGTGCTTTTGTTGTAGTTTTAGGCTCTTGCACCGTTGATCCATGTATTGATTAGTCTAGTCAAATCCTTGGTCAAGTAGGATTTTCTCAATTAAGTTGTTTCCTTGCCTTCTTGGTCATTGTTCTAGTAGAGTTAGGATATCAAGAATTCTTTCGATACAAATGCAATCTCGTTCAATCTGAACTTGAAATGGAATGAATCTTCTCTGCACCTTTTGCAACTCAGTGAAAGAAATTTCATTGCTAAGTGAGACTCTTTGAAGACTTTGGGAAGATTTAAGGTTTCCTTTCTCTGTTTTCTTTCGCTTCACCCCTTCCTGATATATTTTCTTTATTAATATTGCTTGCTTGCTGCTACACGACCTTTAATTTTCTTATCAAATGATTGCTCTGCATTAAAGAAGGAAAATTTGGGAAACTGTTAAGCCATCTCCGCCACTTTTTTGGTTGTCGTTGAAGGGACTTTTCACCAAGTGGAGTAATCTTTGACTTGACTTGAGACTTTTGAGGTCTACCTTTTTAATAAAAGTGCGTAATTGTAATTTTCTTATTAGAATTTTTTTTTTTTTTTTAATTATGTTCGGCTTATATAGATGGACAGATACACTGTGTTTCTAGAAAGGTCACACCCCTTAATGCCATGGAATTACTGTTCGCTGAAAGTAATGAAGAATATTAAACGGATGATGAAAATGGATTTTACTCTTTTGATTTACTTGAGCGCCGTGTCCAACTTGATGAAATGACTGTACTCAATAGAATTTCAGACTGCATTGGTGTACATTCTTTAAAGTAAGCATCCAGTATTTAACATTGTTTCAAAATGCAGGTAACAGGCCAATGGACACCCAAACGTCCAAAGGTTAAAGCAATAGTCAACCGAATGGCTCTCCTTAGAGAAAAATTTTTATACTGCCAGCCATCTGCTGTGGCCCGAAATGATATAAAGTTTGCATTTAAACTTGCAAGAGAAGCAATAGTTTCTCAGGTAAACAAGTCTGCAGAATCCAGTGGTACTATCAATTCATTTGAGTGTTGTGTAATTTGTTTAGAGGACAAAAATGTTGGTCATATTTTCTCAGTCGATGATTGTATGCATCGTTATTGCTTCTCTTGCATGAAACAACATGTAGAAGTGAAGTTACTTCATGGGTTGCTTCCTAAATGCCCACATGAAGGCTGTAATTCTGAACTGAAAATTGATAGTTGTAGTAAATTCTTAACACCTAGGCTGATGGAAATTATGAGTCAGCGCATTAAGGAGAATGCAATTCCAGTGTCGGAGAAGGTGTATTGCCCTTACCCTAAATGTTCTGCTTTAATGTCGAAAACAGAGGTTCTAGAATCTTCGAAAAGTACCTTTATTAGAGCAGAAATTTCTGGAGCCAGAAAATGCTTAAAATGTAAAGGTCACTTTTGCATCAACTGCAAAGTACCCTGGCACTCTAACATGTCTTGCTATGAGTTCAAGAGGAGAAATCCTTATCCCCCAGCAGAGGATGTAAAGTTAAAGAATTTGGCAGCAACGCATATGTGGCGCCAATGTGTCAAGTGCAACCATATGATTGAACTAGCTGCAGGGTGCTTCCATATGACGTGCAGGTACTTACATTTTTATTCTAGTTAGCTTCACAATTATTTTAGCAATCGCTATTAATTAACATGTCTTAGTTTTATGGAATATCTTCAACTAGGAATTTTTTTCTCGTTATAAATCTTGGCCACGTTCTTCCTTAGAAAAACAATTCTTAGGGTAATTTTAACCAGAAGTAGGATTGGCAACATGACCATTTTGACCCGACCAATTTTGGGCCCACTAGCCTCTGCAGGCAACCCACGTTGAACCCAGCTTCTTCCATGTCACCCATTCTACCCCCTACCTCGAACTTTCCCAATTGTGCAAGACCCTGTCTGCCTCATTTTATTTAATAATCTAATATGATCTCTAGTTCTTCTCAATAAAAGTGTTCATACAACACAGTTCCTGGCCAGGCTCTATAAACTAAAATTGTTGGATTTTTCTTGTTCAGACCTACGAACTTTTAACTGCATTCGATAACTTAAGACTATTGCTATATGGAAATGGAATTCTAGATAAACCATAGAGTCAGCCATGAATATGAAATCAGAGACAACACAGCCTCAAACCCATTAAGAACCATGCAGGAACTCCTAGTGATTCTCTTGAATCTTGTCCTTTTCATCATAAATGATCCACTTCCCTGTGTACTTATATTTTCTCGTGTGAACTTTGGTTGCCAGCTATTGGAGACCTCATTTTAGTTTTCTGAAAACATCTGATTCCGCATATTGATTACACCATTTCTATGACCTGCAAAAGAGTGTTTCCTTTAGCACTGTGGTGCTGGAGATGGTTTACAAGATACTAATAAAATCAAGGATTTGTATGTAGCAAGCAACTGTAACTTTACCTAATGAAGTTTAAAATGTTTTAAAACTAAATATGTAAAACTAAATGTAGCCTTAGAATTAAAAAATTGTAACACGTCTTCATCTGCTTCCCCTGTCTAGCGTTGTAGGACAACTCAGATGCACCACCAACTTTTGAACAAGTACCTGAACAGAGGAAAAAGTAACCTGAGCTTGCACTTCATGGTCTATGCAGTATAAAAAAATTAACTAGAATTAAAAAGTTCAATTACCAGTCTGTCACCAGTGCTAATTGTAGGTTCAAATGCAACCATTGAAACAATAAATAAAATTGCTGTAAACTTCCAAAAATTAGGATCCTTGCATATATTTTCCTCGATCTTAATTCATCAAAGTGAGAAGTTCATGTTAACACATTATTCTCCCCGAATTCCGATTCACAGACACATTTTGACATTTTAAGCCAAAAAGGGGTCATACTTGGTAGAAGATTGGCCTCATCATCAAATGCATCAATAACTTTATACAAGAAGATGGAGGCTGTAATTGCAGGAGTTCCTCCACTGCTAATATTGATTCCCAGACCTACTCTTCGATTCAGCTTTGGGCTGATATCATTCAGCAATAGCAACATTATTGAATTTCAAGAATTTTAGGTTGTGCTTGATCACTGGTTGGAATATACTGAACTACGGCTACACCCATCATGACATGAACAAGTATCCATATGTGCTGATTTTCAACATCTTTGTGGCCATACTTCTGATCATTACTCAGGACTCTTAACTGAATCATCTAGTTTCCATTTGATTTTTCAATCCTTGGAAAATGCTATGTTTCCTCAGGATAAAAAGGGCTAGAAACATCTCAGTTACTGATTTTTTGATGAACAAATAACTATTTGAAGAACACCACAACTGGTATTTTTTGTTCCTTCTGGCAAAGAACGCCTAGAAGTTTTAGCCATGATTTAGATTTGGTCAAAGGGGGGAAGCAATCTTTGATATCTATTGATGCAACACGGTATATATAAATAGAAGAGGAGAGGGATTTGGAGGAGGAAATATTATATTCAATTTTCAATTCAAATAAATTGCTTATACTTAGAATTTCTATTTATAAAAGGAAGCTACCAAACTAATAAATGGAAATTTCATATGCCAAAGAATCAAGATGGAGAACAAATCAAATGTAAGAATTCAACTAATTTATTTTCCTGAAACAAGTGCCAAAAATTGGTAATTTTACCATATAATATCTATTAAAATCTCCATCACTCGGTAGTCTTTTCCTTTGCCTATGAAGAAATTAGCACATTGAGTAACTTCAAGGCAGTAGCTGAACTGTTGGCTAGGAGGGTTGATATCGGGGGGTGAAGTAACTGGTAGGAGTTGCAGTCATTGATATGGAGTTTGAAGGAGAAGATTCCTACCAACCCTCTGTCGCCAGACTCACCACTCGATAAGGATTCCTATGCTGCTGCTTGTAATTAGTCTAGTAAATTTCTCATGTTTACTATATAAGAGTTGGAAGTGCCAGTTTGCAGTTAAATATTACTAATTATAATTCAGTTGTCTCTTGATTGGTGAGGGACAGAAAGAAAACTTCATAGCATGCAATTGCTTATGTTGATGTTATATTGATGCATTTTGAGTGGCAAATTTCTAGCTGTTTGCTTAAGATTTTCTGGAATCACATATTTGGGGTCCTCCCATAAACCTTGTCCTGACATTCTTTTTTGTCTATGGAGACGATAAACGAGTGTAAATGGTCCAAGTAATACTCCAAACATTTCAAATGAAGCAATTTTTGGTTGATTATGCTTATTAATGAAGAAACTCCAGTGGAATTTCTGGTATGAGTTTTATTTTGTGAACCCTTACCATGTGCAGCCCTTCATCCTTTGTGGCAGTTTCTGTGGTTTTAACTTGAGGATAGTTACAAGAGTCAAAATGAGAAAACCCCATTCTTAAACGAAAAAGAATCAACAATGTCAAGGATTTAATTTTTGCATCGTCCTTCTTCAGTACATAGATGTTGTGTTCTGTTATATTCCGTAGCATTGTAGTTTAGCATAGTTTTTGGCAGGTGCGGCTATGAATTTTGCTATACCTGTGGAGCTGAGTGGAAAAATAAGGCAGCAACTTGCTCCTGTCTACTTTGGGACGAGGATAATATTATAGATCATACAGATGACGATGACGATGAAGATTATGATTTTGATCATGTCTATGCTTTTGATTCCGATGAGGATTATTACTGAATCATCAATTTTCTTTCCACTGTTGTTTTCACCAGTTGCCCCCTCAATTTTCTGCTTACATAACTGTTTCAGAAATTTGGTGAAGTTTGAGGTGATAAGATGCATGACCAGTTGACTTTCCACTTCATGTGATACATCTTCTGTAAGGAATAACAATGAAGCTATTGCTCCTAATGTATAAAATCATAATAGGGTGCTTTTTGTTTTCGGTATTTGTAAATCGTTCTAGGAAATCATTCTCTTTGTTGTTCCTTAATTGCTCGTGTATTCTGTCATCTTCTAATATTTGTTGATACTGTTGTCATGGTAACGTGTGTAGTTGTGTGCTTATCGAGATGTTAATGGCTGATGAAAAATTATGATCTTTATTTGATAGGTTAAAAATCACTGCCTTCTTGCTATCTATATTAATAATTTATTTGATTTTAGAATGGGCTTGTTCGGTACAGATTCTCAAAATCAATTCTCATTTTCAGTCACACATTCTTCAATAAAATAATATTTTTCATTATATCAATAACTTCTCATTTTTCAATCACACATTTCTCATCATACCACTATTTAAAAATCAATTATTTTCCCAAAAATCACTCTCAAACACCCTTATAATTTTATTAGGACCCCACAGAAATTGGTTAGTAGAAACAGTATATGCGAATCGGCCAAACTCTTTAGTGTATGGTTGGCTGCTCTTCTTGTTTCTTTTAAATTTGGAAAGTCTTTGGACTCCAAGGATGCGTTCATTCTTTTGGTGGTTCATACCATTTCTTTTACATTAATTTTTGTTTAGAAGTACGGTAAGAAAGTCGTGATCTTTGAACAAAAGACTATTAAAAAGTTGTGTACGTGGGCATTCTAGAAAGTATTAATAAGTTCAATAACTCTACTAATTTTGGCTAGTCTAATATGAGCAATGGTGGGAAGAATGTGTTAAAGGGATATAATCTTACATCGAATAAAGATGAAAATATAGATCAATTTATCAGGGTTTGGATTACTCCTCTTAGCAAGGTTGATCTTTTAAGATGGATTCTCAAATCTTAACATGGTATCAGAGCTCATTAATTTCTAACGAGCGATTAGATCTTATTAAAACTCAAAAAATGAGTACAAAAATTTCAAGATTGGTCTGCTTAAAATAACCATAATCTTGTGGGGGCATGTTAAGAGATATAATTTAACATTAAATAAAAATAAAAATATAGATTAATTTATAAGAATTTTGACTACTCATCTTAACAATGTTGATTTTTTAATATGACTTAACAAAATGTTCTTGCAAATAAACATGGAATTTGGGAAAAAATTTAAGAAATTGTGTCAGATAAGGATTTGAAATCAAATATTAAGTATATGTTAATTGTACTTTGAATAAAAGTGACTTGAGTGTTTATAAATATGAATCAAATAGAATTATGCGATATATTTATTATATACATGACATGTATTATCGAAGAGCATTGTCACACTGAAATTGATAAGTTGGGATCAGACTTTCAAAAAAGATTGATGACAAGATTGCTATCGAGTCAATAAGTTGAGGATTAATTGTGCAAAATTACCACGTGGATTTAAAAAATAGAATAAGAGCCGCTGTCCGCGTATGGCCATTTGAAATTTTGACGTTAAAGGTCAAAACAAAAACCTCCCATTTTGGACTTCCCAAGAAACCACGTAACAACGCAAAAGACACGTTCCTTTTTCTCCTTTCGCCTGAGTCACCGTTTTCTCTCTAAATTAATATTAAATATATGCGCCGGGCTTCGCCTGAATTTGTCAAAACGCAACCTATAATCAGCAATTTTGCAATCTTGAAAACTCCTCGCCTTTTTTAATTATTATTAGTTTTCCTCAAATATCTGTCTGGTTTCTGCTTTTGCAAAATTTATTGAAGGGTGTTCCTGCTCATGTTACTCGGTCTCATAATCAATACGAGAAATAATGGTTCAGATCGGCGAATTGTATCCTTATCTTTGTCAAAACGCCAATTGGCGCATGTCATCTCATTTTTATGACCATGCTTAGTATGTATTTCTTTAATAATTCAGCAAATATAATATCACTGAAGTCTGAAGGTTTTCTTTCTGTTATAGTATTTTGTGATTTAATTACATCATTTATGTATGTTTTACTGACTCCAATTCAGGACCTTGATTTTTTTATTTTTTGGTTTAACACGACTATAATGATTTTTTGGGTACTGATAATAACAAAATTTGAAAACGACTGTATAGTATAACCAAACTTCACAGTTTTATTTTTTGTTGGGATTTTCTTTGGGTACGTATTGTTTTCCTTGACCAGTATACTTTTGCAACTGGTGTCGTTGTAAAGTCGAGTTGTTATGCCTTTGTCATTGGAAGAGGTAAAAATATAGATGATTTTGAGGTTCAATTACCTATTTTTGTTCAGAAAATTTAATTGATTTCTGTTTTGAATGGCAGTATCAAGTAGCTCAGACGTATATGGTTATGAAAATGCAACAGCAGAACACCACAGGGAGTGAAGGGGTGGAAGTTTTGGAGAACAGACCTTTCGAAGATGATGAGTTTGGGAAGGGGCAATACACATCAAAAATATACCGGTTACAAAGGTAAATTGGAGAAAATGATAGTATGTTTCATGAATTTGAATAGAATTTGCAATCTTTCATTTGTAATGATCAGATGAATAGAAGTCCGTTTCAAAGTAAGCCAATGGAGAAAATATATGCATCTTGTTGTAACAGTCTATTGTTTAAAAGTTTTAAACATACAATATATTTTGGTTTTATTTCTCTTCAGTTTTTGGTTTTTTTTTAATTTCAAAATAAATACTAATTCAACTCTTTTTAAATTTTAAAATTAAAATCATTTTGAATAACATCAATATGGTTCCACTGTATAAGGATGGTCATTTTGTTCTTTGAGACACAACTTGAAAATCACTCTACATATATTTATCCTATATTTTCTAGTGTTTTGGCAAGTCAATAAAGGCTTGTTCTTTATTTCCTTGTGATCATACCCATAGAAGGAGAATTAGATGAGATTATACGGGTTTTATCTTGGAACCTTGTAGCGTCCGCATTACCTGTACGAAGGGGAAGCTACACGACGTTAGGATAGCGATTTTCTCAACACTTTGAAGCCAGTCCTTTCTAACTTTATCTTCTATAATTTTCGTTAATTTTAGTCTATTTATATATTTTAGTTAATTGTTTGTAATACACAAATTACTTATTTTCATAACATCAATTGCAAACTTGAGAAAATTGTAGGTCCATTTCATTTCACAAAGAAGATAACGAGACAGCCTTTTTTATGTTTATGAGATTCAAGTTGCTAGTTTGGTATGCTCACCAAATTTATGTCCCTTAGGTTTTCTTCCAACTTTGATAATAATTTTTCTACTTCAGTTTATTTTGATGATATTCATTTTTCTGGCACATTTTCCTTTTCATCCTTTTTCAGTAATCTGTATATATATTTAGACTGCTACTACACCACTCTCCAGAGTCTATTTAGTTCTATATTATCCAGTCTAGTTTTGATTAATTGGACCCGGAACTTCTTCTGAGAATTTTCTTAAAGTTTGAGTTCATCATTCAATGATTCATCCACCCTGCTCTTTCCAGCAAAGCCCCTACTTGGTTGACTAAATTTGCACCAACAGATGCTCTTGTGATGCAAGAGGAGGCCTGGAATGCGTACCCAAGATGTAAATCAGGTTTGTTTTGTCAACACTTTGTTTATTACATTCTTATTATTAACAGAAAATTGAATATTTTATTTGAGTTGCTTCCATCCTGACTTTATGGTTATATCTACATCTGCTGCTGGATGTCTGACTCCACTTCAAGCAGTTATTAAGGTAATCTATTGCAACCTTTCACCAATTTTTCTTATAAGCATTTTCACCTCTATAAAATTTTGATTGAAATTCTCTATGTTTTGTGTTTTTCAGTGCCCATATTTCACAAGGTTTCTTTTAACAATTGAAACTATTCATAAAGCTGACAACGGACACTCTGAAAATGTGAGTTTTGACATGATTTTAGTTCAACATGGAATCCTAGTTCATTCTTACCATAAAGGACTCGTGTAATGACCCCTCTTCACTTTCTAATTTTTTCTTGAGAGATTATTAACTGAACATTCAACAATCTAGGTGCATGGCCTGAACAAAGAAGAACTGTCTGTCAGACAGGTTGAAATGATAGATATAGCTTCAGATACAAATGACTACTGGAGTTATATAGTTGGGAGCAGTGGTATTGATTTTTCTCAATTCCATTCAGAGATGACTGGCCGTGGTCCACTTTTAGAGGGATGGCAGGTTGGTACCTCCTTGTAATTTATGAAAATGAACTATAGTTACCATAAATATCAGAATAGATCTGTAATGCAAGATATTGTCTTCGTGCTAAGTAAACATGCTATGCCAGACTCATAGGAATTCTCTTGTTACATTTCTACGTTTACTTCCGAATGAGATTGTGCTATGTGCTCCAGAATCTGGAAGTGATTGAAATTAGAATGTAATTATCTTTTCCATTGGTGACTCCATTCCGTTATGGGTTGGAAGTGTACATGATTTCTGTTAGCTGTCGGACAAGCCTTAAAAACTCCTTTGTTACAGTTACATGCTCTCTCTATCATTGATTTGTAAAACGAAACATGCTTTATCACTTGTATTTGTTAATAAAAGGCAGAAGTTATGTTCATATTTTTAGAAACATAAGAAAAATGAGATATCAACAACAAATTAAGCCTCGTTCCAAATTAATTTGGATTTGGATACATATCCATTTCTATATCAGTTGGAAGATCTAAAGCAACTACAATAAACTAACATAGTTTTGATCTAACCCTCCCTCTTCTAACATGTGAAATGGAAGAAATGAGAAAAAATAATCAATTTTAATGAGATCATTTCACAAATTATTTCAGAAAAAACTTATCAGAAGAAAATTCTTTTTAGATTCAAATATGCCCGAAATGGCCTTAATCTGTTTCAGAGACTCCCTTCCAATGTTGATGGACTGAAGTGTAATATGACGGGCAATCGGCATAAAACCACTATTAAGCCCTGCTGTATTCTTTTTTCTTTCTTCAGTCTTTAAAACTGAAGGAAGTTATCTTGATGTGAGTTTAGGAGAAAAATGAGTAAAAATAACAACATTGGGTGAGAATCTGCATGTTATGCTTTTGAAATAGCAAAACATAAATACGTGTCAATATTCTGAACCACAAGACAACTTTTTTATTCAGGTGAAACCTTCAACTTTTCCTTCAGGTGAAACTTTTAGTTATTTTACATTGAAGGAGAAGAACAATGATGCAAAATATGCTTTAAGCATCTAGTTTGAAATAGGCACTGCACTGTTGTGAAATTGAGGCAAATGCATGGTTTTAGATGAATCATTATCTGTTCATATATATACCCCAAGCCTTTATTCATAACTTGCATATGCTGTTTCAAGATCTAATGCAACACTAAAGATGTTCTTCTTTTTTAATTAGCTAACTGTCTTTGTAATTTCTAAAGTTTTTGTGGTTTACTCATTTAAATCTACTGCAATAAAAATTTCGTTAGTCTCCCAAGTAATTTTTTCGTCATTAGTAAAATAAGTAGTTTAGTGATGCCAAGATGAGGCATGCATAGCTGCGATACTGAAGTTAATTCTTCTATTTTATGAGGTTCGTTTGCATTATATTCAAAGAATAAAAGAAACATGGTTTTTCAATATTTGCAATTCAACGGTTATATCTGAAGTTAATTCTTGTCATTCTATTCATTTTACTAACGCTTGAATCATTTGTTTAGATGATTTAGTTTAATTGGACAAAACCCTCTTTAGACTTGTTCAGTCGTTTATCTGAGGAGAAAATATGTGTTCACCAACTTGAAGTAACTAATTATCTAGAAAAAATGAACTTTGAAGGCACCCTTAACTATGTTAATTGGAAGTTAGCCAAAATTTGCGTTAGTACATGATCTAGCAAACAATTTCCATCTCCTCAATATTAAATGAACTGAAGCTTGTTGATCCAAATATGGTACCAGAAGGAGGGCGCGTTCGAATGCTTAATTTTTTATACAACATATATATAGGCAATTAAGCTTTTAAAGATTTTCATTAGGTGAAACTTTCAGACATGAGAACAAGACATCATTTTATTTTGTCTAACACAAAGTCATCAAGGATCTCTAAAAAGAAGTGCAGAAAGTGATCCTTGCATAGTGAATGGAGTAGATACAACTTTCTTTTGAAATAGTGAAGGAACAATGTGGAAATATAATGTTATTATCCATGTAGCACGTTTTTTCAAAAATAAATAAATTCAATAGTGTTTAAATGAGCTCATAAATAAGGTGGATTTTAATAACTAGGAAGTTCTTAGTCAAGGGTATCTCACAGGTATTTCCAAATGAGAGCTATGTTAAAACTTCAGGAATAAATTGGAACTTACAGAAAGAAATGAAAAGATAACTGGAACTTAAATATAATTTCAGAAGTTGTATTGTAATATTTTATATTAATAAACCTCTGAATTGAACTTTATATGGGGAAGGAAGTATATATAAAAAAATCATTTTTTTCTGCATATCCTAGTCCTTTCTTTTTCTTTCGCTAAATTTATGAACTAACGCCATATGAAAATCTTTGTTAAATTTTCATAAGATCTTCCTTTTGGTTCATTGAAGCTTCTAGATTTCCCCGAAAACTTATATCTTTATATTTATTAACTTCAATTTATACCTTATGTCTGTATATTTCTCTCTACATGGAGAGAAATATAGTGAAGAATGGTCCTGGTGTGACATGTCTATAACCTATGTATAATTGACAGCTGATATTTCTCCTCATCTTGCACTTAAGCTGCTGCTTGTTCAAACTTTTGATCAAATGTGTTCAAATCTGTCACCTGTGAAATAGTATTTTTGGTCCATTTTCCACTCAGGATCTGATTCATTTGAAGAAAAATCTAATTTGAGATTCAACTCCAACAGACCACAATGTCTGAAGGGTTAGTTTTCCATGTAGCTATGTGGCAGAAAGTACGTAATACAAGGTAGAATATGAAAAAATCTATTTGACATGATCGAGTAATACACTGGCATATGATAAAATCTGTGACATTTGTGGGCTGCCTGGATGCATCATGGACAACTGATTTTTACGCTTGCAGAATGACTGGCAGCAGGTCTTTTTAAGTTAATTATTTGAGGTTCATTGACTTGGATCTTCCTCACTGCATGCAGGACCAGTGTAATCCAGTTATGACGGCATACAAATTAGTGACGATAGATGCTCCATACTGGGGCTTTGGCAGCAAACTTGAATATGCTCTGCTTGCGGTATATCTCGTGGACTTCAAGTGATCGCGAAATATGATTTGAAGTAAATTGAAGACATATTCGTATATCCATGTTCACACTGATTTTGGATTTTGTAAACCTGAAAATCCATTGGTTCTATCGCTAGTCAAATTCTCAACAACAGTTAATTCCTAGAACAAAGTGAAAACGAAGTAGTTTATGTAATTGTTGAAGAAAATATTTAAACGATATACATGTGCCCTGCTTAAGCTTTAGATCAAATGGTTCGATATGGTATAGAGCAAGCAAAGGTCCTCAGTTCAATGAATTATCCCCATGTTATGCTTTGTGGGAAAAATAATCCCGCCTATATGCGAGGGGGCATGTTGAAGACGATATTTAGATAATATACATATAACCCTATCTAATAGCTTAAGCTTTTTGATCTAGTGTTTTAACATTTATGTTACAGTTATAGAGGACACATATCTAAGTAAAGTCATCTTTGTTCCACTGGAGTTTTCACGTGTCATCAAGAATTTCTGCTTGAATTAAGCTAAGTGTACATTGTTTTTGTACACTCAGTTTGACATTGTACTCACAATGGATGGGGTTGTCATTATTTTAATCGTGGGCTCCACCCTTGTATGTGAGTACAATGTCAAACTCAGTGTCAAAAACAATGTACCTGAAGCATTTCTCTTTCTGCTTATGGTCTAATTCTGTTGTCTCTTTTCCCTTCTTTGGTGACAATGCTTGAAAGTACTTTTGCATTATAAGGTAGAAAGTGGTGAAGGTTTAATTTAGATGTAAGGATGGTTTCTTTGCAGGGTGAAAGAGCACTTTTCCGCGAAAGTCATCGGAATTGTTTTGCCTGGATTGATGAATGGTTTGGACTGTCAATGGAAGTGATGCGTGAGCTGGAGCATCAAAGTGATTCCTCACTGAACCAGGTAAAGAGGCTCAAACTTTAAGCACTAGAATAAAATTGGAATAAATAGATGACTGTTAATTTCATCTATATTTCTCTTTTAGAGGGTGTCTATAAATAATTTAGAAGTTTTGGGGGGTTACAAGTAATAAATTCCTTTGTGGAGAAAAAAATTCTCTCTCTCTCTCCCCCCCCCCCCCCCCCCCCTGCCTCCCTCCCTCCTGTGCTAGTCTTTAAGCACAGTATTGTGTATATTGTGTATATTATCAGTATGTATCATCGGTACTTTTCGTGATTGAATGTTATTTGTGCGGGATTGTCTCAATGGGTCAATTGTTGATCAACTCCATTCTCTGAAGTGCTCTTAGTGATGCTGCTCCTCTAATGATGTGTTCTATCTAGTTTTTCTTATTGTGTGAAATGTACATGTCCCCAATCAACACCATTACTATATACTATTTCACACCTCATGAAGCCACACCCCTGGTAGTTAATTTTCATTATATGGACTTGAGTATCTCTGACTTGAAGTAAATGTTGACTTTCATGATGCAGAAACTCAACCAGCCATGTTTAGCCGCAAGCGAGGAGGAATTAGAAACATGAGCTCACAAATTGATGGTGTAAAAGTGTTTCACAAGGAGTACCTAGTCCACTCTCAGAATCATGGTTTTGCCACAGCTACCCCAAACATTGATATCATGAGAAGGTGGTAAAATGGGATTATAGATCCTGGGGTCAATTTTTCTTAGTAGCCACCGTGTGATCTACTTTTTGAATAGGGAAAATTATATAGTCATCATATTACTTGTATAACATTCCCCAAAATAAGGTCATTTTTGTTTTATTGTTTCTTGTAATAAAAACTGTAACGGCACATTTGATGATAAGAAAAAGAAGTTAAAATATTATTCAATGTTTTGTAGAATAATTTAGTATTGAAACATGGTGCCTTGAATGTCTATTTTATTTAACATGTAGCTCTTAGATCTATGTAGTTGAACGTGGGTGGAATTCCGAGGATGAAATTTATTTAAAAGGGTTATGTTGGGATGGCTTATTCAACTTTTTTAGTTTTAGTGTCATTAATTTATTTGTTATGTTAATAGTTTATTTTGAATTAATATTGGAAACGTGTATTTAACTTTTAATGGTGGAATGTAAATCTGTAATTCCTCAAAATTTTATAAAATATGATAAGTGGCATATATGCGAGTTTAATAATTTTTTGAATTTATTATGAACTTTTTCAAATTTACTAGGGATCTAAGTGAAAAACAGCAAAACTTTTCTTTTACCTGAAAAAAATATTATTAGTGTAAATAATGAAAAATAGAAATTATTATTTGTGATAATCGAGTTAGGAACTCTTTTGCAATTTGTAGAAAGTTAAATGATTTAAAGTGAATTATAGAAAACTTCTAAGAACCATAATTTGAGGAAATATGTAGTTGAAAAATTGATAAAAATATGAATCTCATAAAATGAATGGTTGAAAATGAGTTTAAAGAAACTTATAGGGTGTACTCAATTGAGTTTTTGATTAATTTTAATAATCCTTCTAAATTTAGATATCGTCAATTGAGATTTTAATTCATTAAAATCTAGGTGTCCTAGACTGAGATTTTCATTAAAATTTAGGTATCCTCAATAACTTATATATTTATATAAATTTCATTTTCAAGCTTAAAAATACATATATCTTTTCAAATTTCACCATTTTTAATGATGTTCTTATGAATTTTGTGGAAATCTATTCAAATTCACCGAATTCATCAGAATTTATAATCTTTTAAAATTTACGAAATTCCTAAGATAACGAATTTGTTCTCTTTTAATAACTTTGAGTTGTTGAGTGGTAAAGTGAAAATAGATTTGAAATCGACTATTTATTTTGAGTAAATATTTAATTATTGAAAATGTAAATTGTAGGATCATTTTTCTGTCAACATCCGCACTTAAACTTTCGCCACCATAACAAATCCGAGAGCCAGAAAGAAGAAATAAGTTTGTGCTCACTATTACGTTTTATATCAACATTCCACTAGGTCTTCATCGTGGCAATATACGTAAGGTGAGAGTGATTGGATAATTGACCATTTGACCTGTTATCCTACTCCTTTTTTGATTCATTTTAACCGTCGAATTTGTAGTATGACTCTATTTTCCGTCATAAGCTGTCGTCGGAAAGGTGTTTGATGAGATGTCTGGGTGAAGAAATAATGAATTCAAACTGTGCAATATAATTATGCTAATAAGCAATTATTTTTTTTCCTGAATTTAACTTTGCAGATTCACTGAGAAAGTAGTCTGATGGAAGTTTGATAGCATGGTCTCAATTTTACAGACGAACCAAACAACAAGAACCTTTCTTGATTATTAATTCCCATTTTTATTACGTAATCTATGCATCTCTCACGAGTAATATTGGCTTTTCTTATTTTCCCTTGAAGCTGATAATGGGGCCAAGATGGAAAGGAAAGGGGTCAGAAGCTAAAGCACTAGCAGATCCCATGTCTAAAATAGTATCCCAGCTTCGATTATCCTTAATTGAGTCTGATTCGCAAGGATTGCTCTCGGGTTGTGTTGTACTTCTTGAAGCAAATGCAGAACAAACTGAACTTCTAAATCGCGCGTGCTTTGGTCGCCCCATCGTCAATGCTGATAAGGATAAGCAGTGGTTTCAACTAAGTATGGAGGAAGCTTTTTACTTGTGCTTTGCACTGAAGTGTGTTAAGATTGTATGTAATGATAAGTGGTTAAAGAATGATGAAGAGTTTTGGAGTTGCGTAACACCTAAGAGAGCCAATTTTCCTAATTTGTGCATAGCTTATTCTCATCTTCGAATGAAGAACTGGATGGTGAGGTCGGGGTCACAATTCGGTGTAGACTTCGTTGCCTACCGTCATCATCCTGCTTTGGTGCATTCTGAATATGCTGTGCTTGTTTTATCCGGGGAAGATGAGAATACCAATGGTCGGTTGAGGGTTTGGTCAGATTTCCAGTGCACGCTTCGACTTTGTGGCAGTGTTGCAAAGACATTGCTGGTTCTAAGCATTGACAAAAATGGCAATGGTGCTGTGTTTCCTTCATGTTTAGAGAATTACAGTATCGAAGAGAGAATGATCACCAGGTGGAATCCAGAGCAAAGCAGGGAAAATGGAACCAAGTAAGAGATATTCTTTGCCCATCTATTATTATTAGAATTGATCTTCTACCCTCAGTGAACATTCCCACTGCTAATGTGGCAGAGAGAACCTTGAGTAACGTTCTCTTGTCACATCAGTCTTGGGAAGATTTTTTCTTGCCCCAGATTTGCTATACTATTGCCAGTATTGACACTTGATTTGGATGATCTTGCAAAACCATTTTATTTGTACCGTGATCACTTTTTTCATATGAAGAGTTTTGATATATGGTGCATATGATCAGTAGAAATATTTCTTATATTTTATAGGACAATGCTACACTTATAGACTGCTTCGCAAGAATTTTTTTTTCCCAGTGACACTTGGCAAAAATCCATTGGAAGTTGGGGGAAAAACAGATCCAATCAGGTGCTGAAGAGGTTGATGACTGTAGCCTATCATTTGCATTATATTAAATAATTCTTATTATTGTTAGCATTTGATTTGGTTTTAATTCTGCATATTATAAATATTGTTGATTTATAGAGAGAGAGCTGTCAACTAGACTGACCTTAAAAATAAAAATTTGGAAAGAAAGTGTAAAAAACCTAAGAGCACACCAGTACAGACAGCTGAAGAAGAAAAAGGGGATTTGATTTAAATATTAATTAGGGCAGTAGGGTCAAGATTGGCCTGTGTGGTCGGAATAGCATTATTAATCATATTGTTAATTATTTCAAATTAACATTTATTACATTTAATTTTCTATTTAATCAGTAAAAGACCAACTTAAACAGTAAATCTTAGTTGACAACAATTAAGGTTAGCAAAATTCTTTTCTATTTCAATTATTAAAGGTTAAGTTATTTGTTGTGATCAATGTGGACAAATCAAAACTTATTGATATCAAGTCACATCTAAAGCTAAAGAAGAATTATATACCGTAGAAGGGTCCATATCTTCCATTCAAGCAGTTTATGTACCTACAGACGATTTGATCAAACCCTGCTTTTGCTATGACATTTGCACATTTAGAGGGGGAATTTGATAGGATAAAGATTGATCTTATAAGATTGTCTTTACCCATCTCAAGGTCAAAAAGAATCTCGTTCTTTCGCCTATAAGACTACTGATTTGCTTGAGGGAGGGATGAAGCCGCATCTATGCTTAGTATACTAATTCGAGAATTTCACAAGCAAAAAACAGGTATCCTCTCTTTTCGATCATTGTACAAATTGAAATTGAATCCAGCCCACTTAGACACCAATATACCAGCTTAATCTTAATGGTATGGAGTCAAGTCATTTTACCCAGTTTCTCCTACACTAATTTATCAGTATTAAATAACATAAGCTTTCAACCAAAAAATGAAAGAGGGGGAGGGGAGACATCTTGTTAATGTATTCTTGACTGACCACCATAGGATGGATCCTAGTTGACTTTTGGCACCATTGCAAATTTTATAAACATTGCAGATACTGATAAACTCATGCCAATTTGTACAAAGCCATAAATTTTACAAAATCTTCCTCTGGTCATCAATGGACCATTTGTTTCATAATTCGGTTCACAAGAACCTCAAATTTGCATCTCCGAGATTACGTATGAAGAACATGCCTTGTCATTTTCTGGCCGGGTCGACCAAATATTTTGATTTGGTTCATGAATCTTAAATTGTCATGTTATCAAATCACCATCATCTTCTATAATGTAATACTGTAGATGCTGCTATCATACTCGGTCGATAATCATCAAGCATAGGACGACTCCGATCTTGCTGGATTTGGACACAACTTACTCTAGGAGGAACAAGTAAATCAAAAACCTTTTCAGCAGCACGTATTTGTTTTCTTCGGAGGTTCTCATCGTCTGTTAAGTTCCTGTCGCATTGCAAACCAAAGTTCCATAAGATTAGTGCTATCAAACTACGTAATTAGCAAAGCATTGCATTATTAATTGACGACAAATACATCATTTTGTCACAAACATTTGGACAACGTGTCATTATCGATTCCAGATACACTATGAGACCACATTGAGGAAAACAAATTCATATGATGCTGAAAAGTGTAGGTTTAAAAATATAAGCAGATGTTTCACTTATTTTCGTGTCTACATTAAGCAAGGAAAGAATGACCAAAAAAGTACCTCACGTAACGGGAGTGGGAGATTCACATCCCAGTTAGACAAAACAGGAATATAAAGACTAGAATTATAGTAAAATGGGAGCTTACTTGAGTAATGACGCCAATTTTGAAGGTGTGCATTCGTTGAAAAGAACTTCGGGAATTATTGCTGAATCCAAAATAATATTAGGAAGCGAGATATAAGGTACTTTAGCTTTGAATCGTATGAACCATTCAGTCAGAAGATGAGCTCTATACGCAACAACACATGGTAGTCGCGCAAGCTGCAATTCCACTGCTACAGTCCCAGATGTACACAAGGCTATTCTACTTGCCTGATCATATTGAATTCAGCAGGTTAAATCTTTCAAGCTTTGTCATTAAATCATTAATCAATTAGCACATTTCAATTCTAAAGAACGATGCTGGCAGAGTATATGGGCTGTGTTTAGGGCACAGATAAGGTCAGCTCTGTTTCTCTTTAAAATTTAAAACATAGAATTAGACCCAGCCACAAAATATCATGTCATGTGACTCGGAATGTTTCATACTGAATACAAATATATGAGCATCTTTGGGTTTAGATAAAAGACACGAGAAACGAGGGTCCTATTGGAAGATGGCTCAAAAAAATAATTTTGGGAATGAGTTAATAATTTTTACAACACATGCTCTTATATATGAAAAAGCAAAAGGCATAGATTACCCATTTCTATAAATACCTCTAGTAATGAATTATTTCTTTACCTTCAAAACACTGGGAACACCATACATATCTTCGATTTTTCACTTTTTTGTTTACTGAAAACACTAAAAAATGGACCAAAATAACATGTTTTCACTTTCAGACATGTCAACCCACATGTCCAAGAACCAAAAGAAAGAATAGAGAATTCTCCACGAAGCCCCTAAACTTCCAAGGAACAAAACCAGCGCCAAATTCAAAACACAAAATGGCAAATTTCCAACGCCAAAGGCAGTAGGTAGCTCACGATCATATTAACCTAGTCACTCTGGATATTGAAATATAAGATTAAACCAACCAGATCAGGACAATCAGAAAGTATCATTCAGACTGCAACTATTTTCTAAAGAAATAAACCAGGTAAATATGGTATTTCACATTGCGATGCCACTTAGGATATTAAAATTATTGATTAAGAAAATATCAAAGCAACTACATAGTTGAGGCCCATCATTTTCACACATAATGTTGTGAGTCCATAAACATCTAATTTGTAAATCTAGAACAAACAACCATCTACTCATTGTTTAAGGAGCCAAATTTAAACATATAATTTTGTGAATAATCAAAATAAGGCGTGTATAAAAATGGTGAAGACATCTTTTCCTATTAAATATAGATTGAAAACTTAAGCAGAACAAGTATATCTTCCAATATCAATGCTTCGTTTTATCTCCTAATCTTTAACATAATGTTCTTGTACCATTACCAGAAAGAAATCCAATCAAGAGGCCTTACACTAAATGCATCATATTTATTTTGCGGTGATCCACTTGGAACCAATACGACAGTTGTAGGCCACTCACAAACAGCTTTACTGATGTAGTCTTCCACATACTTATTAGGCGCCACATGGATTGCTGCTGTTAACTCTGAGTGGGAATCTTTTAATAGCTCGATAGTGTGTGAGAATATGGAAAGCATGCGTGTGACCTCTTGTAATCTGCTTCCAGGAAGCACGGAAATAACTGTGGTTCCTTCAAGTTTCAAAACACGTATATTGTTAATACAGAATGAAAGGTTGGATGAACTACAATCAAACTATGAGTAGCAAACTTAATTAAAAAATGACGACAATTTTTGTGCCAAAGGAGAAAAAGAAATGACGAGTCTCACTAAAGGCATAAGCAATTAGGAAATGTGCATCTGGATCAGTATACATTCCTTCAACCACACTCTTTCTCATTTGGATTACATACTTGTACATCCAATGCTATCTTAAAACTTGTAAACTAAAGTTGCCACATCATGTGCAAGAAAATCTTGAATAAAGATGAACAAGATTTTTTGCACAAACAAAATATAAAAGCACCTAACCTGAGGATATTCCATGCTGCTCCTTAAATGCTACTCCCTTACCTTGAATTTTCCATTCCTTAAAGATGCTGTTCTTCACCTGAAAATGCAGTCCCTCAAGTTTAACATGACCACAACAAACGTGATGCAAAATCATTCTGACTGACATACAAGCACAAGTGCACAGCCATAAAAGTAATTTCAGTTTGTAATCCCTAAACAAGAAACAAATTTGATACCCAAAGGAAAGAGTCTTCTATAAAAAGTACACCTGTATTCAAAAGCTGGCAGACACCAAACATTCTGATTTACCTCTAGCTCCAAAACATCTTCAAGTGTTGGATGGCCCACGAAAGTTGCAGTTAGTCCTTTTGATATACACACTTCTGCCTCAAAAGGAAGGATACAAAAGACGTGATCTACAAACTCAGAGAGCCCTTTAAGTCTTTCTTCGCCACCTTTCCAGGCCCAGAAAGACGGAGCTACATAGTGAAAATGCAGAGGACCAACCAAACCTTGCTGACCATAGATAGCTGCATAAAGCATTTCTCGATTTTTCTCCATCATGTTTCTCTTGCATAGGCAAATGGAAGACTTGTAACAGCTTAGAAAAAATTACCACGCAATTGCTTTAGGAAACGGAAGGAAAACCCTTTTGAGTCCACCGTCAGTACAACATGAGGCTGAAAGGAGAGGGCAGACTGTACTGTCTGTTTCAACTTAACCTGAAAGTTTTGAAGTTCGAAAACGAAAATTATATCCAAATTGTAGGTATTCAATGATTAACACCACATGTTGATATTCCTCATTACTCACCCTCAATTTGCTAAGATGTGGCACCAACTCCCAGATTCCCATTACTGCAATATCTTCCATAGGAAACAAAGAAACTAACCCCTGCTTTGACATCGCCAACCTGAAAAATACAAAGCAGCAGAAAGATAATGCCTTTCTCCAATATTATACTACATGTCATTCCAACATGGGACAAAAGAACCAAAAGAGTAATCCATGCTTGAATGCATTCAACCTATTTAGAATGCATAATATTTTTACTAATCTAGATCACATAATGCGAGGAGCTGGAGTGGAGCCACGTCGTAAGCAATGCGGAAAGTGAGAGGTATTTGAGAGCAGGAACATATTAGAGTGCCAATTTAGAATATAAAATTATATATTGTTTAATGATGTCTGGAAATTAGAAAAATGTATTCGAAAGCCGCTGAGTTCAAGTGGTACATATCTTTCCACATCTTTTGTCCAGCTTCAAAAACTTGTTATTGTAATTAACATGCTGTTCTCATATTCTTTCCGAGCTCTAACCCAAACAATACTAAACCCTATCATGAACCCATTCTTCCTCATCTTCATATTCCCTTTGAATTTCACTATCATGTAATCCTTTTTCCTTATTCCTTAAGATTTGTGCGCCTGAATGGTAGCCTACCTCCTCGATAGGACACCCACCAATCATTATTTTTAGACTCAACCATCTCCACGTCAAGCCCATTGTCGAGCCATGATCAACCGCCACTTTACACCGACAAACTCCATGCGGTGATATATCATTTCTTAAATTTTGAATCAAATTTAGCATCTTAGGGCTTTGCTCCAGCACCTAGCACCAATTCACAATTGGTGTGCTGCAGCTCACCCTTTTTTACTAAAAAGTAATCATATATTTTATTAATCAAAGGATAATACACAAAAAAGTGTATTATCAATTTAAACAAGAAAAAAAAAACATAAAATTGGGAACCCGTCTATAAGAGTAATAGTCGCAGTATTAAACTAAGTATACGAAGTCAAATAAAATAATTCTCTAATCTACTCTGTTGTTCATGTATGAACATCAAAACAGCGGTTGTTTCTCTCCCTCTCCATACCATACAATGCAACCCGAAATAAGGTCAAACTTATTGTCCTTATTACGAAATTTTCTCCTCCATACCTTTAACACATCTTCCATACGCCGCGGCAACACCCAATCCATATGTTGAGAAACCAGAATATTGTTCCACAGCAAATGAGCACCGTCAATGTAGGAATAAGTGGTCAATCGTCTCCCAATTCCTCCTACACACATAACACCACCTTGCAACATAAAAATTCCTTATTCAGAGATTATCCACTGTTAACACCTGTCCTCTCACAACCGTCCATGGTAAAAATGTCACCTATTGCCATACCATCTTTCATGGAAATGAGCTCTCCTCAGGTCCCACTAAGGATTTAAAATAAGTGTCAATTGATAAAATACTATCCCGTGTAAACCTCCACCTGCTACAATCACTCTCTCCTAACCCGTTGTACAGCTCATACAAAGAGGTCAAAAGCAGCGATAATCATCTAATTCTCAGTCCAGCAAACCCCTCCCAAAAATAATGTTCCAGCTGAGACTCCCGTTATGTATATCTAAGACATCATTCACTATAGCAGACGACACCAATGTAAATAAGATACAAATAAGGAAATCTCACCCCAACGGTTGATTTCTACACCAACAATCATCCCAAAAACTGCTGCAGCTCGCCCTTTAGGTAGGGAATTATGTGATCTTTACTACATCACCGTGATGGCAAATTCCTTGACAATATTTTAAGTTCTAGCTTTATTCTTCTGGGTGCATTAAAGAAATACTCTCATAAGGTGAATTTCACAACTCCGTACTTCTCTTATTCCTCTCTCTTCTATTTCTTTCACAAGTTTTCCATGTACTTCAACTTGGTATCATATCTTCATCCATCCAATCATTTTTTATGTGCTTTCTAACAAGGTAAAGTAAAACCCTACCTCATGGCAATTGGGTGTCAAACACTCTCAACCAATTTTTGTATTGGAGTCGTCAACACTATTAAAAGAAAATTTTCATATCCTTTTTTTATCGGCATTGGATTCAACTATTTCAGCAACTAATTACATATTTGAGATTGTCAGTCAGATTTTTCACATGTATCAGAAACAGCTAGTGTGGGTTGAGTTTATGGTGACATTTTGCAAATTTAGGATGATTGAAGAGGTTTTAAACCAATATAAAATTTCGTTTTAGTTTTTTTTCCATTTTCCTTTTTCGCTGGTAGTGGCACCCGGAGGCGGTGTGTATATTTGTTCTTAATCTTCTATTAGAACAAATCTGGCTATGTGAACCCTTCTAATGTCTAGATTGATGAGCTTGAGAAACATCTGGTCTCTTTAAGGCTTGAAAATCAGTAAAGTAATTACCACTCCATATTATCCTCATTTCCAATCCTGAAAGACAGAAGAATAGGATAAAAGTTTATGCTAGAAACTGAGGGGTTTGAGAATGGCACTAATGGAAAAAAGTAGTAGAAGAATTCAAACTAGCACAGAAGATAAGGACAAAACAGGGTCCTTTCCAGATATTGAAGGACAAGAACCATTATCAAGTCTAACTTCATCAGAATGGGTTGCACAGGAAAAAAAGCATTTAGTAATGATTTATGAGCCAACATGCCTGAATCAATAATTTAAGGATTGAAGTAGTGGAACTGGGGAAAAAGCATTACGGGCAACCACTGGGTTACCTGGCTGGTCAAATGAAGTACAAGGAAAACAAGATCAGGGTCCTCCGCATTTAGAAATAAGTTACTGAATGGTCTGATTTTGATCACAGTTCAATGTAGCATGTCCACTACTCTTTTTAGGCGTCTCTCAGTAAAACCTTCATTTAATTGAGCTAAAACAGGCCATTATGCTTAAAATTCATGTTCCTGAACATGCTGAACAGGGAGAAGTTATGTTGACTAACACATATCTGATTAATTTTGTTGTCACAAAAGAAATAGATTTTTAGATGGAAGTTGAAAAACTATGTCCATCATCATCTTTCTTGTCACAAAGGATTTTTGCTACTGAATATGTTTCTCGAGCTATGCTGAGATACGGTTCATATAGAGCATGTCACAACTAACGCCAGCCTCCATTCTTGATCACAGTCTCTAGCATAAACCTTCATCATATCACTCTCAGCAACCCCCTGGGAGAGAGGGGTTTTTGGGCGAGGTTGCACCTTCTTAGTCCTTCTATAGCCTATGGGGTTCACATGCACTCGCTAATAATTCCTTTAGTTATAATATTGTATCTTCCTTCACTCTGTACTTCTATAAGCATATCATGGTCATCCATGCATCAGTCATACCAGTGTTCACGGATTTTCACCAAAACAACCAAGTACCAACCAAGGCAGCCACAAATTATTCACAAAAATGCCTCCATGTTCATATTGAAGCTATAATCATTCCGCTTCTAAAGGGACATATATAATGTATTTATAATGAGCTGGTAAACTGACGATGATTGAGGTTAAATGGGTTGGCTGATAGTGCTTTAAATTAAACTTTTTCAATCTAAAGGGACCATATATAGTGTATTTATAATGAGCTGGTAAACTGACAATGATTGAGGTTAAATGGGTTGGCTGATAGTGCTATTGAATGGATTCGTGGGCACATGATGTAAGGATGGTAAATCATTTGCACGTTTCCAACAGAGAAACGGAAAAATAATACATATTGGTCTTTAATGGTTGCATAATAAATGAGGTAATATTGTGGTAAAAAGATAGAAACAGCTACCACAGACAATGGATCAACACACAATAAGCGCTATATTTTTTTATATAATTTATCAAGACAAGAAATATATTTTAACCATAAAAATGAAAGATCAAACAATAGGCATATGCAATGTACATGCAACACATAAATGGCTCGACGCCATTGGTCAAGAGAAAGTAACTCCACACTGGTGCAGAAATAACTATTTACCAAAACAAACGATGGTAAAACAGAAAGAGATTCTACGTAAATAATTAGTGACTCTTTTACCCTCCAACACCTGCAAAACGGACTGGACAAGGAGAAAGCTTTTTCAAAGAGTCCATGAAACGTGAGCCGATCATGTCACCAGAAACCTCTCCAGCAACGATAAAAACTCTGAGTTCCCCATCTTTTGAACCCATATCTATGGCCGCTTGTTGACTTGACACCAAGAAGTGCCTTTTAATTACCTACAAAAGTTTCAAATTTTTGCCGATCTTCATATTATCATTCTGAGAAAAGTTTTTGCAGGTTCCAAGCTTGTAAAATGACAAGAAAGGAAGTGGTTAGTATTTTTAATTTCAACTTTCTCATAAATGGACATTCCAATTTCAATGGAAAATACCCAAAATAATAGAAATGGTTTCACAAGAGACGCTGTCCACTAAGTCAATTACATAAAAATACTTGTGCATACTGCCGAACAATAGAGCTTTGCAAGGTATACATGAATATGGAGAAAATTTATGAGAACTGAAAAGTTAACTCAGAGTCTTAATGTAGTATAGTTAATTATCTTATGATTAAGAATCTCAGTAGATAGAATGAGCATCATTTTTGCTAATACATTGTCAGTTGGCTTGTGAACTATATTGTCTGAGTTTGGTATTAGGTATACATTTGAAAAATTCCTGATATTGGGAAGGAAGTTATTTGGTGTTGGAAGATGAAGATGCCTACAATGACAAGAAAAAGAGCTTGGACACACCATGTTGCTTGATCTGGATACAGTGGGAGAGAGATGAACAGCAGAACAGGCGAGCCTTTGAGAGGTTGGAAAGCAGTGCTGGCAAGCTAGGAATTTCTCATTATTAGTTTTATAAATTTGGATCCTAATATTCAGTTCCTAATTTTATTTTTATGTTTTGTGTATATTCAGTTTCTAGTTGTGTACAATCACTGGTGGATTTATTTTTGGGAGACCATAGATAGCTCTGACTTTTACATAGTTTATACATTTTCTACTATTTGTATGTTAATTAAATACATATTGATGTCCACAAAAAAGAATTTAAGTAGATTGAGATGACTTGATTGGTTTGATTATGTTTTGAGCTAAAGAACAGTTGGCACACTTCTTTGACAATATTATCATTTTTCAAATAGCAATTGACCACACATAATAATTTGAAGTTGCAAAAGAGATACAGATATTAGTGGGGGAGAAAACCATGCTAAATGCAGTGTGTTAGTCCAACATATGCACTTTTTTCAGCGGGATGATATTTTAAATCGATAATTAATTCCAAGTTAAAGGCTTTATAATTTAAGGTATTGAATATCAAACAAACCATTAATTGCACATATTTACTTACATAATTCGTTTGTACTTAAATGTGCAAAACAAAGAGCAACACTAACTTAGATTCAAAACAAAGTGGAACAAATAATATTGTTATAATAGCTTAAAAACTTTTAAAATGCAATCTCATCGAGAAATTTCCGGCAATAATCTAACCAAAGAAGGGATAACATACCAACCGATTGGGATTTCGGAATGTAAGCTGGCGATACTGTAAACTGGCCTCTTCGCGTCACAGCAAAGGCAGAACGGAAAGAATAACAAAGAAAAATTAGGAAAAGAAAAAAAAAAAAAAAAAAAAGAAGAAGAAGAAGAAGAAGAGCAGAAATGAATAGAATCAGAGAGAGAGAGAGATTCAAACATGTAGATACCAGAAAGCAGGCGCTTTAGATAGATAGCCATGGCTGCTGCAGTGGTAATGGTGAACTCCGCCCGGCCCCCAACACTATATTACCGTAACCTCAAGGGCCATGATTTATAATTTTGAACACCGTCACTCTTTTCTGGGCTCATTCAATTCTGTGCAATGCTCTCTAGCATCACCCTGACACCCTTCGATACATCGCGGAGAAATGATTGATTGCTGACTAAATAGGGAAATTTCATCACTAGTCCTCATTCCATTAAATTAGTGGGTAATGGGTCCTTAGTGTATTGTTTTGGCATTGATATCCACAACCTATTATTTCGACTGCAACCCAAACCATCCAATAGTCCTTTAAATAGTCAATATTTTGTTAAAAAGAATAATTTATCTTTATTTCTTATTAATACAATCACTATACATGCAAACAAAATATCTTGCAATAATTGTAATTAAAAAAACATACTATTGTGAATTATGCCCATTTGATTCTCATTATTTGTAGAATAAAAATGAAAATATAGTCGTTATGAATCTCACACAACAGATGAAAAGTAAAAAATTGTGGCTGAATGTGATTGATGACGGTTATATTTTTCATTTTTATGGATGATTAATGGAAAACAAATTGGGTCATATTTTGTACTTAAGCCAATGTTTGAGCCTATTTTTCATCAAAATATATTTTTTAATAGTGATTTGATTTCACTTCAATCACACATTTTTCAATAAAATAATATTACACGCAAATTCAAAAAAATTCTTTATTTTTTAATCATATATTTCTCATCAATACATCATTTAAAAATAAATTTTTTTTTTTTTTTTGACAATAATGGACTCAAACAAAGGCTAAATCTTCCGTGTTGCTTTTTGATAAGGGTCCGTTTGATAAAAATGGTGGAAAATAGGTGGAAAAGAATTGAATTGCAGGGAATTGAATTGCCTAGAATTGTTTTACCGGAAATTGAATTAAAGGTGTTTGATTGGTATAATTTTCCACATTTCTATTATAATACGTTTGGCTTTATTTTTTATGCAAATTGTCAATTAAATGAATAAATTTTTTTACCATTGGGGACGAAATATATTTAGATTACCAAAAAAAAAATAAAAAAAAATTTATTTTTTATTTTTACATTTGGCTTTATTTTGCATGAAATTTGTCAATTAAAGGGATAAATTTTTTTTACACTTTATCTTAGAATTTGTTTATCTTGCTAAAAAAAAAGGTGGAAACAAATTCCCACCTATATAGCAAGTCATTGAATTCCATGAAATTACGCTTCAAGTGGTTGTACCTTGAAATTGGGTGGGAATCAATTCCATGGAAAATAAACGCTATCAAACAGCACAAAAGTGGAAGTTGGAATTCGATTCCAACTTCCAGAAAAAATTTGGGAGTATCAAACACACCCTTAGTTCCTGTCCAAGGAGGGAACAAATTAGGATTAATCAAGGGATTTGCAATTTTTTTTTTCTTTTACAAACGTACAAGAGGAAAAAAAAATGAAAATGGGCGCCCAGTGAGCCTTAAGGCCACTTTGATTCCGATTTATTTTTCATAAAAATAAAATTATGATCGTTATCAATTACATCCAACCATCATTTTTGACTTTTCATCTCTTATGTGAGATTCATAACAAATATATTTTTCATTCTCATTAGACAAATAATGTGGATCAAACGGATATGTTTATTCAATACATACAAGAACTAAAGTAGTTATTTTAAGCTCATTATTTGACCATTTTTCATTTTGAAAGCTTTATCAGGGAGTTATCCAAAACAACACCAAGAACCTATCCCAATAACCGAGAAGTATAACCCAAAATTAAATCAAAAGAGGGGTGGCCATGAATTAGATTTATTAAACCCTCCATTTTTAACTCACTAATGTACCTCATTATTTTGCGATTTTGCAATTTAAAATGTGTGTTACATCATTAGTAATTCAAAACAGTATTAAGAACATTTCCCAACATTCGAGAATTATAATTTGAAATTGGCATACAAACTAGCTTAATTAAATGAAGGAATAATTGTAGTTGTAGACCCAACCTTTTCATTTTTTACAGAATTTACCGAAACATTATATTTGTGTCACACACGGACTCAAACCTTTAATTTAGTGTAGAACAAGGACAAGTGGACGATTTCCATACTGTTAATTGATCACAAAAATTAATATTTGACCTCTTTTGACCAATTTTAAAATGATGAAAGGAAAAAGAAAGCACCATTGGCATTTGGAGAAAAGTTTCCATAAATTTATTAAATTACTTGTGTTTTTATCTTAACTTTCGAACTCACTATGAAATATCAAATAAAATCGAAATATTACATTTTTAATATCATTTTAAAGTACTCACGGCCTAATATTTTACATCGTTAATGATGTGCAAAACGACCAATCGTAGTAAATGTTACATCACGTCAAAATAGGCCGTTCAAACTAATATTTCAAAAATTTCGATAACAAGCTAACTTTAAAAAAAAAATTGAAGATTATACGCTAGCTGAATTCATAAATCTTTTATATCCTCTCGAAACTCATTTCAAGAACTATATCATAAACATATCAAATGATCCAAATGAATATCGAAAATAGTTAAACGTACGTCTAACGTGTGTGTTAAAAAGAGATGCATAACTCGTCTTTTTAAAAAAAAAAAATCAATTATTTTATTAATATTTTTTTATTTTTGGCTACAAATTTCTAAATATAATTTACATCATTTTATTAGGAAATTTTATATGTGGTATGACGTAATTTTGTTTTCATTTCTAATAAAATTTTTATTACTTTATATGGGTTATAAATTGTTATACTACTTTTTCATCTTGATTATTTTTACATCTAAACAATTTTTAAACATAAAAAAAAAAAAAAAAAATCGGTCATTTTTTGGATTTTTTTTGTTATTGTTACTTTTTCCTCTTGATCAATTTTTTTTTAAAAATAATCTAAAAAAATTTCCTAATAAATTTTTTGACATAACAATAATAAAAATTTAATAAATTAACAATAAAAAAAATTCCTAAAAATGATCAAATTTTTTATATATAAATTTTTTTTAGATGTAAAAATAATCCAGATGAAAAAGTAGTATAACAATTTATAACCCATATAACGTAATAAAAATTTTATTAGGAATTTTTATGTCCAAAAAAAAAAAAAAAAAAATTTGACATCAGATCACATATAAAATTTCCTAATAAAAAGATGTAAACTAATATTTGTCGCCAAAAATAAAAAAACATTAATAAAATGATTCAATTTTTTTTAAAAAATACGAATTATATATATCTTTTTAACACACACGTTTGACATACGTTTAACTATTTTCGTTATTCATTTGGATCATTCAATATGTCTATGGTATAATTCTCAAAATGAGTTTCGAAAGAATATAGAAGATTTATAGATTCGGCTAGAACGTACAATCGTCGAATTTTTTTTAAAGTTAGCTTGTTATCGAAATTTTCGAAATATTAGTTTGAAACGGCCTACTTTGACGTCTCGTAACATTTGCTACGATTGATAGTTTCGCACATCATTAATAATGTAAAATACTAGGTTGTGAGTACTTCAAAATAATATTAAGAATGTAATGTTTCGAGTTCGTTTGATATTATGTAATGAGCCAGAAAGTTAACACAAAAATATAAGTAATTTAATGAATTTATGAATACTTTTCTCAAAAGCCAACAGTCATTTCCTTTTCCTTTCACCGACATGTGGTGGCCTTTTGAATTTCTGTAAAATTTCTGTGAAATTGGTTCTGTACGTGTAGCTTAATTGTTAAATTAAACCCCCCACCACACCGATTCCAATCACACCTAAATCTTCATCTTCTTCAAGACACGAATCTTAGCTCGCCGATAAGTTCTTCTACCAGACTTGGGCAATGCTACAGGGAAATTTCACAGAATTTTGATAGATTTAATCCTTGGTAATTTTTCATTGGTTTTGGACCCAAACATGACATGAAATGCAATAATTTACCGCATCATCTGTATGGATTCTGTGCATTATTTTTGTACGCGGGGAATAATACATCAGACTTATGTTTACAACTTTCACGTTTGTTCGTAGGGCCGACCACTGTTCAAGGAAATGGCTGATCCAGCACTCAACGGACAAATATCCCATGAGAGGCTTAATCCAAGGAGGAATGCTTCACGTACAGATAAATTTGTACAGAAATATTACAGAAGAGACACATGGGTATTTTTTGGCATTATTTTATTTCACATGAGACCCATTTTCTTGTGAGATTTCTGTACAAATTCTGTCAAAAAAATTATGTACACTCAGAATTTTTCTAATCCAAGCTCTTGCAATCGCTGCTATGCGCATCCAGGAGCAAACTACACGTGCGGCCGCTCATTGCTAATGTCGTTGCAACATTGAATCCGCAGAGCCCCGTCTGCTCATATGTTTAAAGGAGACAACAAGCAAGAACCTTTTATGAACTTTTGTACCCCACACATGATAACAGGTGTTGCTTCTTAGCATTACACTACTATTTACAACTTCAGAGATGTCTTTATGTGCACGTTTTCCTCTGTAAATGATAGTTTGATGTAATATACTGGGGCGTTACGTTTCTTGCTGAGACATCGTTTAGCCGGATGTGGCAAGCTATTATTTGTTAAGATGGTCATCCTATGAAAATCATAATCCCAACAAGAACGATTCTAAACTATTCGTTGGGTAAGAAAATTGGACGAGTAGTTGTATACCTCTATGTTCGTGATCAGTTAGTGCAAAAATAAAGAGGGAAAAAAAACATTATCTCCACTCCAAAAATTATCAAAGTCAATGTCCAAATAAAAGATTAATACAACATGAACAATTTGTAACATCTCAACCAGCATTTTAGTATAATGTCCCTTCTAATCCATATCCTCATATTAATATACACACATTCTAAGCCTCTGTTCGGGTAAGCTTATTGAAAACTTTTGATCATATTAATATACACACATATTAAGAGGAATCATATTGAGTCTCATGAAATGTGTGGATAATAAATGAGTAATAGTTATGAATGTGTGGTATAAACTAATGTTTGTCTTCGAGTGCATAGAAAAATGAATTTATAAGTAACTTTTTAGCTTAACTGAATGCGGTCTAAATTTTATTGATCAATTGCTTAGTCTGCGTTCTTCTCTATTTTGGAAAATAAGCCAGCTACATTTAGATTTTTAAGCCAATCTTTTGCAGTCATGTTGACAAGAATGAACGACATATTAATGATACCAATAGCATGTTTAGCTATGCTAAAATTTTAATTTTCATTAGACGTAGTTTCTCGAAAGTAAATTTTGGCAAAATAAGTATCTTAAAAGTTTGAAACTACCAAACATAATCTCCTTCAAAGAGAGGTCTTCCTGGGAAAGCTAAGAACTTTATCATGCCAGGAACAAGAGTACACGAAATTAGATAAGAGTTTAATTGTTCCAAAAAAGTATGAATACAACGATCAAACATAGTGAAGTCCGTAAAATTAAAAATATGTCACAACCAACAGTTTCTGCAGTATTTGATATAGCAAGACATTAAAATAGCAGCGATATATAAGTTCAATATTCATTTGATATGATGAATCTAAGATCTAAAAACATGGAAGGAGCTAAACAAATAATATATCATCTATACAGTCATCTACCTTCAGACTTCACCAGTTGTGAGAAAACTCTACTCATTGATATGCCCGAATGATCATCGCCACTTGACATTTCAGATTGAGTAGCAGAAATGCTAGTGTCCACGTGATTAAATTCACCAATTTGTGGAGAGAGACGGCCGATAACAATGGTACTACTTTCCTCGGGATCATTATGAACCACTGCCTCTTGAAGTTGAAGAGCATATTCCAGATTCCACAAGACATCTCCCATTGAGGGTCTGTCAACCCCAAAATCCGCCAAGCATTTTTCTGCTGTTTTCTCCAAACTTCCTGAGGGAATCTGGTCTTATTTTTCCCGCAAGATTAGGATCTATAATTTGATCTAATTGTCCCTTCTTGTGCCACTGCATTGCCCATTCGGCTAGGTTGACCATTTCCCTTGGAAGAGACGGATCTATCACAGGCCTAGCACAAAGAACTTCAAACAAAACGACACCAAATGAGTAAACGTCAGATTTTTCTGTCAGCTGTTGCCTTCTGAAATACTCTGGATCTAGGTACCCAAAACTCCCTTTAACAGCAGTGCTAACATGCGTTTGATCAATCTCCGGTCCTGTCTTGGAAAGTCCAAAATCAGAAACTTTAGCCATAAGATTCTCGTCAAGCAATATGTTTGCAGACTTTACATCACGGTGAATAACTACTTTAGCATCGCAAGTGTGAAGGTAGTGCAGTCCTCTTGCTGCTCCAATGCATATCTCAAGCCTCTCCTTCCAACTCAAAATTGGAAGATTAGAACCATAGAGATGACTCTTGAGGGTCCCATTATCCATGTATTCATAAATTAGTATCATCTCATTTCTTTCATCACAATACCCAATCAAGGACACCAAATGGCGGTGACGGAATTGAGAAAGCATCTCAATTTCAGTTCGAAACTCTGCTAGACCTTGTTGGGACCTGGGATTACCTCTTTTGACAGCAATCTTTACATCATCTTTTAAAATCCCTCTATAAACCTTCCCAAAGCCACCAATTCCAATAGCCCAACTCTCGTCGAAGTTGTTTGTTGCTTCCTGAACAGCTACAAAAGGAATGCGGTAACTCAAGTTAGAACCAACACTAGCTGTTGTTCCACTTGAATATTTACTTCCCCTAGTACGGGAAGTTCCTCCATCAGTGGAAATCCGAACCCAGGTTTTTGAATCGCCAAAGCTTTCTCGTTTCCGTCTTCTGAGCATGAAGAATAGAATGCCAATTATGACCAAAGCAACTGTCACCCCAACACTCACCCCAACAAATAGTCCAACATTCCTCTTGGAGCCAGGGTGGGAAGGTATATACATTTCCCCGGCAAGGTTGCCACTGGAGTCGTTCATTTTCATTATCTCCAGTCCATTCAGAAGGGCATCAGGATAACCACTCCTGGGAGAAGGGCCAATACTTATACGTAGCTTATTTTTCTGAATTAATGGGGTAACAAAATCCATGTATAATGCAGTGGCCAAACGACCATTGGTTTTAGCACTTAGTTCAAGATCCCCACTAGCAAGCATGGAATCAATAAAAACATTAAATAGTAGCTGATTGGCAGATGTACTAACAATGTCACAGAAGTGCAATCGAATGAAGTATGCATAGCCCGAATTCACACTAAATTCCCATGTCACGTTGAAATTGCTATTTGGATCACTTTCTGAGTTCATCTTACTGCAAGTACCATAAACAGTAGGAGGAGCAATATCTGGAGTTGCACCACCTGGAGGATACTTAACAGCAGCAATATTTGACACATTCTTGGCAAGGTTTGGTAGCACCAAAAAGCTCTGATCAGAAACCCAAGTTCTCCACAACGTATCATTCTCAAATGACACGAATGGTCCACCCATGTTCACCCTTGCAATTGTCTCTAGAGCCTGTGTCACCAGGCCATTAAATGCCCCTGGTGGATTGAGATGGGTGGCATCATCAGTGATGAGGGAATCTGGTTCCGAGAAAACTTCCAAGCCATTGACGTAAGCAAAGGAACTATTCACAGGGGCAAAAGTCACTACAAGGTCTCCAGATGATATACTGACTGAAAATTCTTTAACAGAAAGGTTTTTGGGGTTGAAATTGCTTAGGAGTGTATTCTTTTGGAAGAAAACAGAGAAAGTAGCAGTGTTCATATCATATTTCTGATAAACAAATGGATAAAAGTGCAGGCGGATCCAGTGCCTCCCCCTCTCGCTGATCGAGAACGTATAACTAGAGGATCCAGTAAATACTCTAGCTGTTCGATACAGCAGTGAATCCTTGGATGATGTTATAGAATTTAAATTGCTATCAGCCAAGATATCTTGTGGGGTTGAAAGGAATTTAGACGCTGATTTATCAGATACATAAGTCCTATTACCCACAGAAATATCAGTGGATGATCCACAGTTTATATAATACTTATCAGCAGGATCAAATCCTCGAGAAAAACATACCAAGTACAATATGAACAAAACCCAGATTGCGAACTTCTTAACACAACAGTTCATCATCACAAAAGCAGATGACACCGAGCTTGAATGAAACTAAAGTCCAGATTTCTCAAACGGAATAGCAATACAAGACTGGAAATTAGGATTATTTCCGCTACAATCGTAAAAAATATTATGCACCCATTAAAGAAAATTGAGAAAGCAAGGGAAATAGATGTCACCTTTGAGATCACGAGATTCAAGAGTCAAAAATTGAGAGACCCAAATTTTATTAGCCAGAAAATTAACTTTCCCTTTCAAATATGAGAAGAAAACAAGTTAGCGCCAGACGGCAAAATCCTAGCAAGCAGATAACGACGTACACATATTTTTGTGAAAACAGCTGCAAATATATAATTCTGTAATTATGTGTTTGTATTTTGAGTATTAAATGGTCTGTTACCGACTTCCCCACGCAATCTCACCAGGCTCCACCAACCTTCTTGTTTACTCTTCTTCTGCTCCAAATTTTCCACCGTATAATAATACTCAAAACGGAGTGAGTTCGTTCTTGGGACTGGAGGAGAAATGGCCTTCATCGCTTGTGGTAACATAAAAGATCAATAAGAGTGTGTTTGATAGGCATTATTTGAGAAAAATGAATTTTGAAATAGTGATATAATGGAAAATGTATGGTTGAAAAAGAAGGAAAAGTTATTGATGTGATAGAAAATATTATTTTATTGAAGAATGTGTGGTTGAAAATGAGTAGAAGAATGAGAATGAGAATTAAAATGAGAATCAAACGAGGCCTAAATTAAACTCCGTTTCTACTTATTTCTAAGCCTAAAAGCTTGTTTGGGAGCATTCATAAATAATTTAAAGTATAAATCGATAAAAATAAATGGTGGATAAATTTAATGGATAGTACAGTCGTAAGTTCTTGAAACATATGGATAAAAAATTATTTGATCATTTATAAATATAAGATAGAATAAGGAAATGAAGTATTATCTAATTCAACTTATAAAACATTGTTACATGAAAAAATCTTGACTTTCCTTCAACAAGATTAATAATTAGTTTACTAATTGTTAAAAAAAAAAAAATTAAACCCAAAATGCATTTGTGTCTAAATATATATTTTTTAAAATAATTGGTTGAAAAATAGATAATAAAGAGACATCTTTAATGGTAGCAATATCTATATACCCTATTTGGTATAGATTTTCTTTTTTTCAAATTTGTTTTAAATTACACATTTTCTTGATAAATTTATTTTACACGTGGATTTATAACTTTTTTTCTACTAAAAATTATTTATTTATTCAAAAAATTTGTTTTAAAAAATCTAGAAAACAATTAGAATTTTCTTACAAGCATCTAAAACGATTTATTGTGGCGTTTTGTAGTTGTGGGTGGAATAAATACTATAAATTGAAATAAATTATATGATGCATAAACCTCTTGCCAACCCTATAAAAAATACTATAAAGTGCGCGATTTACTTCCGCCAATTACTGAGGGATCGGTGACTGGTGGTCCAGGATATAGTCTGGCGTAAGTTGGAAAATCTGAGTATAAAAAAAAATACTATAAAGTGGAACAATTGTATTGGTGGGCTCGCAACCCCAGCGTGGAGAGTTCGATTCCTAGAAGGCACGAGTCTTGGAAATGAGATTTATCTCGAAGGCAAGATAATGATTGGAAGGTAGTGAAGAGAACTCTCTTGGGTCCAGGAGTATAAGCAGTGCAGGAACCTGGGAGCCAACAATAGCATAACCCGCGATTTACCTCCTCGAGTCGTTGAGGGGTCCGTGGCTAGAGGTCCAGAAATTAGCTTGGCTAATCTGTGATACCTGGGTATAAAAAAAAAAAAAAAAAATACTATAAAGTGGTAGGTCACACCCTAATTTTTTTTGTTTTGCTAGGAGTAACTTTCTAGCGGGATGAATTATAACTCAAAATTAAATCACGCCTATTCATAAAATTTTATTGGAATTGAGATATTTTTACGAATTTTAAGTCTTTGAGTCAGTTATTAATTATTGACCATTTATGATTAAACTCCGATGATTTTGAATATCAGTTAATATTAATTTTTGATAGTTGATTTAAAATATAATAGTAAATATTCGAGTGAGAATAGACCCTGTTTGAATTTCATTTTTTAGAAATTCATTTTCAATTATATATTTTTAAATAAAATAATTTTACATATAAACTCAAATTTTTTTAATATTTTTTAACTACACATTCTCTCGAAAAATCACTATTAACAAATTTATTTTTCACAAAAATGAGGTCTATACTGTGGGAATTAGTATCACAAAAAAACAAAAAACAAAAAATAGTTGAAATAAAGTCGTAAAATAGATGCACAAAGCTGCCGCCAATGGTTCCTTTCAACTATCTTTTGTGCACACGTATATGCAAATTGTGGAAAAAAAATAGGCGTGTAAAATTGACAGAAGTGGATGATTTTGGCCACCACCAAGTTTTGGCAATAACTTATTGGGTTTTGGCAATAACCTATTAAATTGCACCGTGATGTGGACATCTCGGTGCAGCACCCTCTAATAGAAAGTAGGGTCAGCGATTAAAATAAACCCGAGCCCCACCTCTTATTGTGAAGGGATTGTACACCGTACTCCACCCGTAGCTCCCCTCTAACTTATTTGCTTTTATGACAGAAATTCAGCACCTTATCACTTAATAATATCTGTTAGATAAACCGAAGATATGACATGGAAAAATGTCATTTTCAGTTGCACAAGAGACTGACCGACGCTGAATTAATCATACGATAATCAAATTTTAGCCCCACTGAATAGTTAGTCATTTTTACCCTCTTTCTTTTTTTTAATAATAAAATTGGGAGTTAAACTGTCACATAAAGTGCACATGCTCCGGATTCAGATGGACAAAATTTTACGACTTCCTGTCGAAGCTCTTCTCGTCATTAAAAGGTATAAGTAAATTATTTTTGCTTAAATTAATTCTATAGCTTTTTGTCTCCTTGATATTAAACAAAGTTACAACAACTTTAACTAGGAAATAATCTATCCAAGTTTTGGTACATTGATACGCGAAAATGTGTTCGACTTAGATTATCGCAAGTGTACGGTTTATTTCAAGTAATAAAGTAGATTTTTAAGTTCAAGTATCATTTCCACATAGACTTAATAGTTTAATTCTACTTATTTCGACCTTAATCGAAACGAGAAACGTTTGATGTGTTTTGTAACTAGATTATAACTAAACTAAGTAATGAAAACAATTATGAATTAATCATCTCAATTAAATGCAAATTAGACTAAATGCAATTTTATGATTGAATGCATATTGATGTAACAATTAGATAAGAAATGCACCATGTTTGCGAATCCTCGTGCAATGATCCACTTCATCCGTAATTCTGCTAATTGACAACACGTTTGATTTGTGAAGAATCAATGTTTATATTTCATTTAAAACTCTCACTCAATTAAATTTGAACATATTTTCATACACGACTCAACTATATCTCTATGATGAGAGCAAATATACAAAAAAAAAAAAATATGAATTTTTGTGAACACTTAGAATTCACGTAAGGCATAGCGGTAAATCTCTAATCCTTATCGGATGCCTACGATAATTTATACACTGTTGAGCCTATTTTCCCTTTCTCGAATGGATAAAATAAACAATTACAATCACATAGCCATACGCATACTAATTATGGACAAAATTCACTGTATATAAATCATTCATCAATTCAAAAATGTATTTTAATGTCAATAATGTAAATCTAGGAATTGAAATATCACATCACATGGTCATCATTCATTTAGCACAATAAGGTCTAGCCTAACATGGAAAAATTAAGAAAACAAAATAAATATGTAGGAGAAGACACCACCCTATTAATTCTTGAAATAAAATCTTGAATCTTAGGATAAATCTCCATCTTTTTCCTTGTTCCTTGCTCTCCAATATCTTCGTTTTGTTTTAGAATGCGTCCCCCTTGTTATGGATGGAATTAGAGTTTTAAAAGAGTCCAAGATACGTTTCCATATGTGGATGAATCAGAAAATGAAACTGAAAATCTCGCACCAGATTTCAACCATGCGACCGCCTGGTTAAAACCCATGTGATTGCATGAAACACAAAATTTGGCCATTGGATTCTCGGCTTAGCCTTGTGCGACCGCATGGAAGTTCTACCATGAGATCGCATGGTAGAAAGAAACTTCCATCTTATTTGTTTTGACCCCCAAGCTTTACTTCCTCCATTCTTGACCTCTTTTCTTCATTCTCCTTCTCCTAGCATCCCAAGTTCTCAAAAATTTCTTACTTAGTTCATTTTCATGCTCGTTTTGCCCTTGGGATAACTTTTGGGTAATTACAATTTGGTCCCTAAACTTTGATTTTCTTCTATTTTGGTCATTTTTTTGCTTGTTTTCACATACTTTTCGTTTTATCCATCAATGTTGTCCTATAAATACAATTTATATTGAATTAAACCATATTTCAACACACACACACACACACACACACACACACATATATATATTCACAATTTTTCATGTTTTATGGCTTAAATAAATGTACAAAATGTACTCATCACAAATCATGTGTGACAAATTAGTATATTATTACTTTATCGAAGGGTTAGGTATATGATGTAAACTCATGTCCATATATATTATATTGCAATTTGGACCATAAATTTAAGTTGGATTACGAATTTTATTGACTGAATCATTAAGTAATGCACAGTGCAAGTGATTGAGGGATTGTCATAACTTATAATTTCATTAGAATTGTGATTGTAGAAAATAGTTAATTTGAATTAGTAATTTTATTGGAGTAGCTTTGGATCTTCGTTAAAAAATCATTGTGTTCGTAAGTTTTATATTTTTGCACGTAAACTCAAAAAAATTTCCTACTTTTTAATCACACATTCTCAAAAAATTCACTATTAGAAAAACTTATTTTCTAACAAAAATAGGGCTCGAACATAGGCTTATTTTCTCTTGAAATAATGTCTCCTTGGACCTCATCTCTAACTTTTCTTAGTACAATAAGAAGCTGTGATGTAGTGATTTCGTGTTGCAAGAAAAATTATTGATAACACAATTGTTGCTTGACGTGCATCTTTGCGAGAGACAAGCTCTAGAAGAGAACTCATCTTCAACTTCATCTTCTTTTGCAATTCTACACGACGTTCTCAATAATTTGCTCATCGCTCAACAATTTTGAAGTTCCCTTATTTTCTCGAGAAGTTCAAAATGTACTCAACATTCGTTGTGTGAGAATATATTAATGGTTCTCTTAACCTCTTGTATTAAATGTGAGCCCTTGGATCAAAATGGTTGGTTGAGATTGGTTGGTAGATATTTTATCTAACTTGCTTGAGAAGCTTCAAACACATTTGAATCAATAAACCTACCAATTCCATCTCTCTCCCACGTGAGTGAAGCTAGGGCAAGAAAGGTGAGACCAAACCTTCTCCAAAAAGACTCTCTCTTCTCCTCTCTTTCTCTCTCTCGTTTTCTACCTTGGTCAAGAGTGTAGTGGTGAGCTTGAGGTGAGTTTTGGGTTGTAGAATACCTTGGTATCTTAGGCATGAAATATGGCTAAGTTGAGGTGGTGATTCAAGAGAGTTTAGGGTCGGTTTTGGTGGGTTCTTTGCCGGTTCTTCTAGCTATCTCTTGATGGGGTGATTTGCATTGCATAGAAGTTGTTCCTGAGCCTACAAATTAACCATAAGAAAGGAAGAAGAAGCTCCAAATTTTCGGCCATTGTTGGAGCTTCCATTTTCAGTTTTTCGTGTTCTTGGTTTATGCATTGGATGTTGATGTATATGATGTATTTGGTTGTCTAACACCCATAATCCTAACAAACTGGTATCAAAACTTGGTTGGGGTGTTTGTGAAACCAAAAACATACCAGAAAACAAGCAGAAATCGCCTGAAAACGAACCAGAAAATCGGAGAAGAAGCAGTCCAGAAATCTGTTGAAAAACTGAAACTTCAAACGCGATTTCCCGTCAAACCAGAAGGAATTTGGAAAATTCGAGACCACCGGCGTGCTCTGCAGACCAAGGAGAACCTTCCTAGATGGTGCGTGAAATTTTGGCGGTGGGTGCATTTTTCGGCGACGGCGCGTGGGTGGCGCGTGCGGCGGTTTCCGACGACGGTCTCTTCTGACAGAATACTTATTTTGATGTCCTGAACGTATTGATGTGTTTAGTTTTTTGTTTCAGGTTATACAAAAAAAGTTGGACGATTTTGCCCCTGACTTGACGTCTTCGGCGGTTCGGTTGTGAAACTTTGGTATATTTACTGTTTTTCAACAGTAGTTTTGTAAGATTATTCTAAACTCTCCGTTAGTATATGTTTGGTATTTTTTATCGGTTTATACATGATTGCTTGGTTGCTTATTTGTGAATTTCGTTGATTGAATTCTTGTGATTAATTCGTGACCTGAAAGCATATTTAATTGCATTATACCTGTTTCATCGTTGTGCTTCATTCCTGAACGTTGGCTTTTTAACTTTGCATTTGTATTTTATTTGATCATTTGGAAATGATTTTTTCAAAACCTTTTCTGTTATGTCCACGAGTACAGGCCACTCTTTTACAGAATCTGTAATGGGTTCGAGGGTCGAATTATCGCAATTCGATGGAAAGGGGGATTACTCGATTTGGAAACAGAAAATGAGGGCTATTTTGGTCCAACAGAGAGTTGCTAAAGCTCTTGATGATCCTGCTACATTTTCTGATGAGTTAAAGGCTAAACCACATGAAATTGAAGACATGAATGAAATTGCTTACAGTTCTATAATTTTGCTTTTATCTGATAACATTGTAAGACATGTTGATAATGCCAAAACTGCTAGAACTTTGTGGACTGAACTAGATGCCTTATTCTTGAATAAAACTTTACCTAACAAGATATATCTGTTGGAAAAGCTGTTTAGTTTTAAGATGGATCCCGGAAAGGATGTCGAGGGAAATTTGAGTGACTTTAGCATAATTGTTAAGAGTCTGGCTCATAATGATAAAAAATTTGCCGATGAGGATTTAGCTGTCATATTGCTAAACTCTTTGCTCGAATCTTATAGAGAAATGAAAAATGCTATAAGATATGGTAGGGACACTATCACTCAAGCTATTGTCACGGATGCTTTAAAATCAAGAGAACTTGAATTAAAAAGAGACAATAGAACTTATTCTCGTGAAGAAAGCTTATTTGTTAGGGGAAGATCTGAAAAGAAAGAATTTAACTTCCATAACAAGAAGGGGAGAGTGAAATCCAAAATGAGATCCAAATCTAAAGATAAGAGCTGTAAGAAATGTTATCACTGTGGAAAGTTGGGACATTTCAAGAAAGACTGCTTTGAGTGGAAAAGGAAACAAAGAGACCCAAACAATACTGATCAAGATAATGCTGCCATTGTGTCTGAATTTGACAGTTTGCATGTCCTTAATGTGTCTGAGTAAGAATTTGATAAAAATTGGATCCTAGACACAGGGTGCACTTTTCATATGTGCCCTGAGAGGTCTTGGTTCTATAACTATAAAGAGACTGAATCTAAGAAGGTCTACATGGGGGACAATAATTCTCAAAATGTGGTTGGAGTTGGTAACGTAGCCATCAGGATGTACGATGGGGCCGTCACGCAGCTCAGAAATGTTAGATATGTTCCTAATTTAAAGAGGAATTCCTTAGGTTCTCTTGAAGATGAGGGATATACTTTCAAGTCTGGTAACAAAATTTTGAAAAATATGAAGGGTTCTCCCATAGTTATGAAAGGACCTAAAAGGAATGTGTTGTACTATCTGGAGGGTAGAACTGAAATACCATTTGATTCTAGCCTTCTTACTGTGAGTAAAGATAAAACTGAAATTTGGCATAACAGAATGGGTCATATTGGGTTCAAAGGGTTAAAAGCTTTAAATAATCAGAAATTGCTTGGAAAGGATGATATTGAAGCAATGGATTTCTGTGAAACATGTGTTTTGGGTAAGTCCCATAAGGTGAGCTTTGAAGCTAGCTCTCATAGGACCAGCAGACCATTGGACTATGTCCATGCTGATCTATGGGGCCCAGAGAAGCACTCCACATTTGGTGGAAGCAAGTACTTCTTGTCCTTAGTGGATGATTATTCAAGAAAGGTTTGGATTTACCCTTTGAAGGCTAAGTCGGAAACCTTTGAAAAATTCAGAATTTGGTTGAAGTCTGTGGAAAATAAGCTAGATAAGAAGCTTAAAATTTTGAGAACTGATAATGGGCTTGAATTCTGCAATTTTGAATTTGACAACTTCTGTAAGCAGAAAGGTATAACAAGACACAGAACTGTTAAATACACACTTGAACAGAATGGGGTCGCTGAGAGAATGAACAGGACCATAATGAACAAAGTTAGGTGTATGTTGATTAGCTCTGGCCTTGCGAAAGGCTTTTGGGCTGAAGCTGCAAGTACTGCAGCTTACTTGATTAATAGGTCTCCGTCCAGCAATATATGGTTTAAGACCCCACAGAAGTTGTGGACGGGAGAGCCTCCAAATCTAGAACACTTGAGGGTGTTTGGATGTGCTGCATTTGCACACCAATCTGAAGGAAAACTTGAGCCGAGGGCGGTCAAGTGTGTGATGTTAGGGTATCCCGAAGGTGTGAAAGGCTATAGGTTGTTGGTTTTAGGGGTTCAAGGTATTAAGATTATTAACAGCAGGAATGTAGTCTTTAATGAATATGAGATGCCATGCCTAAAACAGAAAACTGATGAAACTAACAAATCTGAAACTGAGAAGAGTATTCAGACTGAGGTGAAGCTTACTAAGCTTGATTCACCTACACCTGGGAATGAGGCTAATGACCCTATACATCAAGAACCTGAAAATGAAACTGAAACTGAACTTGAACATGAAGGGGTGACTGAACTTCAAGAAACCATTAAACCAGTTGAAGTTGAACATTTTAATGATCAGCCACCTAATCAAGATTATCAGCTTACTAGGGATAGGGGGAGGAGGCAGATCAGGCCAAATTCTAGATATGAATCTCTAAACATGACTGATTTTGCCTTAGTTTCAGGTGAAGCCCTTGAACAAATAGAACCTGATAGTTTTGAAGAAGCTGTGAATGGAAAATATTCTGAAAGTTGGTTAAAAGCTATGCAGGAGGAAATGAAATCTTTGAGTGATAACAGAACCTGGAAACTCATTAAAAAACCTAAAGATCAGAAATTGGTTTCTTGTAAGTGGATTTACAAGTTAAATGAGGGTTTGAGCCCTACTGATCCGGTGAGGTTTAAGGCGAGGTTAGTGGCTAAGGGTTATACTCAAAGGGAGGGTGTGGATTATAATGAAATATTTTCACCCGTGATTAAGTACAAGACAATCAGATTAATGTTGGCTCTTGTGGTTCAATTCAATTGGGAACTTGAACAACTCGATGTAAAAACTGCTTTTCTACATGGGGAGTTGGAAGATGATATCTTCATGAGCCAACCACAAGGTTTTGTGGCTAAAGGAAAATTTGATTATGTGTGCAAGTTAGAGAAATCTTTGTACGGGCTGAAACAGAGCCTAAGACAATGGTACAAGAGATTTGATGCTTATGTGCTGAAAATAGGGTTTAAGAGAAGTGAATTTGATGATTGCTTGTATTTTAATGACATAAAGAGCGGTTGTGAGGTTTATTTGCTGCTTTATGTGGATGATATGCTTTTAGCTGGACCTAGCAAGTCTCAAATTAATAAACTGAAAGATCTTTTGAAATCTGAATTTGACATGAAAGATTTAGGGAATGCTAGAAAGATTTTAGGGATGGTGATAACAAGGGACGTGGCTAAGAATAGGTTAACTATTTCACAGGAAGCTTACTTGAACAAAGTTGTAACAAAATTTGGTATGAAATACAGTAAAATTGTGAATGTGCCTCTTGCCAGTCATATGAATTTATCACATGCTCATTCGCCTAAATCAGAGTCTGAATTAAAAGAAATGGAAAATGTGCCATATGCTAATGCTATAGGTTCTGTCATGTTTTCTATGATTACTACCAAACCTGATCTTGCTTTTTCCATCAGTCTCCTAAGTAGATTTATGTCCAATCCTGGTAAGCCGCATTGGGCTGGTTTGAAATGGCTATTGAGGTATTTGGTTGGAACTTTAAATTTGGGCTTAGTGTATGAGAAAAGATCCGAGAAGTTAACTTTGAAAGGTTATGTTAATGCTGACTTTGCCGGTGATAAAGACAGTAGGAAATCAACTACAGCATACTTCTTTACCCTAGGTGATAATTGCATAACTTGGAAGTCACAGTTGCAGCCTTTAGTTACTTTGTCAAGTACTGAGGCAGAGTATGTTGTCATAACCGAGGCGGTTAAGGAATGTACTTGGTTAAAAGGAATCTTAAAAGAATTGAACTTCATGCATGATATACTTGTTATGTTTACTGATAGTCAAAGTGCTTTATTGCTTTGTAAAAATCCTGTTTATCATAAAAGATCTAAACATATTGAGGTAAAGTATCATTTTATTCGTGAGAAATTGTCTCAAAATGAAGTTAAACTTGTTAAGATTCATACTGACAGGAATCCCTCTGATGTGGGAACTAAAATTCTACCTGCAGGTAAATTTAAATTATGCTTATCTTTGTTACATATTGATACGGGTTAATTTTTCTTGCAGGTAGTGGGCGATGATGATGAACAGTTCTTCCATGTGCAAATTCGCAACCAAGAGAGTGTGTTATGAGAACCAAGGTGAAGAATGTGAGAATATATAAATGGTTCTCTTAACCTCTTGTATTAAATGTGAGCCCTTGGATCAAAATGGTTGGTTGAGATTGGTTGGTAGATATTTTATCAACTTGCTTGAGAAGCTTCAAACACATTTGAATCAATAAACCTACCAACTCCATCTCTCTCCCATGTGAGTGAAGCTAGGGCAAGAAAGGTGAGACCAAACCTTCTCCAAAAAGACTCTCTCTTCTCCTCTCTTTCTCTCTCTCGTTTTCTACCTTGGTCAAGAGTGTAGTGGTGAGCTTGAGGTGAGTTTTGGGTTGTAGAATACCTTGGTATCTTAGGCATGAAATAGGGCTAAGTTGAGGTGGTGATTCAAAAGAGTTTAGGGTCGATTTTGGTGGGTTCTTTGCCGGTTCTTCTAGCTATCTCTTGGTGGGGTGATTTGCATTGCATGGAAGCTGTTCCTGAGCCTACAAATCGACCATAAGCAAGGAAGAAGAAGCTCCAGATTTTCGGCCATTGTTGGAGCTTCCATTTTCAGTTTTTCGTGTTCTTGGTTTATGCATTGGATGTTGATGTATATGATGTATTTGGTTGTCTAACACCCATAATCCTAACACGTTGTATGAAGATACTTCATCTATTTGATTAGAATATGCATTTGTTGAATGCTTCCATCGCCTGCGTGCATATCCAAATTCTCTGAACTCACATTATCCATAGACCTAATTTTACAATATCAAAATTATTTTTCAGTTGAAGCTTGCTCGAATATATATTGTTCAAACCGAGATTGCAAGATTCGTTGCATTTAAAACATTTTATCTTCTTTTGGATTTGGGATTCAAATTTCATAGCCCTTCAAAAGATTTTGTTAAAATCGAAGATGAATTAGCATCTTGAAAGCTAATATGATACCCACATCACAAGGCTGGATCTTCGATCTTATGTTGGGTGGCAATAAAATAATTCAATTTTTTCAAACCTTCAATAGCTTTTGGACGAGCAGGACAATTATCAACAAGTAAGATAACTTTTCTATGAAGTTGTTGAATATATTCTTGAAATAAAATGATACTTGCTGTTCATACTGCTTGAGTTCACATTCTTGAAATATCGTGGTTTAGCATCCTTGACAACGAACATAAATGAATTTTCTCAAAACCATCTTCCTAACAACAAATAAAAAATTACAAGTCGCCCTCAAGGCATATTTTCAAGTGGTAAAAAGGGAAGGTGGGGAAATCCAGTTTTGCTTGAGGCTGTCGCGTCAAGAGTTCGAATATTGAAATATGGATTTGGCTCTTGGGTTAGTGCAAGTGTACAAGCAGCATTCCACCCTGTACCATTGGAGGCATAACTTGCGAATTACCTCTTTCACTAAGACACAGGGCAGGGCAGGACAGATGGGGGCGCCAGTAATGGGGCGTAATAAAAATAAAATAAAAAATTACAAGTCTAAACTTGTCTTGTTTCTTACTTTCAAGTTGCTTTATTGCAGGAGTATGATCTGGTTGTAGCCTTTAAAGTATTCATGTTCCATCCATATTCAAAATTTCTTTAAGAGAAAATTGATCTAATTTCTCTCGTATGGACTGCAATGAGCTCTCCACATGCTCCATATCAACCGACCCAATTTCTCCAAATGATGACGTCTTGATGCTATGTCTTGATTTGAAACGCTCAAGCAATCCTTAAAAAAAAGAATTTTTGGTGTATCTATGGTTATCTTTTCAGAAACTCATTTGCCTTCCCCTTAATTAGCTCATCCGATCATGTTAATATGTTCATGATATTGAACAAATCACTCATAGAGAACCTTCTCTAACTTCAAAAAATTTGCAATTTTGTATCGTTTGGCACAACCTTTTTATTGTTGTCTGGTAGATACTCTGATGATATGTTAATCATTTTTGATATTGTTGTAGCTCACTTGCGAATTAAACTTTTCTGACACCTAGTTGATTTGTGTGAAAGTTGGATTTTCTATGTTGTACTCACACATTGCTTTACCCATTTCATTTGTCATTGTTGATTTTTTTTTTTTTTTTTGTTTGTAATATTATACATTATTTTTACAATTTAAATACACTATAGTTGTTTTTTCTTGACTCAATGTTCACGAAGTATATTAATTAATTATACATGTTTTGTCGCAAAAATGGATATTTAAATGACTTCTATTTAATAAGACTAATTAAATTCATAAACTTATTTTGGTTTAACAAATACATAAAATAATGATAATTCGTATTTCGGTATATTTGAAATACTTCCAAACATTTATTAACTATTTAAAATATCTATTACTTTTATGGAATTCTATATATATACACTAGGCTTCTTTTGTAGAAGGTGTAGTTATCAAATCTCACAATTTTTTCTCCGCCCAAAATTTTTTGAAGACTTGAAAAAATCTAGGGTTTCACTCCGATCTCTAAACTTGTAAGTTCTAATCGCAAATCCTTATGTCCTTTATCTTCGTTATTTGAAAATAGGGAACGACTGCATTCACCAATACTTTGTTAATCATATAGAATGTATTAGTCGCAACATGTTTTATGATGAAAATTTTTTAGAACTCACAATTATTATTATTATTATTATTTTTCAATTATGAGGTGCTATTTTAATTATTTTATTCTATCGATCAATGAAGTTCTAAACAAGGGAACGAAGAACCTAAACTATTTGTAATTGATTTTTGCTGAGAGAACCTAAATCCGTCTATCAATTTACTATACTTGGTCAATTATCCAATAAAAAAGAATAATGCTATAGGCATATAATTTTTATTTTTATTTTTACAAGAATCATACAGATGAATACTTGACAAATTATCATTGAAAGATGACAAAAATATATAAAAGCAGCCATACAGATTATTGGCAGCACCTGTACAAATTCTGTTTTTTTTTTCTTCCATGCACTTGCAGAATAATTCAATAAAAAATATTGTCTCCATTAGTAGAATAGATCGTAAGTTAGGTATGGTCCCCTGGACATGCATTTATATGAAGTGCCACAGGCTCCCGTAGGGCTAAATTTGTCAACTAGTATTTTTATCGAAGGGTTTTGAATAGAAATTATTTGCAACTCAGTGATTTTATTTATGAGTTCAAATTCAGTACTTATATTTTTAATTTTAGATTGTTCTTACACCACGTCCATCCTACGCTATTCAGAGCTCTTTTATGTAGAATTTTTGGGAATAAATTTCTGTAAAAATTAATTTTTTTTTTGAAGAATATATGGTTAAAAAGTAAAAAATAATAAAAATTTCAGTCAAGCTTGACAGCCTACACACATACAAAAGTGGGGTCCGCGATTACTAAAAAGTAATAAAAATTTCAGTGAAACTTTATGTACAATTTTTTTGACAGCTTACACACATATAAAAGTGGGACCTACTATTAAAATAATCGTGAACCCCACGGACTATCTCTACACTGTCAAAAATAGTGTACACATTAGGTTGTACACTCAGCTTAATTTTAAAAATTTACGAGTCCATGTAGAAAATTATTATATTAATAAAATATGTGATCGAAAATGATTTTTTTTAAAAATAAATTTTATAGAATCTCTATCGAGTATAGACTATATATATAAATATATATATTTAAAAAAAAAAAAAAAAACTTTGACAAGTGATTGTGATTCAAAATTGAAAAAAGAGATAACGAAACACCTTGTTAACAAGTGTAATAATTTACTCATAGGCAAGCTAAAAAAAACTTTACTTATGAATAAATAAGTTTGAAGATAAATAAAATAAATCCGTTGATTGATCAAATGAAAATGCTACTTATAAATCAACCAACATCTTAGTGGTGGCAAAATGGACGGGCCGGCTCGGCTCGGATCGCGAATCTTTGGACTCGAACCGATCCGTGAACAAAAAAGCCCGCATCATTCGAGCTTACAGGCCGGTCGGCCCGGACTGCCAAAAAAACCAAGCGATCCGACCCAGACTGCAAACCTTTTTTTTTTTCAAAGATTATTAGTTAAATTTTTTTTTTTTTAAATATAGGGCAGCGTTAACCACGGGCCGATTTTCTCAAAACTCGGCTCGTACCGCTGAATAAAAAATTCGGCCCAACCCTTGATTTACGAGTCGATTCGCCTACGTACGAGCCGAGCGGGCTTGGCACGACCCACCTATCTTCACACCACTACAACATCTAGAGCCAAACCAAACATGCCAGTTTGTGGGCTTTTAATGTGTGTTAGGGGACGGGGTTGGGTCCGTCCACTATAGATTCGTAGAAGTAGACGGCCTCGTTTTTCTGCAAAATTCTCCACTCTCTCGCTCCAAAACTCTCATCGCAATCAAAATCGTCCGATCAGTAATCTTCTTCACTCAGATCTACTGCATCTTGTTCTCGTTATATTTAAGGTTACTACTCTTTTTTCTTCTCTCTGTCTCTCTCTTTCTCTCAATTATACGTTCATCTTTTTTATGGGCATGTTGATGATAGAATATTTAGGGTATGATTTTGCTGAGAATTATTGTTTGGGGTTCTATGAATTGACGGACTCTTTTTTGAATTTTTGGTTCTTTTATATTTTGGAGGAGGGGATTTTGAGGGTTGGAGGAATATATGGATGATTGAATTGATATAAGATAGGTGAGGATTGTAGCTCAAGTGTTTTTAGCCTTAACGGTTAAATCCCATTTTTGTACTCAAATCCGTTTTTTAGGAATAAATTGATTGTTACTCTATGTTGTTGGGTGGGTGGGGAGGTGGGGGATAATTTTACTGCCTCCTTCTGGTAGTTTGCTTGTAGCTGCTTAAGCGTGAAAACACAATGCTATGACCTAATGAGTCGCGGACATTTAGCGTACTGAGTTTTGATTCTGTTATTACAGTAAAAGAAACTCTCGTGATATTTTCCCAACTTTGGTGAAACATATTTAGTTGCAGTGCTTAATCAATGTTAGTTAGTTTCTCTATAGACTGAACCGTCGATGTCTTTATCATTTTTTGTTATAAATTTGACAGAAAACTTTCATATTTTCAGTTGAAATAAACCTCAGCACTGTCAAATCATTTGCCATCACAATCTGGTTCCAGAAAACCCAAAATAACATTTTTAGGTGATAATTAAATTTCAAACTTTGAATAAGCATCGCTGTCCATCCATGTGAGGATCTCTTAAAAACGATAAGCCAAATAATTGGTTTAGAATTTATCTTGAGCACATTTCCTCTTGATTTTTGTTGCGTGCTCTGCTTCACTGAAGAAATAATAACAGAGGATTTTTATGCTTTCTTCTCTGCTTCCAATGTAAAATTCCCAAATATAAGTTATCAAAGACACAAATATAGGTTAGGATCCCTTTGCCCCAGTCCCTTTGGTCCGCAATTGGTGTCAATGAGCGGAGTCTTCATTGTAAAATTCCCAAATATAAGTCATTAAAAACTCAAACGTAGATCTGTATCACTTTGCCTCGGGTCCATTTGGTGCTCTTTTGATGTCAATGAGTGGGGTATTCAGTTAATTAAAACAAAGCTCAAAGGCGTTAAAAAAATGCGTTAAAAAAAATACTCCTTATTAAGTTCTTGTGCAGTTATGCTCATTCAGTAATCTTTTACTTTGATATTGAATTCTATTTTAGTTATGATCTTGTGTTGATGAAATACTTGCCTAAAACTTTTATACTAAAAATTAATTTGGTGCCAGAAATTTGGTGCAAATTTTGAATTTTATCGATGCGTGTAGATTTTCTATTTCAGATGTAATATGCATTTTTTCTACTATCAAGCGTGCAGCTCACTTTCTCTTTGGGGCCTCCGTGCAGTTGTACATTTTATAACTAAACCTAAACGATAAACATCTGCGCAGATGACAAAAAGAGTACTCTTTGTCAAAATCACATTTTTTCACTTCTTTCTTGTTTTGTAACTTAAAGAGTGCACATCTTCAAATTTATTTGCATTTCCACTGAAATCCTCCCAAATGCTTTCTGCAGTTTTCAAATCATCAACTGCAATTATAATTCACTTCAATGGCCTCATAGAATTGGGATTTAGTGCATAGAGAAGCCAAAGAAGGATATTGGACTTTCTCACGAGAGGAGAGGAGAGGAGAAAAAAATTGCAAACCTAGGTTAGGTTTATGGAGGCTGTGAAAATTTTACAGAGATATTGAAAAGGCCTAGGTTCCAGGATGAGGTAGAGACGAAGGGAAAGTCAGTGTGGAGAGAAAAATGAGTGGGAGAGAGGTAGGACAGGAGCAGTAGGCAACTGTTTATTTTAAGCTCCTATTTCCTGTTTAAATTGAGGTTAAATACTTTTTGAGATATCTATGTTGCTTTAGGAACCTATAACCCCATCCAGATATTGGTGGTTGGTCACCCCCTTATTGTTTTTGCAAGAACTGAAGATTGGGTATTCTTTTCCGTTTGAATGAGTTATTGACTTTATTTGGTACTCAACTAGATTGAGTTTTGATTTGATTTATATTTTTGTAGGTGAGGAAAATTGAGGTATATCACCTTATGTTCTAAATATATTGGTTTCTTTTTCCTCCTGTTATGGTATCTAGTACTAGAGCGTCGCCCTAACTTGTTCTGATGATTGTGACATGATTGGGTTCTTCATTTTCAACTCAGAGACAATCTATCAGAGGTTTTCTTCTTCTTATGCATCTATGACAAAAAGTGGAGGACCTTATATGATAGGTTTCCTGTACAGACCCCCTTGAAATTTTATTGAAAAGTTTCAAGCAAAGCATTTTGACCGAAAACTGATGATTTTGGGTTTCCCCCTTTTTTACTTATTAAAAAATGGAAAACAATGAAAACACAAAAACCTTGCAAAAGGTGTATATTGTTTGTCGATGCTGGGTTAATCAGCAAAATATGTTGCAGAGCACAGAACTCTCGGTAAATATTTAGAAAACAGATCTCAACATGTTGTTTTCTTGTTCTCTTTTAAAGTAGTTGTTTACAGCATTGGCTCTTCATTTAATGCTTTCATTCGACGGCTTGGTGTCGACCAACAAGTATTGAGTCTTTTGGCAAGGCAGATGTTTTCTTTCTATGATACCAGTTGATTGATACGGGGTCAAATCATTTTTCTTTCGTTGCTGCTGCCAAGGATCTTACATGGATAGAACGAATTGTTTATTAAATGCATCTGATTCTTTGTGCTTTAGGATACATACAATGAGGTGTTTATATGTGCTCCTTTGGTATTTGTTTTTATATTTTTTACCAGATTGAAGTTTAAATTTATTGGACCTGCATTTGCTTTGAATCTATTTTCTGCTTTACATGTGATTTCTTGTTTATATTATGCCTTTGGGTTTGCTTCTGATCAATTGTTTTTTTTTCAGTTTGCGACTTTTTACTAATTAGCTTTTCAAATCTTGTTCTTGGTTGCTGAATACAGTTTTGTCATTTTATAATTTGACTGACTGTTCCCCTCAAATTCTCCTTTCAGAGAATTGAGAATTAGAAAGTAAAGGCTTCAGCACTTTCTGGAAAAGCTTTTCGACTAAAAAGCAGAAGGGAAGCTGCAACTTGGTGAAGGAAAAAATTTCTGCATGACCTTTTGAAATTTTCTGCAATGTCGGGTTTATTTAATGTATTGTTCCCTCTAACGTACAATGTTACATGCGTATATACAGACATTGGATAATAGTATTGTGGTTTCTACATTCTTTTGGTTCTTTTCTGCGAAGCACTATTTTTGTTATCTGCAGTTCTCATAATAGGATTAAATATGGTCTTTCAGTTTTCCTATACCACATTTTCATTAATATGATTTACCATGGCATCCATTTAAACGCAATTTTTATTGTTGCTTATATAATATAATCATTAGTATTTGGGTCAAATATTGATTTTTTCAATGCCGTGTTCATGTCATTTATAAGGATATTGGTGTCAGATAATGATTAGATTCTATTTTAACAGATTCTTGGGTTATAACTTCAAAGTTATTAATCTGGTTTCTTGGAGAGATCTAAAATACGAAAGACATAGAAAGGATCTGTCAAAATATAATATCATTTAAAAACACTTGTAAAATGTTCTGATCTTGCTAACTTATGCCTGCAAATATCTGGATAGTTGTGTTGCATGCTGTCCATGACATCAAACAGATTGGGATGAGAAGCATTTTACATCGTGTATACCCTTGGAATCTTTTACGATTTTGCAGAAAGGATGTATTGACTTCTGGATTTTAGCTAAAGACTCTGCTTCAGTGCTTGAGTTTGTGAATTATCATTATTTGCACGATGGGTTGATTAGGTTCCTTCAATTGTCTTCTGAAAAGTGCAGAAAATTTCGACTTTGAATAATAATCAGATAACTTTGATAGTGAGATTGATTCATCTAATTTAGTTTATTTGGAGATGACAACACTTCTGGCAAGTTCAGATAATACCTTTAAGCTTGTTATCTTAATGATTAACTTAACTCTTAATCATATGGAGTTGCTCATTGCATGGAGTGGTTGTATTTGGTAACACAACTTGTTGGGCATGTTGCCTAATTGCGTTACCCAACAAAAGTAATATGCTCTCTCTCTCAAGAGTTCACCACTAATTCTATAAAAGGATGTGTGAGTATTTAGAACACATTTTACCATTAAAGTTTCTGCTGTTTACTCAAGTTTTTGGTTGAACATAGAAACTGGAGTGGTTACGTTGAAAATACTATAGATCTGTTCTTTCTTATAGTTTCGTTATTATTTTATTTTATTCTGGTACATGAATATGACAACATTTATCATAATTTGAGTAAGTGTTGGGGATTATATGTGAAACTTACATGAGTATGTAATTTATGTAAATCATTACACTCTGGCTGCAGTCATCACTCAATGGATCAACATCAAATCTTCCTGACAGCACCGGGCGCCCATTAACTTCGCCGTTCTCTGGTCAATCTGGGGCCGTCTCTCCTGTTTTTCATCACACTGGTTAGTTGTTTGCTGGAATTATTATTTAGCCTATGTTTGCCCCCCATTTTAGAAAGCTCATTTTTCCCTAAAACTCAATTTCAACCACACATTTCATGGACCCACAACTTTTATCAACTTTTCAACCACACATTTAATCATTTATCAAAATCTACTAAAAAAATCTTATTTTTAGCTAAACCAAAAAGGGGAATAATGTTTTCTTCAAAATTTAATATATAATTGAGCTTTGTTCTTGCAGGAAATATTCAGGGACTGCATAATGTTCATGGGAGTTTTAATGTTCCTAACATGTCAGGCTCCCTTGGATCTCGAAATACAATAATGAATAATGTCCCTTCTAGTGCGGTGCAACAAGCTGCAGGTAACCTTTCCAGTGGAAGATTTGCATCAAATAATCTTCCGGGTGCTCTTTCTCAGGTACCCTTTTGACTTTTTAATGCTGCATTGGAGATACTTTAACTCGATGTGAATGTAGAATAATGAAAATATGTATCGGGGGAAACAGTTATAGCATTTTCACTCATTTTCTTAATATTGTAAAACTAATGGTTTGTGTTCACTTAGTTTTTGCATTCTCGGTGACCTATAGTTTTTTTTTTTTTTACCATATTCAAAACTCCCTACAATATATTGTTCCTCGTTTGCAGATATCTCACAGCAATACACATGGTCATTCAGGGATGGTGAATAGAGCTGGTATGAGTGTCATTGGAAACCAAGGGTATAGTGGTAGCACAAATGGAGTTGGTGGTTCTATCCCTGGGATTCTCGCAACCTCTGCTGCAATTGGTAATCGGACTTCTGTTCCAGGTTTAGGCGTTTCTCCGATTATGGGGAATGCTGGTCCAAGGATTACAAGCTCAGTGGGGAACATAGTAGGTGGGGGCAACATTGGCAGAAACATTAGTTCTGGTGGAGGATTGTCTGTGCCTGGTCTGGCTTCACGGCTAAACTTAATTGCCAACAGTAGTTCTGGAAATATGAATGTGCAAGGACAAAACAGGCTTGTGGGCAGTGTGCTTCAACAAGGTAATTCATCATGAAATAATAAAACTTCTCTTCAGCCCTCTGGCTTTTGTTTTTTCTACAGCATTTGCAAAGCGTCATTTGGACAGGTTTCTTGGCAATGTTAACACCCATTATTTGTCTATAAGGATTTATGCTTCTTAAAAATAATATTTAAACGCTTGATCCTCTTCAAGTGTTTTTCGCCTAAACTTCCACGTGGAAATAACGTGGTATATCATATATGTCATTAAATCAGATGTGATTATTTACGACTCTAAAATGTACACTTGGATATCTGTATATTAGCTGTTGGCATGCAAAACAATAAAAAAAATCAAATGAATGAACTTTGCTATTGTATAGATGTGCTTTCGTGTGGAACATGTTTGAGTAATTGAGAATCTGTCAGCAGCGTAGACAACCTTTTTTATTTGTGATAGTGTTGAAATGGATTTTACTAGTGAATTTTAAAAATCTCTTTAATTTGCATATCAGAGCTGCAATTTTTAATATGAAAAATTGATTAATGTGAAATAATTATCTTAAAAACTGAACCCGATGTATACCATTCATGTTTATTATTTTTATTTAGTCAATTTATATCCAGCCATGTATTCAGCCATTTGTACATGATGGAAATTTTTAGAGATTATTTTTGAAAGATCTCTTTTAATTTATTTGATGTCTTTAGTTGGTTTCTTAATTTAGACTTTGTAAAACCTATATAATGTGGATTTATTCTTTGTTACAATTTGACTTGATTATTGAATACAAACATATTTCTTTCCCCAATTTCAAATCTTGGTAAGTCTTCAAATAATGTCTCTATGAATCTCCATCAGTATACTTCAGTAAATGGTGTATCCCAATTGATGTTTCACTTGCTCTCTAATCATCATTTGCTTGCCATATTCCTGTACATCTATGGTTTAGTTTGAAGCTTGTATTTAGCTGTTTGCTCGAATGTGATTGAAAATATTTGGCCTTCATAATAAATTGTTGTGTTGAGCCATAATATTTTTGAGCATCTGTTATTCTGCAAACACCGTGTTACCTGGTCATGTTGAAAATCTGTTTCGGTAATGGATTTTAAGAATTTCTTTTATTTGCACAAAAGAAGCTGCATATTTCAAGTTCAAAGTTGACTAGTGGTTTTTGTGATATAACAATCACTTCAATATCTGAACCAAATATTTTACTATGATTATGATCTGAATTAGACAAGCGTTGTCCAGCCTTGATCCTGATATTGCCATTGTTAACCTCGTGTATATAATGTATCTGAGTATCTCAATTGATATTTCATTTGCTCATTAACTGTCATTTGGTTGCCATGATTCTACACTTTTTTGTTTAGTGTGAACTTTGTCATTTAGTTGTATATTTATGTGGTAACATTTGGCTTTTTCGTGGGCAGTGTAAATTGAATCTTGTGAAAACAAGGGAAAAGCTTAACAATCTTAGCGCATGTTTGGGGTGGCTTATCTTAAAGTATGTGGCTTATTTTACTGTAGACCCACCTACATTTAAGATGAGCCAACATAAGACACACATTTGGTGCTTATCTTTAAGATAAGCCATCCCAAACATGCATTAGTAGCATACGTGAAGCTATTGAGTTTAGTTAGTACAAACAAGCCCAGTTTTCAAATAAATAATTATATAACAAATGATACTAGAATCCTAGTTAGGTGCCCTACATCACTTTCATATGAAGAAGATGTTCCACTTAGCCATAATATATTTTTCTATCAGTAATGGTGTCTTATGAAGCATAGACACTCCATCATCATTGGAGTGTTAAAGTGTCCGACACGCCTCCTATTTTTAAATCTGGACAAGGAGGTGATGAGGAGCTGGCACGACAAGTCCACATTGTAGTATTCATACCAAAAAAAAATAAAAAATAAAAGAGGACACTACTGGCTTGAAGTGAAAGGATGAAAGCAAATGAAATTAGATGAAGGAAATAGATGAGTATCAAACATTGATCCGGGGTGTGGGGTGGGTAAAGGGGACGCCGTAGGTACCAGTAAAGAGAGACGAGGAAGAGGGAGAGACTGGTGGGGAAACATTCTGGAGATGGGATGGAAGGATAAAATTATCATACAGAGGGGGCTATGGACCAATTAAGAAAAAACCAAATGAATAATTTCAATGGCTTGTATTGGGCCAATTTTTTTTTTTGGATTACGCGTCATTACTTGCTCCCCACACCTGCCCGCCCCTAGGCCTTGATGTGAGGGTAAATCGAGGGATATGCCCAAGTTGGCCAGGGTCTGAGTGCGTTTCCACCAAACTATCCCAAATTTTCCTCCTTAGGATTCAAATTCGGGACATGCCAGCTGCGTAATTTTTTCTCCCCTAACATTTGCCAACTTGGATTTGCTCATGGGGGCTGTATTGGGCCAACTTTTTAATTGATCTATGATGGTTCATTGAACCAATTCTCGCTTAGTTGTTGATTTATAATTTAAATTTAGAATTATTTAAAAAGCAAAACAGGAAAAAAATTTATTTTATGTTATTCTAATTAAAATGTCCCGAATGTATTCGTGTCCTTTCTTTGAAAAATCACGTGCGCCTGTTTGAGTTGTATCTGCTGCTTCTTAGGTGCTGGGGAAATAATGGAGAAAGAATAGGAAAAGTGATTTCATTGCATTCGTTGTCACTTAGAAGAAAAAAGGTGGTGTTCTGGGTGTCAAGCCGCAAATAAGAATTAAAAAGTTTTCTACCCTTTGGGGGACAAGATTTGATAATATTATGTTTAACTTGTACATTGTAATTTGGTCAAATTTAAATTGATATTGTTTTCCTATTTAGTATTGATTTGCTATGTAAAAGTGAAGATTTCTTTCATTCTTCGGTGTTATTACAGTATGGTGGTATTAAACTTTTATCAGCGACCAAGATGAATTATGCATATGTATATATGTAGATTTAAGAAATGAGGTCTAAATGATTGTTCCTGCTTTCAGCTTCTCCGCAGGTAATTTCTATGTTAGGCAATTCGTACCCTTCAGGCGGTGGTCCTCTGTCACAAAACCATGTACAAGCTGTGAATAACCTTAATAGTATGGGGATGTTGAATGATATGAATGCCAATGATGGTTCTCCTTTTGACATCAATGATTTCCCTCAACTCAGCAGTCGTCCCAGTTCTGCTGGTGGTCCTCAAGGACAATTAGGTAATTGAATAGCCTGGTGCTTTTCTTTCCAATAATTCTTCTAAGCTTACATGTCTTGTTACAGACTGACTATAAACCCTAGTATTTCAGGTTCTTTGCGGAAACAAGGTCTTAGCCCAATCGTTCAACAAAATCAAGAATTCAGTATTCAAAATGAAGATTTTCCGGCCTTACCAGGATTTAAAGGTGTTTTAATGTGTTTGAATCCAAGTATACGCGCTTTATGCTATTTCTGATTAAGTCTTTTTTGTCACAATCTTTTGACACTGTTGCATGTTCCAATTATTGCAATCAAAATGAGCAGTCGAATCAAATTAATTTGTAGTAGTAGTTAGGGGACAAAATGACTATTTGGATGTGCCAAGGTAAATCCTGGTATCATTTTGTATAAATAACAGGATGAGCATCTGCTGGTAATTTACTCCTGTATGCAATCGTTCTCCTATAAATGGTCATAATTATGGTTGGTTTTCCTTGAGTATTTATATTCTCATACCGATTTATCTCACTTCATTTATCTTATCATAGATGGGTTCTTCTAACTTTCTTTTTCCCATACTGAACACAGTTTAGATTATTCATACTGTACATACAGAAGAAGTCAAAACAGCTAGGTATTTGATGTGTCATAACTCATACGTGTTTAATGCAAGTTGTCAGATGCCTGGGATACATGTATACATGGAATTTTCTGAGCCTGGCACTTCACATCCGTTAACAAGAGTCTGCAACATGATCGATTAACCCATCCAACAAGCTTCAAGATTTCCAGGAGTTGTGGTTCTATAATGCTAGAAAACTACCCCTATGATGTTTAAATTAAGAAAATATTGGAGGAAAAGAGTTAGATTCTTTGTCTTTATGGGAGAAGGTTAGACTTTTAGATTCCCTTCAGTAATTTACAGGCGAGGAATTTAAAGGTTCTCCTTTTATCTGGTAATCCTAAGTTTGAAGGATCTTTTGATTTAGAGTATGTTTGGGAGTGCTTAAAAGGTGTTTAAAAGCACCTTTTTGGCAGCATCCTAGGCGATGCTGCCAAGAAGAGGTGGTTTTAATCTCCTTTTAAGCATACCCATTTATGCTCTTAGTTTGAATATTTTCTCACTAGAGGACCTTATCTTCTCATTCCTTCGTGTTGATCCTAAGTTTTTTTTTAAAAATTTTTTTTTTGTTTCCTATCAAAACAGAAAAATAGTGTAGACTTTATGGCTGTGAAGTTAGTTTTAATGTGCATGCTTGTGGTGATTTCTCATCCTTAGTCCTTTATTAAGTCTTTGCTGCTAGTCTGCATTTCAGGTTGTTATCCTTTGTGGAACATCTAATCTTAAGGACTGTTATGTGATGCCAGTACAAGACAAGGCACTGGCTTGCTTTTAATATTTATTTAATGAGAATCTAAATCATGTTTTTTGTAATTGGGGTCTAATTGGAGTCATGGGCTTGATTTTAATAGTCTATTTACTTAATTAGAGTCTAAATCATGTTTTGTAATTGGGGTCCAATTAAAGGCACAAGCTTGGTTTTAATAGTATATTTATTTAGCCCTTATTTGATTTTGATTCTTTGAGAATCACTTCTCCCCCACACTCATTTTGAACCACACATTTCCAAAAAATCATTTTCACGTTTTCCAATGACTGTTACTTTTGAACCACACATTCATAAAAATACACTTTTTTTTTTGATAAGTAATCTCGCATTTTATTAATTAACTGATTATACACAAGGTGTGCATAATCAATTTAAACAAGATAGAAATACAATAAAATTAGGCAACCCCTCTATCGGGTTAGTAGTCGCCGCATTAAACCAATTAAACAATGTCAGATAAAATAATTCTCTAAACTGCTCTTTCGACCGTGCTTGATCTTCAAAACAACGGTTGTTTCTTTCTCTCCACACACACCAAACAATGCACCCTGGTATGATATCCCAGACTAGTTTACTATTCTTGTCTCTAAACTTTCTACTCCATGCTTGTACTGCGTCCTCTATACACCTTGGCAACACCCAATTCATCTGTTGAGCAGCCAGAATATCATTCCACAGCCAACGCACACCATCACATTGAAGAAACAGGTGGTCAATCGTCTCTCCATCCCTCTTACACATATAACACCACTCTGTAACATAACAACCTTTTCTTCGGAGGTTATCCACCGTTAACACCTGCCCCCTCACAACTGTCCACAGTAAAAATGCCACCCTTGGAGGCAATTTGCATTGCCATACCCTCTTCCACGGGAATGAACTCTCCACAGGTTCCAATAAGGATCTGAAATATGTGCACACAGAGAACATACCATTTGCTGCCACCCTCCACCTGCTACAATCATCATCTCCAACCCGAATATGCACCTCATGCAAGAATGTCAAGAGCAGCACATAATCATCTAATTCCCAATCCTGTAAGCCCCGTCTGAAGACGATGTTCCAGTTAGGACTCCCATTCTGAATAGTTAATACCTCATTCACCATAGTAGAGGGTTCCAAAGCGATGCGATGCAAAGAAGGAAACTTCGACTTTAGGGGTTGATCTCCATGCCAACAATCGTCCCAAAACCTGACATTGTCACCATTCCCCACCACAAAAGTCAATCTACTCTGAAAATCATTCCATCCTTTTCTGATATGTCTCCACAAGCTTACCCCGTGCGAACCACGACCCTCAACTGAACACCAGCCTCCCTCCATAACACCATACTTCACCCCTATGATTTCTCTCCAAAAACTCTCCCTCTCCACTCCAAATCTCCACAACCACTTGCCCAACAGGGCCTTATTGAACAGTACAAGACTCCTCAATCCAAGACCCCCCACCGTAATAGGGGAGCAAACGTCGCCCCATTTGACCAAATGAAATTTCCTCTCCTCCCCCAACCCTGCCCAAAGGAACTCCCTTTGGATCCTCTCTAATTTTTTTGCCACTGTAACAGGAATAGGAAACAATGACAAAAAATAAATAGGAAGATTAGAGAGAGTGGACTTAATGAGAGTAAGACGGCCTCCTTTAGAAAGGTACATACGCTTCCACCCCGCTAACCTCTTCTCCACCCTTTCTATGATCCCATTCCAAATATGTGTACTCTTAAATCGTGCGCCTAAAGGAAGCCCAAGGTATGAAATAGGCAGCTGCGCAACCCCACACTCCAATATTGCAGCCAGCTCATCCACGTTAGCGACCTCTCCCACTGGAATAGCCTCAGATTTCCTCAAATTAATCTTCAATCCAGATACTGCTTCGAAGCACAGAAGCAGCCGACGCAAGTTTCTAATTTGCTCATCATCTGCGTCACAGAACAACAACGTATCATCTGCAAATAGCAAATGGGAAACCTGTAGGTGACCAACCCTGAACCCTCTTAACAGACCCTCCCTCACTGCTTTTTCAATCATCCTGCTGAATGCCTCCATTACAATCACAAACAGCAATGGAGACAACGGATCCCCTTGCCTCAAACCTCTGCTACTCCGGAAATAACCCTCGGGTGTGCCGTTGACCAGCACTGAGAATGACACCGTCGAGATACAAAACTGAATCCACTTACACCACTTCTCTCCAAAACCACAACGCCTGAGTATATACATAAGAAACCCCCAGTTCACATGATCATACGCCTTCTGGATATCAAGCTTACATAACATTCCTGGAACTCCCAGACGTATTCTAGAATCAATACATTCGTTCGCTATAAGAACAGAATCCATAATCTGACGCCCTTTTACAAAAGCATTCTGAAACTTAGACACCACTTTTCCCAACACCTCCTTTAATCTATTCGCCAGAACTTTGGCAATGATCTTGTACATCCCGCTGACTAAACTGATAGGCCGAAAATCCTTGATATCAGACGCTCCCGGTTTCTTGGGGATTAGCACAATAAATGTAGCATTAGCACTTCTCAGAAACCTGCCACGCTCGAAAAAATAATTGACCACATCCATGATATCCGATCGCACCACCTCCCAACAAGCTTTATAGAATAAGAACGAGAACCCATCCGGTCCAGGTGCCTTATCATCATTCAACCTAAACACCACCTCCCTAATTTCGTCCTCCTCAAACGGTCTCTCTATCCAATTAGCATCCTCCTCAGTAATAGTTGAAAACTCCAATCCCTCCAAACGTGGCCTCCACTCAGATTGCTCCCGGTATAGATTTTGGTAGAATCCCACCACTTGAGTCCCAATATCACGTGGGTCCTCATAAATAACCCCATCTACCTCCAACAGTGTGATCGAATTATTGCGCCGATTGGAATTAGCGACCCGATGAAAGAACTTTGTGCATTTATCGCCCTCCTTCAACCATGTAACCCTAGATTTCTGGCGCCAAGCAATCTCTTCCATCTCCAACAATTTCTCCACCTCTCCCCTTGCCACTCCACGTCTCTCCCTCTCCTCCCCCTCCAACTCTCGACTCTCTTCCTGTCTATCCAACTCTTCAATTTCTGCAAGGAACTGATTCTTACGACAGTTTACATCTCCCACCACCTCTTCATTCCACCTCTTTAAATCTCCTTTTAGTGCCTTCAATTTCTGATCCAACACAAAACTTGGGGACCCCCTGAAAGCATAGGAGGCCCACCAATTCCGTACGCGCTCCCCAAAACCTTCTACTTTCAACCACATCTTCTCAAACCTAAACGGTCTTCTTTCACCACCCCTTGTGTTCCCAGATAATGCAATAGGAAAATGATCTGAGTACACCCTCCTCAATCTCCTCTGAATAACATCTGAGTACTTAGCCTCCCACTCACCACTAACCAAGAACCTATCTATTCTTGATTGAGCAGGCGGGTCTCGATTCGATGACCAAGTAAAGTCCCCTCCAATCAAAGGTAGATCCACCAGCATATTGTCCCTTATGAAATTTGAGAAGTCCTCCATTGCCCTTGTCAGTCTCCCACCTCTCGACCTCTCAGTAGAAAATCGAACCACATTAAAATCACCGCCAATGCACACTGGGAGGTTCCACCAGGCCATCATACCGGCCATCTCATCCCACATACCCCATCTATCCTCATCAGCGTTAGGCCCATAGACTCCTATAAACATCCACTGAAATCTATCCCCAATATTTCTAAATGATAGCGACAGAGTGAATAACCCGACACTAACCCCCTCCATATCAAAAACTCTAGTGTCCCACATAACTAGTACACCTCCTGAAGCCCCTGATGATCCCAAGAACTGATAACCAACATGCTGTCCCCCCCATAGACTACAGACAACAGCCCGCGAGACGACCTCCAACTTCGTTTCCTGTAAGCAAACAATGTCAGCCCTCCACCCCCTTATCAAATTTCGAATTCCTATCCTTTTCCCTGCTTCATTAAGCCCCCTCACATTCCAACTAATGATTTTAGGGATCATCTTAACACTCCATCATCCCTCCCCATCAATCCTCTCCTTGCCTCGCCTCCTTTTACATCATAATTTACCGAGCATTCAAGCCGCTTAAGCTCACGGTCTCCCTTTCTTCTTGTCTTATCTCCTGGTGTACCCATTTCCTGTCCTCTACTAGCCTCCAATTCCTCGAATAGTTGCAAGAGCCTCTTTTCATACCCATCACATGACACCCCTACTGTCTTGCTGAATTCAATAATTTTTTGGAACACCCAATTTGACGGTTCCTCGCTACTCCCTACCTCTACCACATTACTGTTAACATCGCCCTTCTTGGCACCATCTACCCACACCACCAACGCTCTATCATTCCTGTGATCTCCCTCACTTGTACCCTTCGGATATCTCCTCGTGTATGTGTTCACTGCCATATTTGCACAACTTGTCGCTCCTTGTTGCTTTCCAATAATCGATGCTGAATTATCTGCCAATGCACTTCCAGTATCTAGCTCCATTGCCACAGCTAACTCCTCTACTGGATACATGTCCACTGCGCCCCCAACCTTATAGCAGTTGCCCTCAACCTGGGACTCACCACTTGGCTTCGTTGTCTCCTCCTTGCTATAAGTTTGGTTCAATTCCATCTCCTTGGATTCCATGTTTGCTACCTTTGTTCCATTGCCCAAACAATCCTCCAAACTCACCCCACACTTATCACAATAGGACTTCCTGGCGCCCTCTGCAATCCCACTATCCAATAACCGTATTAATTCATCTAATTCCCCTCTCAAAGTCTTGATGCGGTCCCTTAATCCCCTACTGCTCAAAGAGCTATCGGGTATGCCCCCTGTTATTACCTCATCAGAGGTGTATGTCTCTCTTCCCATTAACATCAATTTCTCTATGCCACATTTCCCGCTGTTTGGCGTTCTGTGTGGCTTGTATGTTTGCCGTAACTCCCGCATAAGTTATCCCTTGTCGGCTCCCTACCTCACTTGTTCGACGTTTGGCCTTATCTCCTGCAACAAAGAAATCCACGACTCTCTGAAACACATGCGAAACTGAGGCCCAGCCCCCTCCATTCATCCCTTCTGGTACCATCACCACTCCTCTCCGGCGTCTCTCACCATACTGTGCTATCATCAAATACCTGCCACGCCTATTGGCACATCGTTGTGCCAGAAAAGCTCGAGAAGACTCACTAAACTTCGCACTAAAATCCTTTGTCATATCAGCCGCCCTCAACTTATTCACCATATTCACCATCCAGAGTGCTCCAAACCTCCCCATACAGATTGCAGTTGATATCTTTGAACCCCATTCTGTCATCCTAACAGTGTCGGACTCGTTAACGGATACTGCGAACTCCTTCGCCTCCACTCTAAAACGGCTATTGAACACCGACGTTTTGTGTGCTTCCACACTCTTTTTGCCCTGATTCTGTATACCCGGGACGTCTGACAACAAAACAGGTGGGCGGGACAGCTTCGGACCGCTGGGTGGAGTCTCCCCACTTGCCGGCGGCGGCGCGTGAGGACCACGCGCCGGTGGACGCGCCGCCGGAGCAGCGTGTGACCCGGCCAACCTACCCTCCGGCGTCGGAATCACCTGCGCCGCCTGCTGGTGTGGCGCGTCTGTCGCGTAGGTGACCGGAGCTCGGTGAAACTGAATCTCAGATCCGGCTGTCACTCCTGCAGATCTTCCATTGCCGGCGCCAGACCCTTCCTCTCCGACCCAGGGGGGCGCGACTCTGGTTGCTGCTTCGAAACGACCGACGGAGCTAGGGTTTCCCCCTAGTGTTGCCGGCTGAAAGTTGCTGAGATGTAGTGGCGTGAGGCCGGGATTGAATGGGTTGCCAGGTGGGGGTATCTGTTTGTCGCCGGCGCCGACAGGGGTTACGGCGGGGGTAGGATAGTTGGGTGGTGGTGGTGGTGGTGGTGGTTGGGTGGTTTTGGATCTGGCGGGATGAGTAACCATGGTGGTGGCTACAGGTTTGTTAGTCGGAAAAGCCGCACATTATCGGGTCCGGCAACTAATACCGAAACATTATTAGACTCCAATTAAAAAAATTTGAATTACACTTTTCAAAGAATCATTTCTCAAAAAAATCTTTATCAAACAAGCGATTAATTAGAGTCTAATTCAAATTTTTTTAATTGGAGTCTAATAATGTTTCGGTATTAGTTGCCGGACCAAGTGAGTAATTTCAATCAAATTAGCATTAGGGTTTTTGGTTCCTTATTAAACCAGTTGCGGGCGATAGAATTTGGTTGCTTTTGATAGTTGATAAAATAATAATGAGATTGTGATTTGTGATTTTTTCTCCTATTTTTTTATTGCTTTTCAGTTTTTGTACACAAATCATTTTATGTTGGCGACATGAATTTGATTATTTAAAACAATAACTGTGAAAATTATACAGCTAGATTCAGTGGTGTTAAATGATGGGAAAAAACTTAAGAGTCCAAAACAAGTAGGAAAGGTAGACTTTTAGTAAATTTAAATTTTATCAATAAAACAAATAAGATTAAGGGGGTGTTTGGTGGAGATTAAAATCAGATTTTTAGTAGATTATATAATTTTTTAAAATGTGTGGTTAAAAAGTTGTGGGACCCAAGAAAGATATGGTTGATATTGATTGTTTGACTTTGATTCAGATTAAAATCAGATTTTAATCTGAAATAAATAGGCACTAAGATAAGATTTTGTAATATAGGATTTTATTTTACTTGATTTAGATAAGTGTTTTATTTTATTAGAAATTCTCTTGAAGTAACTATATATAAAAGCTGGGTTGGTTTTTCATTTTGAGCACTATATTCTTATTGAATCAAAGTTATATATTTTCCTCTTCTCACTTTTTCTCTTTCCCTCAATTTCCTTTTCTTGTTACTATGTAATTAATTGTATTTATTTTATTTCATTTTCTAAATTAGTGGAGCTTAGAAGGAATGGAATATTTATAATTATCATTTTCAGCCTTCTGTTAGGTTCCTATGGGCTCAATCGAACTTGTTGCCTTTCTTTTCCTTTGACTCATTGATAATAGTTGGCCTTTAAACAACTCTCTGTGACAATGTAAATATATCTTTGAATTTACGTTTTACATAGTTTCAGTTTAACTCGTCATTGACGATCTATTAGACTTTGTGCAGGTGGGAATACTGACTATTCTATGGACTTACACCAAAAGGAGCAACTTCATGACAGTTCTGTTTCCATGATGCAGCCACAACACTTTTCTGTAAGTGATACTGATACATTATGAGAGTTTGGAGCATTTATAGAGTTTTTCTTGTTTGGTTTGAATGCAACGGTTTTCTCTCCGTTCTCATTTTCTGATTGAATTTATAGATGGGAAGGTCTTCTGGTTTCAATTTGGGGGGAGCATACTCATCTCATCGGCCACAACAGCAACAACAACATGCCCCATCAGTGAGTAGCGGTGTTGTCCCTTTTTCGACTGTAAACAATCAGGATCTACTCCATTTACATGGTTCAGACATGTTTCCATCATCTCATTCAACATATCATGCACAGGTGTGCTAATATGCTTGTGGAATTATGGAATTATTTCTAGTTGTGTTTTATTATTTATTTTAAACCAAGTATGTAAATTAGGAAATCAAAAATAACTGTTCAGTATCAACTTTTTGTTCTTTGCCTGAACGCTTCTGTTCTTTCTCTGCCTTGGCCTTTTTTCCTCTTACGGAGAAGTAATGGGAAATACTTCTCTGAACAATGCGATATCCTGTCCGCTTTGGAATGTCAGCCACCTTCGCTTGTCTGATTAGTACCTTGAGAGGTTTAACTGCTAATCTTGAATGTCAAGTTTTTAAGTATTAGTCCATCATTTTTGCAGCGTGTGAACCTAATTTTAGTGTAAAGCACATGTATTGTGCTTATTATCTTTAATATTGAACTATATAATAGTGTTATAATCAACACCCTTTTATAAACAATCATGGCAGATAATTTTTTTCTAATCATTAGAGGTATTAATTGTAAATGCCCTAGTCTATTGATTGGTTAATCCCCATGCAGTACTTAATGACATATATGATCGATTGGAGTATATCATAGGGCTATTTGTCATCAAATAAGTTGTAGGGTGACACAAGAAGATGTGTACGTGTGTGTGTGTGTGAATAATCCCTCCTATATTGATACCTTACAAGAATTATTTCAGTGTAAAAAAGGATTTCATTACCATAAATATATAAATGATGATTATAAGAGGGTCTACTGTAGTTTATATGTAAATGTGAATGATGGCTTACGCGAGATACTTGGTGGAAATTTCCTTCTGGTGACAGATGTAAACTTGTAGGGGTGTTGGCTTGTGTGTAAGCTCTCTCCTATAATTAATTCTATGCAAGAAATGTTTCCGTACAAAAGATCTCCATTTTAAAAAGGTTTTCGTTGTTGGGCCTGAGAAATATTGAGTATGGGAACCTGGAATGGACTTCCCCATAAATTGTAGTAGTTTTTTGAGATCAATGATGTATAAATATTAATTACATGAGGGTCTGTTGTAGCTTGTAGATGTGAATGTTAATAATGCCTTACATGAGTTACATGGTGAACAAGTTGTCTCGTGACACTGCTTTTCTGTCCTTGTAACTGCTAAATAGTTTTCCTTTTTTTTTTTCTATTTATTTGATCAGACCAGTGGACCCCCAGGCATGGGACTAAGACCTCTAAATTCTCCGAATTCGGTTTCTGGTGTCGGTTCATACGACCAGCTTATACAGCAATACCAGCAGCATCAGAACCAGTCCCAATTTCGCCTACAGCAAATTTCTTCTGTAGGTCAGCCATATAGGGATCAAGCAATGAAGCCCATGCAGGGTGGACAAACCACTTCTGACCCTTTTGGTTTGCTTGGTTTGTTGAGTGTGATAAGAATGAGTGACCCCGATCTGACTTCTCTTGCACTTGGAATTGACCTAACCACCCTTGGATTGAACTTGAATTCTTCTGAAAATCTTCACAAAACATTTGGTTCCCCGTGGTCTGACGAGCCTACCAAGGGAGATCCAGAATTTACCGTGCCACAATCTTATTATGCTAAACAACCGCCACCTCTAAATGTGAGCTTTTTTTTTTCTACCCTTATCTGTACGACCATGCTTTTATGCCATTTTGTTCTTGCTGAATTTTCTCGGATTGGCTGCAGCAAGCTTACTTCTCAAAGTTTCAATTAGAGACTTTGTTTTATATCTTCTACAGGTATATCTTCAGATCTCACTCCATCAATATTGCCTCTGCTATTTCACTGTGAATATGGAATTATCTTTTTCTTTGGGGTTTCATGCAGTATGCCGAAGGATGAAGCACAATTATATGCTGCCAATGAATTGTATGCCATTTCAGCCATGAATACTCGTTTCATTTCTAGTTTACTATTTTATTCTTTCTGTAATTCAGAATTCAATCCATGGAAAGATTCATGTCTTTTACTATGAAATCTTTCTATACTTGCATCCTGGTTATACTCCACTCCTTTGGTTGATGCTAATTTTGCTGCATATAGTAGTAGTTTGACCTAGTTGTCCCAATTGCTTTCAGGTATAACAGAGGTTGGTTCTACCATAGAGAGCATCGATTGTGGTTTATGAGGAATGCTAACATGGAGCCACTTGTAAAGATGAATGCATATGAGAGAGGATCTTATATTTGTTTTGATCCAAACGCATGGGAGACAGTCCGCAAGGTTTGAAATCTCGTTGCCTTTTTCAATGTCTGCTTTTTTATTGAATGTAAACCTGAGGATTGTCATTTTCTTTTTTCATCCCAACATTGTTTGGTTTAAATTAATGCAGGATAATTTTGTTCTCCACTATGATATGGTGGAAAAGAGACCAGCTCTACCTCAACATTGACGACATATGCTGTTTAAATGTACACCTACAGGTTCAACTGATTTGTTAGGACAGAAGTAAGCTCATGCTTAGTCTTTCTTCTTTTTGGCAACTGTAAGCAATTACTGCTTGATTATCGTCTCAGTTATTTCAATCTGACTTCTGTATCTTTTGCTCAGAATTTTATATTCCAAGTCCAATAATCATGTTCTATGCCATTCTTGTCATTTCTAGTCTCATGTTCTAACTAGTCAATTTCTCCATGCATCAATTTGATTTTGAAGGGTGGAAAATTTATCCTGTCAACTTTAATGTTGCTTGTTACCCAACAAGTAAGGCTATTAATGTGAAGGAAAGATTAGCATGGGATGCACACCCAATAACTGGGCTTTGACCATTCAATGCTATAAGAATGTAGAGCAGTTGGTTTTATTAAAAAATTGTTCATGTTGAAGCCGTGTGAATGCACATCTCATGAGTTAGTGGCTTTCTTCTAGAACCTTTTTCTCATGGAATGGCAGGGGTGTAACTGAGAGCATTTGAAGAAATTGTAGGACATGCTATAACAGATACTTGAAAATTCTGGACATTCGGGTTTGTGTTTCATTGGATGAGTTTTTGAGATGTGGAGTTTGGAACTCATGAAAATATCTTATGAAGTTATATGTTATAGGGGTAAATTTTTGGGAGCTATTATGGTTGCCAGTTGTCAAAATTGCGTTTGATAGATTATATGATTCTAACATGTTTGAACTGTTGAATTTGCTGATTCCTGTTCACGTCGTTTTATTTTTACCAGCTATGAAGCTGTAAATGAAGGCGGTCTGCAGATCTGATAATCTTGTGATGAATTCAATAGATTAGAAATTTTTATTTCAGTGAACTCAAAACTTGTATGGAAATGTAGTGTTCTTGTAAGAACATGTCCTCCTTAGTTTAACATTCTCTTTCAAAGTCTTTCTAGCATTTAGAATGCTCTCTGTTGCCAGTTTCTAGTAAATTTTTTCTGTATTAACCCATTTCTGTATATTAAGTTGTTTCATGAGGTGTTAAATTACGTTGTATTAGTTTGATTTCCGACTTGTTCTACAGAGAATGTATCACCATTACATGAATGATGGCATCTGTAGATCTCTGTGAACACGTTTTAATTAGCTAGGTTGTTCTTAGCTTAGCCTCTCAATCGGAGTTTGTTTTTAATTCCTGTAACAGGTCGATTAGACCTCAGTTTCCATACGTTGAGACTTGTGAACAAGTCCTATATTACAAGTATTTTCATCGTCTTAATGCCAAATGATACCCATCAAGAAGGTCATTTGGCATAAAAAGGACATAAAAGTTTAGTGTATAACTCAACTTGAGAAGAGATGCGCACAAGAAAAGATTTCAAATTGCATAAATGTGCTTGTTCAGGACTTCCCAATCTGAAAGTGGAGATTTCGGAGAAGAGGGGTCTCTGCTGGCCTGCGTAGAGTTCTTCCGTATGCTCTTCTTGTTCGATGACTCTATCCGATGCATAATCACCCAGTAGCACATTGTGCCTATAGTTGTTGCCATTATTATGGTTCCTATAATCGTCACTCCAATTGCGAGCCACTGGTCGTGCTTTCCAACGACGACAAAAGACAATGCCAAGAATGAGACGGAAATAAGCACACAAGCCAACCACATTAACTTGTTTATAATCGCCATCATCTGCTTCTTCGCCTTGCTTTCTATTACCACGACTGAGGTCTGCACCACGACTACAGCTAGAGAAATGAACAGAGCAACTGAGTCGAAGATAAAGAAAATCTGAAACGATAGTTTTGGGGCGATATTTGCTTCCCCGAGGGAAAGACCCGGAGGAATATCTTTAGGGTCATCGACATATTGGCCGGGAACAGTGAATATAGCTGCAAATGCAACGGTCGCAATGAGTACAGCCACAACTGTAGTCGAGTTGATGGCATTGTTAAGCCCCTCGGTATGCATTTTGTTGAGGCGTTTGGCTATACCTTGCACGCGTTTTCTAGTTTGACGTGTGTGTTCTAGTTGATAGTGAACTTCGTGCTTTATGTCGCTCACGGTTTGCTTCAGCTCTCGAGCTGGACTTGTCTGTGGCTTTATCGTCCTGGCACTCTGAACACCGTGTTCCTTCAGGATGGCTGCAATATCAGCATTCCCCATTTTCTCTGCAGTGTCCAATGCAGTTTCATTAGACCGGTTAACAACTCCTGTATTGGTTTCGCTCTGTCCTAGCAGCATCTTCACAATCTGCACAAGTTAAGAAGAGAATCGTGTCAATTCTCCTTTTGACGTCTAATTTCATTCTGATAAGTAAGATATGAAGGACAAATTACTTGTGATCTCCCTTTCCGGGTGGCTATATGCAACGCAGTGTTTCCCTTGTTGTCAACCATGTTAATTGACATCGGATCTGCTTTAATAAGTTCCTCTACAACCTTGAGATTTTGTCCTTTCGCGGCCATGTGAAGTGCGGTCTGTCCCTTTTTATCTGTTCGAGTTGCAATCTCGGGCTCCTTACTCAAGAGGGCCCCAAGAACTTGTGAATGTCCATTTCTTGCAGCAGAATGCAAGACCGTTTTCCCATTACTTTTAGCTATGGTGGCAAGGCTGGTTTCGGATTCCAACAGATAATTTACGACGTCTATGTGGCCTTGAGTCCCCGCAGTATGCAAAGCCGTGGTGTTGGCAACATCAACGGTCATGGACAGCTCCGGATGTGCTTCCATCAACACCTTCACCACTTCTGCAATACACGAAGTTGAGATTTTACGTCGTCACCTAAACAATAAAGAGAGAAAATCAAATGAAAAAATCTTGTATCGAAGAATACCCAAATCCCCTTGTTTGGCAGCAATGTGAAGTGCGTCGAAGCCATTCCTCGCTTTGATTCCAGCAGCCGCGAGGTCATAGAACTCGATCATCTCCCTCACCAACTCAAAGTAACCGTACTCAGCAGCTACGTACAAGGCTGTTTCTCCGGCTGAATTTTGTTTCGACAAGAGCTCTGTCAAGTCTTCCTCTCTGGTGCCATTGATGATTTCCCTTATGGCAATAACATTTCCTGCTCGAGCTGCAGAATGCAATGTAGTATCGTCTCGTTTCCCTGTCAATTGTTTCGTCATCCTTTTTCGGGTGGTGTCCGGCTGTACTGCCGGTCCCTCCATCTTATCAAATAATTGAAAACCCCCCTTCCGGTCAGCTTATTCTAATCTACAATAGAAAACCTCGTCTTCCTCACCTCAAAAACCAAAAACAGTAATCGCATTTGTAATCCCAACAAGAGAACCAGAGATGACAACAAACTAAACCTTATTCCTGATAAGCCTTATCCTTAAAAACCAAGAATCAACTAACCTTATTTCTTTGAAAATCGTCGAAGGACTTGGAATTGTTACCTAAATTCCATTCATTATGAATGAATGAATTACAATGAGACCCTGCTCAAAAGGTAACCATAGCTCCATTTTTTTCCCCACATGACATGACCAAGGTTTTCATTCAATCTAAGCCCTTCTTTTTCTGATTACAATCTCGAAGAGGATTAGCTTTTTTTGGCTACAAAAAATAAAAAAAGTAACATGAATTCTTTGCATATAGCCTCTCTTGCAACCATCAACTCGATTTTTAATCCATTGATTATTTCTGCTTTTCCCAATGGATTACAACTATAAAGATCAAATTACTTAACGATGAAGGCAGAATTTACCTGTGATGAGAAAAAATAGGTCTCTTTTGCCTTCTTTAAAAACCCAAAAAGCCATACATTTGATAATTTACTTCTAAAAAAAACAATCTCTGGTTGAGATTCAAAGATGATAGAATCAAAATGTTTAGGACTTTTCTTTTGTAATGGAACAAGAGAAAGATGGGAAAGGATACAAATGCTAGAGGTTAAGAGAAAGGGGCTATTAAAGAAATGCACATGATGTCAAACGAAAATTTAACATATATAATGATGTGGTGGGCCGAGGTCAAGCATGAGGGCAAGGTAGCATGGTTGATTCATCATATTCAGAGCTCTGAATTCATATAGAAACAGAAATGTTAACCTATAAAAGATGGGTCTTTTGTAAAGTTGATGATAATGGGATATGTCTGTTGAAGAAAAAAAAATTTGTCTTATATATATATAAAAGGAAAAAAAAAATGAAAAACAGAGTGAGATGCTGTCCTTCCTAATTATATGGGATGTTTGTAGCATTGTTAGAGGTGGGGAAATGTACCAACATTAGATCAACCGGATTAGAATTGGGTCGAATCAAGCAATTCAATTCGATTTTAACTAAAAAAAAGCATTACCATTTAATCGAGAATGAAATGGGTCCATTTACTATTATCATTAGGCAAATAGCTTTTCTCCGATGAAATGAAATTGGACGTGATCACAACTTGCAATCCAAACCTTGACCAGGCTCTGCTAATGGAGGATTTCTTCTCGTGTAATGATAATTTGACAAAAAAAAAAAAAAAGTGGTGTTTAGATGGTGACTCATTATTGTGTAATCTAATATCTTGTAGATGAGTATGTGATTGTGCGATCACTCATGGTATCAACGTAAATTACTACTTTGACCTTCGTGAAACATTGGTCGAACGACAACCAATTAGTTTTTTTTTTTTTTTTGTAAGTTTGATTTCATCACTTTATTTTATGAATAAAACTTATTCGGTTTAGTCTAATTCTCTTTGGCACTCAACATAATTGAATCATGTTTGTCTCTATTTTTGATAAATATTACAAATGGCCTCTTTTTTTTTAACAAAAAAGGGAAATTTGTTGTTATTAAACTGGTATGCACTATATGTTACTATTTTGTGGGCCTTTCCACCATGAATAAGTGGTTAAAATAATAGTCAAAATGGTCCAACCGGAAAGGAAAAGTAGATGCCGACAGCCAATTACGAGTGATAAATTTGGGATTTGTTAGTGTACTATTTTTCTCTTTATTTTTAAAATCATCAAGAAGCAACTAAGTAGAAATATCATTTGCTTCTACTCTCCTTATTATTATTATTATTATTATTTTTGGATTATGCTCTATTACTGACGATCTCACTTGCCCTGAACTTTGATGAAGAAGGTAAATCGCAGATTATGCCTCCAAGGATACAAGGTGGAAGACTACTTATACACTTGCACTTACCGAAGAGCCAAATCCATATTTCAGAATTCGAACTCTTGACGCGGCAGTCTCAAACAAAACTGAATTTCTCCATCTTTCTCTTTTACCACTTGGAGATGTGCCCTGGGGACGACTCTCCTTATTTTACTTGGAGTTTGAGAGCATGAACACCCGAATTATTTTGTTTATGCTCTCCCCTCGACGAAACTAATTGGATCAACCTATAATTCATTAGTTTTATATGAATAGCAGTCTCGTACATCTAAATTGGTATATTGTAATTATAGAACATAAATAATCAACCCCTTTTATTCTTCATAAGCATTGGTTTTCATGCAATTAGGGCGTCAATTCTCCATAAACGGAGTTGATTTATGGAGTTTAGAATCTAAATAGATTGGTTTGAATCTATATACCGATTTCTTTTTCAACAACTCTACTAGTGAAAAGTGAGTGGTGCATATCGATGAATACTTTAAAATATCTACAAAGTAGATCAGTTACATTTTCATTTGAAAGAGTTGACCAATTACATGCTCGCATGTTATTCTTTATTTATTTTTTTATAAAATTACCTTTTTTTTTTGTTGACGGAGAACTCGCAGTCGCTACCTTTTGGGTGCGCATTGGGTAAACTATCGGGCTGACGCAATAACCTGTAAATTACGTCAACCAGGTTAACCACACTAAGTAAGTTCGGTACGACATACTCGATCGAGAAAGTGTTGATAGGAGAATCGAATTCGTGATCAAAGATCTACACATTCACCTATTTCACCAACTCGAGGGACGAAAAAAAAATTGATATTTATGTTTGAGTAGTTGTAATTTTTATCCATTCATGCACCACTAACCATTGATATTTCCTCCCTTATCAAATTAAAATTAATATTAAAAATTATGTCTGTTTTGGATAAAATTGAAATTTTTAATAAATTTTGATAAAAATTAGTGAAATGTGTGATTGAAAAATTGATTAAAGTTATGAATATCAAGAAATACATAGTTGAAAATGAGTTTTAAAAAATGAGTTTTAAATAATGAGAGTCAAATAGAGACTTAATAAATTAATTTAAACTTTTCGAACTTTTAAAATATTCTTCGTTCACTGATTACCGCTCGATATCCTTACAGAACGTTAAACACGTGTGCAAATTCTTAGCTCTCAACTCTCATCCCCTCCCTAATACTTTCTTCTGTTTATTTTGATGTAAACAAAGTTGCTTTTCACCGAGTCGATTAGACTTGTTTGTTTTAAAATAAAATTATTTCACGATGAACATAGTAAGACATCTTATCAATAAATTGATTATTGCATATATGAATTGAGTAAGGACTAATGAGGATGACCCATTATTATCTTAAACAAAAGTGAAGAAAGCTCGTCAATGTTGAAAATGGGCAAAAAGTGCGGGCCACTTAATTGGGAGAAAATGGGGTCCACGCGTGGAAACTGCGAGTGGATTTTGGACGGTACTGAGATGCCTACGTTGATCCACATCCCATGATAGTAACTTCCAAACGGAACCCACATCTTCGTCCACGCGCTCTTCCAAGCATAACTTTACATTGCGTAGACCGTAATCAGCGGGGTATGAGCAAGCTAGGCACAACGCCACAATCATTATTATTAAATTCTTTTTTCTACTCTCATTTCACATAATAAAATATTTTTTTTATAAACTTAAATTTTTTCCTACTTTTTAACCATACATTTTCCAAAAACTCACCATTCAAAATCTTATTCTCCCAAACAACGATTGCCAAACAGGGACTAGACGTGAGGCATGAAAAATGTGTTAACATTTGAAAAACAACATGAAAATTCGATCAATGCTATTTTGATCACATATCATGAGAGTTGAGGAGACGAAAAACGTGCTTAATGCGAGCCTAGATGTTATAGATTTTCTTAGTTGACATAATGTTAGAAATAAGAAAACGCCTAATTTCGTCTGGACATATGAACTTGTAATCTTTGAAACTTGAACTTGTTGCTGTGTAGAACCACGATAGTAACATATTCATTAGAAGTTTTGTTTTATATCTTTACTTGTTTATATAAGAAGGCGAAAATCTTGTTTCATGATTTAACTGAAACAAGAGGTAAAAAAGTCGAAGCATAGTTGTTACAAATATTTAATTTAGCACATTGTTAAACCTCAAATTCTCCTGTATACGATTTTAGGTTGTGGGACATAAAAATTATTTTCCTATTATTTAATTTTTAATTAAAAAAAGAATTGTAATCATCTTTCAACACAAAATATTAACTTTTAAAAATGTCAATCAGAAAAGGAAAAAATAAAAAATAAAAAAATCGCTCAAGACTCAAGTGCTACAGAGTTTTAAAAATGAAGTGCTAAATATTAAAATATTAAGGTTATGTTTAGTGCATTGTATAAATCGTATAAAGAATTTTTAATAAAATCGTAATGAACATTACAAAGTAGAGAACAGTTTGACAACCTAAACCTCCTCCAACTTTCGGTTTATGTTATAACAGATGATAGTGCAAATATCATCTTCGAATGAAAAATTGAAGATTGTAATTTATCTTATTATAAATTTGTCACACTTTGTGTTATCGGACTTTAAAGAAGCTATACGTACTACTTATTCAGATAAAAATATACAAATATCAGAACGAATCTTTCTACTCATAAATTTGACAAAACACTGTGACCTTTAATTTAAATTAACCCAAAACCCAGTATGTATTTTTCTAAGATCATGAAAAAATTGATTATAACTACTTGAAATCCATAAAATATTGAGCGTTGAATTGATTTAAATTAAAGATCACGATTATTTATCAAATAAGTGCATCAAACTTATGAGTACAATGATCCATTTTTCGAAGGTTCTATCATGTGGTTCAATTTCAAATGTTAGGTTATGAAATACAATTGACGGGTTAAACATGCCACCAAATATACATATTACATAACGAGATATTTTTAAGTTATTAAATGACCTATTTCAAGCACGATATGCAACCATCCAACATCACAAAAATGAACCATTCTCGCATAAACGATAAAATAAAACTACTCTCCTCTTCGCTTTATGTTGGATTTTGCTCAACTTCGGGCGTTCAAATTACAGAATGACATTCTAATGTTAGTTAAATCAACCGTGCTACTGGTACATAATGGGGTACCGAATGGCGTCCATGACGTCCCCCACTACAGGCGCCCCCCCAATAGGGGGTCATCATGTGTCTATTATGGACACTATTCGGTACCCCATTATATGCCACAAGAATATTTCTAGTTAAATAGTAATACAAACTAGATTGCTGAGTTAAATAGGCTACGGAAAGAACATAAACAAAGCGCATAACTTAAAACTTTTAGTGTTGTAAGCTAGTAGTCATTAGATAATAAGAAATAATAACACCCAAAAAAGTTCTCAAAATCAAAACAATTTTCAGCTAACAACTTACGAAACAAAATATAAGTATCCTCCCAGATTAATACCCAAGTAACTTTGATCGTACATCAACTCAAACTTTAATTGCATATTTTCTCATTGGGAAGTACATCTCTTTCTTCTTCTCCCTTTCAGACTTCAAAGATGCCTACAGGAAGAAGACCAAATGTCAAAATTAACCCCACCGAGTTAGGAAAAAAGGATCCAAGCACACAATTTGCAAGAAAGAAAAACACAAGGAAGGGCCATATAAGTTAACGATGTTATTAAGGTACTACTAAATTATCAATTGATACAATATGGCAATAAATTTTCGAAGACATAGCACTCACATTAAAGAAATCTAGTAATCTTAACACTGAGAGCAAACTAAAAAATAAAATTTGGTCTCATAGTTAAAGAAAACACGGTTCTCCTGTTGAAGCTAAGGCCTACTTAGCATTTTTTTTTTAAAATCAAACCACATTATGTGGATGTTTTATTAATAGTAAATAAAGAAAAGAGAGTTACATATGGGACAGGGCATAGACCAAACCTCCAGCATAAGAACTGTAAGTTATCCCATTCGAGGATGGGGAGTACAATGTAGCATAAGAAATAAATCAATAATGAAACTTATGAGGGTGCATCCCTAATCTAGTCATCATACGTCCCGTGCAATGTGTCTTGATCATAATAGTAGGCGTACTCAGGATCACTTTGCATTTTGCACAACAAATGTCATATCCATCACATTTTAAACCAGGATTGAACAGAAATTTACTACCAAACCGAGTTGACAATTCTAAAATAAATAAAATCATTATTAGTTTATTAACAAATGATAGTAATAAAAAATACATATGAAGAAAGAACAAATTAATAAGGTCTCACATTAGAATATTAAAGTGCACATTCTTGTATTCCAGTTAATTAGTCCACAATGCAGTACATTATTGACAATTTACAAAAATTATGGTTGTTTTTAACTAATCACTGATAGATTATAGTCTATAACAAGATTATCTAACATAAAGAATCATATACTGCAACAAATGAGGGGCAGATCAATTGCAACTAATGGACTCAAAGCAAAACGAAGACGAGCAGCAGACTGAAAACTGTGATTTGACTAATTACAAAAAAAAAAAAAAAACTGATACTTTTGCGATGTTCATGGTTTATATCCGCTTGACACGTGATTTATCCAATGCGAAATCCAGAAAAAAATAACAAAAAACAAAAGCTATGTGAATAGATATACCTGGTGTTTGGTTAGGCGCCTGCGAATAGCGCGGGTCTTCTTGGGGCGGAGATCAAGAGGTAAATACTTCTTGTTCTTGTACGCTTCCCTGAGAGCTGCCTTCTGTTTCTGAGAAATGACGGTCAGCACCTGGGCTATGGAGAGTCTGACCACCTTAATCTTCGACAGCTTGTTAGCGGCACCAGCAGTGGCCTTTGCGACCCTAAGCAACGCCAGCTCCGCCTTCAGATCCTTCAACTGCGCCAAAAGCTCCGCCTTGTTCTTCTGTCTCAACTCATGCACCTTGATCCGAGCTATAAATTAGCACAACAACGTTAATACATACGAAATTAATCGCCAGTTTTACATAAAGTGAAAAGTTCAAATTATTCTTTTGCTTTTCTTCGTACCCATTTCGCGTTGTCCCTTCTACGTCCTCTCTCTAGGGTTTGGGGGAGGCCGATGAGAGTGAAGAGTTAGAAGTGTAAATATACGGAGATATTAAAAACCTAGATAATCTGTAGACGTTGGGCTTGGACAGCCCAAGCGAAGTTGATATCAATTTTTAGGGTCGACTTTGGGCCTGCATGTCCAGGCCCATATGAGACAGCCCTACAGCTTCTCATGATTCAGGGCGGGGATGGTGAACACGATCCGGTCTCGAATTTTATTTTATTTTTGTTGTTACCATATATTAAAAATACAAAATAATTAATAAATTAATATGTAATTGAAGCGATAAAGATTGATATATTAATCGTTGTCCCTCGTCCTCAAAATTTCTAATGAGACAGGGATAGGAAGGGATGTTCGTCTCGTACCTAAAACGTACATCTAAATTTCTCATGCACATTAACGTCTTTGATAGTGTATCTACTTTTGTATTTATTTCATAAATTAGCGTTTACAAAACTCTTCTTTAAAATTTATTCAGTATAAGTTTCACTGACAAGTCATGTATAGATAGTGTTATAAGGCAAATTTTATTGACGAGATCATGTATTTTGCATAAGAAAATTTATAAGATTATGGGAATTATGTTTTATACTGTTTGAGCCCAAGTCCCAGGGTACTTTTTGTTCTCAGATTGATTGTACTTTGCATGTAGTTACGTTTTAGGTTTTCTGGGAATTTAATATGGGATCTCTACAATTTGTACCGTTGAAAGTAAAAATGTTGGGTACTTTTTGTGCTCAAATTGATTGAACTTTACTTTTGTTTTGTGAGCTCATGGATCTTATTAGTTGCAATTTTCTCTATTAACATACACAAAATTCTATGACCTTAGGGTACGTTAGATTAAAAATGAAATTTGGGTGGAAAGAAAACGAATTTCAAAAAATTGAATTGTCTACAATTTGTTTTACTGGGAATTGTAATTAATCGTATTTGATTGATATAATTTTCTACATAGTCCGTTTGACTTTGTATTTATGAAAATTGTCAATTAAATGAATTAAATTTCTTACAATTTGGGATAGAATTTGTTTAGATTCTAAAAAATTAAAAATAAAAAAAAATTCAAATTTTTGGCATTCGTTTGACTTTGTTTTTCATGAAATTTGTCAAGTAATGGATAATTTTTTTTACCATTGAGAATAGAATTTGTTTCCAAAAAAAAAAAAAGAGGAAAACAAATTCAACAAAAAGGGGCCAAATGTGCACGTGTGAGGAAAATGAAGAAAATCATTTCTACGGAAAAATACTACTATCAAACAGCAATAATGTGGAAAATGGCAAAATGTTTTCCTAGTTCTAGAAAAAATAAATGATATCAAACAGACCTTAGATTGTTCGTTGATAGTAATCTTCATAATGTAACATTATATATGTATCCTTTTTGGTTATTTGAACACATTCAACATTTTTTTGTCAACGAATAAGAAGAATTTCTGAATTTGATCATACTATATTGGAATTTTTTTTTTATTAGTATAAAATATGGACTTTCGGTATTAAATAGTTGGAAAAAGTTAATTTATTGTAGGGTTCAATTTGTAATAGCCAATAATGTTCTAGTTACAAACCAAAAATGGCATCACATTCTGGACCCAGTTAATGTTTTCTCATCTCTTCACTTCCAAACTCTCCTAGGCTAATACCCATACCTTTCAACTTGTAAGATCGGCTCCAATTTTGTCACTTTCCACTGCATTCTTTAAACGAAATTCAGTTGGTGGTCGAACCTTTTGCTTTTTCTTATAATTATTAAGTCCTGTTTGGTAGTCATTTTTTCCAATATATTTCTCTTTTTTTTTTTTTTCAACCACACATTTTTTAATAAAATAATATTACACGCAAACCCAAAATTTTTTCTTAATTTTTAACCACACATTTTCCATCAATCAACTATTCAAAAATACATTTTCTCCCCAAAAATGACTACCAAACATGGGCTAAATCATATCCATTTTTATGTTCAAAACTAAAAATCTGACTTGTTTAACGATGAATACATCGACGCTCCAATTTTCCAAAAGAGTAATATTATATTTGTTACGCCTCTTTCGTATTCCTACGAGACACTAAGCATTGCCAAGTGACAATCGCACAGTAAGTGAACATAGGCTAGCACTCCAAATCATTCTGCACACGTGGTAATTTGGTAGAACCCCTATTAGTTGAACACCCATAGAGAGCCGAGCCCTCATCAATGAGGCGAGGTAGATAGAAGCATCTTAGAAAAGTTCTTCATACAAGATATTGTAGCAAATGAGGGGTGATGTGACAGTTCATTGAACATGCGACTCTACTCAATCAACAAGTCAATCATAATCTTACATATCAGGCCTAAGGTTGCAAGTGGTCATAAAATTAAATGGATTTATGTTTACGACAAGAGTTTTCAGCCATCGGGATGAGCCCACATGTCTCTTCATCCAATAGTTTTTATTCACATTCCTCTACTATAAAAGCTTACACTTAGGTGATTCCAAGGGTATTGTAAGTTTAAACTCTAAAACTACAACTTTGCTATATCACTATTTTACTTTTTACTTCCCAAAATCGACCCTCTCTTTTATATTGGAGATTCACGTTTCCTCACATTCATATTTTTACTTTTTCAATTGACTTGACCATCAGAGTTCATGCGGCCAACTCCACTCCATAGGAGGAGCCAACGTATAACTAACGATTTGTCATAATGTGCAAAATCACGACTTGAATGGACGTGAGAGGTATTGAAATCTGTTGACCACCTTGAAAATATGTTTTTAAAGTCAACAATATTTATATAATACAAATTGCTGCAGTACACATTATAAAGTACGGTACCAATTAAAATAAATTTTTTAATATAAATCAATAATTAATTTTAACTACTTTTATTATTTCACACCTTTTTAACTATACATATGCCTTTGTTTGAGCTTTTTTTTTTTTTTTTTCAAAAATAGTATTAGAAATAGTATTTTTTTTTTTTTTTTGGAGAATGTGCGGTTGAAAAAGAAAGAAATTTTTTTGATTTACGTGTAATATTATTTTATGAAAGATTGTGTTGTTAAAAATAGAAGAAAAAAAATATATGATACAAAAAGTGGGCCAAACAAAAATCTTATCAACTTCTACCAGAATCTACTAAAAATTTGATTTTAATCCTGACTAAACAACACTTATGTAAAATATATCTCTTGTAAATTTAATTGACCATATTATTCCTCCTCATTTCATGTTTCGCCGTAATCATGGAATTGCGCCCTTGAAATTGCAAATGATTTTTTTTCCCTCTCTTTTTTATGAAACAAAAAGCAAAAGTTTTTCTGTTCCTTCTTTTTTGGGCAGTTTAGTGGGGGAAGACTTCAAAATTTCAAGCTCCGTAGACCCCAACGCAGGTCTCTCCATATATGATTACTTGCATGTTGATTACCTATATGTATATGCATCTGAGTCTATACGTTTGTATTTTACTTTAATGTTCATTTTGAATAATTTATATTTAGATTTGCATTGTGAAATTGTGTGGAAAATTAAGTTTACAACGAGGACGAAAAACCTTCGTTTTTTGCAAATTCAAAATTTGAATACGCATTGGTAGAATCGAACCTATGACTTAAAAAAGTTAAAATTGCTACTGTGGAGTAATCTATTTTCCCTAATTCACGTGCTTTGTTTTCCCTAGTATTTTCTATCTTTTGTTGTTAAATTTAGCTAAATCTCTGATTTGATAATGTTATTAAAATGGTGAAGATTCAATTGCTGGATATCGAATTGATGAGGATGAAGCAATATTTAAATCTCAAAACACTTACTGAGAGATTGGATCTCAAGTTATGCACAAAACCTTGCTGCTGAATCCTTTAAATGATGATCATTTCAGATGCGATGGGTGTTGTCTTGGAGGTGTATAATGTTCAAAGTTTTATATCTAATCGTAGAATTTTAATTGAACAAAGTTTCAGCTCCAATTGTTTGCAGTTGCCATATAATTTCATGGACCATGGCTTTTGTTAGTACTAATATACACATTCACATGGAATATAATATAGCCAACTTATTTATTGGATAGTAATTCTGGCTAAGCAGGACTTTACAATCCAGAGTTACACTTATAACCTTAAATGAAGGTGTCAATTGCATCTTATCATCTCTGTTGTGAAATCCTCTCGGTACCACATCAAAAGCTAAAAGATAATTCTTCGGATTATTTCTAATCAGTGAAGTAAATGGATTAGCCTGCATGATTTCCAATATGGAATCAGTTTCCCTTGTATTACACAGGAGATTCCCCTAATCTTATGATTTATGAGATCTCTGTAGATTAATTCTACAACTGTATGATGTACAATTATGTAGATTCTTTTCATTTATAACTGTATTTTGTCCTATAAATGTAGTCTTTGCATTTCAATACATTATGATGAAGTATATACTCTCTCTTTCTTTTCATGGTATTAGAGCCTTGCTCTACCAATCAGAAAAGGTTACTTGTTAGAGCTCTAGTTATTTTATTTTTTGTAATTGTCTCTAGTTCTTGGTGCGTTTGACTCCAAAGTCAGGCAATCATTTATTTGCTGCTGGATTCTGCCCAATAAGCCAACTCAACCTCCATTCCCTCTATTTCAGTGGCTAGAATTTATGCTAACTAATCAAATTCTCTCCAACCTCTGAATCTCCTAGATTCAGTGCTATTTTGATTGAAATCAAGTGCAAATGTCAACTCATAAGGACTGACGAGTCCCTCCTCAGGCTTTGAATTCTGAAGTGCTGATTCAGATCTTATGCTCAATCTTGACCTGATGCGCAAGAATCACACTTTATTTTGATCAGCAGTTTATTCTATAATGTCTCATTGGTCACTTCAAGAATCTAGCATGATACGTATTTGAATAACATTAACCTATCTCTGGCAGTTCAAACTCATATATCGATTACTATTTGTCTAAGAAGAAGAAAATCACACACCAGGCAGAGGTCTTTTCTTCCTGTTATTGGGTGTTCGAATATTAGGTAGAGTTTAAGGAATTGATGAAGCACATGCTTTACTCATTCAGGTAATAAAGGATGGATTTACCTCTGCACGTGTCATATCTTATGGGTTTGCTATTATATTGGTCATTGTTCTTGTTCAAATTGCCACTTTCCCTTTGACAAAGAAATAGGTAAATTTTGCTGCTACTAAAATTAAGCCAGAAATGTCTAATTTCTCTATAATGCATCTCTTTCTGCTCGGGTATTCATGATCTAATTTAGTATTTGTTTTGAGAGGGTAGCATTTAATTTCCATGTCTGATTTGTTTTTGTTTGGTCTTTTTCTAAAGCCACACACAAAAAAATTTCTTTTGATTTTCAATTTTAAATGTTAAATTTGATTTATGTGGCATCATTAGTTGAAGATTGTGTATTTTTGTAATCTCTAAGTTTGAATCAACATTGGCATGCATAACCTCATGGAACATACATAAGGGATGAATGAAGAATTCGAATTTTTCTGGTGTTATGATTTTAATGGTAATGCATAACACCATAAACTGGCAACACTTATCTTGCGAAAGTTACAGCTGGAGTTTTCTCGTGTGAAATGTCTTCTAATGTTAGGTATCTGTTGTGGAATTGTTTTCCTGCTTCAAAATAGACCTTAGAATTGGTTTAGTGTTCTGCAAGTATGTAATACCACACGCTGAGAGTCCTATCCTATCCTAACATAAACATTTATTGCTTTGTAGCATTCTCTGAACTCCATGCTATTTTTTCCCCTCTGAAGACAATATAAATCACATGTTTCTTTCATCAGTCTAGTCAAGTCAACGATGAGTTCATTCATAATCATATACATGTAGACAGTTTGGTAGGCACCCACGCACCCACCCACAAGGACATGGGGTAAGAGATAAGAGGGAGGGAGTTACATCCTTGTCTGTGCATGTTCTAACATGACAGTTGGAAAGTAATCTTAGGATTCCTTTTACCTGTTCGGAGTAGTGGATCTAGGTATAATAGGTAAAACAAGCAAATAGGAGAGCGTAATAGATAAATTCTTTGTCGCTGGTCAAAGTTGAGATTGCTGGTAATAATTTACCCAATGATTAGTTGGAGCAGTACCAAAAGTTAAGCTTTTCACAGAAGTCTACATGTTACTCTAGGTTTGTCGTCTCCAATTTGATAATTGGGTTCGTTTACGGACGTCAAATCTTTGGACCTGGGGATTTGATCAAAAGAGTTCTGACTTTAGACATGGTTACATGTTATTCATAAAATTAATCTTTGCTCATGCTCTAGACATGTTATATATAATTCGAATATATAAAGAACAAAATTTGTGCATAATTTTTCTAACTGAAAGGTGAAAAATGATTCTAGAAAAGTCAAATTTTGTCACTTTGGTATTAACAGTGGTAGTGGGTAGTATTTGTGACTTTTATCTGAGTTGGAGAGTATTACCCCATTCCTGATGGATCGACATAAATCCTTCAGGGTTCTAGTATTAGGGTAGCCAATGAACTGGAGTGACACTGGTATTTCTGAAAAATGGGGACGTAGTACATCCATTATGCACCAGAAACATTCACATGATTGCTTGTCTGCTGCTAGTAATCACAATCTTCTCTATGGGTTGAAATATGACATACGGTTATTAGAAGATCTAGTATTGCTACTTAACTCGAGAAACAGATTATCTTAAAATCGATTTTGATAGAATTCAATCAGCAGGATAAGGAATTCTCATATGCTTTTATTGGCAGCAAATCAAATCCAAAGCCGCCCTCAGGTGGAATAAAATATCAGAAAATAAGTGCTTGGTATGCATTGTTTTATTGCCAGTGAACATTGTATGTAAGATAAACTGCACCCCAGTCAATTGGTCAATTTCTGGTGGTCATTTTCATGCTAGTCATTAGTTGCGGTCTAACAATATTATCAAAAATCACTTACTGTTTGTTCCCATGCATGCTTGATACTGAATATCATCTTTCAGACTGTCAAGTATATCATACTTGTATGAAAATTATGCAGTGTTGCCAAATATGAGGCTAGCATGGTAAGCAAAAATGTTACCTCATGTATCATTCATGCTTTTCAAAATCATGTATGGACTAGGGGTTGAATTGGAGCTGAATCTGCCCAAAACAGTATCATTTGGAACCATTATTTTTTGCTTTCAATTGAGAAATGGTTGGCATTTGTTTCCCTCCCCAACTGCCCACCTCAAATGACTTTTCCATCCTGAACAGCATTGGTAGAGATTTTCTGCTCTTTTATTTTTGTTCTATAAGCTTATATCTTGTTGACAATAGACAACATGCTAATCATAACCATTGAAATTTAACAAAGTAAACCCTTTAAGCCTTACTGTAGTGAACTGTAATATGTAAATAGAAACTCTGCAGAACTTCTGAGACTCTGATCTGTCATACAGAAAACAGATTTAGCCTATGTTTTGCCTCCATTTTTCCAAAAACTCATTTTTTCAAAACACATTTTCAACCACACATTCTCTCATAAAATAATTTTACATGCAAATCTAAAACTTTTCCTTATTTTTTAACCACACATTCTCTAACAAAATACTATTCCAAAATGCATTTTGGGCAAAAAATGGGGCTCAAACTAATATTATGGCTTTCCAGCAATTTTTGATACTGCATAAATTTGATTTTCATAGCTATGCTTAGATTAAATAAATGATGTATCTAAGAGTTGGCAGTGCTGTAGATGGTAAATCATTTTCTGGAACGCATATTAGATGTGGCAAATTAAATCTTAAAAGTAAATACTAATATGCTAGTAACCTGAACATAAGTTTCAACTAATGCCAATATGTTTAACCTCCAACTTTGAAGGAATATTGTGTTCTACAGAGAATAAATGCTTCACTTTAGGGTCTTGATGGTGGACGATGATTTCCAATTGGATTTGGTCCAGATGGTGTTTTACGATTTTTCTTGTCTTTACCCCCCTTGATGCCATTTTCCTGTTGGTAAAACACGAGTCATGAATCACCATTTTATCACCTTAGATAAAAATAATACTTGGACCATAAATGAAGGATAGAACTTGCTTATACTCTTACCAAAGTTCTCACAACGTGTCCAGTAATTTCAGTTGCTGTCCTCGTGCTGTATTCTGCAGGTCTGATCTTCAAACCAACTGTTTTGAGGATTTAGAAGGTAGAGGCTTCGTTAAAAACTTGATTTTAAGAACCAAATAATTGTTTGATTTAATAGTAAGTATTATTAAGGTAGTTGAGCTACATCATCTAAAAACTTGAGCCATTAGACATGCTCTCAACGTGCACAATCTTTTATACATGGACGGGAAGAAACTTGAAGCTAGAAAAATTGTCTGTTCTACATCATGTTAAACTATCTCATTTAAAAGTTTAAACTGTTTGAGGAAGGAATATTCCGTGTAGACATGCTTTTAAGTTTAAAAATGCTAGAGCACAACATTCAAACTTATGCATGTCGATTGGGAATGTACTACTACAAGAAGTATATTTAAGCATGTAATCTTGAAGTATGAGAAATATAGTAGCTTGCCTGATTCTGTTGCTCGAACGACAAGACTAATAGCCTGATGCTGTTGAAATGCTGCCGAGATAAGCCATGCAAGGAGAAGATAGAGTAGAATCCGTGTTCTTATCATCTTAAACACAAGCTTGGGAAAGGAGAGTTGTAAGTAGAAGACTGGAATTGAAATATGAATACTTTTTTAGGTGCTCTGTGTGTGCTAATCATAACCAATCTTGAAAAACATGGAAGGTTTGCAAAATGTGCTTGGGATCCTATGCTATTTATGCAATAGGCGACAGGATTAGGAATCTAGCTTTTTGCTCATTGTGAATTGATTTCTTTTCCTTCATCATTGCACCCATGATGAGTTTGAGTTGAATTCAATTCAGTCATGATTGGGTTCATCATAAATGGTATTTATAGCATTTTTCTTTTTGAGTAGTCAAAGCTTTCTGTCTGCATGGGTTGTCAGCCCCTTAACCCCCCCCCCCCCCCCCCCCCCCCCCCCCGCGGTTCCTTTCATTTCTTATAGCTTCTATTCTATTGTTAAAGGACTCAAAGTTGAAAAGGATTAATAGTTTATTGAGAATGAAGTTTACTTGCTGATCTATTACTAAAACGTCTCATCTTTGATATTTGGATCCCATTACTTGTAGTCTTATGTCTATTCTATAGTTCAGTTTCTATTAAACAACTCGATCAACCAATTGTTCAATCACGAACCGAGTGGACAGCTCCAGTTGACTGTTATTCTTAATTGGGTATTTAACGAAAACATGGAAAATTTGTGTTATAGGAATTATTTGGGCTTGATATATATGTTATGAATATTATTGACTATAAAGAGCTTTGACATCTGGTTATTAATACAATTTTTGCTTTTTATATCGATGAAAATCAATCTCCGGTGCAAAGTCTGATTCAACATTTTGATCATTGTGTCGGAACTAGTTTTAGAAACATGGGATTTTTGTACAGATAGTCACTAACCTATGTCTATTGTGCACAAGTGATCCCTTTCTTCAATTCTTGACACTAATCCCCTTAACCTGTAGGTTTTGTGCACTATTGATCCTTTTTTTGTCAATTTTTGCTGTTAAGCGCTCTCATGTGCTAAACTATAAGTGTAAAATCGTCCAAACATTTTTTTTATGAGACATACTTTTTAGGGTAAATAGCAGCAGCAAATGTTCCCAATCTTTCAACTCATTTTCAAATTCGTCCCCAACAGTTGAAACATTAGCACAATTTGTGCAAATGGATGATTTCTATCCATTTTTCGTTAATCAACTCATTTGACTACTATATTCAAAGATTAAAAGGGATAAAATAATCATTCCATTATTTTTAATTGAAATATTTAAATTTAAAATTTAAAAATGTATAATACAAAAATTACACTAGAATTTACAAAAATGGCGACCTTCCCTAACCTCCTAGTCCATAGTAGGCCACCTGCGTCAACTAAGCGATAAATTAATTACTTTTATATAAAAAAAATTACTCGGCCCCTACATTATTATTCGATAGACGTTCTACTGTATTTAGGACCTAAAATGAATCTTACAATTTATTTCAAGATCCAATTGAACATTACTAAAAGATGAGTTACTGGCGAAATTTTGTGTAAAGTTGGTGACCATTTCGATCAGTCGAGCAGCTAGTCATACAGCGTCCAAAGTTGACGATATTGTTCAAATGACAATGAAGAGTGATTAACTATGAGAAAAACAAGCGAAAACAAAATGATAATAAAAAACAATAAAAGCCGAAAAATGGCCTGAGCGGCTTGTGTTGCAATTACAGTAGCAATTTTGTTGAACTGGACGGGCACTCGATTTTGTACTGAGCGGTTGCCAGTACAAATATTTGACCGTTAGCGGTTTGAATTCCGATGTCGTTTTGAAGTGTTTCACTCTTTTGGCTTATTTTTGCACATTTTCGTGCATAACGATTGCAATTCTATAAATATGAGTGATTTTTATGTTGAAAAATATATCACAAACATCAAATTCATTCATCAACATCCAAAATCAAATATCAACCTAGTTTTTACAATTTTGTTCTTTAGTTCATTTTTCAAAGTTTTGATTACTTGATTCATACTTGGATTAATGTTTGTTTACTCCTGCAAACTATTTGTCATTGAAGCCTTTAAGCACTTACCCCTTGTGGCGACAAATACTGTTTGAGGACAGCGATTCATAATTTTATTCAAACCTTCCATTTTGACGATTTTTTATTGCTGGTTTTATTTTTGTTATTCATCAATTTTGTTCAACAAGATCAAACGATATTATCAACACGGAGAACGAGATAACTATGGCTATAATAAAGATGATGAATCAAGATCTTGTAAGACTTGATAGATTCAACGGGTTGAACTTTACAAGATGGAAGGACAAATTGAAGTTCTTCTTCCAATCCTAAATAACTTTTATATCTTGAATCCAGACTTGACGCCATTGTCAGAACCAATCGAAAATAACATTGACGAAATAAGGGCAGAAAGGAAGAAGAGAGAAGAAGGTGAATTGATATGTAGATGATACATTGTGAACGCTCTTTTTGATTGCCTCTATGATCTCTACACAAATAACACATCGACAAAAGAGCTATGAAAATTGTTGAAAATCAAATACAAGGCCGGGAGGAAGGTATAAAAAAGTTTATTATTTCTAAGTATTTTGATTTCAAGTTTTTGGATTACTTGCCTTTGTTAGGACAAGTCCATGAATTGCAAATCATTATCAATAAAATGAAGGCCATGAAGATAGATATTCCTGAAACTTTTCAAGTTGGTGCAATCATTGCGAAATTGCCATCTTCATGGGAAGGTTATAGGAAGAAAATCTTTCACAATTTTCAAGATTATTTTTTGGACGAAATTCAAAAATATCTTTGAATTGAGGAAGAATCAAGGGCACGAGATGGAAATAAACATTCTCACGAGGGCACTTCCAAAGCCCATGCCATGGATCAACCAAACAAATACAATAAAAATTTCAAGAAGATGAAATTCACAAATCCCAACAAAGATAACTAGAACGAAAAAAATTTCAAAATTTATTGTTATGTGTGTGGCAAACTCGGACATTATGCTCCGAACCGTAGACATCGCAAACAGCCAATGCAAGAAGGTAAAGTGAACTCCATCGACCACATCATTGCTACCATGAGTATTGTAAATTCGATCAAAAGAAAAGTTCAAGGATGATGGTATGATACTTGTGCCACCATACATGTATGCTATGATAGATCCCTTTTCAAAATCTATCAAGAAGTGGACGATGAACACATTCAAATAGAAAATGAAGTTCAATCAAAGGTTGTTGGCAAAGGAAATATAAACTTACAATTTAGATCCGACTAGAAGATCACATTAATAAATGTATTGCATACACCGCATATGAATAAAAATCTTGTAAGTGGTGATTTGTTGGGAAGATTAGGAATAAAGTCAACATATAAGTCAATTTAGATTCGACTTGAAGATCACATTAATAAATGTATTGCATACACCGCATATGAATAGAAATCTTGTAAGTGGTGATTTGTTGGGAAGATCGGGAATAAAGTCAACATATACGTCGGGCAAACTTATACTTTTCTAGAATGATGTATTTGTTGGAAATGACTATTCTAGTAATGAAATTGTCAAACTTTATACTATTGACAATAATATCAATAAAATTACAAATTTAAATTATGTTGTTAAATCCATTTCTTTATGATATAATAGACCAAGACATGTTGATTTTTCTACTTTAAAGAGATATTAAAATAAGAAACATTAAGATATACAAAGCCGAAGTAGAAAATCAATTAAATATAAAGATTAAAATTCTCAGAAGTGATAGAGGATGTGGATATTTTTCTAGTGAATTTAATCTTTTTTTTTTGAACAACATTACATAATACATTAATGTATTGCACCTAGAACACTTGAACAAAATGGTTTGGCTAAGAGAAATAATATGACACTAATTGAAATGATAAATGCTATGTTATTAAATGCTGATTTAGCATCTAACTTATGGGATGAAGTTTTATTAAGTGTGTGTCACATAATTATGTGATGACATATTTAAGCATGAAATATTGCAAAGAATTCAACCTTAAAGCTCTGATACCAATGTAATAATTCGTAGCATGCATAATAATCATAAATTTCGGGTCAAGATGCTTACTTGAAATGATGAATTCCAAGATCTTTTAAATGATTGAATCACTTTATTTTTCAAAACTCAAAATCTGCAATTTTCTTGCACTCCAATGTTTCCAAACCTGACTACAATGGAAATGGATTATTATCCACAATCTAAGTGCCTTATTTTATGAGTTTTCATACCAAAATAATGATTTTAGGGCATTTCCAATTTTGGTGATATTTTTCATACGAATTTCACCATTTTTCTTTCTATTATTCTCTCTTAAATGCTAGACCAAAAATTGGAAGTTGCATGGGAGTTAAGGATGGTTATAGGGAGTTGTAAGTTTGAATTTCAAGTTCAAACCATTTCCTCCAACCCTTTTAATATCTTGTGGGTCGGGTCACCTCACATGGGCGACCCATGACCCGTATTTTCCAACAATTATTTTTGGTTTTCTTAAAGAACTATGGCAATTGCTTTGTGAGTTAATAATACCATTTTACACAATACTTAACTATTATTAAGAGTGTTCCACACATAATTGCCCTCCATTTACATTTATGCCATTGATGTTACAGTGGTAAAATGGATGTGTACTGAAGACAATAGTCTCGGAAAAGCAAGGGTAAATGTGTCTAACCCCGATCAATGATCCAATAAAGGGAAATTAGTTTTGTCTTACATCTAAGACAAGGATAGGTACAACTGCACACAATTTGCTTTCATACTTGTAAGCGCCAGCCTCTTTCTTCCGCCAATTTTTTCCCCCAAAAGTATAAAGGGCCCCACGTCTATAGCAAGATGTATGAAAGTCAACAATGACGGAATTGTTTATTATTTTTAGATTTGTTTCTTTTCAATTCTGCCCTTAAATACCAATCAAAATTTGGGAGAAGGATTGAAGGGTAAATAAGTATATTTATAAGTCATACTGAAGGCAAACACGGTATTCAATTAATAACGGTTGGATTTTTCAAATGTGGGTAGGTCACGTGTCACAGTTTCTTTTTATTTTGTAATTAATGTTTTTCAATATTGGAAAAACGAAATTGGTAGGAAAAAAGGGATCAAACGGGAGCGCACATCGTGCTTTCATACTCGTCAGCTCCTGTTCGATTTAAAACCCTCTAAAGCGAAGGAAATACCAGATAAAGAAGACGGTTTGAACGAGAATGAAGGTAAGCAAAGCAGCTAAACTATTTGATCAAATATTAAAAGAGTAATGATTTAGGTGGTTGGATCTTGATAAATGTGATTGGAAATTAAATTTGAAATTTCAGCAAGAATCAGCTAAAAAGCTTTTTATGCACACATTTCTAACAATTTACTATGATGCAATTTTGCTCTGTTTTCTAGTCCTGACATCTAAACCATAAAATTGCTGTTAATAGTATTAATGTCAGTACAAAATACGTGAAATCTCTCTCTTTTTTTTTAATTGAACATGGAGCCGTATATTAAAAGGATTCTCAAAAGCCACAGAAATCGGAAGCAGAGAGGAATCAGGTATTCTCTAATTTTTACCTTTTTTCTCCCATACTAAATTCTTCAATAACTTTGTTTAATTTCAACAACTATGATTAATTAAGGAAATCTGTTGCGCCTCATCCAGACTACGTAGGATTTTTATTTTTTATTTTTTCGTGAATTAAGCAGAGACTGTATTGGGAAGAAATATGAAAAGGATTCTCAAAAGCCACAAAAACCTTTCAATTATTTTGTATAATTTCAACAACTATGATTAGTAAAGGAAATAATTTATCACGCCTCATGAGGCAAGTCACTCGACAACTTAGTTAAATTTTTTTAATAATTTTTTTTGTAAATTTAGCAGAGCCAATTGGAAAAGAGATATGGAAAGGATTCTCAAAGGCCATCAAAACTGGAAGCAGAGGAACCAAGTATGCTCTAATTTTTACATTTTTCTACCATATTAAGCCTTGTTTGAGATCTTTTAATTTATTTCTCTTACTTATTTTCCACTACACATTCATACAATTTTTTTTTTTTTTTTTTGGTAAACTTAGCAGGGAGCCAATTTGAGATCTTTTAATTTAATCTATTTTATTTCTCACACTCATTTTTAACACATTCAAATGGGAAATGATGTTCAATCAAAAGTTGTTGGCAAATGAAGTATAGACTTACAATTTAGCTCTGACATGAAGGTCACATTAATAAATGTATTCCATGTACCGAATATGAATAGAAATCTCGTGAGTGGTGATTTGTTGAGAAGATCGGGAATAAAGTCAACATATAAGTCGGGCAAACTTTTACTTTTCTGGAATGGTGTATTTGTTGGAAAATACTATTCTATTAATGGAATTGTCAAACTTTGTACTATTGATAATAATATCAATAAAATTACAAATTTAAATTATGTTGTTGAATCTATATAATAGACTAGGACATGTTGAATTTTCTACTTTAAAAAGAAATATTAAAATCGGAATAATTTCATGTGAAAACATAGAATATAACAAATGTGAATTATGTGTTAGGTCTAAAATGATTAAGAAATATTTTCATAGTGTTGAAGGGAAATTTAATTTGCTAGAATTAATTCATTCCGATATATGTGAATTAAATGAGATGTTAACTAGATGAGATAATAGATACTTTATAATATTCGTAGATGATCATTCAAGGTTTTGCTATATCTACTTGATAAAACATAAGGATAAAGCTTTTAACATGTTTAAGATATACAAAGTCGAAGTAGAAATTTAATTAAATAGAAAGATTAAAATTCTCAGAAGTGATATGAGAGTTGAATATTTCTCTAGTGAATTTAATCTTTTGTTGTGAACAACATTCATAATACATCAATGTAGTGCACCTAGAATACTCGAACAAAATGGTTTGGCTGAGAGAAAGAATATGACACAAGTTGAAATGTTAAATGCTAAGTTACCATCTAACTTATGGGATGAAGCTTTAATAAGTGCATGTCACATAATTATGTAACGGCATATTTAAGCATGAAATATTGCAAGGAATTCAATCTTAAGGCTCTAATAGTAATGTAATAATTCCTAGTATCATAATCATAAATTTTGGGTCAAGATGCTTGCTTGAAATGATTAATTCCAAGATATTTTAAATGGTTGATTCATGTTATTTTTCAAAACTCAAAATCTGCAGTTTTCTTGCCCTCCAATGGTTCCAAAGCCGACCGCAATGGAAATTGATTATTATCCACAATCTAAGTGCCTTATTTTATGAGTTTTCATACCGAAATAATGATTTAAGGGCATTTCCAATTTCGGTGATATTTTCCATACGAATTTCACTATTTTTCTTTCTATTATTCTTTTTGTTAAATGCTAGACCAAAACTTGGAAGTTGTATGGGAGTTAAGGGTGGTTATAGTGAATTGTAGGTTTGAATTTCAAGTTCAAACCACTTCCTCCAACCCTTTTAATGTCTTGTGGGTTGGGTCACCTCACATGGGCAACCTATGACCCATATTTTCCAACAGTTATTTTTGGTTTTCTTAAAGAACTATGGCAATTGCTTTGTGAGTTAATAATACTTATTCATACAAGTGTTTTTAGATAAAAGTCCAGTTAACACACAAGATATAAATACAAGTTATTTTATCATCAATTTAACTTTTTCATAGTTTAAAGTTGGACATTTTATTTAGGTTATAATTATAAGGCTCGTCGAGTTGCTTTGTCTAGATACTAGAGCAATGATAAGATGATCATACGACTCAATTGCACTGAATGGAATCATATGTGAGATTAAAATAAATTATTTCCATCAAAATGAATTAAATCTCATAACTATTCATTTACTTCACTTCAATATTGGAGTTAATAATAGTTTAATATTTATGAATATACCCTACAACTTGGTATAAAAAGTAATTTTTAAGAGTAAATTAATCTTTTTCCGTCAGCCATGGGCTTGCTTTTAGAATTAATCTTTTTCACAATCCTCAAATATATTTTAATGATTTTGGCACTAATTTGGTATTTTTGTTTGTGCAAATATTTTTTTCCTTTTCGTTTATATATAGAGAAGTAAGCCACATTACACTAAGCCCCTATGTACTTCTGGAAGTAAACTTTTTAATATCCCCTCTTTGTTTGTGAACGTCTCTTCACTAATACACTGAGTAGGTACAATGTCAAACCTTATATTTAATGCTTTAGTAGGACAAAAAAAATGCTATCAAACCTAGAGATTTTACCAAAAAAAAAATCATCCATTATTCCTTTTTATTTAGTACAGATAAATTAATTTGAGCCAAAACTTCCAACAAGTTCCACTAAAAAAATTAAGTAACTACACGGGGCCACGGTTGAAGCAAAATTAGCAGTCCACTAATCTATGTAGTTGATTTGTTTAAAAAAAAAAAAATGCCACCTTCAAGGTTTGGACTTTGAAGTCCTTCATTTAAGTTCATCAAGTAAAAGACTCTGGATTATCATGAGATAGTACTAAGGTATTAAGGATTCGTTTGGCATGATTTATAAAAAGTCAAAAAGAGCTTTTGAAATTCAAAAGTTGCTTTTGGACTCATTGGCTAATTTTATATAAGTACTTCTAATAGTTAGAGAGTTTTTAAAGGAAGTTGGTTTAATGTGACTTCCTTTAAAAACAATTCTAGAATAGAAAGTATATTTAAAAATTATTTTTCAGACAAAAATTAAAATAGTTTCCTCCAAAAGCTATTCTGTAAAAAGTAAAAGTAAAAGCAAAAGTTATGTAAAATGAGACTTAAGCATGTTGACATTTGGATGAGATTTCATGCTAACAAGATGAGCCAAATTTGTAGCCCCAGTCTGCACACAAACCGGAGCTAGAATGCTTGGCCACTAGAGGGGTAGTTAGAAGCACTTCGATTCCTAAATTCCCTGTGTATTTTGAGAAGTGACATGGACTGTACAAGTTTACGATTTTGTATAGAGCAACCTAGAAGAGGATTGAATAGGTTTATGCAAAACTATTGTTCACATTTAGCTACTTTTTTGTGGAGATTAAAATCAGATTTTTAGTAAATTTTCATAAAATTTAATGAAATGTGTGGTTGAAAAATTATGGAACCCATAAAATATGTGATTAAAATTAATCGTCATCTTTGACTTAAATTAAAAATTGAATTTTAATCCCTACCAAACATGGGCTTAATTGTGAATTTCATTTAGGATTACTTTTACTAATGTGCCAACAAAGCAATGAATAGAAAACCATGACTGACGGATCTCGATTCTAATTATCCAATTACGCGAGCGACACGATATCACTATTAATTGTTAACTTTAACTTAGATTAAATCTTGATTGTAATTGCTACCAAACAAGGGCAAAACAATCTAGAATGCAAACTCAATTTTTGTGATCTAACACGAACAATCGCTTAATCGTGTACTAGACTATCGTGTCTAAAGCTCAATAGCTCAGTTGCCATTGTTGCGTATGAATCTTTCCTAGAAAGCATATATTAAACTAAGAGCTAAGAAAGAATAAAGGCAAACATTCAAGATCTGCTTAGGACAACTAAAGGGAAACTTTGTTTATAGTACTGGTGCCTACACTAGAACTCAGTAGAATGTTCTTGGAATAACATTTACACAGTTAAACAATTGGATAATCAAATATAATTTTCTCTTAGTAGTTCATTTGACTGTCACGCAATAGATGTATTAGTAATGCATTTAAAACAAAGATAGAAGCTTCTTTTTTAATGAATTCCTAATAACTTACTTGACAAGTCTTTCTACACTTAGTCTCTATTGGATACAATTTATAAGAGATATGCTACATGTACATATTCATTTTGTCAGAATGGTGTCAGATTCATACTTAGCAAGAATTCATTGATAGTTGTGTCAGAAATATTTTTCAACCATCCAATAAAAAATTGTCAAGTATGAATCTGACATCAATCACGCAAAATGAATATGTACAAGCAGCATAAACCAATTTATAAATTGGTTTACAAATTCTAAAGTCAAAGTCAAAGATTATTTTTAAACACACATTCATAACTATTACTCATTATTATCCAGATATCGATTAGTTTCCTTTTATCAATTTTAATTTATCAGTAATGCATTTCAAAGAAATGTAGAAGTTTCCTTTTTAACGAAATAATCCAAAGTCAGCTTTTATTAGCTTACTTGACGAGTCTTTCTATAATAAGCCCATTGGATACAATTTATAAATTGGTTATAAAATCAGTCAAGTCTAACATTAATTTGAATGAAAATCTTAATTTCTACTTCTTGTTCTCCACACGTTTCTGAGGACCTCTCACTATTCATCTTACTATTCTGATTTGTGAACCATTTATACATTTGCCAAATGGAGGCTAAAATATGCAATAAAAAATACAAGAGTTTAGGGAGTAACTTACGGAATGAGAGAGTAGCAAATGTAGTCTGTATGATGGCGAGCACAAGCAAGATAATGGCAGCAAGGACTGAAATGAGTGCCCATGGACTGTTGAAATATTCTCGCCTTAATTTTGCCATCCATCTATTCCATTTGTGGCCACAACGAACATTCACAGTATCGAAAATGTTAGTATATGAAAACTTTTGAGAAATTATGATATTCTTTTCTAGCTGGTTGATTACACGATTAACCATCTCATCGCTCCCCAAAATGTTGCTAATGATTTCCCTAAGGCGCAACAATTTTGTATCTTCAGGGAAATGGACGAGACAATGCATGAAGTATATACATAGTCTCAGTTTGTCACACGTTTTTGAGGACTGCCAATGATTCTGTTGAATCAGAAATTGTCCATTCTGATGTCTTCATAACTTTATTTTCAAATTTAATATGAAACAAACGATTAGCTTTCAACTTTTTGAAGGAAATCCCTGCCTCTGTGAGCTCTTCAGCTGAGTTTATATTCACCATGTTATTTGGATTTCCAGAATTGTTTGCAAAGGAAGAACACTGGATGTTATGTACAATACGAAGAAGATGGGGAGCATTAATTGGGTCTTCTGGACAATCTTCTACTGGGAAAATGCTATTTTGTAGTAAAGGGGTTGTCTCCATTATTTCTCTTGATCACGTCGAACAAACTGTCAATGATGAAAAATGGAATCTGATTCTCAAATACCATTAGATCATGAAGCAATTGACTGTGTATATGTTCATACTGGAAAATGGGGTCATCTTTATCCTTGCATTCTTTGTATTGAAACATGTAGAGAAATTCGATGATAAAACTACCATCAAGAATCAACATTTTCACGAACTCATCTTTAACAAGGTCGATGTCTTCAGCATAACATTTCCGGGCCCTGTCTTCTAATTGTTTCATTGTGGTAACATATCTTTCTACACTTGACTCCTCTCTTCTATCAAGAAGCAGGCTTAGATACCTTAATTTGTGTTGCTGCATGTTCCGCAAGTGAGGTTTACGGCGGTGATATGGGCCAATGGCTATTATTTCTGGATCATAAGCATCACCAATTCTAAACGTTGAGGGCTTTGAAGGTGTCGAAGACAAGCTCTTAAGCTTCTCATCAATGTCAATGGTGACAATGTCAGCTCTCGTCTTAGACATTTATAACCGTTTGTGGAAAATAAAAAACAAGTAGCTTGATTTACCAACGAATTAATCTATACAACCTTTTTTTTCCCCTAGTAATGGACGAATTCTCCGACAAATATAGCGTGAATGCTTAATGTCGTAGAATCTTGGATTTTAAATCTCAATTTTATTTTGAGAGTGGAGGTTAGGGTAAAATCAGAAGAAAAAGGGCCTAATGCTGAGGAGTGTAGTTTTAATTTAATGGGATCCACATTATGTTTTTATTTTAACTCTTAATTGACTTGAAAATTGAAATAGAGAGCCCAATTCCTATTATTCTTTGTTATTTTATTTTTTTAGTTATGAGAACTTTATACATAAGGCTCTGCTTTGTTTAGTTTTTACAATGTTATTTATGATTGTTTTAGTAACTCTCTTTGAATTAAGCGACTAAAAGAATTAATTTTTATCAAAAAATTATTTGATTTTGAGTTTACAATAGTCAATTTGTGTATTGTGTAAATGATAGAAAGCTGGCTTTTTTGAACAAAATAGTGAATGCCGTATTGTAAATGTTTTATATAAATTATAAAATTGGTTAAATCAAATTTTCTAATCAAATCAACAAAACGAGTTTAAAAAATATGGTTATTTGCAGACCTTACTGTAATTTTCCAAATTTATTGGAGAATTCGTACATTATTAGGTGTCTATCCATATGTTTATGGCTCGTCTTAGACATTTTTTCAAGAACCGGAACCTCCGATTTAGTTTCGGTTTCGATTCGAATCTGGTTAAAATGCCTCGGCCTTCCAATGGGATTAAATAGCATTATATATTTAATGCTTTAGTAGGACCTAAAAATGCTATTGAACTTAATGATTTTACCCTAAAAAATATCTTCCATTATTCCTTCTTATTTAATACAGATAAATTAATTTGTGCTAAACTACAGGAGGCCATGGTTGAAGCAAAATTAGCAGTCCACTAATCTATGTAGTTGATTTGTTAAAAAAAAAAAAATGCCACCTTCAAGGTTTGAAGTCCTTCATTTAAGTTTATCATGTAAAAGACTCTGGATTATCATGAGATAGTACTAAGGTATTAAGGGTCCGTCCGAAAAGTCAAGAAGGAGAGGTTTCCTTCGTTAGAAACATTCTGAATTTTAATCTATCTTAATCTTCATGCAATGAAGCAGGATGGGATGTTATAAAAAAATCTAGAAGGCAAACTTAATTTTTGTGAACAGATGATTAACTCGTAAAACAGCTTGAATCCTGTAAAGGACTATAAGCTCAATAGCTCAGTGAACATTGTCACGTATTAACCTTTCCTAGAAAGCATATATTAAACCAAGAGCAAAGAAAGAATAAAGGCAAACATTCAAGATCTGCTTAGGACAACTAAAGAGAAACCTTGTTTAGTACTCCTTACACTCAAACTCAGTAGGATGTGGCTGAATCTTTATTTTGTAACATTCATTCATTGTACAGGCCATCATATAAAGTCAAATACTATTATAATTCAGGATATTCTAGGCTCTGTATCGTCCTTGAAGTTAATAGTAATTGGAGTTACCACACATTGTTGCTAGCTTCAAATACTTAGAATCAGTTCCCCTTCTTGAGATCATTGCCTGCAATAACATGCACGAAGTTAAACAACTGGAATTAGATATAAATTTCTCTTATGGAGTAGATGTATCTGTAATACATTTCTAAGAAAGGTAGAAGCTTCCTTTTTAACGAAACAATCCAATGTCATTTCCTAATAGCTTACTTGATGAGTCTTCCTTCCATACTATGCCCCCATTTGGATACAATTTATATATCCGTTTATAAATTCAAAGGCAAAGTCAAATATTAATTTTAAACACACATTCATAATTACTACTCATTATTATTCACATATTTTGTAAGACCCGCCACTATTCCTATTCCTATTTCTATTTATAAACCATTAATAAATTTGCCAAACGGAGGCTCAAATATGCAATACTTAGTTAAAAACATACAAGACTTGGGAAGTAACTCACAGTATGAGAGAATAGCAAATGTAGCCTGTGTGATGCCGAGCACAAGCAAGGCAATGGCAGCAAAGACTAAAATGAGTGCCCATAGACTGTTGAAATATTTTCGCCTTAATATTGCCATCCATCCATTCCTTTCGCGGCCACAATGATTGTTCACACAGTTGAAAATTTTAGAATACGAAAACTTATTAGAAAGTATGATATTCTTGCCTAGCTGGTTGATAAAACAATAAACCATTTCGTCGCTCCCCAAAAAGCTGCTAAAGATTCCGTAATGGCGTAACAGTTTTGCATCTTCAGGGGAATGAACGAGACATTGCATAAAGAATACATAGTCCGTCACATATTTTTGAGGACTGCCTGTGAGGTAGTACTCATATGCAAGCAGATTTCGGAACAATGATTCTGTTGAATTAACAATTTTCCATTCTGGAATCTTCATAACTTTATTTTCAAATTTAATATCAAACAGACTATTAGCATCCAACTTTTTGAAGGAAATCCCTGCCTCTGTGAGCTCTTCAGCAGAAAATATATTCACCATGTTATTTGGATCTCCTGGATTTCCAGAATTCATTTTAGATAATATCTTTGCAAAGGAAGAGCACTTATGAAAAAAACTATCACCTTCCGACTTTTCGGAAGAACTCCCTGCCTCTTTGAGCTCTTCACCTGAATTTATGTTCACCATGTTATTTGGATTTCTAGAATTTACTTTAGATAATATCTTTGCAAAGGAACACTTACTTTCTTTGGAGGAACTCCCAGCCTCTTTGAGTTCTTCACCTGAATTATATTCACCATGTTATTTGGATTTCCAGAATTCATTTTAGATCATATCTTTGCAAAGGAAGAAACACTAGAAGAAAAACTATCACCTTCCGACTTTTTGGAGGAAATCCCTGCCTCTTTGAGCTCTTCTCCTGAATTTATATTCACCATGTTATTTGGATTTCCAGAATTCATTTTAGATAATATCTTTGCAAATGAAGAACACTTATGAAAAGAAAAACAATCACCTTCCGACTTTTTGGAGGAAATCCCTGCCTCTTTGAGCTCTTCAACTGAATTTAAATCATGTACAATGCCAAGAAGATGGTGACCATTAATAGGTACGTTAAGAAAATATTTCTTTTGCGCTCGGAAAATGCTATTTTGCAGTAAAGGCCATATTAGAGATTTGATGTTGTACTTGTCTCCATCATTTGTCTTGACCATTTCGAACAAATTAACAATGATGAAAAATGGAATCTGATTCTCAAATAGCATTAGATCACGAAACAATCGACTTTGTATATATCCATGCTGGAAAATGGGGTCATCTCTATCCCTGAACTCTTTGTACTGAAACATATAGAGAAATTCGATGATAAAACAGCCATCAAGAATCAACATATTCACGAACTCATCTTTATCAAGGTCGATGTCTTCAGCATAACATTTCCGGGCCTCGTCTTCTAAGTGTTTTATTGCAGTAACATATCTTTCTACACTTGACCCTTCTCTTCTTTCAAGAAACAGCTTTAGATACCTTACTTTGTGTTTCTCCATGTTCCGCAAGTGAGGTTTACGGTGGTGAAATGGGCCAATGGCTATTATTGTTGGATCATAATTCCGTGGATTTTCGCTGCGTAAATTATCACCAACTCTAAACATTGTGGGCTTTGAAGGTGTCCATGAAAAGCTCTTAAGCATCTCATTGATGTCAACGGTGACAAAGTCAGCTCCCGTCTCAGACATTTTTAACTGTCCGTGGAAAATCAGAAACAAGTAGCTTGATCTACCAATGAATTAAGCTACCAATTCTATATAGAGGTGTTAAAATGGACCAGGGACGGAGGCAGGAATTAATGCCACGGCGGGCAAGAAATTTTAAAAATTTAATGTACGAATAAATTATGGGTAATTATATTACCACTACACTTTTTAATTACTACACCACAATTTTCTTATTTACTAAAATATCCTTAAGTAAAATTACATAATTAAGGTTTTAATATACTTTTTTAATTAAATAAATTATAGTTACACCACAAATATAAACCCTAATTTCTTTCTTTCTTTTTCCTCAACATCTCATTGTTCATAGTTTTTCCGGCGACTTTTGCCTTCTTCCACGGTGGTAAGATAATATTCTCTTCCTCATAGTAAATGAATTTATTTTTACAATTTATTTGTCAAGCTTAATAATTAAGAATCTTTTTTTTTTTTTTTTGGTTAAGTCGAACAGATTTATTATGAATTTAAAACAAGTGTGTAAGATTATGGTTTTTAATTGTTAAATGGATTCATGAATTTAAGCATATGTATTCATCCAAAGTTTTCTACGTTAAAATCCAAAAATTAATCATCCAAATAAACAAAAGCCCAGGAAAAAAAAAAAAAAAAAAAACAAAAATGAAAAATTGCAATAATTCACTAACTTTCCTATCAAAACCAATCCTCAGATTGATATAACCAAAATTTACAAAGGCCCACATGGAAAAGTCCTAAAATATTCAATCTTTAATTACTTTTTAGAGATCCCACAAAACAATGGGATCGTTTTCAGATTACTAATAAACCAAGGATTTATTACATGATCGTTACACACCAGATTTGAGCTTATAGATTCGGAGAAATCGAGGGTACGATGAATTGCAGCGTCAGAGATAAGTAAAGAGATTATGGATAGTTGTGTCTGTTTCTTTGTTATTATTATTATTATTATTTTTGTTCAGATCACTTTTTCCTCTCCCCTCATGTATTCTCTGTATTTTTTGAGAATTAATATTGGTGATAACCATAATATTTTGTTTTTGTTTTTATTGAATTGGGAGTATAATTGTAAATTTATTGTGGTGTGGTTATTAAAAATATATTTTAATTATGGCGTGCTTATAATGTGGTGTAGTAATTAAAAAGTGTAGATACTAGGATTTAATTAATTAATTGCACAAATTATGAAAGGAAAGGCAAGTAATTGGCAAAGCTAACAATTTTTCCGGTTTGGCGGTTTCCCAATAGGCAGTAAGCTAACATTTTCCAATGCCCATGGTTTGCTTTGCACAATATTATTATTTCCCAAAAACCAAAATAATACATGTGAATGCACAATTACCAGTAGGCTGTTAGGCAGTAACTAGTTCAACAGCCTCTGGACACAGCACAGTACTGCCTATCAAAATGCTTCACCTACAAACCAAACAAATCCTAAAAAACTAAAAACCCATTTTCTGAATATAAAAAATAAACCGCAAAGTTTAAAGAATTTCTTGTTGGAGGAAATTACCCAAGTCGGTCTGCACTGCTTCACATATGCCTCCCTGATTTTCTTGCATTCCGCTGGGTAAACATGAAAATACTTAGATGCAGACGCGGCCGGCGGTTGGTGGTGATGGGGTTGCTCCCCTTTTGCACCCACTTAGACAAGGTTATGGTGATGGGTTTGCAAGTCACAAAGAGTAGAAAAACAATGGAATAATAGGGTTATACTCAAGCACGGGATAACAAGGCAGGCAGCACACGGTTTTTCCACGGCAAAAGTGAGGAATATATAGAAGGGGAAAAAAATCATATTTGCATCTAATAAAAAAAAAAATACCATATATACTAGATCTTCTAAAATATGTCTGCATAAGGCATAAAATTAAAGCTTAAATACTACATCCCTATTTTTTCTCCCTCATCATTCCGTAACTGAAATTCAAAAACAAAGCAAATATTGCAGTCATTAATTACATTGCCAAAACATTAGCAAATTCCAAAAAGGAAATAAAATCGACCATTGTAATGAGAAATTGGATAATAAAATATGTTTATGTATGATTTCCGATTGGAGCATCAATTCATTGATCAAGATTAACCTTTGATCTAGTCGAGTCATTCGCTTCACAGATTTTGGGATTTTCATTTCTACTGTAATGCATCATAATCCCAAGTAATATATTTAGCTGCAAATTGATGTACACCTTGTTGATTTACATCAGACTTATTTTTGAGAATTTGTGGATAATATGTGTAGCTTCCTCAATCAACAACAAATTATTAATAATTGAATCTCGATCTTTTCTTATGCAATAAAATTCTCTAGTTAATTAGTTTTTTTTTTTGAATTATTAGTTTGCTTATACAGAAAATGTAAATCAACGGAAAAGTTCATATCTGTAGTTATGCCACGTCTTGAAGCCACCTTCAACTCTTCCAATGATGCATGAATTTGCTAATAGCATTCAGATTACAGATGTGGTACCCGGTGAAGATGAAGTTGATGAAAACTTTGTCTTTGGTGACTAAAGCATCAATAAAAAAGAAATACTATATATGTAAATCCCATAATTACTGAATATTATACAGAGAGATCAAAATCACTACCATACCATGATTCCTATATTTTAGGTAACTCAACCATATTAATGGGAAAATCATAACAAACAAATTCTGCCTAATTTGCTGTCATTTCGTTTTGGAAAATGTATCGTCCATTTCAACATTACTAGTCAAAGTAAACGTGCGTTGCACGTTATTCTGAAATGCATTATAAATAGGGACGGATGTTGTAGGAGACAGTGCCAGATTGTGGCCCGACCAAGGGTTAAACCCGCTTTATTTGTTTGGTGTAAAAAAGATTTATGTTAAAAAAAATTAATTTGTTTTTTTTTAAATAAAGAATAATTTTTTATACATTTAGTAGAGGGTGTGAACATGACTTTGGTTGCATGCATGCATTTATTTAGGCAAATGTATTCAATGTATAATTATCATTGTGCATGCATGCATTGAAACGTCCAAAAATAATTCCATGTAGAGTTAGAAACGTCCAAAATATGATTATTCCTTCATGTGATATGTATAGTGAAAGTAATATTTGACTATTCATTCACCATTTTAATCAAAATATGAGACATATGCAAACATTTGAAAATAAAATGCTAATTATATATGCAAGTAAATACTAAAATACACTTAAATGTGAGATTAGAATTATAACTAAATGTATAAATGAAGATGAATGGTAAATAAGATACATGGATTAATTTGAATGTTAATTAATTTAGAATTAATACCAATGTATATATACGTGACAATGAATTTTAAATCATTTATACTAAATGAATATGGGGAATACAAGCATGGATAAGAATTTTGTAGTATTTATTATATTTTGTAAATTAAATATATATTGAAAAACGAAAAGTTGGATATTATTGAAATAATTAAATTGTAATGAGGTTAAAATCATCCAAAAAATGATTATCCCTTGATGTGATATTTAATAGATTATAGATTTTTATATCATTATCCTAAATTAGTTATATTTCACAGCAAGTACTCCCTTGATTTGGTGATTTTGGTTAGTCATTTTTGCTCATTGTGCCTAGTTAATTATACAAGACAAAAAAACGTAACATCCTACGTGACAATGAATTACGAAATTCCATACGAGACATATATTCGTTGCTGAAGGGAAAAAAATACAAGCAGTAAAAAGTTTAAGTCTTGCCACATTAAAATGTTTTACAATCAATGGATGCATTTCGACATCTGATACATAGAACTAGAAAACATATATACATCCTTTTACACCATTTAAGAGAACTAGTCAAAGGTAAACGTGCGTTGCACGTTATTCTGAAATGCATTATAAGTAGGGACGGATGTCGTAGGAGACAGTGTCAGATTGTAGCCCGGTCAAGGGTTAAACCCGCTTTATTTGTTTGGTGTAAAAAAGATTTATGTTATATTGATATTTTGTGGTAGTGATTTTGATTTTTGAATTAATACCAATTAATATATATACATGACAATGAATGTGAAATCATTTATACTAAATGAATATTGGGGAATACATGCATGAATAAGAATTTCGTTGTAATTATTACATTTTTAAAATTAAATACATATTGAAAAATGAAAAATTGAATATTATTGAAATAATTAAATTGTATACCATAGATTTATATTCCAAACATAAATCATCCGTCCAATTTTAAATCGATACCTCAAGAAGTGGCTTAGAATTGTGCCAAATCTCAAGAGAGAACACTAACTAAGCCACAAAAGCCTATGTCCTAAATTTGATTTAGAAAATGTGTGAAAATCTTTCAAAACTTATGTATTTAAATGTCACCATTACACGACTGTTGCACAGTTTTGTTTATGCTCCATCATGGTAACCAAAAAGCTGGGACTCATGGACAATGAATCTAAAGTGCAAACAGTTGTTCCAACTATAAGCGTTCATTTTTTTGGAAAACATACTCTAATGGTTTAATCCAGAAGAGAAAGCACTACAAATGCCAATAGCATGAAAATTAGAATTTTTCATATGCTTGAATAACTCAAAACATGTATAGACACTTCACCTCCACATGTGCGCAAGCATACAATACATTCATTCAGTACAATGCTTAAAAAAAATGTTCAAGATATAGATCAAAATGAATTAACCAAATAACCAATATATGCATCTATAATCACACAGCAAGGAATATAAAAGTAACTAAACTCGACCAAAATTCCGTCTCCGCTAACACAAATAATTCCATTGTACTTTGTAAGATCCAGCTCTTGAACAACTTCCTTTGCATGAAGCTGATATTTAGTTTCTGAGAATTACAATCAAAATCCAATTAGCATTAAATATCAGCAAAACATAAAATGTCCAGGGAATATTACATGGATTCAAATAATTTACACAGAGAGAGAGAGAGAGAGAGAGAGAGAGAGAGATCATCTCCAACCTTGCACTGTGAAGTCAATATTAGCATCATCAAGTAAAGGCTTTACTTCGGTCTCAAAAATCTTCAATGCCGATTTCTTCCCGCCTGTTGGTCTCAGAATCGTTCAAAACAATTAATCGATTTAGGCGAAAAATAAACAATCCAAAAACAGTAAGAAACGAACACCAAGATTTTTCGCCCTAAGGCTCGGATGTTCAGCCAAAAGGCCTACTCACCACGTTGAGCATCTACAGAGTAGATAGAGCTCGAATCCACTAAGAAATCACAAAGAATCGATACAAGAAATGTACGAAGAAATCACAGATTTCTTCGATAATAGTTTTCTCTATGCCTCCCTTTCTAGAAATAATCACCCTCGGTAGTATCTCTATTTATGTACACTAAGTACAACATATCACTCAAATTTTCAGAGATTACAAGAATCACGAAGAAGATGAAGGGAAAAATATACAGTGAAGACAATGAGAGAAAACCCTAGAACACTCGAATATATCACACACCCTAATGCCAAAAGACGCGAAAGGAAGCAATATATACTACAATGGATAGATCAGATCCAATGGTCACGAAGTTGCCAGATGTAGGGCCATAATATTTCCTCAAGGTTTAGTAAAGACGCAGTTACAAGCAACACGCTTTTGTACCATTTCTGTGATCCATAAGGCCCAACCGGAATTAGCCCAAATGAATAGAGAGGCAGCCCCACAACAATCTCCACCTTGCTGATCTATTCTAGCAATTATCTAATGGATTCAAGTCTACCAAAAACTGTTTCATTTGCTCTGGGGTACCTGTCGAAGAAAATAAAAGGAATCAGTTTAAAATTTCCAAGAAGCAAGAAAACTAGAAATAAAGACAAGAACTTATTACCTTTGGCATATATTCAGAATTTTCAAACAATTTCTGAATTTGTTTAGTGGTAATACTTTGGTACCGAAATCAGAGGGATTGAACTCAGTTGGAGGATTTTAACTAAGTTGATCAAACCCTTTTCAAACCATATTTCTAACAAAATGAAATTTAATGTCAACATGTTTAGTCCTATCATGATAAACAGGATTTCTGCTCAGGTGAATCGCACTTTGGTTGTCGGTGTAAATTTTGACAACTTCATTCATAAAGCCAATTTCATTTAGTAGGCCCCTCAACCACAACCCTTCTTTAACAGCATCACAGGCTGCAATGTATTCAGCCTTTGTAGAAGATAAGGCTACAAGTTTCTGTAATTGGGATTTCCAACTAACACAACCATCACAAAGAGTAAAGACATAAGAGGAGGTAGATCTCCTTTTGTCTAGGTCACCTGCGAAGTCAGAATCAGTATATCCTTTAAGGATAACTCCTTCATTACATCTTTGAAATCTCAGACTCAAATCAGTTGTACCTTTTATATATCTTATCATCCATTTAATAGCTAACCAGTGTGTTTCACCTGGATTTCCCATAAACCTACTGAGTATACTTATTCCATGGGCTAAATCAGGTCTAGCACATATCATAAGGTACATAATAGAGCCAACAGCATTAGAATAGGGTATATTGTTCATTCTAGCATATTCTTCTTCAGTTTCAGGGGATTGTTCACTAGAAAGCTTAAAATGATTTACAATGGGTAAAGACACAGATTTGCACTCAGTCATGACAAATCTTTCAAGCAACTTGTTTGCATAAGAATTTTGATTAACATACAAAGTATAATTCTTCCTATCTCTTCTAATTTCCATGCCTAAAATTCGTTTTGCTTGACCTAAATCTTTCATTTCAAACTCAGTTTTAAGTTTTTCTTTTACAGAATTTATCTCAGAACTGTCATGACAAGCAATTAGCATATCATCAACATATAGTAGAAGATATAGGGAGTCAGGTCCACCTAACCCTTTGTAGAAGAAACAAGGATCAAAGTTACTCTCAATAAAACCCAAATTTTGAACATAAGAATAAAATTTCTTATACCATTGCCTTGGTGCCTGTTTTAAACCATAAAGAGATTTCTTTAACAAACAAACTTGATCAGATTTTGGATTAAGTTCAAAACCCTTTGGTTGATTCATATAAATGGTCTCATCAAGGTCACCATTTAAGAATGCAGTTTTAACATCAAGCTGGTCTAGTTCCCAGTTGAAATGAGCAGTTAAGGCAAGCAAGATTCTGATAGAGGTGTATTTATCAACAGGAGAGAATATTTCATTGTAGTCAATACCCTCTCTTTGTGTGAAACCTTTTGCAACTAATCTAGCCTTATATCTTATACCCCCTGATTCTTGTTCACCTTCTTTTATTTTATAGACCCACTTACAGTCAACAACCTTCTGTTGTTTGGGTCTTTTGACAAGAACCCAAGTCTTATTTTTAATTAACGAATCCATCTCTTCTTGCATAGCACCCAGCCAAAGTTTTGAGTCTTTACAGTTTATAGCTTCCTCAAAGGTTGTGGGTTCAGAGTTAATTGCTTCAAGCTCAGTATAGAAAGTGACAAATTCATCTGTATTAATTCTGGTAGAAGGAAATCTATCTCTTCTACCTCTGTCCCTGATTAATTGATAATTATCAAGGTCAGTATCCTGAGATTGAGTCTTAGGATCAAATTCTTCTTGAAACTGATTAGTTTCAGATTGAGTGGTCTCCACCTCAATCAAATCATTTTGTTCAATCAGGTCATCAACAGTCCTTTCTAGAACAGTTTCTTTCATAGCTGGTGTCTCAAGAGAGTCTTGTTTTGGAGAGTTCTTACAAGGAAAGTTGTTTTCATCAAAAATAACATTTCTACTGATGATGACTCTATACCCACCTTTTTCTTTAACCCACAATCTATAACCCTTAGTCTCTTCTCCATATCCCAGAAAAATGCATTTCTGCGATCTGGGTTCAAGTTTGCCTATATTTTGATGAGAGTAGGCAGCACAGCCGAAAACTCTTAGTTTAAGATAATTTGGAGGCTTTCCAGAATATAAGTGTTCAGGGATTTGAAAATCAATAGCACTTGATGGAATTCTATTTATTAGATAGGTGGCTGTTTTCAGAGCTTCACCCCAAAACAATTTTGGAAGATTTGAACTCAGTAACATATACCTAACTTTCTCCAATAGGGTTCTATTTATTCTTTCAGCAATACCATTTTGCTGAGGAGTGTGAGTTACTGTTCTATGTCTTAGAATTCCAGATTCTCTACAAAGAGAGTCAAAATCAAAGTTACAAAATTCCAGACCATTGTCTGTTCGAAGTGCTTTGATCTTCTTATTTGTTTGATTTTCAATAATCAACTTCCACTGTTTAAAGTTTTGAAAAGTATCAGATTTTTGTTTTAAAAGAAAAGTCCAATTTTTTCTTGAAAAATCATCCACAATTAGTAGGTAAAATCTGAAGCCACTTAGAGTATTTACAGTTGCTGGACCCCAAAGATCAGCATGTAAGTACTCAAGTATAGAAGTGGATTTGTGAATTCCAGTTTTGAAAGGCAATTTGTTTGCTTTCCAATAATACAATCTTCACAAAATTCAAGTTTTTCAATATTGTTTTTTCCAAAACTTTTCAGTTTATTTAAAATGGTTAAACCCCTTTCACTGATATGGCCAAGTCTCCTATGCCAGATTAGAGTTTTTTGTTTTCATGGTGTTTCACAACTGCAGAGCTATTACCAACTAATGGTTTAGCTTGCAGTGTAAAGATCCCATTGGATCTAGAGGAAGTGATTATGACATGTGAGTTAAGGCTGATTTTGGTTTGGCCTTTATGAATTTTAATTTCATAATCATCATCAAGCTGTCCCAGAGAAATCAAATTTCTTTTAAGATCAGGCACATATCTTGCCTGATATAATTCAATGACATTCCTACTTTCCAGTTGGAGTTTAAGGTTTCCAACACCTTTTATATGACAAGTCATGTCATTTCCTAACTGAACTTGACCACCATTTAGTTTAGTGAGATCAGTGAACCATTCTTTAATAGGACACATATGAAAAGAGCAACCAGAATCCAAAACCCATTCATTTAGGTTTCTTTTGTAGTGCAAAGCACAACACCCTGAATATCAGATTCATTACTACAGGCAATATCAGCAGACCCATCTATATTGGTTTTTCCTTTCATATCAGAAATTTCCTTGAAACAGTCTTTTATAAGATGTCCAGATCTGCCACAGTAATAGCATTTTTTGGTGGGAAGCCCAGGTTTAGGCTGATTTCTGTTTTGGTTTCTGAATTTTGGAAAAGGTGGTTTTCTTTTCTTGTGTGAATTAAAGTTACACTGAACATTCTTCTTGTTCTGGTTCATCTTTTCTCTAACATTTAAGCCTTCTCCAAACTTGGAATCTTTGGATTCAGTTTTTAGTTCAAGATCCCTGTTCCTTAAAGATGATATAATAATATCAACCGTAAGGTCAGTTCTCCCATATTCCAAGGCATTTCTTTGTTCTCTATACTTTTCACCTAATGCATTCAGTAAGGCAACAACTTGTTGATCTTCAGATAATTTCTCATCACAGTCAGTTAATTCTTGAATTAATCTGGTGAATCTATCAATGTTTTCTTCCAAACTTGAGGAGGGATCAAATCTATAGTTATAGAATTGCCTAAGTAGATAACATTTATTAGGCATAGATTTGGTTAAGTACAGGGATTCTAATTTGGTCCAGAGACCTTGTGTATTGGTAGTTTCACCTACCTTTCTAATCACACTATCAGACAGATGCAAGAATACAGAACTCCAAGCAATTTCATCTAATTCTTGTCTTCTATAGGCACTAGTCTCAGTAGGCCATGTCCCATCAAGAGCCCCAGCACATCTCTGTTGCAACAACAGAGCTCTCATTTTCTGACGCCATAAACTAAAATCCCCAGTCCCTTTCCAAATTTCAACATCAAATTTATGTGCAGTTGACATGATTGCATATAACAAATCACCAATTTCAAGTATGCGTGAGATACTGAATACAGCAGATAATAACCGTGTGAGTGGGTGATTCAATTTCAAGTGATATATAGGTTATCAATTTAATCAATCAGATAATGCAGATCAGCTAACGTAATTATATCATATCAAAGATTTGATAAAAGATGACAGGTCTAAGGAGTGAAGACCCGTTAGTCCACTACCCCCTCAGTTTCCCAGATCCTCGTAGGAGATATTGGACAAAGAAAGATAGCAGTAGGTCAATTACCTTAATGACCAGGTCAAAAACAATATACAATTTTGATTGACTAAAGGTAAAAGTAAGAGAGTGATACCAGAACTGAGATTTCAATATCTCAGAATGAGGGATAATTCAGGAAGATACAAGAACCAGCTGAACACACCAGAATGTTACTCCAGAAAGCAACGAGTCACAGCAACTCAGTTGACTCAGTAATAAGTCACACAGACCAGTAGGAATCGGAGTGAGTCAACTCGACTCACCGTCACTCAGACAGTCAATATCACAAAGTTTAGAGATCCAATTAGAAATTAGATCGAGGATCAAAAGCAATTTGTAGTTTCAGAAAAAACAGTTTTAATTTCCAGACAGATCGAGAAATTTGAAAAACAATTTCAGAGACAGCACCTTTGGGTTTTTCAGAAAAACGTTTCGTAAAAAAAAACCCTAACCCTAACCTCTTTTTCAGAAGAAGCTCTGATACCACTTGTTGGTCTCAGAATCGTTCAAAACAATTAATCGATTTAGGCGAAAAATAAACAATCCAAAAACAGTAAGAAACGAACACCAAGATTTTTCGCCCTAAGGCCCGGATGTTCAGCCAAAAGGCCTACTCACTACGTTGAGCATCTACAGAGTAGATAGAGCTCGAATCCACTAAGAAATCACAAAGAATCGATACAAGAAATGTACGAAGAAATCACAGATTTCTTCGATAATAGTTTTCTCTATGCCTCCCTTTCTAGAAATAATCACCCTCGGTAGTATCTCTATTTATGTACACTAAGTACAACATATCACTCAGATTTTTAGAGATTACAAGAATCACGAAGAAGAAGATGAAGGAAAAAAATATACATTGAAGACAATGAGAGAAAACCCTAGAACACTCGAATATATCACACACCCTAATGCCAAAAGACGCGAAAGGAGGCAATATATACTCCAATGGATAGATCAGATCCAATGGTCACGAAGTTGCCAGATGTAAGGCCATAATATTTCCTCAAGGTTTAGTAAAGACGCAGTTACAAGCAACACGCTTTTGTACCATTTCTGTGATCCATAAGGCCCAACCAGAATTAGCCCAAATGAATAGAGAGGCAGCCCCACAACACCGCCGTATGGATTCACAAATATAAAAAGCCTCTTTGGTCTACCTGGACCCCCAACCACACCCAGACACAAAATTACACTCTTAAAAAACTATGGATGACATTCACAGTACTTTATTCTATATTTACAATGCATTGAATAGTCAATAATTTACCCAGAGCATCGACAACTACATCCAGAATCCGATCAGACCTCCGGAGTTGACCTCCGGCGATCAGAGTGGTTGTCTCACTGCCATTGACCAGGACCCTTTCCGATAATATGGGCTCTCCAGATTTGGTCGAATCCATATATTTATTTATGTAATCGCGGCTTGGCGAATCTGATTCCCCGTTGGAAGTTCAACAGCGATTTAATATAAATGACTACTTTTTAAGGTCTATTACATGAATCATATTTTGCTAGAATCTTTCATCCATTGAATAAAGCTAAGCAACTAAAAAAGATAAAACCAAGAGAGAAGGGCAAGGCAGTGGGGGATTTCGAGAAGGTAATGAAATAGTGAAAAACGTCCAGGTAGGTTTAATTTCAGAATTGATCAATTGAATGATGAATGAGATTCTTTTAGTGCAAACCAAGAATAAAAACTAATGGTACATGAATCATATTTTGCTAGATTCTTCCATCCATTGAATAAAGCTAATGTGAGTTTGAATCCTAAAATATGGATTTGGCTCTTGGGTAAGTGCAAGTGTACAAACAGTCTTCCACTCTATACACTTGGAGGCATAACCTGCGATTTAACTCTTTCACCAAGGCCAAGGGCAGGGCAGGTGGGGGCACCAGTAATGGGGCGTAATAAAAAAAAAACAAAAAAAAAATGCTAATGCATGCATTTACATAAATGCTTTAGTAGGTTTAGTATGTAGGGCTGGAAATGTCCAAAAATAATTCCATGTAGGGTTAGAAACATCCAAAAAATGATTCCCCTTTCATGAGATATTTAGATAGATTATAGATTATAGATTATAGATAATATATTAAATGACAGCTACAAAACAAACGCCTAGAGAACACCGGTTGCAAAATATGTTCGAGTTGTGGTTTATGCAATCAAATTAAGTCATAACCAGTTAGAAAAATATTGCAAAAAAATCTACAAATTTTCATGTGTGATATCAATTTGATGTTACATCTGCATTATGTTGAAAAAGCATATAACATATTCCAAACATAACAAATCTCAGCAAAAAATACGTTAAATGATCAATTCAAAACGTTTTCGTCGAACCAAAATACATCAAGGCTGAGCAAACACTGCAACTTGTTACAATCTACTATTCTACTTAGGAAAATATGAGATAATCTTATACTGTAACATATGTTCTGTAGTAGCGATATTGCAAAAGAGGATGTGATATACACGAAAAATAATGGACTATTTTAGCTTCTTCATAATTTGTGCTTTCCATGGTATGCACTATGCAATCGATATCTGTTTGATAATCCCCACTATGTTTGTGAATTTACACTTTTGATCAAGCAAGAGTTGTATCAAATATGATGTTATGACCTGCATCGACAAAAAGTGAAATCGACTGCTCAATTCAGATTATTATACATAACATACAAGACACTGAATTTATTATTACATATCATGTATTAAAAGGATAAATAAACCTCATTGATATATGATAACTATGTTACCAAACATGCGCAACAACATATATAACTCGATTTGTTTTGTATGTATCCTAGGTAGAAAAGGATAACACAATATGTAAGGTAATATATGAATGTGCTCCAATCTATACACGATGAGTCAGTTTATAAGAAAATGTTAGCTAACATCTAAGATAAATATTTTATGATATGATGAAGTACAGAAAGGATTGGAATTTATGTTGGAGTGGGACTGGCACAAGCAAAATGACTAAGCTCGATGATTTCATGATAACTTTAGGTTTGTTCGTTTTTGACGAATTAATAGTCTAATTCGATTGGAAACGGTGCAAGCAAAATGACTAAGCTTCGTCGCGACGTACGTTGAATTTTGGGCAAATTCCATCGTTTATGCCCTCAATTAAGTGTTTTTACAATTTATAATAATTTTTATTTTTGCAATATCTCATTCAATAAAATTCGGATTCGTGTTCCGTTTGTTGGAGGACGATCCTGAATCTTAGGAGTTTTCATTTAAGTTGCAAGTTCGAATTTTTCCATTTATTGAATTTTTTTTTTAATTTTATTATTTATTTTCCGAATTTTGCTAGGTTTTGACTATTTAAAGCATTGTAAGCCCTTTGAGGCCACAATTTATTGAATTGAATAAAATTTTGTGAGTTTTCTCTCATATTTGTGAGGTTTATCATCTTTCCTACAATCTTCTGCTACGTCATGATGCCAACTCAAAGATGATCAAAAATCAACTTGATATGTAACATTGTGAGACTTTCATCTTGTACAGCTCAAACAAAAACACCCAACCAACAAAAAAAATATATGAAGATTTACATATTAGTGTATACACAAAAAATTTAAATTATAAGAGATCAAGAACAGTACCATAATGTGTTAGCTTTTAACACAAAACATATACAAAAGAAGCAAAAAATCAGTTGTTTGGCTAACAAAAACAAAGATAACAGAATATAAAGGCTAGCACAATATTCTTTTCTTTATGTTTGAATTCTAGGTATTGGTGACAAACTTTTGCTTCCTTGCCTTCCTAACACTCCTTGGAATGAGATCCCAATCAATTTCATAACTGTCAAAGCGCTTGTAAGTTCCATGCTTGAAGAGTTGACATGCAATGTACGTTCTAGCAGTATTCGAAATAGTACTTTCTTCATTTCTTGTATCCTCCCATTAATTAGGAACTCTAATACTTTGTCATGCACGGACACATCAATGTCGTTCCTGCAAAAAAAAAATGTTGTAACATGTCATATATGAATCTATAGTTATGAATGTAGATATAGATTTTGAGTTACGCCATTATCATATGAAGAATTAAGAATACTTTATGCTCACAATGGTTTATATATCCTTTGACAGAACCCAAATCCTCCATGTTCAATGATAAATGTAATGCCTCGAAATTTTTTATAGAATATAATTTAATTTTTGTATGCTATATTTTAATGTTTTGAAAATCTAAGGACTAAAATAATATATAGCGATTTCCAATTTTATTTGGTTCATATTTTTAGATATTGATCGAGTAATAATAAGTATATGAATATTAGATTTGTTAGATAGATTGTAATTAATCATGCATAATAGACTTGAGAAAAAATTAATTTGAATTAGCGAAGTCCAAGATATCGAGTTGGAAAGACTTAGCCTTAAATTATATTTTAATTGAGTATTTCTTTAATTTTAAATGTTGTGAATGACGTGTGTGTAGAATTGTAATAGAGATATTTAATTAATTTTATATTATATTAGTTTTGCCTTTTGATGTAAAATAAGTGTGCTGTCGAAAAATGCATTGACTAAGAAGTAATATTTTATCATATTAATCAACATTTATCTTTTAATATTGAAAAAGAGACTTTGATTATTATCCTTTTACCAATGAATTCATTGCACGTGATTTTGCAAGGTGAGATAGAGAGTGATTTTTAATTTCTCTCTCCTCCAACTCATAAATCTATTTCTAGCTTCTACACATCCACTTGCCGTGTTTATCTTTCCCACTCACTCAACTAATTCCGTTATCTTTCTCTCTCAATTAACTCACGTAGTCACGTAACTTCATTATAATTTTCCATAATTTCCTCTCATCCTATATTTATTATTCTTGTTTATTTTCCCACTTTAAATACCATACAAAGGAAAAATAATCAGTTTCTACCCTAAAGACTAGACACGTGAACTGACAGCAAGAAAGAGTTTAAAGATTTGGGAATTCCAACAATTCTTTTATCTAACAAAGTAGGATTATGAGGTGCAAGTGGTTAGTCCGTTTAATATATTTTTCATGTTGATAAATATTATACTTATGAAAGTTATGATATGATATGATATGATTATGATATGATATGAAATGGTCATCCGGTACCAAAGATATGATATATTATGAGCTCTTACCGGTCTAAAGATATGATAGGACGGTATGATATTTTTGACACATGATTTAATATTGTTAATCGGAATTGCACAATTGATTCGTGTCCTACTGAGTATCTCCATGTACTCATCCTTTTCCTGCACCTCATAGGCTAGAATGGGTTGTATCGGAGCGTGGCGTTTCGATGGTGTGGTTGCGCCTCGGTCCATGGGATCTAAAATCTGAAATTTAAACACGTAATTATTTCTTTTAATTTTATTGAAATGGAAGTGTATGTTAATTTATTGCCCTGGAGATGGTCTTAAAGTATAATTGTCAACTTTCTAGTAAATTTATTTGTATCCCCAACCCCTTAAATGTTTGTGTACACTTTGAGGTTTTATTTGTATTTTATTATATTTGGTGTGAATTCAATATTGTTGACTGTTATGGGAATTTAAGTGGTTGCCTTGCACTTTCATTGGTGTGATTATTTATTGGACTATTAATTGGCGATTTATTTTATTCTCAATTTGTCCATTACATTCATAAATAAATTGTAATGTACATTTTAAAGGAAGACTTTGGTAACGACTCCTATTTATTTTTATTGTTAAAATTTTGGGGTGTTACAATAAAGATCATTGATTTGATATGCAGTATATGGGTTTTGCATAATGATGTATGAAGGTGAGTAATCTGTGGGTTAATTTGTGATTTTCTGGATTAATGATTTAGGATTTTGATTTTGTTCAAAATCGGTCATGTGGAATTGTGTGTTTTCTTTGATAAAGGCTAAATTTTGCGCGTAAACTAAAACGGACATCCATAGTCATAAAAAAAAATTTACTGTGAAAAATGTAATACTAATGGTATAAAAAAAAGTTGTAATGTTTCATGTAAAAAAAATATATATAGAGAAAAGAAGAAAAAGAAGAAATTCAGATCACAATACAAATATTTTATAAAACAATTTTATTGAAAAATCAAAAGACATCAATAAATTTATAGGGTTGGGTTTTGGGGGGGTTAATTTAGAACGTATCAATTACGTGATTAAAGGTTATAATTAGTTAATAGGGTATTATTCAATTTCCTTAATTTTGGAGGGTAGATGATCTAATTTTCCCTTAATTAATTAAGTTGCTACTAATGACCCGCTTGCTTTTGGGTCGAGCCTTTTAATCGATTGTGTTGATAGCTATTTCAATTTATCGCCCGAGGCCTATGTAATATAATCCAAACTGTTTAACATCATCATTCAGAATTTATTGACTATCAAAACCCAACATTGAATACACACCCTAAATATATGTTCTCTGCCAAGGCCGATGACTTTCAATGTGATTTCTCATTATTAAGGTTTCTGATGGGAAAAAACAAGGATTTCGAGGGCACTTGATTAATAGCAGGGACAAATTCAGGGCTCGAGTTCAGCTAGAGCGGACCGCAAACATTGAACGCTTACTGTCAATGGTCAACGTCCGTGATAGCGGCGTTGTTTATTAATATTTAATTAAATAATATTCAAAAAATTGTACGGACTAGAACTAGAAGAACTAAATACATCACTAGAACTAGAATTAGGTACCAACTTTCATTTCAAATGAAAAAATCGTTCTATAATCTCTAAAATGTTCTAATTTATTTTTCAATCAAACATACAATATATATTAACAAAATGTCGATATTCAGTTTACAATTAAAGTTAATTAAGCAAGCATGCAATATATTAAAAAAGTTGAAATTATTTGTGTTTATATCAATTTTATGTGCTTGTGTAATTTCACTTTCTCGCAATCGATTTTTCGTGAAAGAAAAGTGGACCTTCTATTAATTAAATAAGTTTTGTTAAAAGACTCCTTATGACATTAAAACCATTTTTTTTTTTTTACAAATTCATTCGTCATTAATTGACCAAACTCTCGAATAAATTGATTAGAGAAAAAAAAAATCATGAAGATGGATAAATTATCGGTTAAAATGTTTCTATTTGCATTAAAACCGATAAAATGAGGATATATTATTTTGTTTCATTGAGTGTCACAAATCAATGCTTTCCATGATGGTAAAACTATCAATATCCTTTAGCTGAGGTCACATGTTCAAATCTACTTTGTACTTATTTTTGGTAAAAATTGCTTAAAAAATTACATAAAATATTGTCATTGGAAGGTTTCGAACCTGGAACCTGTGGTTTAAAAGAGGAAGCACCAACCAACTAAGTTATCAAGGATGATTGTATATAAAATGAATTATCAGATATATAATATAAATCGTTTATCCATTCTTAAAAAAAAAAGAAAAAATTCTTCTCGGCGGATCTAGGTAGAGCGATCGCTCTAGCTCGCAACCATCTAGATCCGCCCCTGATTAATAGGCTAATGAGATATCTGAGATTGGCTAGCGATTGTTTGTGAAGGAATTAAGAAAGACAAGTGCAAATGGAGGGAGGAGAATGACAACCTCTACTGGTAAATAAACTATTGCCTAGGTTGTTGCTTTCAGTCCCGCTGTTCTTACCTAAAAATTACTGTAGTAACTACAAGTTTTACTTGCTAACAATTTCAGTACATTGGTGCATGCTAGTCGCCTTGAAAATGCATTACAAATATGCAAACTGTATAATCAAAAGTATTTATTGTCTATAAAATTGTAAGTTGCTATGTGTACAAAGAAGATTGACAAAAGTAGGTTGACAAAATTGGGGGAAGATTAAGTCCCTACATTTCTTCCAATCTCCAAGTGGTAGATGTATTCACCAAAGCAATGACTCGACTACGACATCAATTCCTTGTTGGCAAATTATTGTTGGTTGACCTCTCAGCATCAATTTGAGGGTGGATGTTACCGTATATAAATTGATATATTTGGGAACTTACCTTTCAGGAATTGTATTTCTTAGGACAATCCCGAGCAATGTGACCAAAAGCTTTACAGTTGTAGCACTGGACATGACGCATGTCTCTACCCTTATTTTGTCCCTGTGCTGTATAAGCCACAGTAACAGGAGCACTAACAGTATCCCTATGTTCCATGGCAGCCTGAATAACTATATGTTGCTCCTCACGAAGAAGTTCACCCAAACAGGTATCCAAATATGGTACAAGATGATGATTCATCGGATTAGACCGTGCAACCTCAAAATTGGGACGTAACTTCATTAGAAATTGATCTCTCTTGCTGGTCTCATACACTGTTTGAACGACAGATAGAGCTGCATTGGGAATATTAGTATAAACTATATCTGAATATTCAGCCCAAAGGTTTTGAAAACTTGAAAAATATTCTTCAATCGAGAGACTTCCCTGTTTAAAATTAGCCATCTCATACTCCAATTGAAATCGTCGAGCTGTGTTATCCTGCTTGTAAACCCTACTAAGGTAATCCCACATAGCAGCATCAACAGTTTTGTAAGGTCTCAGATTGAGAATAAGGCGAGGCTCGATTGAACTAAGGATCCAGGTCAAAACCCGAGCATCCTTGATTTCCCACTTTGACAAAGCCTCAACATATTTAGGAGCAGGATCACTTCCATCGAGATGACCCCATAACTTTTCCTTTGACAAATAATTGGAATTAGAACTTCCAAGTCGAGTAATTTTTGCCATTAAAAAGAATAAGAAATGATTCTAACTTATCAGATGACATGATGAAATAAAATATTCAACCAAATAAAGAAACTCAGATCACAAATCATGAAACCCGTGCTGAAATGGAATAAGGACCAACCAATCAGGGACTTACGGAGTCCAACAGAAGAAACAAAAAAAAAGCCCGACTGCAGAAACACAAAATTCGGCCCAACTGACTTATCCATTTCTTAAAGGGTAATTTTCATAAGTAAGAGTATAACTTTGACCCATTTCAATAATAAGAAAATAAGTTTCAAATTTCAAAAATCAGATTTTTATTAAATTTTATTTATTAATTAAATATATATTTAATTAATTAAATATATTAAGGTCACAGATTTATATAATTTGATCACAGATTCACAATTAAGTTAGTCACATATTATTTTCGGTCACAAATCAGAAATTTAAATGTCAAAAATTATTTTACGTCATAATTCAAAAATTTTATAGGTCACAATGTGTTCATCGGTCACAGATCTATATAATTTGGTCACAGATTCACAATTTAACTAGTCACATATTATTTTCGGTCACAAATTAGAATTTTTAAATGTCAAATTATTTTACGTCACAATTCAAAATTTTTATAGGTCACAATTTGTTCATCGGTCACAGAGTCGCAATTTAATTAGTCACATATTATTTTTCGGTCACAAATCAAAATTTTTAAATGTCACAAATTTTTTTACGGTCACAATTCAAAAATTTTAAAGGTCACAATTTTTTCCTTGGTCACAGATGAAAAATTTATAAGTAGGAATTTCTTTATCGGTCACAGATCACGAACATTATAAGTCACAACTTATAAGTCGCAACTTATAATTGGTCACAAACTAACAAATTATTTTCGAGATCACGGATCGAAATTTATTAGATCACAAATTTTTTTCGAGGTCACTGAACGAGATTTATTAGGTCACAGATTATTGTCGAGGTCACGGATCGAAATTTTAATAAGTCACAATTTATTTCCAAAGTCATGGGTCAAAGATTTATTAGGTCACAGATTGAAATTTTAATAAGTCACAATTTATTTTCAAGGTCACGGATCAAAATTTTAATAGGTCACATATTTGTTATTGGTCACAGATTATCCAATTTAATGGTCACAGTTAACCAAATAATCTGTGACTACCGCCCGACAACCGTCGCCGCCCCGCTACCACCTCACAATCACCACCGCCACCGCCACCGCCACCTCCACCGCCACCACCACCTCACAGTCGCCATCGCCACCACCTCACCAATGACTACCGTCTCCACAACCATCCCCTAACCCGCTCAGATCTGCCATCACCCTGCAAGCACCACCTACACTAAAAAATCCCCAAACCATAGCCACCACCACGAACTCCACCACCCCGAACTCCACTCCACCACCGCAACGCAATCCACAGATCCATTACCACAAACCGTGCAGTAGCCAGAGCCGTTCCCACCTTCACCACCACATTCGCGCTCGCTATGCCCCCTACAAGGTCGTCGGCACCACCACCACATCACCTACGCAAATCCGCCACCACCACGCAAATCCGCCACATCATCCACGCAACCATTGCAGTAGCAGCGTCATCCGCCACATCATCCACCTTCACCACCACATAAACCGTGCAAATCCGCCACATCATCCACCTTCACCACCACATCGTCCACGCAACCATTGCAGTAGCACCACGCAAATCCGCCACCATACAGATTCAAATCCGCCGTCAACATCGCCGATCTGGAGAGTAGCAGCGCCAAATCCGCCACCACCACGCAAATTCGCCGACATACAAATTGCCGCACATATAGCACCTTCGCACCCCACCAAAACTCCTCTTTCCCAACACCGAACCGCACACCTCCACCACCACCGGGACCAACAACCTCTCATCATCACCACGCCACGACCATCACCGGTGACCGCCACCGCCAACCACTGAGAGAGAGAGAGAGAGAGAAGGAGGGGTGAGATTTGAGAGAAGAGAGGAAAAAGGCGATTTTCATAGAGAGAGTGAGATAAGAAGGGGGCGGGGGCAGGGGCGGGGGCGGGGGAGTGAGGGAGATATAATTTAGGGTTTGATTTGTGGAAGATAAATTAATTAATTTGAATATATATTAATTAGGAAAAAAAAATCTGATTTTTGTATAATCAAACCTTCCATCTTATTTTTAAAAGTGGATCTTGAGAAGTAGGCCAATGTGTAATTTCCACTTTCTTAAATGGACGAGCCCAAAGTAAAGAACAGATTCACAAACTGACCAGAGAGTAACAGAGTCCAATCACAAGGAAGACCGACATGAATTTCGGTTTCCAGAAGCCTAAGTTGAACTTCCCGTCAATGACACCATCCAGAAGCCAAAGCCGTTTGTCCCAAATCACGAAGTACCGAGCGTAATCAAAGAAACCACCAGAGAAGATTTCGACAATCGAGCGCAACCAACGAGACCACTGGAGAAGACAATGACCAAAGTTACCGGAGACACGATAGAGGCTGAAATCCACAAGTCCACCAAGAAACGGCAACAAACACGTCAATAACCGGCAACAGACGCACTAAATTGGAGCCCAAACAACATTATTAATTCAAAAAAAAATCTGGTCAAGAGCAGAGGTTAGACGGTAAGGAAAGCTCTGATACCATTTCAAAAAGGTTAAACGATTGAGAAGAATTTCTGTAAAATAACCTGCTTTACATTATGTTCACTATTGTATATATATTGTATAGTAATTAAGGAAACTAAATAAATACAATTCCTGATTGGTAAGTCCCCAAATATATCAATCTATATACGGTGACAAATGATCAAATACAGGAATTGAGATTAATGGCGAATTGAAATAACGAAGATCACAAATACACCAACAAATTTAAAGTAAAGAAATAGAAACAGAACTAGCAGCGGAACCGATGTTTTATTAATCAACAATATGGAGAGAATACATGAACTTAGCCAAATAATGCTTTAACAATACTTAATGAAAGAGACCATATATATAGGACACGAGACAAACCCTAAAAGAGTCCTAAAAAGGTAAGAAATTAGGTTAAAATGCGTAAAGAAAAAACGCGCCGCCTTCCCAGGTTTGAACCATGCCATGCGGTCGCATGGAAGAGAAGATGTGCGCCTGGTATGCCTTTGAACCTTGCTATGCGACCGCATGGTGTTTCACCGTGCAGTAGTAAGGAACAACCTAAAATCGGGATTTTTCTTTCCTTTTTCCAATTTGATTCTTTTCCAAGTTCAAATCAAATACATATCTTCACGTATGGTAACTCGACTTTGAGTCACAAATCTCAACAATCTCCATATTGAATCAAATTTCGGTGCAACGAACGAAGCTCAAAAATTTTCCACTTGAGAAATGAGTTCGTCTGCCTCGAAATAACTCAGCTCCTCAAACAGTAACCAAAACATTTCCATTGCATAAAACATCTTTCTTTACCCAGCATCCACAAGCGACACCCAAACCCCAATCCCGAGTTTCCAAAATTCCAACCAGGAATTAGCATTGACCAAACAGGGTCGAAGCACACCCTGTATCATAAACCAAACCAAATGTATTACAGACATCTTAACACTGTACCTACGCTCCATGAGTTTAACCATAGTATGTAAACACAGTAAATCTGGCTCTGATACCAACTTTCACAGACCGCGGTTTTGGCTCTTGAGGTATCACGCCTCGAGCTAGTCTTCTCTACATTCTTAGGTCGGCAAGCTCGAACAACTGGCACACACGCATGCTATGAGTAGGATGTTCGGTAGAATATCTGCATATGATCATATCATTAGTGCACTCTTTGGTAAAATAGGTCACACGCCTAGTTGTTAGCGACTTGCCGTGCCGAATGGGGAGATAAGCATTCTCGCTGCATGACATTCTCCCCCCATTCGAATTCGCTTACGTCATCATAGCGAGAAATGAGTTTTTTATCAACACACATTGCAAGAATAAAAATGGCACCACCTCTCTGGATGGGCATTCACACAGTGCTCCATCACACATCAACCTGATGCAGGAACTGAGATTAATGACGGACTAAAATAACAAAGATCACAAATATACCAACAAGATTAAAGTAAAGAAATAGAAGAAGTCTAGCAAAAGAATCGATGTTTTATTATTCAACAATGGAGAGAAAAGACATGAACTTGGCAATAAAAGCTTAGACTAAACTGAAAGGGAAGACCTATATTTATAGTACACGAGCCATGGAAACTAGGTCAAAAACGCGTAAGAGAAAAATCTGGAACCGCAACCCCGAATTTTACACTGTGCGTCCACATAGTATATCTCCTTGCAGTTGCACGAAGCAGACAAAATGGCCCAGGAAATTCCCTGCAAGGCACTGGTCGACCGCACAGCACAACCTTGTGCGGTCGCATGGAACATCAACAAGGCAGATTTTCTTTCCTTTTTCTTCTTTTGATTCAATTTGATTCTTTCCATGTTTGCTTCAACCACGCATCATCACGACCCCAACCTGAATTTGGGGCATCAAACCTAACAAAATATAGTAGTTTGCCTAATTCTGTTGCTCGAAAGACAAGACTAATAGCCTGATGCTGTTGAAATGCTGATGAGATATGCCATGCAAGGAGAAGATAGATTAGAATTCGCATCCTTATCATCTTAAACACAAGCCTGGGAAAGGAGAGTTGAAAGTAGATGACTGAAATTGAAATATGAACACTTTTTTTTCAGGTGCTCTGTGTCTGCTAATGATAACCAATCTTGAAAAACAATTAATGTTTGCAAACTGTGCTTGGGATCCTATGCTATTTATGCAATAGGCAGGTGACATGATTAGGAATCTGGCTTTTTGCTCATTGTGAATAGACTTCTTTTTCCTCATCATTGCATCCATGATGAGTTTTTGAGTTGAATTCAATTCTGTCATGATTGGGTTAATCATAAATGGTAACTACTTTTTGAGTAGTCAAAGCTTTCTGTCTGTATGGGTTGTTAGCCCCCTAATCCATCCCACTCCTTTCCATTTCTTGTAGCCTCTATTCTATTGTCAAGGAACGAAAGTTCAAAAGATTCATGTAACTGACTCAAGTTTATTGAGAATGAAGTTTACTTGCTGATCTATTACTAAAACGTCTCATCTTTGATATTTGGATCCCATTACTTGTCATCTTGAGAGTCGTTAGGTAATTGCCTCAAAAGTCAAAGTTGGAGGATTTATATTGCAAATAATAAAAGGTAATTATTGTATGGAAGACTTCTAATAAAGGCAGAATCCTTGCATATTTGGTCTCCAATTTATAGCAGGTTTTGAAATCTTGCACGTGAAGGAGTCATTGTTTGAGTTTAAATTAATTTCTTCTACTTGGTTATTGATCCTATAAATAGTGGATGTATTTCATTATTTTTAGGTGTGGCCAGAGAGTTGAGAAAGAAAAATACAGTGAGTTTTTTTTTTTTTTTTTTTTTTTTTTTAATACTTGGGGATTGGTTTGGTGAGTGAAATTCTATATGATTGTAACAAATTTTCATATAGTGAAAAGTTTTGACGGTCCGTTTAAATTTATACGTTATATTCTTTATTTTTCATGTTTGCTAATATTCTCTTGAACAACAAAATATTTTGCAGGTAAATAGAAATAAAGGGAATTGACGAAAAATTCCCAACAAGTGGTATCAGCGCGTCGGGTGGTTCGGAGTATTGGAGTAGCAGAAAAATATGTTGTTGAAATAAGACGTGGATAAATTTGACCGGAGAATTAATTTTGGTTTGTGGTAACTATAAGTCAGGGATTTATTGATTCAAGCTGGACTGTACAAGGCTTTGAAATGAAAACCAATCAAGAGTTCTGACAAGGAAGTTGAATCCAATATGAGCAATGATGATTGGGAAGAATTGAATTTGAAGGCTATAAGCACGATACGTCTCCATTTGGCTAAAAACATTCTTGCAAATATTCATGGGATATCTGCTGCAAAGGAACTATGGGAGAAGCTAGAAGAACTATATCAAATGAAGAGTCTCTCAAATCGGTTGTACCTGAAGGAGCAATTTCATTCATTGCACATGCAAGCAGGTACGAAAATCTCAGATTATTTGAGTGCTCTCAACGAGATTGTTTTAGAACTAGAGGCTATTGGAGTGAAGATAGATTATGAGGATAAGGCACTATGACTCATCTGGTCTCTTCCATCTTCCTATGAACATATCAAGCTAATCTTGATGTATGAGAATGAAACTGTGAGTTTCGCAGAAGTGACAAGCAACTCCATAAGGAAGAAAGTAACTTGTTGGAACTGCGGTTAGATTGGTCACGTGAAGAGAAATTGTCCAAAAGATGGAGCGGGGTCGGCTAGCTGTTTGGGGTATGACAATGCGTCTCTTCTGACGGAGGAGGACGCCCTTGTGGTGCTGTATAGTAAGATGAGAACATCCTTATTGCATGTCGCCAGTTGCCATGATAGAGGATGCGTTCTTATTGGGGCGGGTCAGCATATCTGCACATAGCATTGACTAACATTTGATGCAAGGAGTGTAGGTATGTGGTGGTGTAATGTCGATGGCTGATGAGCTCTTTGGGAAAGTCAGTGCGAGAGTTGCACCATAACTATCAGCAGGGTTGTTTCGACATGTAGCTGATAAAATGCTCGGAGTTCACGGATAATTCTGAGTGGTTATACTCATATGGTGAGTATGAGACCGTTAAAGTGTGTCAAAGGCTTACCTGTTTTCCAAAGTATTATGATTAAAAGTTGTAAAAGAGATGACAAGATTTTGACTCATTTTCGGCAAAGTGGAGATTGTTAGGTAATTGTCTCAAAAGTCAAAGTTGGAAAACTTCTATTGCAAATAATAAAAGGTAATTATTGTATTGAAGACTTCTAATAAAGGCAGAATCCTTACAGATTTGGTCTCCAATTTATAGCAGGTTTTGAAGTCTTGTACATGAAGGAGTCATTGTTTGAATTTAAATTAAACTTTTCTACTTGGTTATTGATCCTATAAATAGTGGATGTATTTCATTATTTTTAGGTGTGGCCAGAGAGTTGAGAAAGAAAAATACCGTGAGTTTATTTCTTTGTAATACTTGAGGATTGGGTGGGTTGGTTAGTGAAATTCTATATGATTGTAACAATTTTTCATTTAGTGAAAAGTTTTGACGGTCCTTTTTAAATTTGTGTGTTATATTCTTTATTTTTCATGTTTGCTAATATTCTCTTGAACAACAAAATATCCTGCGAGTAAATAAAAATAAAGGGAATTGACGTAAAATTCCCAACAAGACTATCCAAAAGTTCAGTTTCTATTAAACAACTCGATCAACCAATTGGGTCACGAACCAAATATTGACCGGTATTCTTAGTTGCGTATTTAATGAGAACATAGAAAATTTGTGTTGAAGGAATTGTTCGGCGTTGATATAAATGTTATGAATATTTTTTACTATAAAGAGCCTTGACATCTGGTTATTAATACAATTTTTTTTTATTTTTTTTAAATTTTTTTTTTTTATACCGATGAAAATCAACCTCCAGTGCAAGTCTGATTCAACATTTGATCATTGTGTCGGAACTAGTTTTAGAAACATGGGATTTTTGTACAGATAGTCACTAACCTATGTCTATTGTGCACAAGTGATCCCTATTCTTCAATTCTTGACACTAATCCCCTCAACCTGTAAGTTTCATGCACTATTGATCCTTTTTTTTGTGTCAATTTTTGCTATTAAGCGCTCTCATATGCTAAACTTTAAAAGTGTAAAATCGTCCAAATGCTTTTAATTATTTTTTTTATGAGACATACTTATTAGGGTAAATAGCAGCAGCAAACATTCCAATCTTTCAACTCATTTTCAAATTCATTCCCAACATTTGAAACATTAGCACAATTCGTGCAAATGGATGATTTCTATCCATTTTTCGTTGATCAACCCATTTGACTACTAAATTCAAAGATTAAGAAGGACAAAATAACCATTCCATTATTTTTAATTAAAATAGTTAAATTTGAAAATTAAAAAATTATTATACAAAGAATTAGACAAGAATTTTAAAAAATGGTGACCTTCCCCAACCTCCTAGTCTACAGTCGGCCACTTGCGTCAACTAAGCGATAAATTAATAAATTAATTATTATTTGATAGACGTTCTACTGTTCTTTGGACCTAAAATGAATCTTGCAATTTATTTTATGATCCAATCGAACATAGGTAAATTTGAGTTACGAGGCGAAATTTTATGTAAAGTTGGTGAACCATTTCTGTCAGTCGACAGCTTAGTCAAACAGCTTCTGAAGTTGACGATTTTCCTAAGGTCCAAACAGTTGCAAAAACTTCTATCCTCATGATCCTAAGGTAGATCTTCATTGAATAATACTTAATTAAATAAAACATAATGTTATTCTAATATGTCCAACAAAGTGTGCTAGAAAAATACCGGAAATGAAAGCAACCACTAATACAATATCCATCTACCTTAGAGTCATTAAGATGTAACACTTTATACATCGAATTAAACATATTTCAATCAATCGTGTACGTGTTAGATTTTGATTATAAAATATATTAAAAAAAAAAAAAATCTCCCACAAGTAGGAGAGCATATATAAGATGATATTTAAATAATATACGTTAAATCTTATCTAACAATTTAAATTTTAGATCAAGCAATTCAACTGTTTGTATGTGCGTATAAATTAACTCTCATCAAGCCCAAAACTGCATCTCCTAGACTTGAATGTCGAGCCCTAATTTTTTATTTTTTGGTAACTCAAGTGTCCAATTTTCGTCTTACCAATCCTGAAGAGTGACAGTCTTTCCCCCTAGTTCACCACTCGGGTAAATCCGATTCCTTTAGAGTTAGCAGCCATAAAAAGTATTCTCTAATTCTTCCTTTTTTGTCCCGTTCTATTATTTTCATGACATCGTAAATAACATTTATGTAGCTATTTATAATGTAAAAACATCAAAAAAATAAAATAAAAAATCCTCAGGTACGAAATAAACTTTACATGGACTAGTATTTTGGGTGATTGTTATGGACAAATCACTACCGTGTTTGACGTGATTTACCATGGCTTCTTAAAAATTACTCTTTGGTTATTTTTGGTTTTCTTAAAGAACTATGGCAATTGCTGTGTGAGCTAATAATACTTATTCATACAAGTGTTTTTAAATAAAAGTCCAGTTAATAAACATTATATGTATTTACGAAAAGTTTATAGATATTCACACAAGATATAAATACAAGTTATTTTATCATCAATTCAACTTTTTCATAGTTTAAAGTTGGACATTTTATTTAGGTTATAATTTTAAGGCTTATCGAGTTGCATTGTCTAGACTCGAGCAATGATAAGATGATCATATGACTCAATTGCACTGAATGGAATCATGTGCACTCAATATTCATTTACTTCGCTTCAATCTTGGAGTTAATAATAGTTTAACATTTATGAATATTTCTAAATCGATATACCCTACAACTTGGTATAAAAAGTAATTTTTAAGAGTGGGGGCATTTGTGAGTATACTTCGACATGCGTGGTGATGCAGCAACTAGAAGAGCCGTCCACTTAGAAACTAATGTAGAGGTGCATAGGGTGAAGGTGGTGTCGAAGGCTGCATGTACGAGGTACTACAGGAAGAGGTGCAGGGGGCACTATGGACGCCTGCACATCAGGGGAATGATGCCGCAATTGTGGAGAAATTTTGGAACCCACTAACTTGGAGGGAGCATGCAATGCATGGAGAGGCGAAGCACATGTCCGCTACGGGGGCGTTAGTGGATTGAGTGGGGGAGTGAGTCACGGACCTAGAGAACTCCCCTACCTATGTGGGGTAAGATTGCTTATTGTGGGTTTATTGCTATATTCTTCGAAGTGCACTAACGATGTCTCTTATACAGATAAAATGGCAAGCTCCCTACCTCCTTCTATTGTATTTATGTTGCATATTTTAGCTTGTCGACCGCATATGTGGAGAAGGCTGCCTTGGGATGTCCCGGAACCTCAAGAGCTGAACGAGCGGTGCGTTACACCATGCTTCAAAATGACAAGCAACCAATTTAAACGATATTCTAATGAATTACATATCCGTTTGACTTTATATTACTTCATACGTTCATAAAAAAGAATGAAGACACACTCACTGTCTTTGGACACTGATTGATACAAATGTCTTACTATAATAACCAACAAACGAAGAAATGAAATTAAATTCTTTTTAGATGAGATAACAAAATTCAGTACCTTAGTTGGTTTAACTTGTTAAAAACTTCTACAGTGTTTCAAAATATGATCAACGAGTTTCGGAGTAAAATTGAGAACATGCGCTCCAAAATGGCATACTATAAGTTTAAACGGTTGGGTGTCATTTTAACTAATTTCATGTTCGATTGACTTTATATTCTCTCTATGATCATTAAAATGAATGAACATGTTCTCACTATTGTTGGACACCGGTCTATACAAAGTTCTTACTATAATGACAAATACTCATGTCTCTTGAGTAATTACACTACACTTGAAATGAGTTAATTCAAATTCTATTAAATTCTTTTAGATGAGATAACAAAATTCAGTACCTTAGCTTGCTTATCTTATTAAAAACTTTTACAATGTTTCAGAATATGATCGACTAGTTTTGAAGTAAAATTGAGAATATGTGCTCCAAAATGGTATTGTGTAGGTGTCGTTTTAACTAATTCTATATCCGTTTAATTTTACTCTTAATATAAGATAACCATCAATTGTATTCATTATGACATGGAAGATTTACAAATTATTTTATTATGCATGGACCATGGTTCATGTATTTTCAAGTAAACTTCAAAGTACACACTTCATCAAACAAGGCAAAGATGTGTAATCCTAATGCATTATCTGGATCCATACGTTCTAAATTACTGAGGTTGAGGTTGTACTAATTTATCGCACTCTCTTTTATAATATATATCTACACAAAATACTTATTGAACTACTAATTAAGAATCACATTAATTTAACCAAGAGGTAGTGCCACTAGGCCTGGGCAAAAAAACTGAAAAATCGATCAAACCAATGAAACCAAACCGATTTGGGTCGGTTTGGGTCGGTTTGACATAGGTAATTGGTTTGGTTTGGTTTTCTTTTAAACAAAACCATGGTAGGTTGGTTCGGTTATGATTTGAAGCCTCAAACCGCTGGTTAATCGAATCAACCCAACCTATTTACATATTTACCTTTTTTTTTCAAGAAAAATAAAAATCAAAAGATAAGTCATAATCTCAAAACTATATTTCGATTCACTCCAATCTATAATGTTGTCAGTAAGTAATAGCATTGAAAATTTCATTTCACAATCTCATTATATTCTACTTAGCATTTCCCCCTAATTAGATAAGCATGCTACATAATGCATAAAAAAAAATATTCCTAAGATTTTCGTTGATCTATCTCTATTAACCTGATTTTATTTGTTAGTCAATAATTCTTGTAATATAAAATTATTTAGTTATTTTAGTTCTTGTAATTTAAGTGGGCTCAAAATTTGGACAATTTTTGATTTTTTTTTTTTTTAATTTAGACTAAAAGTCCAAACCGAACCAAACCAGACCGATTTGGTTTGGTTTGGTTTGGTTTAAAAGTTAGAATAGATTGATTTGGGTTGAAATTGATCAAAACCAACTAAATTGGTTTTGGTTTCGAGTTGAAGTCGAAATCGACCAAAATCAAACCGGGCCGAGGCCTAAGTGCCACAGTAAGCTACAGACTGTCACTGGTGAATTGCCCTTGTTTGTCTATCATTAAAGTAAGAAATTGAGTTTTAGAGTAGTGAATTTTTGGAGAATGTGTGGTTAAAAAATAAGAAATTTTTTTAGGTTTATGTACAAAATATTTTATTGTGAGAATGTAAGTTAAAAATGAGTTTAAGAAAAAAAAACATTAAAATAATGGTAAACAAACAGGCGACAAATATTAGTTTAGTGCTTTTTAGCATGAGTGCCTACCAAGTGTTATGCCAACATCCAAGATTGAAAAATGTTACAGATCAAAATCCATAGCAAAATTTCGACAGCTAACTTTTTTCCTTAATACTGGATCAAATCATCACAAAAGGTTCGATATCTAAACAAGAAGCCAAAAGTTGTGTAGATTTTGCAATCTCCCATGCAATATAATTGTCAAATATAAATAACATACATTGAGAAAAATATAGACCAAAAGAAATGTTAAAAAATAATTATTATGCATTGTTTTGTGGCGGAACATCTTCGTGTCGACGGCATGTGAACTGCCTTTATGGAAAGTTTGCCCCAAACAATTAACTTTCCTTAATCGTTGTAGGAATAAACTTAAAAGATACCCTCATGTTTGGCTCTTCTTGGTTGGGTCTTTCTCATTTCTGAACACACATACTTATGGTGGGCCCTCGATTTAACATAGCCCTTGTTTGAGCCCCATTCTTGCCAAAAAAATGAAATTTTGAATAGTGTATTGATGAAAAATGTGTGGTTAAAAAATAGAGAAAAGTTTTTGGATTTGTGTGTAATATTATTTTATAGAAGAATGTGTGGTTGAAGTAGGGTTAAATCACTGTTAAAAAATGTATTTTGATGAAAAAAATGGGACTCAAACAAGGGCATAAATTTTAGCCAAAATCATCTCGTCTTTCAAATAAATGAGGGAAAGAAGATCTCTCTATTTATAAAGAGCACCTTATGCATAATAGAAATCATCTTTATATTTATAGAGTAAATTTTTGTACACTTCCATAATGCTCTCTATTTTAGCTCTTTATTTTATTTTTTTTTCAAGAAAACATTTATGGATTTTTCCTCATTTTATATTTAGCATTTTTTTTTTGTAAATGACCAATCAATTCTAATATAATTGAAATAATTTAAGAAATAAAGTATTAAAATTTGTAACTTATTAAATTAAGTAATTATAAAGTAAGAATAGAAAGCGAGTTTGACTCTTCACAATTGGACTCGAAGACAGAAAATTAAAACTTAATATTTAAGATTCTTTTTGTAAATTAGAACATTTTGAATTTTAATTTTCTCAATTTAATAAGATTTATTCATACATATGTTTTTAGATAAAAGTCTAATTAAGAATATTATGGGCCTGTTTGACATGAATTTTGCTTTCTTCAGAAGAGTTTCTTTAGAAAGTTATCTTAATTTTTGTTTGAAAACTAATTTCCAAACAAGCTTCTTATTCTAAAAATGTTTTTTTGAGGAAACCACATTGAATTAACTTCTTTTAAAACTTTTCTAACTAGAAGAAACACTTTCTTAAATTTAGTCAAATGGGTTCATAAATAACCTGTCTCAAAAGTCATGCTAAACGGGCTCAATATGTATTTACTAAAAGTTTATAAATATTCACACAAGATAAAAATACAAATTATATTAAAAACAATTTTACTTTTTCATAGTTTAAAGTTGGATATTTTTTTAGGTTTAAATTGTAATGCCTATCGAATTGCTTTGTCTAGAGCAATGATAAGATCACCATATGACTCATACATGTTGAATTTCACGTGAGATTTAGTTAAATCATTTCCGTCACAATGAATTAAATTTCAGTGAGTATTTTTCGTCTCTTAATTAGCACGATGTTATTAGCACTTTCTCTCTAGGTTCGAATCATTCATATTTTTGTGGATGAATTACCATTGGCACAACAATTCTAACTCGATGTACTCTACAACTTGGTATAAAAGTAATTATTTAAGATTGAAATTAGCATCGCGGGTTTGTATAAAATCATGCTTTGATATGGAGAAGCAAGTGTTGGAAAGCAATGGACATGAAGATGGAAAAACCAAATGGAATAGGTTTGCAAGATTTGAATACATTGATAAACATTGTTCTCAAACGATATTTGTCTCCTCTCCAAATGCTTTTAAGGATTCAAATGACAAACAGTTAGGATTTATCAAGCCTAAAAAAAGAATACTAAAGCACAAGTAATTCATTCAAAATGAACTTACGATCCGTTTGATTGCAAGAATGTAATTTGGGTAGAAAGAAAACGAATTACAGGAAATTAAATTGCATAAAACTTGTTTTACTGAGAATTGTCAGTTAATTGCGTTTGATTGATATAATTTTTTAATTGAAAAATGTTGAAATTTTCTATCTTTTGGTGTACGTTTGACTTTGTTTTTCATGAAAATTGTCAATTAAAGGGATAAAAATTGTTACAATTGGGGTAAAATTTATTTCAATTGTAAAAAAAAAAAAAGGAAAATCGAATACCATTCGTTTGACTTTGTTTTTCATGAAAATTGTCAATTAAAGGGATAATTTTTTTTTTTTACAATTGGGGATATAATTTGTTTCAATTGCAAAGAAAAAAAATTGAAAAATGAAAAACCACCAAAATTGTGGGAAAACCAATTTATCAAAAAGGTTGAAAAGGCGGTCACGTGGGCGAGTTGGGTGGAAAATCAATTGCCAAGAAAATTTGGTCAATCAAACATGTAAAAAGTGGAAGTTGGAATTTCATTTCCAATTTCCATGAAAAATTTTGGCCTATCAAACATGCCTTAGAGAAAACTTGAAAGTGTTTGATATGATCAGGGCCGGTTCTGGCGTAAGGCCACCAAGGTAGTGGCCTTGGACCTTAGGGTACAATGGGGCCTCAAAAAATTTTGAAAGCCCAAAAAAATTATTATGGAATTTCCTCAATTTTCCTACACTAGATATTTTATGGCATAAATTTTTATTTTTAAATATAAGATATTTTTTTATAATAAATAGTAGGCACCATCATCATTAGGTCTAGGTCTGGCCACGGTCCGGTTTGGTTTGGTTCTGAAGAGAACCGAATCGAACCGAAAATTTTCGGATAGTGAGTAAACGGAACCATCGGGTCCAAATATAATTTTGGAACCGTTCGGGTTCGGTTCCGTTCGATTCGGGTTTGTTCGATTCCATACTGTAATTAATTTTTTTAACATTTATAACAATATTACAGTCTGACATGTTTAATCTTAGTTTTTACAAATTAGCGTATTCCAATTTAATAACATATGATATAAATAACAAGTTGTCTAATAAAATTAATTTACCAACGTATACAAATAACAAAAAGTAGATAGTAAATTAGTAATACTAAAATATCGGCGATCCATATAAATTAGAAGTCATAGACTCGTAGAGATAAAATATTTTAAAATATTGCTAATACAGTAATACTTACCAACTATTTGATTTAACCATCAATTGTTTGACTTGTCATACTAGATACTAAGAAACTCTAAAAGAAAAATTGAAAAATCACAGTTAACTAACATAAATAAACTAAAATTGTTCAACTAATAAGATTTAATAAGAAAAAATATAATATATATTTTATTACCTATCTCAATGCCCTCATAGAACTCGGTGTCTTCAATGCAATTGTGAATATCCCTTCGATAATATATCGAGTAGAGGCAATGCTGAACTCCCTATTTTGTGCTTCGGTAGGACCTAAAAATGCTACCGAATTTGATGATTTTACCAAAAATAAATTAAAAAAATAAAATTTATCTTCCATCATTCGTTTTATTTAATACAAATAAATTAATTTGAGTCAAAACTTCTAACAAGCTGTACTAAAAAAATTTAGCAACTACTTGAGGCCGTGATTGGAGAAAAACTTGCTGTCCACTATGCTATGACCTATCCATGCTGTTGATTTGTTAAAAAAAGACACATTCAAGGTTTGAAGTCCTTCATTCTTCATTTTAAGTTTATCAAGTAATAGGCATCATCAACTATATATAAAAATTTTCTAGTTCTGAATAATCATGAGATAGTAAGGTATATGTTGACGTCACAATCTGGCTGAGATTTTGTGCTGACAAGATGAGCCAAATCTGTAGCCCCAGTTTGCACACTCAACCAGAGCTAGAATACTTGGCCGACAGAGATGGAGGAAGGGCCGGATAGACACACTCCGATACCTAAATTAGTCGTGTATTTGAGAAGTGAAATATACCTTACTAGTTTGCCATCTTGTTTAGGGCAACCTAGAGAGGATTGAGTAGCTTTATGCGATCTTTTCACGACATTTAATTGTGAATTTTCATTTAGGATTTGCTATTACTAATGTGCCAAAAAAGAAATGAATAGACATTCATCTCGGTTCTGGTTATCCAATTACACAAGATTATTATCATAGCCTAATATTTAAGCCAAGCAAAATGACATTGCGCGATAACAAAACAATCAATTTTCTTCATCTCCTCTAATTTCTGAATAGATTCAAGATCCCGTCTTGAATTAGTACCACTCTTCTACTGTAACATGATATCCTAGATTGGAACAATATCCGTTAGTCTCGGTCTTTTGCCAATCTGCCAGTCTTCTATGTGAATGTCAAGAAGTCAAGGTTGCCTATGTTCGAATCATTCTGAATTTTAATCTATCTTCTTGCAATGAAGTAGGTTGGGATAGGTTGGAATCATATAAAACAACCGAGAATATAAACTCAATTTTTGTGAACGCGTGATTTAACTCGAACAACCGCTTAATAGCTCAATGAACATTTCCTAGAAAGCATATATTAAACAAAGAGCAAAGAAAGAATAAAGGCAGACATTCAAGATTTGCTTAGAACAACTAAAGAGAAACCTTGTATAGTACTGCTGCTTACACTAAAACAGTAGGAGGTGGCTAAATCTTGATCTTTTGACATTCATTCAATGTAGGCCATCATATAAATTCAAACACTATTATATTTCAGGATATCCTAGGGCTCTGTATCGTCCTTGAAGTTAATAGTAATTGGAGTTACCATACATTGTTACTAGCTTCAAATGCTTAGAATCAGCTCCCTTTCTTGAGATCATTGCCTGCAATAACATGTACGCAGTTAAACAACTGGAATCAAATATAAATTTCTCTTAGTAGTTCACATGACTGTCACAGAGTAGATGTATCCGTAATACATTTCTTAGAAAGGTAGAAGCTTCCTTTTTAACAAAACAATCCAAGGTGAGTTCCTAATAGCTTACTTGATGAGTACTTCCATATCAAGCCTCCATTTGGATATAATTTATATATCGGTTTATAAATTCAAAAGCAAAGTGAAATATTAATTTTAACCATGTATTCATAACTATTACTCATTATCATTCACATGTTTCATGAGACCCGCTATTATTCATCTTACTATTTCTATATATAAACCATTAATAAATTTGCCAAACAGAGGCTAAAATATGCAATACTTAGGGAGTAACTTACGGTACGACAGAATAGCAAACGCAGCTTGTATGATGGTAAGCACAAGCAAGGTAATGGCAGCAAAGACTGAAATGAGCGCCCATGGACTGTTGAAATATTTTCGCCTTAATATTGCCATCCATCTATTCCTTGTATGGCCACAATGACGGTTCACAGTGTTGAAAATATTAGAATACGAAAACTTATCAGAAATTATGATATTCTTGCCTAGCTGGTTGATTAGAAGATAAACCATTTCATCGGTCCCCAAAAGGTTGCTAATGATTCCATAACGGCGCAATAGTTTTGCATCTTCAGGGGAATGAACGAGACAATGCATAAAGAATACATAGTCCGTCACATATTTTTTAGGACTGCCTGTGAGGTAGTACTCATATGCCATCAGATTTTGGAACAATGATTCTGTTGAATCAGAAATTTCCCATTCTGGAATGATCATTGCTTTTTTATTGAATTCAATATGAAATGACCTATTATCTTCTGACTTTTTGAAGGAAATCCCTGCCTCTGTAAGCTCTATAGCTGAATTTATATTTGCCCTGTTATCTGTATTTCCAGAATGCAAATGACATAATATTTTTGCGAATGAAGAACACTGGATGTCATGTACAATGCCAAGAAGATGGTGAGCATTTCTAGGGACTTCAGGAAGATTCTGCACCGGGAAAACGCCATTTTGTGGTAAAGGCCATATTAGAGAATTGATGTTGTCTTCATCTTTGATCTTGATCATGTTGAACAGACGATCAATGATGAAAAATGGAATCTGATTCTCAAATACCATTAGATCATGAAGTAAATGGCTTTGTATATGCTCATATTGGAAAATGAGGTCATCTTCATCTCTACATTCTGTGTGTTGAAACTGATGGAGAAATTCGATGATAAAGCAACCATCAAGAATCAACATTTGTACGAATTTATCTTTATCAAGTTGGATGTCTTCTGCATAACATTTCCGCGCCTTCTCTTCTAACTGTCTTATTGTGGTAACGTATCTTTCTACACTCGACTCATTTCTTCTTTCAAGAAACAACTTTAGATACCTGACTTTGTTTTGCTCCATGTTCTGCAAGTTCTTTTCATCGCTGTGAAATGGGCCAATAGCTATTATTTCTGGATTATAAGCCTCTGTATTTATGCTGCGTAAGTGATCACTAACTCTAAACATTGATGGCTTTGAAGGTGCAGAAGACAAGCTATTAAGCATATTATCAATGTTAACAGTGACACAGTCACGGACTGCTCTTGTCTGAGACATTTTTAATTTTGTGGAAAGTCAGAAACAACTACCTTGATTTACCATCAAATTAATCTATCCAATTCTATGCAACCTTTTAACAAAACTTCATTATGGATCGAAAATCCAAAATTTCTGGCTTACACTTTATCCTTTTCTGAGGATTTCTTGATTAATAAACATTGAATGCCTTGGAAAAGGTCAACTCTCCCCATGAATCTTCCTTCTCCACATTTGAATGTACACCCCAACTCGTATATTTCTCTGCCAAAGCTGATGACTTTCGATGTGATTTCTCAGATGGCTGCTGTGGAGGTTTTTTTATGGGAAAAAACTAGAGGCTGAGCCGTTGAATGCGAAGGATCTGATATGGATTTTGAGGGAACTTGATTAGTAGGCCACAGGTTTGCCAGCCGATGAGTTCTCTGAAACTGACTAGCTATTGGGTAAATCGCTGTGTGAAGGAATCGAGAAAGATAAGTGCAAATGAAGGGAGGAGAATGACAACTTTTACTGGTAAACTGATCAACTAGTCAACAAAATAACTATTGCCCAAACTGTTGCTTTCAGTCCGTCTGTTCTTACCTAAAACTTACTGTGGTAACTACAAGTTTTACTTGTTAACAATTTCAGTAAATTGGTGCCGATAATTATCTTGAAAACGCATTAGAAATATGCAAACTGTATAATCAAAAGTAATTATTGTCTGTAAAATTGTAAATACCACTTGGCCCAAAATTCTTCTACAAGGCCTCAGCAATTTACGTTGGGATATTTTCATAACTATAAGGGTGTATTAAAATGCAAGCATGAACTTTACATGAATAAAAAGTAAATTCTGGATAATTGAATTGGCTAAAATTTATTTGAATAAAAATTGACAATTAATTGTGTTAGATTGAACTTAGAAAATATTATATTTGTCAATTTTTGATTGATGGGTAAATGAGAGAGAGAGAGTGTGTGTAGATGAGAGAAAATTACCTGAAAAATTAAAACTTATCTCTCCAGGAAGAAAAATAATATTCTTGTTTTTGAAAAAAATATGATAACGTGACCAACTTTTGGAAAATATTTTTCACGAAAAATATAGATACAACTGCACACAGCTTGCTTTCATACTCGTAAAATATATAGAACTTAATTTTGTTTAACATCTAAGACCTTAACATAGAATACAGCTGCACACGACTTGCTTTCATTCTCGTAAAATATACGGAACTCGGCGTTTGTTTGGCCCTCATTATTTTCAATCTCATTTTCATTTTTGTGGCCCCACATTAAATTATTGTTTAGGTCTGACAATCACAACCCCAATACTTGACTATTGTTAAGCCCTTATTTGAGCTCCATTCTTTTGAAAAAATACGTTTTTCAATAGTATTTTGACATCATTTCAACCGTATATTTTTCAATAAAATACTATTATACGTAAATAAAAAAAAAAATCTTATTTTTTAACTACACATTTCTCATCAATACACTATTCAAAAATTCATTATTTTCCTCAAAATGGGGCTCAAACAAGGGCTAAGAGTGTTCCCCACATAATTGCCCTCGATTTAATGTCATTGACGTTACAGCTATAAAATGGACGTGAACTGAAGACAATAGTCTCGGAAAAGCAAGGGTAAATGTGTCCAACCACGGTCAACGGTCCAATAAATAGAAATTAATTTTGGACTTGTTTGAGGGACACTTTTTTGTCAAAAAAGTGCATTATTCAACTGTTGCTTGCCAAATTAGCCCACAATTTTTGACTTCAACACAAACATATGGGACCCAGCTAGACAAGCAACGGTCAAATTTTTTTCTAAAAAATGCCCTTCAAACCTAACACCTTATAAATACAGTTGCACACAGCTTGCTTTCATACTCGTAAAATATGTAGAACTTAGATAGAGTTTGGGCCCCATTTTTTTTTTTTTTTGTTCAATTCTCATTCTACCACAGTGAAAAATAATAAACAATGCAAAAGTTGTACCAAAAACAGTTGTGGGCTGACAAAACTCTGCAGCAATTTCAGATTTTAGTCAGGAATTTAATACTATTCAGTTGTAATGGACTATTTCGACCACAAAAATAATTGTAAATTTACATCCTTGCCCTCCACCTTTTGAAAAACACCTACCATCAATTGAAGGGCAAATTCAAAAAGTTAAAAATTCCAAAAATTCACGTACAACACACAGGTTCAATTTTTGTCAGAAAACGCGTCACTTTCTTCAAACCAAGGCCCACAGCTGTTGAAAAATGGTTGGAAAATTTGAAAAAATAGGAAAGAATGGGACCTAACACTAGCTTAGCCTCCGTTTGGCCCCCATTTCTACCATATTTTAATTTGTCTTTTAACCATTTGATATGTCAGTGAGACCCATTTGTGCAAATTTTCTAAAATTTTTTTCTTAAAAATGCCCCTCAAACCTAACACCTTATAAATACAACTGCACACAGTTTGCTTTCATACTCGAAAAATATGTAGAACTTAGATAGAGTTCGGCCCCCATTTAATTATTCAATTATCATTTTATTACAGTGAAAAATAATAAACAATGCAAAAGTTGTACCAAAAACAGTTGTTGGCTAACAAAACTTTGCAGTAATTTCAGACTTTAGTTAGGAATTTAATATTGTTCAGTTGTAATGGACTATTTCGACCCCAAAAATATTGTAAATTTACATCCTTGCCCTCTACCTTTTGAAAAACACCTACCATTAATTAAAGGGCAAATTCGAAAAGTTAAAAATTCCAAAAATTCACGTACAGCACAAATGTTCAGTTTTTGTCAAACAAACGCGTCATTTTCTTCAAACCGGGGCATATGACTGTTGAGAAAAGGTTGGAAAAATTGAAAAAATAGGCAAGAATGGGACCTAACACTAGATTAGCCTCCGTTTGGCCCCCTTTTCTACCATCTTTTAATTTGTCTTTTAACCGTTAGTTATGTCAGTGCAAGCCATTTATGCAAATTTTCTAAAAAAAATTCAACAAATTTTTTAAAAAATGCCCTTCAAACCAAACACCTTATAAATACAGTTGCACACAGCTTGCTTTCATACTCGTAAAATATGTAGAACTTAGATAGAGTTTGGGCCCCATTTTTTTTTGTTCAATTCTCATTCTACCACAGTGAAAAATAATAAACAATGCAAAAGTTGTACCAAAAACAGTTGTGGGCTGACAAAACTCTGCAGCAATTTCAGATTTTAGTCAGGAATTTAATACTGTTCAGTTGTAATGGACTTTTTCGACCACATAAATAATTGTAAATTTACATCCCTGCCCTCCACCTTTTGAAAAACACCTACCATCAATTGAAGGGCAAATTCAAAAAGTCAAAAATTCCAAAAATTCATGTACAACACAGATGTTCAATTTTTTTTTTCAGAAAACACGTCACTGTCTTCAATCCAAGGCCCACAGCTGTTGAAAAATGGTTGGAAAATTTGAAAAAATAGGCAAGAATGGGACCTAACACTAGCTTAGCCTCCGTTTGGCCCCCATTTCTACCATATTTTAATTTGTCTTTTAACCATTTGATATGTCAGTGAGACCCATTTGTGCAAATTTTCTAAAAATTTTTTCTTAAAAATGCCCCTCAAACCTAGCACCTTATAAATACAACTGCACACTGTTTGCTTTCATACTCGTAAAATATGTAGAACTTAGATAGAGTTCGGCCCCCATTTAATTATTCAATTATCATTTTATTACAGTGAAAAACAATAAACAATGCAAAAGTTGTACCAAAAACAGTTGTGGGATAACAAAACTCAGTAGCAATTTCAGATTTTAGTTAGGAATTTAATACTGTTCAGTTGTAATGGACTATTTCGACCCCAAAAATATTGTAAATTTACATCCTTGCCCTCTACCTTTTGAAAAACACCTACCATTAATTAAAGGGCAGATTCGAAAAGTTAAAAATTCCAAAAATTCACGTACAGCACAAATGTTCAGTTTTTGTCAAAAAACGCGTCATTTTCTTCAAACCGGGGCATACGACTGTTGAGAAAAGGTTGGAAAATTTGAAAAAATAGGCAAGAATGGGACCTAACACTAGATTAGCCTCCGTTTGGCCCCCATTTCTACCATCTTTTAACTTGTCTTTTAACCGTTTGTTATGTCAGTGCGACCCATTTATGCAAATTTTCTATAAAAAAACTCTACAAATTTTTTAAAAAATGCCCTTCAAACCTAACACCTTATAAATACAGTTGCACACAGTTTGCTTTCATACTCGTAAAATATGTAGAACTTAGATAGAGTTTGGGCCCCATTTTTTTTTTGTTCAATTCTCATTCTACCACAGTGAAAAATAATAAACAATGCAAAAGTTGTACCAAAAACAGTTGTGGGCTGACAAAACTCTGCAGTAATTTCAGATTTTAGTTAGGAATTTAATACTGTTCAGTTGTAATTGACTTTTTCGACCAATAAAATAATTGTAAATTTACATCCTTGCCCTCCACCTTTTGAAAAACACCTACCATCAATTGAAGGGCAAATTCAAAAAGTTAAAAATTCCAAAATTTCACGTACAACACACAGGTTCAATTTTTGTCAGAAAACGCGTCACTTTCTTCAAACCAAGGCCCACAGCTGTTGAAAAATTTGAAAAAATAGGCAAGAATGGGACCTAACACTAGCTTAGCCTCCGTTTGGCCCCCATTTCTACCATATTTTAATTTGTCTTTTAACCATTTGATATGTCAGTGAGACCCATTTGTGCAAATTTTCTAAAAAAATTTCTACAAATTTTCTAAAAAATGCCCCTCAAACCTAACACCTTATAAATACAACTGCACACTGTTTGCTTTCATACTCGTAAAATATGTAGAACTTAGATAGAGTTCGGCCCCCATTTAATTATTCAATTATCATTTTATTACAGTGAAAAATAATAAACAATGCAAAAGTTGTACCAAAAACAGTTGTGGGCTAACAAAACTCTGTAGCAATTTCAGATTTTAGTTAGGAATTTAATACTGTTCAGTTGTAATGAACTATTTCGACCACAAAAGTATTGTAAATTTACATCCTTGCCCTCTACCTTTTGAAAAACACCAACCATAAATTAAAGGGCAGATTCGAAAAGTTATAAATTCCAAAAATTCACGTGCAGCACAAATGTTCAGTTTTTGTTAAAAAACGCGTCATTTTCTTCAAACCGGGGCATACAACTGTTGAGAAAGGGTTGGAAAAATTGAAAAAATAGGCAAGAATGGGACCTAACACTAGATTAGCCTCCGTTTGGCCCCCTTTTCTACCATCTTTTAATTTGTCTTTTAACCGTTTGTTATATTAGTGCGACCCATTTATGCAAATTTTCTAAAAAATGCCCTTCAAACCTAACACCTTATAAATACAGTTGCACACAGCTTGCTTTCATACTCGTAAAATATGTAGAACTTAGACAGAGTTTGGGCCCCATTTTTTTTTTTTTGTTCAATTCTCATTCTACCACAGTGAAAAATAATAAACAATGCAAAAGTTGTACCAAAAACAGTTGTGGGCTGACAAAACTCTACAGCAATTTCAGATTTTAGTCAGGAATTTAATGCTGTTCAGTTGCAATGGACTTTTTCGACCAATAAAATAATTGTAAATTTACATCCTTGCCCTCCACCGTTTGAAAAACACCTACCATCAATTGAAGAGCAAATTCAAAAAGTTAAAAATTCCAAAAATTCACGTACAACACACAGGTTCAATTTTTGTCAGAAAACGCGTCACTTTATTCAAACCAAGGCCCACAGCTGTTGAAAAATTTGAAAAAAATAGGCAAGAATGGGACCTAACACTAGCTTAGCCTCCGTTTGGCCCCCATTTCTACCATATTTTAATTTGTCTTTTAACCATTTGATATGTCAGTGAGACCCATTTGTGCAAATTTTCTAAAAAAAAAATTTCTACAAATTTTCTAAAAAATGCCCCTCAAACCTAACACCTTATAAATACAACTGCACACTGTTTGCTTTCATACTCGTAAAATATGTAGAACTTAGATAGAGTTCGGCCCCCATTTAATTATTCAATTATCATTTTATTACAGTGAAAAATAATAAACAATGCAAAAGTTGTACCAAAAACAGTTGTTGGCTAACAAAACTTTGCAGCAATTTCAGATTTTAGTTAGGAATTTAATATTGTTCAGTTGTAATGGACTATTTCGACCCCAAAAATATTGTAAATTTACATCCTTGCCCTCTACCTTTTGAAAAACACCTACCATTAATTAAAGGGCAAATTCGAAAAGTTAAAAATTCCAAAAATTCACGTACAGCACAAATGTTCAGTTTTTGTCAAAAAAACGCGTCATTTTCTTCAAACCGGGGCATAAGACTGTTGAGAAAAGGTTGGAAAAATTGAAAAAATAGGCAAGAATGGGACCTAACACTAGATTAGCCTCCGTTTGGCCCCCTTTTCTACCATCTTTTAATTTGTCTTTTAACCGTTTGTTATGTCAGTGCGAGCCATTTATGCAAATTTTCTAAAAAAAATTCAACAAATTTTTTAAAAAATGCCCTTCAAACCTAACACCTTATAAATAAAGTTGCACACAGCTTGCTTTCATACTCGTAAAATATGTAGAACTTAGATAGAGTTTGGGCCCCATTTTTTTTGTTCAATTCTCATTCTACCACAGTGAAAAATAATAAACAATGCAAAAGTTGTACCAAAAACAGTTGTGGGCTGACAAAACTCTGCAGCAATTTCAGATTTTAGTCAGGAATTTAATACTGTTAAGTTGGAATGGACTTTTTCGACCACATAAATAATTGTAAATTTACATCCTTGGCCTCCACCTTTTGAAAAACACCTACCATCAATTGAAGGGCAAATTCAAAAAGTCAAAAATTCAAAAAATTCATGTACAACACAGAGGTTCAATTTTTTTCAGAAAACACGTCACTGTCTTCAAACCAAGGCCCACAGCTGTTGAAAAATGGTTGGAAAATTTGAAAAAATAGGCAAGAATGGGACCTAACATTAGCTTAGCCTCCGTTTGGCCCCCATTTCTACCATATTTTAATTTGTCTTTTAACCATTTGATATGTCAGTGAGACCCATTTGTGCAAATTTTCTAAAATTTTTTTCTTAAAAATGCCCCTCAAACCTAACACCTTATAAATACAACTGCACACTGTTTGCTTTCATACTCGTAAAATATGTAGAACTTAGATAGAGTTCGGCCCCCATTTAATTATTCAATTATCATTTTATTACAGTGAAAAATAATAAACAATGCAAAAGTTGTACCAAAAACAGTTGTGGGATAACAAAACTCTGTAGCAATTTCAGATTTTAGTTAGGAATTTAATACAGTTCAGTTGTAATGGACTATTTCGACCCCAAAAATATTGGAAATTTACATCCTTGCCCTCTACCTTTTGAAAAACACCTACCATTAATTAAAGGGCAGATTCGAAAAGTTAAAAATTCCAAAAATTCACGTACAGCACAAATGTTCAGTTTTTGTCAAAAAACGCGTCATTTTCTTCAAACCGGGGCATACGACTGTTGAGAAAAGGTTGGAAAATTTGAAAAAATAGGCAAGAATGGGACCTAACACTAGATTAGCCTCCGTTTGGCCCCCATTTCTACCATCTTTTAACTTGTCTTTTAACCGTTTGTTATGTCAGTGAGACCCATTTATGCAAATTTTCTATAAAAAAATTCTACAAATTTTTTGAAAAATGCCCTTCAAACCTAACACCTTATAAATACAGTTGCACACAGTTTGCTTTCATACTCGTAAAATATGTAGAACTTAGATAGAGTTTGGGCCCCATTTTTTTTTTGTTCAATTCTCATTCTACCACAGTGAAAAATAATAAACAATGCAAAAGTTGTACCAAAAACAGTTCTGGGCTGACAAAACTCTGCAGCAATTTCAGATTTTAGTTAGGAATTTAATATTGTTCAGTTGTAATTGACTTTTTCGACCAATAAAATAATTGTAAATTTACATCCTTGCCCTCCACCTTTTGAAAAACACCTACCATCAATTGAAGGGCAAATTCAAAAAGTTAAAAATTCCAAAAATTCACGTACAACACACAGGTTCAATTTTTGTCAGAAAACGCGTCACTTTCTTCAAACCAAGGCCCACAGCTGTTGAAAAATGGTTGGAAAATTTGAAAAAATAGGCAAGAATGGGACCTAACACTAGCTTAGCCTCCGTTTGGTCCCCATTTCTACCATATTTTAATTTGTCTTTTAACCATTTGATATGTCAGTGAGACCCATTTGTGCAAATTTTCTAAAAAAATTTAAACAAATTTTCTTAAAAATGCCCCTCAAACCTAACACCTTATAAATACAACTGCACACTGTTTGCTTTCATAATCGTAAAATATGTAGAACTTAGATAGAGTTCGGCCCCCATTTAATTATTCAATTATCATTTTAGTACAGTGAAAAATAATAAACAATGCAAAAGTTGTACCAAAAACAGTTGTTGGCTAACAAAACTTTGCAGCAATTTCAGATTTTAGTTAGGAATTTAATATTGTTCAGTTGTAATGGACTATTTCGACACCAAAAATATTGTAAATTTACATCCTTGCCCTCTACCTTTTGAAAAACACCTACCATTAATTAAAGGGCAAATTCGAAAAGTTAAAAATTCCAAAAATTCACGTACAGCACAAATGTTCAGTTTTTGTCAAAAAACGCGTCATTTTCTTCAAACCGGGGCATATGACTGTTTGAGAAAAGGTTTGAAAAAATTGAAAAAATAGGCAAGAATGGGACCTACACTAGATTAGCCTCCGTTTGGCCCCCTTTTCTACCATCTTTTAATTTGTCTTTTAACCGTTTGTTATGTCAGTGCGAGCCATTTATGCAAATTTTCTAAAAAAAATTCAACAAATTTTTTAAAAAATGCCCTTCAAACCTAACACCTTATAAATACAGTTGCACACAGCTTGCTTTCATACTCGTAAAATATGTAGAACTTAGATAGAGTTTGGGCCCCATTTTTTTTTGTTCAATTCTCATTCTACCACAGTGAAAAATAATAAACAATGCAAAAGTTGTACCAAAATGAGTTGTGGGCTGACAAAACTCTGCAGCAATTTCAGATTTTAGTCAGGAATTTAATACTGTTCAGTTGGAATGGACTTTTTCGACCACATAAATAATTGTAAATTTACATCCTTGGCCTCCACCTTTTGAAAAACACCTACCATCAATTGAAGGGCAAATTCAAAAAGTCAAAAATTCCAAAAATTCATGTACAACACAGAGGTTCAATTTTTTTTTTCAGAAAACACGTCACTGTCTTCAAACCAAGGCCCACAGCTGTTGAAAAATGGTTGGAAAATTTGAAAAAATAGGCAAGAATGGGACCTAACACTAGCTTAGCCTCCGTTTGGCCCCCATTTCTACCATATTTTAATTTGTCTTTTAACCATTTGATATGTCAGTGAGACCCATTTGTGCAAATTTTCTAAAATTTTTTTCTTAAAAATGCCCCTCAAACCTAACACCTTATAAATACAACTGCACACTGTTTGCTTTCATACTCGTAAAATATGTAGAACTTAGATAGAGTTCGGCCCCCATTTAATTATTCAATTATCATTCTATTACAGTGAAAAATAATAAACAATGCAAAAGTTGTACCAAAAACAGTTGTGGGATAACAAAACTATGTAGCAATTTCAGATTTTAGTTAGGAATTTAATACTGTTCAGTTGTAATGGACTATTTCGACACCAAAAATAATGTAAATTTACATCCTTGCCCTCTACCTTTTGAAAAACACCAACCATTAATTAAAGGGCAGATTCGAAAAGTTATAAATTCCAAAAATTCACGTGCAGCACAAATGTTCAGTTTTTGTCAAAAAAACGCGTCATTTTCTTCAAACCGGGGCATACAACTGTTGAGAAAGGGTTGGAAAAATTGAAAAAATAGGCAAGAATGGGACCTAACACTAGATTAGCCTCCGTTTGGCCCCCTTTTCTACCATCTTTTAATTTGTCTTTTAACCGTTTGTTATATCAGTGCGACCCATTTATGCAAATTTTCTAAAAAATGCCCTTCAAACCTAACACCTTATAAAAACAGTTGCACACAGGTTGCTTTCATACTCGTAAAATATGTAGAACTTAGATAGAGTTTGGGCCCCATTTTTTTTTTTTTTTTTGTTCAATTCTCATTCTACCACAGTGAAAAATAATAAACAATGCAAAAGTTGTACCAAAAACAGTTGTGGGCTGACAAAACTCTACAGCAATTTCAGATTTTAGTCAGGAATTTAATGCTGTTCAGTTGCAATGGACTTTTTCGACCAATAAAATAATTGTAAATTTACATCCTTGCCCTCCACCTTTTGAAAAACACCTACCATCAATTGAAGAGCAAATTCAAAAAGTTAAAAATTCCAAAAATTCACGTACAACACACAGGTTCAATTTTTGTCAGAAAACGCGTCACTTTCTTCAAACCAAGGCCCACAGCTGTTGAAAAATGGTTGAAAAATTTGAAAAAAAAAAGGCAAGAATGGGACCTAACACTAGCTTAGCCTCCGTTTGGCCCCCATTTCTACCATATTTTAATTTGTCTTTTAACCATTTGATATGTCAGTGAGACCCATTTGTGCAAATTTTCTAAAAAAATTTCTACATATTTTCTAAAAAATGCCCCTCAAACCTAACACCTTATAAATACAACTGCACACAGTTTGCTTTCATACTCGTAAAATATGTAGAACTCAGATAGAGTTCGGCCCCCATTTTAATTATTCAATTATCATTTTATTACAGTGAAAAATAATAAACAATGCAAAAGTTGTACCAAAAACAGTTGTTGGCTAACAAAACTTTGCAGCAATTTCAGAATTTTGTTAGGAATTTAATACTGTTCAGTTGTAATGGACTATTTCGACCACAAAAATATTGTAAATTTACATCCTTGCCCTCTACCTTTTGAAAAACACCTACCATCAATTGAAGGGCAAATTCAAAAAGTCAAAAATTCCAAAAATTCATGTACAACACAGAGGTTCAATTTTTTTTTTCAGAAAACACGTCACTGTCTTCAAACCAAGGCCCACAGCTGTTGAAAAATGGTTGGAAAATTTGAAAAAATAGGCAAGAATGGGACCTAACACTAGCTTAGCCTCCGTTTGGCCCCCATTTCTACCATATTTTAATTTGTCTTTTAACCATTTGATATGTCAGTGAGACCCATTTGTGCAAATTTTCTAAAATTTTTTTCTTAAAAATGCCCCTCAAACCTAACACCTTATAAATACAACTGCACACTGTTTGCTTTCATACTCGTAAAATATGTAGAACTTAGATAGAGTTCGGCCCCCATTTAATTATTCAATTATCATTCTATTACAGTGAAAAATAATAAACAATGCAAAAGTTGTACCAAAAACAGTTGTGGGATAACAAAACTATGTAGCAATTTCAGATTTTAGTTAGGAATTTAATACTGTTCAGTTGTAATGGACTATTTCGACACCAAAAATAATGTAAATTTACATCCTTGCCCTCTACCTTTTGAAAAACACCAACCATTAATTAAAGGGCAGATTCGAAAAGTTATAAATTCCAAAAATTCACGTGCAGCACAAATGTTCAGTTTTTGTCAAAAAACGCGTCATTTTCTTCAAACCGGGGCATACAACTGTTGAGAAAAGGTTGGAAAAATTGAAAAAATAGGCAAGAATGGGACCTAACACTAGATTAGCCTCCGTTTGGCCCCCTTTTCTACCATCTTTTAATTTGTCTTTTAACCGTTTGTTATATCAGTGCGACCCATTTATGCAAATTTTCTAAAAAATGCCCTTCAAACCTAACACCTTATAAAAACAGTTGCACACAGGTTGCTTTCATACTCGTAAAATATGTAGAACTTAGATAGAGTTTGGGCCCCATTTTTTTTTTTTTTTGTTCAATTCTCATTCTACCACAGTGAAAAATAATAAACAATGCAAAAGTTGTACCAAAAACAGTTGTGGGCTGACAAAACTCTACAGCAATTTCAGATTTTAGTCAGGAATTTAATGCTGTTCAGTTGCAATGGACTTTTTCGACCAATAAAATAATTGTAAATTTACATCCTTGCCCTCCACCTTTTGAAAAACACCTACCATCAATTGAAGAGCAAATTCAAAAAGTTAAAAATTCCAAAAATTCACGTACAACACACAGGTTCAATTTTTGTCAGAAAACGCGTCACTTTCTTCAAACCAAGGCCCACAGCTGTTGAAAAATGGTTGAAAAATTTGAAAAAAAAAGGCAAGAATGGGACCTAACACTAGCTTAGCCTCCGTTTGGCCCCCATTTCTACCATATTTTAATTTGTCTTTTAACCATTTGATATGTCAGTGAGACCCATTTGTGCAAATTTTCTAAAAAAATTTCTACATATTTTCTAAAAAATGCCCCTCAAACCTAACACCTTATAAATACAACTGCACACAGTTTGCTTTCATACTCGTAAAATATGTAGAACTCAGATAGAGTTCGGCCCCCATTTAATTATTCAATTATCATTTTATTACAGTGAAAAATAATAAACAATGCAAAAGTTGTACCAAAAACAGTTGTTGGCTAACAAAACTTTGCAGCAATTTCAGAATTTTGTTAGGAATTTAATACTGTTCAGTTGTAATGGACTATTTCGACCACAAAAATATTGTAAATTTACATCCTTGCCCTCTACCTTTTGAAAAACACCAACCATTAATTAAAGGGCAGATTCGAAAAGTTATAAATTCCAAAAATTCACGTGCAGCACAAATGTTCAGTTTTTGTCAAAAAACGCGTCATTTTCTTCAAACCGGGGCATACAACTGTTGAGAAAAGGTTGGAAAAATTGAAAAAATAGGCAAGAATGGGACCTAACACTAGATTAGCCTCCGTTTGGCCCCCTTTTCTACCATCTTTTAATTTGTCTTTTAACCGTTTGTTATATCAGTGCGACCCATTTATTCAATTTTTCTAAAAAATGCCCTTCCAACCTAACACCTTATAAATACAGTTGCACACAGGTTGCTTTCATACTCGTAAAATATGTAGAACTTAGATAGAGTTTGGGCCCCATTTTTTTTTTTTGTTCTATTCTCATTCTACCACAGTGAAAAATAATAAACAATGCAAAAGTTGTACCAAAAACAGTTGTGGACTGACAAAACTCTACAGCAATTTCAGATTTTAGTCAGGAATTTAATGCTGTTCAGTTGCAATGGACTTTTTCGACCAATAAAATAATTGTAAATTTACATCCTTGCCCTCCACCTTTTGAAAAACACCTACCATCAATTGAAGAGCAAATTCAAAAAGTTAAAAATTCCAAAAATTCACGTACAACACACAGGTTCAATTTTTGTCAGAAAACGCGTCACTTTCTTCAAACCAAGGCCCACAGCTGTTGAAAAATGGTTGAAAAATTTGAAAAAAAAAGGCAAGAATGGGACCTAACACTAGCTTAGCCTCCGTTTGGCCCCCATTTCTACCATATTTTAATTTGTCTTTTAACCATTTGATATGTCAGTGAGACCCATTTGTGCAAATTTTCTAAAAAAATTTCTACAAATTTTCTAAAAAATGCCCCTCAAACCTAACACCTTATAAATACAACCTCACACTGTTTGCTTTCATACTCGTAAAATATGTAGAACTAAGATAGAGTTCGGCCCCCATTTAATTATTCAATTATCATTCTATTACAGTGAAAAATAATAAACAATGCAAAAGTTGTACCAAAAACAGTTGTGGGATAACAAAACTCTGTAGCAATTTCAGATTTTAGTTAGGAATTTAATACTGTTCAGTTGTAATGGACTATTTCGACACCAAAAATATTGTAAATTTACATGCTTGCCCTCTACCTTTTGAAAAACACCAACCATTAATTAAAGGGCAGATTCGAAAAGTTATAAATTCCAAAAATTCACGTGCAGCACAAATGTTCAGTTTTTGTCAAAAAACGCGTCATTTTCTTCAAACCGTGGCATACAACTGTTGAGAAAAGATTGGAAAAATTGAAAAAATAGGCAAGAATGGGACCTAACACTAGATTAGCCTCCGTTTGGCCCCCTTTTCTACCATCTTTTAATTTGTCTTTTAACCGTTTGTTATATCAGTGCGACCCATTTATGCAAATTTTCTAAAAAATGCCCTTCAAATCTAACACCTTATAAATACAGTTGCAGACAGGTTGCTTTCATACTCGTAAAATATGTAGAACTTAGATAGAGTTTGGGCCCCATTTTTTTTTGTTCAATTCTCATTCTACCACAGTGAAAAATAATAAACAATGCAAAAGTTGTACCAAAAACAGTTGTGGGCTGACAAAACTCTACAGCAATTTCAGATTTTAGTCAGGAATTTAATGCTGTTCAGTTGCAATGGACTTTTTCGACCAATAAAATAATTGTAAATTTACATCCTTGCCCTCCACCTTTTGAAAAACACCTACCATCAATTGAAGAGCAAATTCAAAAAGTTAAAAATTCCAAAAATTCACGTACAACACACAGGTTCAATTTTTGTCAGAAAACGCGTCACTTTATTCAAACCAAGGCCCACAGCTGTTGAAAAATGGTTGAAAAATTTGAAAAAAAAGGCAAGAATGGGACCTAACACTAGCTTAGCCTCCGTTTGGCCCCCATTTCTACCATATTTTAATTTGTCTTTTAACCATTTGATATGTCAGTGAGACCCATTTGTGCAAATTTTCTAAAAAAATTTCTACATATTTTCTAAAAAATGCCCCTCAAACCTAACACCTTATAAATACAACTGCACACAGTTTGCTTTCATACTCGTAAAATATGTAGAACTCAGATAGAGTTCGGCCCCCATTTAATTATTCAATTATCATTTTATTACAGTGAAAAATAATAAACAATGCAAAAGTTGTACCAAAAACAGTTGTTGGCTAACAAAACTTTGCAGCAATTTCAGATTTTAGTTAGGAATTTAATACTGTTCAGTTGTAATGGACTATTTCGACCACAAAAATATTGTAAATTTACATCCTTGCCCTCTACCTTTTGAAAAACACCAACCATTAATTAAAGGGCAGATTCGAAAAGTTATAAATTCCAAAAATTCACGTGCAGCACAAATGTTCAGTTTTTGTCAAAAAACGCGTCATTTTCTTCAAACCGGGGCATACAACTGTTGAGAAAAGGTTGGAAAAATTGAAAAAATAGGCAAGAATGGGACCTAACACTAGATTAGCCTCCGTTTGGCCCCCTTTTCTACCATCTTTTAATTTGTCTTTTAACCGTTTGTTATATCAGTGCGACCCATTTATTCAATTTTTCTAAAAAATGCCCTTCAAACCTAACACCTTATAAATACAGTTGCACACAGGTTGCTTTCATACTCGTAAAATATGTTGAACTTAGATAGAGTTTGGGCCCCATTTTTTTTTTTTTTTTTTGTTCTATTCTCATTCTACCACAGTGAAAAATAATAAACAATGCAAAAGTTGTCCCAAAAACAGTTGTGGGCTGACAAAACTCTTCAGCAATTTCAGATTTTAGTCAGAAATTTAATGCTGTTCAGTTGCAATGGACTTTTTCGACCAATAAAATAATTGTAAATTTACATCCTTGCCCTCCACCTTTTGAAAAACACCTACCATCAATTGAAGAGCAAATTCAAAAAGTTAAAAATTCCAAAAATTCACGTACAACACACAGGTTCAATTTTTGTCAGAAAACGCGTCACTTTCTTCAAACCAAGGCCCACAGCTGTTGAAAAATGGTTGAAAAATTTGAAAAAAAAAGGCAAGAATGGGACCTAACACTAGCTTAGCCTCCGTTTGGCCCCCATTTCTACCATATTTTAATTTGTCTTTTAACCATTTGATATGTCAGTGAGACCCATTTGTGCAAATTTTCTAAAAAAATTTCTACAAATTTTCTAAAAAATGCCCCTCAAACCTAACACCTTATAAATACAACTGCACACAGTTTGCTTTCATACTCGTAAAATATGTAGAACTCAGATAGAGTTCGGCCCCCATTTAATTATTCAATTATCATTTTATTACAGTGAAAAATAATAAACAATGCAAAAGTTGTACCAAAAACAGTTGTGGGATAACAAAACTCTGTAGCAATTTCAGATTTTAGTTAGGAATTTAATACAGTTCAGTTGTAATGGACTATTTCGACCCCAAAAATATTGTAAATTTACATCCTTGCCCTCTACCTTTTGAAAAACACCTACCATTAATTAAAGGGCAGATTCGAAAAGTTAAAAATTCCAAAAATTCACGTACAGCACAAATGTTCAGTTTTTGTCGAAAAACGCGTCATTTTCTTCAAACCGGGGCATACGACTGTTGAGAAAAGGTTGGAAAATTTGAAAAAATAGGCAAGAATGGGACCTAACACTAGATTAGCCTCCGTTTGGCCCCCATTTCTACCATCTTTTAACTTGTCTTTTAACCGTTTGTTATGTCAGTGCGACCCATTTATGCAAATTTTCTATAAAAAAATTCTACTATTTTTTAAAAAATGCCCTTCAAACCTAACACCTTATAAATACAGTTGCACACAGTTTGCTTTCATACTCGTAAAATATGTAGAACTTAGATAGAGTTTGGGCCCCATTTTTTTTTTGTTCAATTCTCATTCTACCACAGTGAAAAATAATAAACAATGCAAAAGTTGTACCAAAAACAGTTGTTGGCTAGCAAAACTTTGCAGCAATTTCAGATTTTAGTTAGGAATTTAATACTGTTCAGTTGTAATGGACTATTTCGACCACAAAAATATTGTAAATTTACATCCTTGCCCTCTACCTTTTGAAAAACACCAACCATTAATTAAAGGGCAGATTCGAAAAGTTATAAATTCCAAAAATTCACGTGCAGCACAAATGTTCAGTTTTTGTCAAAAAAACGCGTCATTTTCTTCAAACCGGGGCATACAACTGTTGAGAAAGGGTTGGAAAAATTGAAAAAATAGGCAAGAATGGGACCTAACACTAGATTAGCCTCCGTTTGGCCCCCTTTTCTACCATCTTTTAATTTGTCTTTTAACCGTTTGTTATATCAGTGCGACCCATTTATTCAATTTTTCTAAAAAATGCCCTTCAAACCTAACACCTTATAAATACAGTTGCACACAGGTTGCTTTCATACTCGTAAAATATGTTGAACTTAGATAGAGTTTGGGCCCCATTTTTTTTTTTTTTTTTTTTGTTCTATTCTCATTCTACCACAGTGAAAAATAATAAACAATGCAAAAGTTGTACCAAAAACAGTTGTGGGCTGACAAAACTCTACAGCAATTTCAGATTTTAGTCAGAAATTTAATGCTGTTCAGTTGCAATGGACTTTTTCGACCAATAAAATAATTGTAAATTTACATCCTTGCCCTCCACCTTTTGAAAAACACCTACCATCAATTGAAGAGCAAATTCAAAAAGTTAAAAATTTCAAAAATTCACGTACAACACACAGGTTCAATTTTTGTCAGAAAACGCGTCACTTTCTTCAAACCAAGGCCCACAGCTGTTGAAAAAATGTTGGTTGAAAAAATTTGAAAAAAAAAGGCAAGAATGGGACCTAACACTAGCTTAGCCTCCGTTTGGCCCCCATTTCTACCATATTTTAATTTGTCTTTTAACCATTTGATATGTCAGTGAGACCCATTTGTGCAAATTTTCTAAAAAAATTTCTACAAATTTTCTAAAAAATGCCCCTCAAACCTAACACCTTATAAATACAACTGCACACAGTTTGCTTTCATACTCGTAAAATATGTAGAACTCAGATAGAGTTCGGCCCCCATTTAATTATTCAATTATCATTTTATTACAGTGAAAAATAATAAACAATGCAAAAGTTGTACCAAAAACAGTTGTGGGATAACAAAACTCTGTAGCAATTTCAGATTTTAGTTAGGAATTTAATACAGTTCAGTTGTAATGGACTATTTCGACCCCAAAAATATTGTAAATTTACATCCTTGCCCTCTACCTTTTGAAAAACACCTACCATTAATTAAAGGGCAGATTCGAAAAGTTAAAAATTCCAAAAATTCACGTACAGCACAAATGTTCAGTTTTTGTCAAAAAACGCGTCATTTTCTTCAAACCGGGGCATACGACTGTTGAGAAACGGTTGGAAAATTTGAAAAAATAGGCAAGAATGGGACCTAACACTAGATTAGCCTCCGTTTGGCCCCCATTTCTACCATCTTTTAACTTGTCTTTTAACCGTTTGTTATGTCAGTGCGACCCATTTATGCAAATTTTCTATAAAAAAATTCTACTATTTTTTAAAAAATGCCCTTCAAACCTAACACCTTATAAATACAGTTGCACACAGTTTGCTTTCATACTCGTAAAATATGTAGAACTTAGATAGAGTTTGGGCCCCATTTTTTTTTGTTCAATTCTCATTCTACCACAGTGAAAAATAATAAACAATGCAAAAGTTGTACCAAAAACAGTTGTGGGCTGACAAAACTCTACAGCAATTTCAGATTTTAGTCAGGAATTTAATGCTGTTCAGTTGCAATGGACTTTTTCGACCAATAAAATAATTGTAAATTTACATCCTTGCCCTCCACCTTTTGAAAAACACCTACCATCAATTGAAGAGCAAATTCAAAAAGTTAAAAATTCCAAAAATTCACGTACAACACACAGGTTCAATTTTTGTCAGAAAACGCGTCACTTTATTCAAACCAAGGCCCACAGCTGTTGAAAAATGGTTGAAAAATTTGAAAAAAAAAGGCAAGAATGGGACCTAACACTAGCTTAGCCTCCGTTTGGCCCCCATTTCTACCATATTTTAATTTGTCTTTTAACCATTTGATATGTCAGTGAGACCCATTTGTGCAAATTTTCTAAAAAAATTTCTACATATTTTCTAAAAAATGCCCCTCAAACCTAACACCTTATAAATACAACTGCACACAGTTTGCTTTCATACTCGTAAAATATGTAGAACTCAGATAGAGTTCGGCCCCCATTTAATTATTCAATTATCATTTTATTACAGTGAAAAATAATAAACAATGCAAAAGTTGTACCAAAAACAGTTGTTGGCTAACAAAACTTTGCAGCAATTTCAGATTTTAGTTAGGAATTTAATACTGTTCAGTTGTAATGGACTATTTCGACCACAAAAATATTGTAAATTTACATCCTTGCCCTCTACCTTTTGAAAAACACCAACCATTAATTAAAGGGCAGATTCGAAAAGTTATAAATTCCAAAAATTCACGTGCAGCACAAATGTTCAGTTTTTGTCAAAAAACGCGTCATTTTCTTCAAACCGGGGCATATGACTGTTGAGAAAAGGTTGGAAAAATTGAAAAAATAGGCAAGAATGGGACCTAACACCAGATTAGCCTCCGTTTGGCCCCCTTTTCTACCATCTTTTAATTTGTCTTTTAACCGTTTGTTATGTCAGTGCGACCCATTTATTCAATTTTTCTAAAAAATGCCCTTCAAACCTAACACCTTATAAATACAGTTGCACACAGGTTGCTTTCATACTCGTAAAATATGTAGAACTTAGATAGAGTTTGGGCCCCATTTTTTTTTTTTTTTTTTGTTCTATTCTCATTCTACCACAGTGAAAAATAATAAACAATGCAAAAGTTGTACCAAAAACAGTTGTGGGATGACAAAACTCTACAGCAATTTCAGATTTTAGTCAGGAATTTAATGCTGTTCAGTTGCAATGGACTTTTTCGACCAATAAAATAATTGTAAATTTACATCCTTGCCCTCCACCTTTTGAAAAACACCTACCATCAATTGAAGAGCAAATTCAAAAAGTTAAAAATTCCAAAAATTCACGTACAACACACAGGTTCAATTTTTGTCAGAAAACGCGTCACTTTCTTCAAACCAAGGCCCACAGCTGTTGAAAAATGGTTGAAAAATTTGAAAAAAAAAGGCAAGAATGGGACCTAACACTAGCTTAGCCTCCGTTCGGCCCCCATTTCTACCATATTTTAATTTGTCTTTTAACCATTTGATATGTCAGTGAGACCCATTTGTGCAAATTTTCTAAAAAAATTTCTACAAATTTTCTAAAAAATGCCCCTCAAACCTAACACCTTATAAATACAACCTCACACTGTTTGCTTTCATAATCGAAAAATATGTAGAACTTAGATAGAGTTCGGCCCCCATTTAATTATTCAATTATCATTTTATTACAGTGAAAAATAATAAACAATGCAAAAGTTGTACCAAAAACAGTTGTTGGCTAACAAAACTTTGCAGCAATTTCAGATTTTAGATAGGAATTTAATATTGTTCAGTTGTAATGGGCTATTTCGACCCCAAAAATATTGTAAATTTACATCCTTGCCCTCTACCTTTTGAAAAACACCTACCATTAATTAAAGGGCAAATTCGAAAAGTTAAAAATTCCAAAAATTCACGTACAGCACAAATGTTCAGTTTTTGTCAAAAAACGCGTCATTTTCTTCAAACCGGGGCATATGACTGTTGAGAAAAGGTTGGAAAAATTGAAAAAATAGGCAAGAATGGGACCTAACACCAGATTAGCCTCCGTTTGGCCCCCTTTTCTACCATCTTTTAATTTGTCTTTTAACCGTTTGTTAAGTCAGTGCGACCCATTTATTCAATTTTTCTAAAAAATGCCCTTCAAACCTAACACCTTATAAATACAGTTGCACACAGGTTGCTTTCATACTCGTAAAATATGTAGAACTTAGATAGAGTTTGGGCCCCATTTTTTTTTTTTTTTTTTGTTCTATTCTCATTCTACCACAGTGAAAAATAATAAACAATGCAAAAGTTGTACCAAAAACAGTTGTGGGCTGACAAAACTCTACAGCAATTTCAGATTTTAGTCAGGAATTTAATGCTGTTCAGTTGCAATGGACTTTTTCGACCAATAAAATAATTGTAAATTTACATCCTTGCCCTCCACCTTTTGAAAAACACCTACCATCAATTGAAGAGCAAATTCAAAAAGTTAAAAATTCCAAAAATTCACGTACAACACACAGGTTCAATTTTTGTCAGAAAACGCGTCACTTTCTTCAAACCAAGGCCCACAGCTGTTGAAAAATGGTTGAAAAATTTGAAAAAAAAAGGCAAGAATGGGACCTAACACTAGCTTAGCCTCCGTTCGGCCCCCATTTCTACCATATTTTAATTTGTCTTTTAACCATTTGATATGTCAGTGAGACCCATTTGTGCAAATTTTCTAAAAAAATTTCTACAAATTTTCTAAAAAATGCCCCTCAAACCTAACACCTTATAAATACAACCTCACACTGTTTGCTTTCATAATCGAAAAATATGTAGAACTTAGATAGAGTTCGGCCCCCATTTAATTATTCAATTATCATTTTATTACAGTGAAAAATAATAAACAATGCAAAAGTTGTACCAAAAACAGTTGTTGGCTAACAAAACTTTGCAGCAATTTCAGATTTTAGATAGGAATTTAATATTGTTCAGTTGTAATGGGCTATTTCGACCCCAAAAATATTGTAAATTTACATCCTTGCCCTCTACCTTTTGAAAAACACCTACCATTAATTAAAGGGCAAATTCGAAAAGTTAAAAATTCCAAAAATTCACGTACAGCACAAATGTTCAGTTTTTGTCAAAAAACGCGTCATTTTCTTCAAACCGGGGCATATGACTATTGAGAAAAGGTTGGAAAAATTGAAAAAATAGGCAAGAATGGGACCTAACACCAGATTAGCCTCCGTTTGGCCCCCTTTTCTACCATCTTTTAATTTGTCTTTTAACCGTTTGTTATGTCAGTGCGAGCCATTTATGCAAATTTTCTAAAAAAAATTCAACAAATTTATTAAAAAATGCCCATCAAACCTAACACCTTATAAATACAGTTGCACACAGCTTGCTTTCATACTCGTAAAATATGTAGAACTTAGATAGAGTTTGGGCCCCATTTTTTTTTGTTCAATTCTCATTCTACCACAGTGAAAAATAATAAACAATGCAAAAGTTGTACCAAAAACAGTTGTGGGCTCACAAAACTCTGTAGCAATTTCAGATTTTAGTTAGGAATTTAATACTGTTCAGTTGTAATGGACTATTTCGACCACAAAAATATTGTAAATTTACATCCTTGCCCTCTACCTTTTGAAAAACACCAACCATTAATTAAAGGGCAGATTCGAAAAGTTATAAATTCAAAAAATTCACGTGCAGCACAAATTTTCAGTTTTTGTCAAAAAACGCGTCATTTTCTTCAAACCGGGGTATAAAACTGTTGAGAAAAGATTGGAAAAATTAAAAAAATAGGCAAGAATGGGACCTAACACTAGATTAGCCTCCGTTTGGCCCCCTTTTCTACCATCTTTTAATTTGTCTTTTAACCGTTTGTTATATCAGTGCGACCCATTTATGCAAATTTTCTAAAAAATGCCCTTCAAACCTAACACCTTATAAATACAGTTGCACACAGGTTGCTTTCATACTCGTAAAATATGTAGAACTTAGATAGAGTTTGGGCCCCATTTTTTTTTTTGTTCAATTCTCATTCTACCACAGTGAAAAATAATAAACAATGCAAAAGTTGTACCAAAAACAGTTGTGGGCTGACAAAACTCTACAGCAATTTCAGATTTTAGTCAGGAATTTAATGCTGTTCAGTTGCAATGGACTTTTTCGACCAATAAAATAATTGTAAATTTACATCCTTGCCCTCCACCTTTTAAAAAACACCTACCATCAATTGAAGAGCAAATTCAAAAAGTTAAAAATTCCAAAAATTCACGTACAACACACAGGTTCAATTTTTGTCAGAAAACGCGTCACTTTCTTCAAACCAAGGCCCACAGCTGTTGAAAAATTTGAAAAAAATAGGCAAGAATGGGACCTAACACTAGCTTAGCCTCCGTTTGGCCCCCATTTCAACCATATTTTAATTTGTCTTTTAACCATTTGATATGTCAGTGAGACCCATTTGTGCAAATTTTCTAAAAAAATTTCTACAAATTTTCTAAAAAATGCCCCTCAAACCTAACACCTTATAAATACAACTGCACACAGTTTGCTTTCATACTCGTAAAATATGTAGAACTTAGATAGAGTTCGGCCCCCATTTAATTATTCAATTATCATTTTATTACAGTGAAAAATAATAAACAATGCAAAAGTTGTACCAAAAACAGTTGTTGGCTAACAAAACTTTGCAGCAATTTCAGATTTTAGTTAGGAATTTAATATTGTTCAGTTGTAATGGACTATTTCGACCCCAAAAATATTGTAAATTTACATCCTTGCCCTCTACCTTTTGAAAAACACCTACCATTAATTAAAGGGCAAATTCGAAAAGTTAAAAATTCCAAAAATTCACGTACAGCACAAATGTTCAGTTTTTGTCAAAAAACGCGTCATTTTCTTCAAACCGGGGCATATGACTGTTGAGAAAAGGTTGGAAAAATTGAAAAAATAGGCAAGAATGGGACCTAACACCAGATTAGCCTCCGTTTGGCCCCCTTTTCTACCATCTTTTAATTTGTCTTTTAACCGTTTGTTATGTCAGTGCGAGCCATTTATGCAAATTTTCTAAAAAAATTCAACAAATTTTTTAAAAAATGCCCTTCAAACCTAACACCTTATATATACAGTTGCACACAGCTTGCTTTCATACTCGTAAAATATGTAGAACTTAGATAGAGTTTGGGCCCCATTTTTTTTTGTTCAATTCTCATTCTACCACAGTGAAAAATAATAAACAATGCAAAAGTTGTACCAAAAACAGTTGTGGGCTAACAAAACTCTGTAGCAATTTCAGATTTTAGTTAGGAATTTAATACTGTTCAGTTGTAATGGACTATTTGGACCACAAAAATATTGTAAATTTACATCCTTGCCCTCTACCTTTTGAAAAACACCAACCATTAATTAAAGGGCAGACTCGAAAAGTTATAAATTCAAAAAATTCACGTGCAGCACAAATGTTCAGTTTTTGTCAAAAAACGCGTCATTTTCTTCAAACCGGGGTATAAAACTGTTGAGAAAAGATTGGAAAAATTGAAAAAATAGGCAAGAATGGGACCTAACACTAGATTAGCCTCCGTTTGGCCCCCTTTTCTACCATCTTTTAATTTGTCTTTTAACCGTTTGTTATATCAGTGCGACCCATTTATTCAAATTTTCTAAAAAATGCCCTTCAAACCTAACACCTTATAAATACAGTTGCACACAGGTTGCTTTCATACTCGTAAAATATGTAGAACTTAGATAGAGTTTGGGCCCCATTTTTTTTTTGTTCAATTCTCATTCTACCACAGTGAAAAATAATAAACAATACAAAAGTTGTACCAAAAACAGTTGTGGGCTGACAAAACTCTGCAGCAATTTCAGATTTTAGTCAGGAATTTAATACTGTTCAGTTGTAATGGACTTTTTCGACCACATAAATAATTGTAAATTTACATCCTTGCCCGCCACCTTTTGAAAAACACCTACCATCAATTGAAGGGCAAATTCAAAAAGTCAAAAATTCCAAAAATTCATGTACAACACACAGGTTCAATTTTTTTCAGAAAACACGTCACTGTCTTCAAACCAAGGCCCACAGCTGTTGAAAAATGGTTGGAAAATTTGAAAAAATAGGCAAGAATGGGACCTAACAATAGCTTAGCCTCCGTTTGTCCCCCATTTCTACCATATTTTAATTTGTCTTTTAACCATTTGATATGTCAGTGAGACCCATTTGTCCAAATTTTCTAAAAAAATTTAAACAAATTTTCTTAAAAATGCCCCTCAAACCTAACACCTTATAAATACAACTGCACACTGTTTGCTTTCATACTCGTAAAATATGTAGAACTTAGATATAGTTCGGCCCCCATTTAATTATTCAATTATCATTTTATTACTGTGAAAAATAATAAACAATGCAAAAGTTGTACCAAAAACAGTTGTGGGATAACAAAACTCTGTAGCAATTTCAGATTTTAGTTAGGAATTTAATACTGTTCAGTTGTAATGGACTATTTCGACCCCAAAAATATTTTAAATTTACATCCTTGCCCTCTACCTTTTGAAAAACACCTACCATTAATTAAAGGGCAGATTCGAAAAGTTAAAAATTCCAAAAATTCACGTACAGCACAAATGTTCAGTTTTTGTCAAAAAACGCGTCATTTTCTTCAAACCGGGGCATACGACTGTTGAGAAAAGGTTGGAAAATTTGAAAAAATAGGCAAGAATGGGACCTAACACTAGATTAGCCTCCGTTTGGCCCCCCATTTCTACCATCTTTTAACTTGTCTTTTAACCGTTTGTTATGTCAGTGCGACCCATTTATGTAAATTTTCTATAAAAAAATTCTACAATTTTTTTAAAAAATGCCCTTCAAACCTAACACCTTATAAATACAGTTGCACACAGTTTGCTTTCATACTCGTAAAATATGTAGAACTTAGATAGAGTTTGGGCCCCATTTTTTTTTTTGTTCAATTCTCATTCTACCACGGTGAAAAATAATAAACAATGCAAAAGTTGTACCAAAAACAGTTGTGGGCTGACAAAACTCTGCAGCAATTTCAGATTTTAGTTAGGAATTTAATACTGTTCGGTTGTAATTGACTTTTTCGACCAATAAAATAATTGTAAATTTACATCCTTGCCCTCCACCTTTTGAAAAACACCTACCATCAATTGAAGGGCAAATGCAAAAAGTTAAAAATTCCAAAAATTCACGTACAACACACAGGTTCAATTTTTGTCAGAAAACGCGTCACTTTCTTCAAACCAAGGCCCACAGCTGTTGAAAAATGGTTGGAAAATTTGAAAAAATAGGCAAGAATGGGACCTAACACTAGCTTAGCCTCCGTTTGTCCCCCATTTCTACCATATTTTAATTTGTCTTTTAACCATTTGATATGTCAGTGAGACCCATTTGTGCAAATTTTCTAAAAAAATTTCTACAAATTTTCTAAAAAATGCCCCTCAAACCTAACACCTTATAAATAAAACCTCACACTGTTTGCTTTCATAATCGAAAAATATGTAGAACTTAGATAGAGTTCGGCCCCCATTTAATTATTCAATTATCATTTTATTACAGTGAAAAATAATAAACAATGCAAAAGTTGTACCAAAAACAGTTGTTGGCTAACAAAACTTTGCAGCAATTTCAGATTTTAGTTAGGAATTTAATATTGTTCAGTTGTAATGGACTATTTCGACCCCAAAAATATTATAAATTTACATCCTTGCCCTCTACCTTTTGAAAAACACCTACCATTAATTAAAGGGCAAATTCGAAGAGTTAAAAATTCCAAAAATTCACGTACAGCACAAATGTTCAGTTTTTGTCAAAAAACGCGTCATTTTCTTCAAACCGGGGCATATGACTGTTGAGAAAAGGTTGGAAAATTGAAAAAATAGGCAAGAATGGGACCTAACACTAGATTAGCCTCCGTTTGGCCCCCTTTTCTACCATCTTTTAATTTGTCTTTTAACCTTTTGTTATGTCAGTGCGAGCCATTTATGCAAATTTTCTAAAAAAAATTCAACAAATTTTTTAAAAAATGCCCTTCAAACCTAACACCTTATAAATACAGTTGCACACAGCTTGCTTTCATACTCGTAAAATATGTAGAACTTAGATAGAGTTTGGGCCCCATTTTTTTTTGTTCAATTCTCATTCTACCACAGTGAAAAATAATAAACAATGCAAAAGTTATACCAAAAACAGTTGTGGGCTAACAAAACTCTGTAGCAATTTAAGATTTTAGTTAGGAATTTAATACTGTTCAGTTGTAATGGACTATTTCGACCAATAAAATAATTGTAAATTTACATCCTTGCCCTCTACCTTTTGAAAAACACCAACCATTAATTAAAGGGCAGATTCGAAAAGTTATAAATTCCAAAAATTCACCTGCAGCACAAATGTTCAGTTTTTGTCAAAAAACGCGTCATTTTCTTCAAACCGGGGCATACAACTGTTGAGAAAAGGTTGGAAAAATTGAAAAAATAGGCAAGAAAGGGACCTAACACTAGATTAGCCTCCGTTTGGCCCCTTTTCTACCATCTTTTAATTTGTCTTTTAACCGTTTGTTATATTAGTGCGACCCATTTATGCAAATTTTCTAAAAAATGCCCTTCAAACCTAACACCTTATAAATACAGTTGCACACAGCTTGCTTTCATACTCGTAAAATATGTAGAACTTAGATAGAGTTTGGGCCCCATTTTTTTTTTTGTTCAATTCTCATTCTACCACAGTGAAAAATAATAAACAATGCAAAAGTTGTACCAAAAACAGTTGTGGGCTGACAAAACTCAACAGCAATTTCAGATTTTAGTCAGGAATTTAATGCTGTTCAGTTGCAATGGACTTTTTCGACCAATAAAATAATTGTAAATTTACGTCCTTGCCCTCCACCTTTTGAAAATCACCTACCATCAATTGAAGAGCAAATTCAAAAAGTTAAAAATTCGAAAAATTCACGTACAACACACAGGTTCAATTTTTGTCAGAAAACGCGTCACTTTCTTCAAACCAAGGCCCACAGCTGTTGAAAAATTTGAAAAAAATAGGCAAGAATGGGACCTAACACTAGCTTAGCCTCCGTTTGGCCCCCATTTCTACCATATTTTAATTTGTCTTTTAACCATTTGATATGTCAGTGAGACCCATTTGTGCAAATTTTCTAAAAAAATTTCTACAAATTTTCTAAAAAATGCCCCTCAAACCTAACACCTTATAAATACAACTGCACACAGTTTGCTTTCATACTCGTAAAATATGTAGAACTTAGATAGAGTTCGGCCCCCATTTAATTATTCAATTATCATTTTATTACAGTGAAAAATAATAAACAATGCAAAAGTTGTACCAAAAACAGTTGCTGGCTAACAAAACTTTGCAGCAATTTCAGATTTTAGTTAGGAATTTAATATTGTTCAGTTGTAATGGACTATTTCGACCCCAAAAATATTGTAAATTTACATCCTTGCCCTCTACCTTTTGAAAAACACCTACCATTAATTAAAGGGCAAATTCGAAAAGTTAAAAATTCCAAAAATTCACGTACAGCACAAATGTTCAGTTTTTGTCAAAAAACTTGTCATTTTTTTCAAACCGGGGCATATGACTGTTGAGAAAAGGTTGGAAAAATTGAAAAAATAGGCAAGAATGGGACCTAACACCAGATTAGCCTCCGTTTGGCCCCCTTTTCTACCATCTTTTAATCTGTCTTTTAACCGTTTGTTATGTCAGTGCGAGCCATTTATGCAAATTTTCTAAAAAAAATTCAACAAATTTTTTAAAAAATGCCCTTCAAACCTAACACCTTATAAATACAGTTGCACACAGCTTGCTTTCATACTCATAAAATATGAAGAACTTAGATAGAGTTTGGGCCCCATTTTTTTTTTTTTTTCAATTCTCATTCTACTACAGTGAAAAATAATAAACAATGCAAAAGTTGTACCAAAAACAGTTGTGGGCTGACAAAACTCTGCAGCAATTTCAGATTTTAGTCAGGAATTTAATACTGTTCGGTTGTTATTGACTTTTTCGACCAATAAAATAATTGTAAATTTACATCCTTGCCCTCCACCTTTTGAAAAACACCTACCATCAATTGAAGGGCAAATGCAAAAAGTTAAAAATTCCAAAAATTCACATACAACACACAGGTTCAATTTTTGTCAGAAAACGCGTCACTTTCTTCAAACCAAGGCCCACAGCTGTTGAAAAATGGTTGGAAAATTTGAAAAAATAGGCAAGAATGGGACCTAACACTAGCTTAGCCTCCGTTTGGCCCCCATTTCTACCATATTTTAATTTGTCTTTTAACCATTTGATATGTCAGTGAGACCCATTTGTGCAAATTTTCTAAAAAAATTTCTACAAATTTTCTAAAAAATGCCCCTCAAACCTAACACCTTGTAAATACAACCTCACACTGTTTGCTTTCATAATCGAAAAATATGTAGAACTTAGATAGAGTTCGGCCCCCATTTAATTATTCAATTATCATTTTATTACAGTGAAAAATAATAAACAATGCAAAAGTTGTACCAAAAACAGTTGTTGGCTAACAAAACTTTGCAGCAATTTCAGATTTTAGTTAGGAATTTAATATTGTTCAGTTGTAATGGACTATTTCGACCCCAAAAATATTGTAAATTTACATCCTTGCCCTCTACCTTTTGAAAAACACCTACCATTAATTAAAGGGCAAATTCGAAAAGTTAAAAATTCCAAAAATTCACGTGCAGCACAAATGTTCAGTTTTTGTCAAAAAACGCATCATTTTCTTCAAACCGGGGCATATGACTGTTGAGAAAAGGTTGGAAAAATTGAAAAAATAGGCAAGAATGGGACCTAACACTAGATTAGCCTCCGTTTGGCCCCCTTTTCTACCATCTTTTAATTTGTCTTTTAACCTTTTGTTATGTCATGCGAGCCATTTATGCAAATTTTCTAAAAAAAATTCAACAAATTTTTTAAAAAATGCCCTTCAAACCTAACACCTTATAAATACAGTTGCACACAGTTTGCTTTCATACTCGTAAAATATGTAGAACTTATATAGAGTTTGGGCCCCATTTTTTTTTGGTTCAATTCTCATTCTACCACAGTGAAAAATAATAAACAATGCAAAAGTTGTACCAAAAACAGTTGTGGGCTGACAAAACTCTGCAGCAATTTCAGATTTTAGTTAGGAATTTAATACTGTTCGGTTGTAATTGACTTTTTCGACCAATAAAATAATTGTAAATTTACATCCTTGCCCTCCACCTTTTGAAAAACACCTACCATCAATTGAAGAGCAAATTCAAAAAGTTAAAAATTCCAAAAATTCACGTAAAACACACAGGTTCAATTTTTGTCAGAAAAAGCGTCACTTTCTTCAAACCAAGGCCCACGGCTGTTGAAAAATTTGAAAAAAATAGGCAAGAATGGGACCTAACACTAGCTTAGCCTCCGTTTGGCCCCCATTTCTACCATATTTTAATTTGTCTTTTAACCATTTGATATGTCAGTGAGAACCATTTGTGCAAATTTTCTAAAAAAATTTCTACAAATTTTTTAAAAAATGCCCCTCAAACCTAACACCTTATAAATACAACTGCACACAGTTTGCTTTCATACTCGTAAAATATGTAGAACTTAGATAGAGTTCGGCCCCCATTTAATTATTCAATTATCATTTTATTACAGTGAAAAATAATAAACAATGCAAAAGTTGTACCAAAAACAGTTGTTGGCTAACAAAACTTTGCAGCAATTTCAGATTTTAGTTAGGAATTTAATATTGTTCAGTTGTAATGGACTATTTCGACCCCAAAAATATTGTAAATTTACATCCTTGCCCTCTACCTTTTGAAAAACACCTACCATTAATTAAAGGGCAAATTCGAAAAGTTAAAAATTCCAAAAATTCACGTGCAGCACAAATGTTCAGTTTTTGTCAAAAAACGCGTCATTTTTTTCAAACCGGGGCATATGACTGTTGAGAAAAGGTTGGAAAAATTGAAAAAATAGGCAAGAATGGGACCTAACACCAGATTAGCCTCCGTTTGGCCCCCTTTTCTACCATCTTTTAATTTGTCTTTTAACCGTTTGTTATGTCAGTGCGAGCCATTTATGCAAATTTTCTAAAAAAAATTCAACAAATTTTTTAAAAAATGCCCTTCAAACCTAACACCTTATAAATACAGTTGCACATAGCTTGCTTTCATACTCGTAAAATATGTAGAACTTAGATAGAGTTTGGGCCCCATTTTTTTTTGTTCAATTCTCATTCTACCACAGTGAAAAATAATAAACAATGCAAAAGTTGTACCAAAAACAGTTGTGGGCTGACAAAACTCTGCAGCAATTTCAGATTTTAGTCAGGAATTTAATACTGTTCAGTTGTAATGGACTTTTTCGACCACATAAATAATTGTAAATTTACATCCTTGCCCTCCACCTTTTGAAAAACACCTACCATCAATTGAAGGGCAAATTCAAAAAGTCAAAAATTCCAAAAATTCATGTACAACACACTAGTTCAATTTTTTTTCCAGAAAACACGTCACTGTCTTCAAACCAAGGCCCACAGCTGTTGAAAAATGGTTGGAAAATTTGAAAAAATAGGCAAGAATGGGACCTAACACTAGCTTAGCCTCCGTTTGGCCCCAATTTCTACCATATTTTAATTTGTCTTTTAACCATTTGATATGTTAGTGAGACCCATTTGTGCAAATTTTCTAAAAAAATTTCTACAAATTTTCTAAAAAATGCCCCTCAAACCTAACACCTTATAAATACAACCTCACACTGTTTGCTTTCATAATCGAAAAATATGTAGAACTTAGATAGAGTTCGGCCCCCATTTAATTATTCAATTATCATTTTATTACAGTGAAAAATAATAAACAATGCAAAAGTTGTACCAAAAACAGTTGTTGGCTAACAAAACGTTGCAGCAATTTCAGATTTTAGTTAGGAATTTAATATTGTTTAGTTGTAATGGACTATTTCGACCCCAAAAATATTGTAAATTTACATCCTTGCCCTCTACCTTTTGAAAAACACCTACCATTAATTAAAGGGCAAATTCGAAAAGTTAAAAATTCCAAAAATTCACGTACAGCACAAATGTTCAGTTTTTGTCAAAAAACGCGTCATTTTCTTCAAACCGGGGCATATGACTGTTGAGAAAAGGTTGGAAAAATTGAAAAAATAGGCAAGAATGGGACCTAACACTAGATTAGCCTCCGTTTGGCCCCCTTTTCTACCATCTTTTAATTTGTCTTTTAACCGTTTGTTATGTCAGTGCGAGCCATTTATGCAAATTTTCTAAAAAAAATTCAACAAATTTTTTAAAAAATGCCCTTCAAACCTAACACCTTATAAATACAGTTGCACACAGCTTGCTTTCACACTCGTAAAATATGTAGAACTTAGATAGAGTTTGGGCCCCATTTTTTTTTGTTCAATTCTCATTCTACCACAGTGAAAAATAATAAACAATGCAAAAGTTGTACCAAAAACAGTTGTGGGCTAACAAAACTCTGTAGCAATTTCAGATTTTAGTTAGGAATTTAATACTGTTCAGTTGTAATGGACTATTTCGACCACAAAAATATTGTAAATTTACATCCTTGCCCTCTACCTTTTGAAAAACACCAACCATTAATTAAAGGGCAGATTCGAAAAGTTATAAATTCCAAAAATTCACGTGCAGCACAAATGTTCAGTTTTTGTCAAAAAACGCGTCATTTTCTTCAAACCGGGGCATACAACTGTTGAGAAAAGGTTGGAAAAATTGAAAAAATAGGCAAGAATGGGACCTAACACTAGATTAGCCTCCGTTTGGCCCCCTTTTCTACCATCTTTTAATTTGTCTTTTAACCGTTTGTTATATCAGTGCGACCCATTTATGCAAATTTTCTAAAAAATGCCCTTCAAACCTAACACCTTATAAATACAGTTGCACACAGCTTGCTTTCCTACTCGTAAAATATGTAGAACTTAGATAGAGTTTGGGCCCCATTTTTTTTTTTGTTCAATTTTCATTCTACCACAGTGAAAAATAATAAACAATGCAAAAGTTGTACAAAAAACAGTTGTGGGCTGACAAAACTCTACAGCAATTTCAGATTTTAGTCAGGAATTTAATGCTGTTCAGTTGCAATGGACTTTTTCGACCAATAAAATAATTGTAAATTTACATCCTTGCCCTCCACCTTTTGAAAAACACCTACAATCAATTGAAGAGCAAATTCAAAAAGTTAAAAATTCCAGAAATTCACGTACAACACACAGGTTCAATTTTGGTCAGAAAACGCGTCACTTTCTTCAAACCAAGGCCCACAGCTGTTGAAAAATGGTTGAAAAATTTGAAAAAAAAAGGCAAGAATGGGACCTAACACTAGCTTAGCCTCCGTTTGGCCCCCATTTCTATTATATTTTAATTTGTCTTTTAACCATTTGATATGTCAGTGAGACCCATTTGTGCAAATTTTCTAAAAAAATTTCTACAAATTTTCTAAAAAATGCCCCTCAAACCTAACACCTTATAAATACAACTGCACACAGTTTGCTTTCATACTCGTAAAATATGTAGAACTCAGATAGAGTTCGGCCCCCATTTAATTATTCAATTATCATTTTATTACAGTGAAAAATAATAAACAATGCAAAAGTTGTACCAAAAACAGTTGTTGGCTGACAAAACTTTGCAGCAATTTCAGATTTTAGTTAGGAATTTAATATTGTTCAGTTGTAATGGACTATTTCGACCCCAAAAATATTGTAAATTTACATCCTTGCCCTCTACCTTTTGAAAAACACCTACCATTAATTAAAGGGCAAATTCGAAAAGTTAAAAATTCCAAAAATTCACGTACAGCACAAATGTTCAGTTTTTGTCAAAAAACGCGTCATTTTCTTCAAACCGGGGCATATGACTGTTGAGAAAAGGTTGGAAAAATTGAAAAAATAGGCAAGAATGGGACCTAACACTAGATTAGCCTCCGTTTGGCCCCCTTTTCTACCATCTTTTAATTTTTCTTTTAACCGTTTGTTATGTCAGTGCGATCCATTTATGCAAATTTGCTAAAAAAAATTCAACAAATTTTTTAAAAAATGCCCTTCAAACCTAACACCTTATAAATACAGTTGCACACAGCTTGCTTTCATACTCGTAAAATATGTAGAACTTAGATAGAGTTTGGGCCCCATTTTTTTTGTTCAATTCTCATTCTACCACAGTGAAAAATAATAAACAATGCAAAAGTTGTACCAAAAACAGTTGTGGGCTGACAAAACTCTGCAGCAATTTCAGATTTTAGTCAGGAATTTAATACTGTTCCGTTGTAATGGACTTTTTCGACCACAAAAATAATTGTAAATTTACATCCTTGCCCTCCACCTTTTGAAAAACACCTACCATCAATTGAAGGGCAAATTCAAAAAGTCAAAAATTCCAAAAATTCATGTACAACACAGAGGTTTAATTTTTTTCAGAAAACACGTCACTGTTTTCAGAAAATTCATGTACGACACAGAGGTTCTATTTTCATAAATCATTTTTCAGCCACACCAGGACGCTCTAGATTTTCAGCTCAAGATTGAAATCCATTTTTGACCTAGTAAACATTCGAATTGAAAAAAAAAGGCTATTTCAAGAAAGTTGTAGCCATTTGAGTTATCTTTACAACCCAACTTTAATCGTCTCAATCGAATATTGAAAGAGAAAGTTATTATAAAAATACTAAAGGAAGTGAAGTCTGTTCACCCGAAAGGTGGTGCTGCTAGCCAAGGCGCTACCTGGGTGCATTTAGGGCGTGTTTTTTGCCCGTTTTGAAGTCCATAAAAAAACTTTCGACAAAAATGAGGCAACAACTTTAAATACAAGTTTCTACACTTTTGAAGGGGATTTCACACATTGAAAGACAGGGAATACAACTTGAGAATCAAAGAAGAAATTCAAAGGAGGAAAACATCAAGAAATTCACCGTTTGAAACATTGATTGGAAGATGAATAAGATTTGGTGCAAGATTGATTTTTTCCCCCTACATCTATACTAAAAATCTGATGATGTATTCAATGACAATATCTTGTTTTTTCTCTTTTATTATGAGTAGCTAAAATTCTTGTTAGGACGAATAATGTAACCTACTTGGGATCCTTTATGTCTTTTATTTAAGATTCTTGTTCTTTATTCTTTCATATGTTGATTTTAGTATGAGTTTAATGCATTGAATTATTTGATCACTAATTTGATGATTTAGGGAATCTTTTACAAACTGAGAGGTGAGTTTAGGATTTAGATTATATAGTAAAATTCGATAAATTGGTATAATATGTAGAGACACTTATACTGATTATTGCGGTCATAAATGAATTCTTAGAACCAAGATTTCGTTTAACTAAAATTGATTCGTATAGAGATAAGAAATTAAATTAGTTAAATAGGCTGAATGAGAACTCGAGAGGGGTAAATTGAATACAATATGAGAATTCGAACGAACACTACAACATTAGATTGTGAATCTTGATTTAAGATTTAAAGGTGACTAGTAGGTGAAATTGTTCTACGCTAATAATTGTTTATTATTTAATTTCTGAATCAATTTTTGTGTACATCCATATATTCTTACGCATTTAAATTAAAAATCAAAACATACAAATCTTTGTTTGCTTTGTCGAATAGTAGTTAGAAAGAAAGCAGATTAAGTTCTAAAGTATATTCCTTGTCGGAACGTCCATTATACTACTTATTTGATATGGTACACTTGCGATAGTAAAAATGCAACATTGCTTTATTATGGAATGGTCGTTGCTTTATTTAATGTTGAGGGGCAGAACGGAAAATAGAAAGAATGACGGCCAAGAATATGGAGGTTTTAGTAACCAAAGTAGAAAAATAGTACACTTCATTGAAGATTGTTAAGATTGTTGCATAAAAAGAAAAATGGCATTTCCAATCCATGGTACCAAATTAGTGCATCTTCCACACTATAAAAATAAAGTCATCTTATATTCATTAAACCAAATGAACAGTATTTCTTGTATTTTCTTATTTTTTTAATTCTCAACAATTAATTTATTTTAAAAATTATTTAACATATCTAAATAAACATTACATTTAATTAACTAAAATATTACATTTATTAATAAATTAAAAAGCATTACACTTAGTACCACATTTTTAAAAAATATTTACATTTAACACCCAAAACAAAAAATTACATATAGTATGAAAAAAAAAAAAATCACAAAAGAAACGTGAAGAACAATTATTTTTTAGAATGATGAAATGGACTGTATCTTGATTTTGTAACATTCATTCATTGTACAGGCCATCATATATATTATAATTTAGAGCTTGTATCGTCCTTAATAGTGATTTTGTAACGAGTTGTGCTATATGTACAACCATGTTTGACAACATGATTGTACAACCTCTCACATGGGAGGTGGGTCCCATGATTATTTAATAATGGGACCCACTTCCCATGTGAGAGGTTGTACAACCATGTTGTCAAATATGGTTGTACAAGTAGCATTAGTGTTTGAGTTATTATACATTGTTGACAGCTTCGACTTAGAATTAGTCCCTCTTAATCATATCATTGCCTGCAATAACATTTACAAAGTTAAACAATTGGATAATCAAATATAAATTTCTCTTAGTAGTTCACGTAACTGTCTCTTAGCATTTATATCAATAATGCATTTCAAAGAAAGGTAGAAGCTTAATTTTTAGCAAAACAATCCAAGTTCAATTCCTAATAGCTTACTTGATGAGTCCTACATTAAGCCTCCATTTCGATACAATTTATAAAGTCAATGTCAAACATTAATTTTAACAAGACAATCATAACTACTAATCATTAATATCTACATATTTTGTGAAACCCACTACTATTCCTATTTACGAATTTGTCAAACAGAGGCTAAAATATGCAAAACATAGTTAAAAACATACAAGACTTAGGGAGTAACTTACAGTAAAGAGAGAATAGCACATACAGTCTGTGTGAAGGTGAGCCCCAGCAAGGTAATGGCAGCAACGACCGAAATGGTTGTCCATGGATTGTTGAAATGTTCTCGCTTTAATGTTGCCATCCATGTATTCCTTTTTCTGGCACAATGACCATTCACAGCGGACAAAATATTAGAATAAGGAAACTGATCAGAATATATGATATTCTTGCCTAACTTGTTGATTACGCGATAAACCATTTCATAGCTCCCCAAAAAGTTTCTAATGACTTTTGAACGGTGCAACACTTCAGCATCTTCAGGAGAACGGACGAGACAATGCATGAAGAATACATAGTCCGTCACATATTTTTGAGGACTGCCTGTGTAGTAGTACTCATATGCAATCAGATTTCGGAACAATGATTCTGTTGAATCGGAAATTTCCCATTCTGGAATCTTCATAGCTTTATTTTCAAATTGAATATGAAACAAATGACATTCTGACTTTTGGAAGGAAATCCCTGACTTCTCGAGCTCTACAGCTGAATTTATATTCACCATGTTAACTGGATTTCCAGTATCCATCTGAGATAATATCGTTGCAAAGGAAGAACACTGGATGTTATATACAATGCCAAGGAGATGGGGACCATTAATAGGGACATTAGGAAGATCTTTCAATTGCAGTGGGAAAATGCTATTTAATAGTAACTGCAATATTAGAGACTCCATGTTGTCTCCATTATTTCTCTTGATCATTTTGAACAAACTATCAACGATGAAAAATGGAATCTGATTCTCAAATACCATTAGATCATGAAGCAATTGACTTTTTATATGTTCATTCTGGAAAATGGGGTCATCTTTCTCCCTGCATTCTTCGTCTTGAACCATATAGAGAAATTCAACGATAAAACAACCATCAAGAATCAACATTTGCACGAACTTGTCTTCATCAAGGTGGATGTCTTCAGCATAACATTTCCGGGCCCTGTCTTTTGATTCTATTATTGTGGTAACATATCTTTTTACACTTGACTCTTCTCTTCTTCGAAGAAGCTGCCTTAGATACCAGAGTTTGTGTTGCTCCATGTTCTGCAAGTGACGTTTATAGTGGTGAAATGGGCCAATGGCTATTATTTGTGGATCGTAAGCCTTTGGCTTTATGCGGCGTAAATGATCACTGACTCTAAACATTGAGGGATTTGAAGGTGCAGAAAGCGAAAGAAGCATATCATCAATGTTAATGGTGATACTGTCAGCTCTCGTCTCAGACATTTTTAACTGTTTGTGAAAAATCAGAAACAAGGAGCTTGATCTACCAATAAATTAAGCTACCAATTCTATATAAAGGTGTTAAAATGCACTAAATGCAGCAGCACTGAACTAATAAAAGTGTGTCAATATGCTAACATTTAATAGCCAACTGCCTCAATGTTCAATTTTCAGCGAATATGACTTCTATCCGTGTTGGCCAATTTTTATTTGGTCAATTGATGGTAAGGTATGTGAAAAGAAGAAACATTTATATTAATTTTACACTAAACATACCCGCACCATCCATATTGTTGGGAAAAAAAATTCCACCCAACGCAACGGATATAAAAATTAGAAAATGAGTTGAAAGAGAAAAAAAATAATTAAATGCGGTTTGATAAATCGTCAATAGTCACCTGAGAAAAATAGTTTATTAGATGAGAAAATAGAAAATCTCACAACATGTACGCATCGTCGCGAGGAGTTGAGGAGCCTTAAAGTTTTCAGAATTGGAACCGTGGCTCGGTAAGTTGGCACCCACATGACATCATGGACCATGGCGGAGGGATACAATCTGGACTGCTTAATCTAAAGCAATGTGATCTAAGGACTCAGATTTATCCAAACCAAATAGTGAACCCATTCACTAGAGACACTTGAAATTCAATATACAAGACCCCATATTCCATTAAATCCTACACAAAATCAATTTAAGTTATAAAATTGATTTATAATTCTCTCTTCTCTTCAAAAATTATATTCGGCTTATTTGACTGAAATTAAATTTTCGTCCGAATTAATTTTTAGAAATAAAAGCCCTTCCGAACAATTTTAGATCGAGTTTCTTCCATTTGAGAAAAGTGCTGTCTACACTTTAGTACCACCGACAAAGTTGGTATAGTGCAGTACAGACTTTGGAAGAAGCGTTGTATCTTGAGAAACAGATACTCGAAAATCCCGTTGTAACCAGTGCAAAGGGAGAAATCTATCTTAAAAAGAATAGCATCGACGTACCCTGCTTCATCTTTGTTTTTTACTCCTACTTTTTCCTTCTTTTGATTGTACAATTCATTAATTTGACAACAAATGTTCGGTAAGATGCACTAAATGCAGCATCGCACTTGACTAATAGTAAATTGTGTCATTTGCTAACATTTAATTCCAACTGCCTCAATGTTCAATTTCCAGCAGGCATCGAATTAATAATATATGACTTTTATTGGTGTTAGCCAATCTTTATTTGGTCAATTGACGACAACGTATGGGGAAAGAAGAAACATTTAAATTAATTTTACACTAAACATTTCGGCTCCATCAATATTGTTGGGAAAAAATTCCACTCATTGCACAGTGGAAATAAAATGAGAAAATAAGTCGAAAGAGAAAAACATAATTGAACTGTTGACTTGTCAACAGTCACATGAGAACAATACTTTATTAGCTGAGAAAACTTCACAATATAATATTTTTTCACTCGCACAACTTCTCCCTTAGAAAACAAAAACATACGAGTTTGTATCATTATTTTTTTTTCTAGTTTCTCTCCAACAACTTTCTCTCTATAAATTTTTATAATTTTGGATGTAAGCAATTTTTTGTATGAATTTACGTCACATTGGTGCCAAACACAATTATTCGCAATATGATGCCATGAATTTATAGGAAAGACCCTTCTTATGGCAAATTTCTTTTCCCTTCTGCATTAGGAGTTATTTTCCTAATTGCAAATTGATTCTCTTTTCCAATACAATTCTTCTAGGAATTATCATCTTGGTACCTTTCCTCAATGAAAAAGAGTTCTCTCACCTTATTGCAATATTTCATTCTTATTGCCAAACTAAAATTCTTTTCCCCTTTCACCATGTGACTCTTATTTGGGAAAAAACCAACACACAATTTGTTACTTTTTACTATAAACATATATCCTATATTATGCGGTATATATTTGTAATATCAACGAACATTGCATTAGGAGTTATTTTCCTAATTGCAAATTGATTCTCTTTTCCAATACAATTCTTCTAGGAATTATCATCTTGGTACCTTTCCTCAATGAAAAAGAGTTCTCTCACCTTATTGCAATATTTCATTTTTATTGCCAAACTAAAATTCTTTTCCCCTTTCACCATGTGACTCTTATTTGGGAAAAAACCAACACACAATTTGTTACTTTTTACTATAAACATATATCCTATATTATGCGGTATATATTTGTAATATCAACGAACATTCAGCTCCAATAGTTTGTTAACCCTGTTTGATTCTCATTAAAAGACTCTTTATGTTTGTATTTTAATAAGAACATAAACCCTATATTTATAAGTAAGAATCGAGGATACAATGATAAAAATTTTTAGGGCTGCAGGAGTACAATTGTCATTCATTAATAAATTTATCATTTACAACACCCCCCTTGAATGACACATTACAAAATACCAGTCTCGTTAAAACCTTGTTTGATAAAAATTCAATGGGACAAAAAATCAAACGAAGGAAAAAAAGTACAGTTATTTTGGAGTATTAAAAATAAGTGCTGCCTTATTAAAACCTTGGTCGACAAATCTAGTGGGATAAAACATAAACGAAGAAAAAAGAGTACAACTACTCCCCTGATATTGATCATTGAAATCTTTGAGTCGACTTATTCTAATTTCATAAAACAATTTCTTGAATGTAGATGTCGGCAATGCTTTTGTGAATAAATCGGCCACATTGTCACTTGAACGAATTCGTTGGATATCGATGTCGCCATTATTTTAAAGCTCATGTGTATGAAAGAATTTTGGAGAAATATGCTTCGTCCTGTCATCTTTGATATAACCTCATTTGAGTTGTGCAATACAAGTTGCATTGTCTTCATACAAAATTGTTGGACTATCTTTTGAAGTTAACCCCATGATACTTGGATATGATGAGTCATGTTCCTCAACCATACACATTTTCGCTATACTTCATGGATTGCAATAATTTCAGAATGATTTGAAGATGTTATCGTCAAGGATTGTTTCACAGATCTCCATGATATAGTCGTTCCTCCACGTGTAAACACATCCTATTTGTGATTTAGCTTTATGTGTGCAGATAGATAACCTGCATCTGCATATCTCACTAAAGCATATCCCAATTTTTGAGAATAAAATAATTCCAAATCAATAGTACTCTTTAGGTAACGAAAAATATGTTTAACACAATTCCAATATATTTGAGTGGGTGTGGAGCTATATCTTGCAAGGAGATTTACAAAAAAAGTTATGTGGGGTCGAGTGCAATTTGCAAGATAAGTTAATGCTCCAATTGCACTAAGATATGATATTTCAGGACCAATAACCTTCTCTCCATCTTCAAGTGGACGAAATGGTGAAGAACGCGTCATACATACGTTGTTGTAGTTGTTTGGTAGAAGTCCAGCAAAGGAGCATTAGCGACCGTTCACCAACCCTCTGACCAAATCGTTGGCCAATTTTTAGCACAGCCTCATACGCCCAAATCTGTCGCAGCAGAAATTCAATGTCAGTTCGCCTACCCTCAAAACATTATATATATGTTCGAGAAAATGAAAACATTATATAGAAATTGTATTTCGTACCTGCATGGCGATCGAAAAGCCGTGAACTGTGTAACTGACCTCATTCTCCTTCTTCTTCCTCGCATCGAGGAGTTTCATAGCTCATGTACATTGGAAGCCCTTCAAAATATGCCTATATCCAACTCTACCCTAAGGGTAGGAAAAAAATGTGTCAAGGTCGTCGACGATGAACAATGTCTCCAGATCAATACCCACATTATTGTTAGGAGCGTTGAATACTCATTCCACGATTAGGGCAAGCCCCAACTTGTATCTATCAATCCGGGGGGTCGACGATCGAACAAATGCCTTCTCCAGTTGGGCACCGGAAATCTTGTCCAAAGACTTGAAGTATCTTTCCTTCAGTCTCCTCTTCTCCAACGTTCGGGTGAACTGGTCGCCTACGGGAAATAGGCCACATCCTAGTCCTGTGACAACTGCGTACTCTCGCATGCCGAACCTAGTATAGTGGCCCTGCAAATTAAACCACAACTCATGCTGCTTATCAGTTCGTATCTCCCGGAAGACAAGTGCTTGAATTAGTTGGGCAAAAAATTGGATGTCCGGAACATCGGCTAGGAAGTCGAGGCTCGAGTTTAGGAACTCATCCCGCTGGCGGTCGTCAAAGTGTTCCATAACTGTTTTCACATACTTCAAGTTGCTCCGCTGCGAGATGTGGGCCCGCATGCATACATTATCCAGAACAAAAAATTCAAATTCCATAGTTCCTGCAAGACACATTTCGACAACAGGAATAATGTCAGATGATAATACAACAAGCATATTGAAAATCATATAACGAAATAGTAAGAAGATCAATCACGAAACCATAGGAATATCACATAATACGAACATCGTGCACTTGAAATAAACAATATATAACACAAACCACAACAACAAATAATAAATTTTAAGGGATGCACCATCTGTCTAGAATTACTGCGTTCAACTGTCAAGACACGACATTTCATCTTTCGGGATCCACCCAAATGTCGAGAACTTCTAAGGCTAACTGTCAGGAACGACGGTTCACCTCGAATTTGTTTATTCGGAGAATAGAAATGTCAAAAATCTATTCCCGACCTCTACGTGAATCCGTAATTTTCAAGTGCTACGTACTCCATATTCAAGCAGGCATAAGAATATAAATCTACAAATATGTGAAGTCCGGTTTGCCTCCTTCTTTGGTTGCTTGTATCGTGTTGACCAAATTGGTTCTCGACCTCCACCCCAACATGAAATTTGTCTCTTTTTGCGTGTAGATCACAATGTCGTCCATCGTTGCTTGCACAAATAGTCTCAATTCTTGATTTACCCGTTTTGTTCTTTATCGTGTCATCGGTCTTCCTTCGATAATCAACGGGTCTCGTTATGGGCTCGACTTCGTCGAAATCGACTCTTGGATCATATCAATTATATTGATGGAAAATTGGTGACGTGGCGGTGTATGTGAAATAATGGAATTTGACAATTCAATTTTTTTGAGAGAGAATGGGAGGAAAGAGAGAGAGAGAAATATGATGGATAATGAGCAAACATTACCGATATTCCATCATCATGATGATAAATAACATTACTCTTTGTGTGTTTACATATTAAATTTTGAATTTCACCATATTATATATATATATATATATATATATATTTTTTTTTTTTTAAAATTTCGTACACAACACTCTCATGCTCTCTGGCATCAATCCCTCATTCCTGGTGGCAGGAAGCCTTAGTTCGACCCTCTCACTTAGTGGTGATAACCACTCTAAAATAATAAATTTTTTCATTCCTAATATTATTATTTTATAGAGGTTTTACTGTATTTGGTATGTAGAAAATGCAAAAATATCGACCACAACATCTAGGAATTAAATTAGCAATAAATAAAAACAGTTGTACACAGCTTTCTTTCGGACCTTACTACAGAACTTAAATTTTTTATATAAGGATAAATATTCAGAAATTAGTAGTGCTTTGTTTTTTTGTGGTGCTAAGTGTAGGATGGAACTAGTAAAGACTATAGAGTGTAGTCAACTGTGATTTTTGTTTAAAAGGCCTATACTGAATAGTTAATTTGTTAAAGAGCCTATACTATATATTACAGAATTGTTTTCCTGTCCATGCTGGGAAATCATATCTTGCCCACTTGGAGAGTGGAGAGAACCGTAAATAAGATTCTTCTACTACATCAGCAAGTGGGCAGTTTTGTCTTGTCCACGGCAAGAGGGCGGGAGGACAATTTAGCTATATATTATTATCTGTTAAAAGTTTTAAATCTAAAATCAATTGTGTCATATGTTAACATTTAATACCAACTGCCTCAATGTTCATTTTTCAGCCGGCATCTAATTAATAATGTGACATTTATTGGTCTTAACCAATCTTTATTTGGTCAATTGAAGACAAGGTAGGGGAAAAGATGAAACGTTTAAATTAATTTTACACGAAACATATCCGCACCGTTGATATTGTTGGGAAAAAAATTTCACCATTACATAGTAACATTAGAAAAATACTTTATTAGCAGAGAAAACCTTACAATACAATATTTTCTCACTCGCACAATTTCTTCCTAAGAAAATTAAACACACAAGTTTGTGTCTTTATTTTTTTTTCTAGTTTCTCTCCAACAAATTTCTCTCTATAAACTCTCACTATGTTGGATGCACGTAATTTCAGATTGGTGCCAAACACAATTATTCTCAATATGATGCCATGCGTCCATAGGAAGATCCCTGTAATCTTATGGCAAAATTATTTTCCCTATTGGATTAGGAGTTATTTTCGTAATTGTAAAATGATTTCATTTTTCAATACAGTTCTTCCCGGAATTATCATCTTGGACCCTTTCCTCAATGAAAAAGAGTTTTTTTTTCACCTTATTGCAATATTTCATTTTTATTGTCGAACTAAATCCTTTTTCCCATTAATAATGTGACTTTTTTATTTACCAAATATGGGTAAAAACCAACACACACGAGTTTGTTACATTTTACTAGACATATATCCTAAATTATGAGGTATTTGTAGAATCAACGAGTATTCAACTCCGATAGTTTGGTAATTAAATTTTCTCCAGTGTGTCAAAATTCATTTAATAAAACGTAGGGATGCAAGACTCAATTTATTCAATCTATCATTTATTGTCATTATGTTGTCATGTAGATAGATGCTAAGCACTAGTGATACAACATATCTTTATTTGAATGAATTGTAAGGTCCTTGTGGCCTTGCCACCGTCGAAACTCGCGGTGTCGAACTCCATAGTTTATGTTCACCCATAAGTTAAGAAGTCTTAAGAAACACTCTCGTAAAACTAACAAATTTTTTTGAAAAATCAATGAAATTAGAATGTATATGGTGATGTTTAACGTAAATTAATCTTGCTTTAAGCAAAGATAAAAAAAAAAAAAAAAAAAAAATGAAAGACCCTAGGATCCCTTACTTTGAGAAGACAAGTGACAAGACAATCATAAACATATATCTAACCCCAACTCAAAATTACAATTTTCAATTATACATGTGCCACATTACATGCATTTTATATCATTTAAAATCAATGGTCCATATTGTCTTAAATAAAGTTTGACCTCCTATACTTTTTATCTCAAATTATAATGACTTATTGAAAGTATAGATATTTTTTTAGTTTTCCAATATGCCCCTATTTGATTTATCTTGTTATCAACAAATATAGATTAATCTTATTTAAAAATGATTCAATGTATGGTTATATTAGAAAAAAATGAAAGAAAATATGTATTTTCAACTATGTTATTTATATTTTCTTGATCTGTTTGAAAATAGAAAAAAGTATATATTTACGGAAAGAAGGCAGTATCAAATACTTGATGACATATTTAAAGTTGGCATGACTCGATGTCATCAATTGGTAATATGCTAAAAAATTAAAATAATAAATATTTGTTATAAAAGAGAGAAAAATGAGACGAGGGAATAAAAGTCAATAAATTTGTGTGTATTTTATTAAGAACAAGAGCCCTATATTTATTGGAAAGAATCAATGATACAATGATAATAATTTCTAGGGCTGTAGGGGTACAATTATTATTCATTAATAAACCCTAATAAATTTACCGTTTACAACACTCCTCCTTGCATGACACATTACAAAATATCAGTCTTGTTAAAGCCTTGTTTGATAAAAATTCAATTGAACAAAATCAAACGAAGGAAAAAGAATACACTTATTTTGGAGTATTAAAAATAAATGCTGCCTCATTAATACTTTGTTTGAAAAATCCAGTGGGATAAAACCTAAATGAAAGAAAAAGAGTACAGCTACTCCCATCGATGTTGATCACTGAAATCTTTGAGTCGACGCATTCTAATTTCATAAACCAATTTCTTGAATGTAGATGCCAACAATGCTTTTGTGAATAAATCACTCACATTGTCACTTGAGCGAATTTGTTGGATATCGGTGTCGCCATTATTTTGAAGCTCATGTATATGAAAGAATTTTAGAGAAATATACTTCGTCCTGTCACCTTTGATATAACCTCATTCGAGTTGTGCAACACAAGTTGCATTGTCTTCATATAAAATTGTTGGACTATCTTTTGTTGAAGTTAACCCCATGATACTTGGATATGATGGGTCATGTTCCTCAATCATACACATTTTCGTTATACTTCATGGATTGCAATAATTTCAGAATGATTTGAAGATGCTACCGTCAAGGATTGCTACACAGATCTCCATGATATAGTCGTTCCTCCACGTGTAAACACATCCTATTTGTGATTTAGCTTTATGTGGGTCAGATAGATAACCTATATCTGCATATCCCACTAAAGCAAATCTCGACTTTTAAAATAAAATAATCTCAAATCAATAGTACTCTTTAAGTAACGAAAAATATGTTTAACACAATTCCAGTGTATTTGAGTAGGTTTGGAGCTATATCTTGCAAGGAGATTTACAGAAAAAGTTATGTCGGATCGAGTACAATTTGCAAGATAAGTTAATGCTTTAATTGCACTAAGATATGATAGTTCAGGACCGAAAACCTTATTTCCATATTCAAGTGGATGAAATGGATTATTTTTCACATCAAGTGATCGAACAACCATAGGTGATGCTAATGGTTGTGCATTAATCATATAAAAATATTTTAAAACTTTTTCCATATATGTAGATTGATGAACAAATAATCTTTCTGCGAAATATTTAATCTGCAATCCGAGACAAAATTTGATTTTTCTCAAATCCTTCATCTCAAATTTATTTTTCAAATACCCAGCAGTTTTGTTGAGCTCTTCAGGAGTTTCATTAAATCAACATAAATTGCCACAATTGCAAATCCAATATTTGTTTTCTTTAATAAAACACATAGGCTGATATCGTCATTTTTATAGCATTCTTTCAACAAATATTCACTAAGATGATTATACCACAATCACGTGTATATATATATATATATATATATATATATATATATATGCACGTGGCAGTCAATTCATCTACTTTCAATGCCCCTTTTATTTTCACAATTTTTAAGATGATATATACACATGCACGTGTATATATATATATATATATATATATATATATATATATATATATATATATATACTAGAAAGAGAAAAAAGAGTTTTGATTGAGAATCACAGGACAAGCTTCACGTAATGAGATTATCGTGTTGATAACATGTTATAAAATAGAGAAAAATGAGACAAGAGAATAAAAATCAATAAATTTGTGTGTAATTTATTAAGAACCAAAATGATTCTGTTACAGGATGTGCTTCGATTCTATTTGGTAATTTTAATTCTTTGTGAATTTTGGGGAACCCGGTGTTTGGGTTTATGTATCCGTGTTGGATACCGTGGAAGATGAGGAGTATTTTGTGTTGGAGAAAGTTTGATTCTTGTTGAAGAGTTCAACTTTTTCGTTGCAATCGAATTTATTTTTCTTGGTGTAGAATTTTCTGAGTTTCATTCATTGAATAGGTGGAGATTGTTGGTATCTTTGACCCAAATTAGGTTGAATTTTTTTTTTCCGAAAAATAGTATTTCCTTTATTACGCGTGCTTTTATTGGAAAATATGATTTCATTTATTTCATGCGTTTTTATTGGAAAAATATTGTTTCTTTTATTGCAAGTGATTTTTGATCTTGTTTCCATCTTTGTGGTATTTCTAGGGTTTGGCATGCGTCCCTTTAAATGCTAGACTCTTTTAACAGGTTTTGTATTACTGAAATATAGAATAATTGTATAGACACAGTTATTGTATTTGTTTTGTCCATATTCATCGATTGAATAAAATACTCCATTCCTCTGCCAATTAATTTTTTGTCTTTTATCTTATTGTTTGTTTATGATCATATACTTTATATTGTGTCATATATATTACTTCGATCCGTTTTATTTTCCAACAACTTTCACTAATGTGCTAACAAAGCAATGAATAGAAAACCATCACGGACAGATCTCGCTTCTAGTTATCCAATTACACAAGCAACACGATTTCACTATTATAATCGTAGCCTATATTTAAGCCAAGCAAAATGACATTGCGAGATAACAGAACACTTCATTTTATTAATGTCAAGAAGTCAAGGTTTTCTTTGTTCGAAACATTGTGAATTTTAATTTATCTTCGTGCAATGAAGTAGGATGGGATCTTATAAAACAATCTAGAATGCAAACTCTTTTTTTTTTTTTTTTTTTTTTTTTTTTTTTATGCAAACTCAATTTTTGTGACAAATGATTTAACACGAACAATCGCTTAATCATGTATAGGACTATCATGTCTAAAGCTCAATAGCTCAGTGAACTATTGTCGCGTACGAACCTTTCCTATAAAGCATATAGTAAACTAAGAGCAAAGAAAGAATAAAGGCAAACATTGAAGATCTGCTAAGGACAACTAAAGGGAAACCTTGTTTAGTACTGTTGCTTACACTAGAACTCAGTAGGATGTGGTTGAATCTTGGTTTTGTAACATTCATTCATTGTACATGCCATCATATAAATTCAAACACTATTATGATTTAGGATTCTAGGCTTTGTATCGTCCTTGAAGTTAATAGTAATTTGAGTTACCATACATTATTGCCTGCTTCAAACACTTAGAATAAGTTCACCTTGAGACCGTTGCCTGCAATAACATTTACACAGTTAAACAATAACATTTACACAGTTAAACAACTGAATAATCAAATATAAATTTCTCTTAGTAGTTCATTTGACTGTCACGCAGCAGATGTATGAATAATGCATTTCAAAGAAAGGTAGAAGCTTCATTTTTAACGAATTCCTAATAACTTACTTGACGAGTCTTTCTACACTTAGCCTCTATTTGGATACAATTTATAAATTGGTTTACAAATTTCAAAGCCAAAGTCAAACATTAATTTTAACTACACATTCATAACTACTACTCATTATTATCCACATATCGATTAGTGTCCTTTTATCGATTATGATGTATCAGTAATGCATTTCAAAGAAATGTAGAAGCTTCCTTTTTAACGAAACAATCCAAAGTTAGTTCCTATTAGCTTACTTGACAAGTCTTTTCTTACTAAGTTCTTTGGATACAATTTGTAAATTGGTCGTAAAATCCGTCAAGTCAAACATTAACTTGAATAAAATTCTTAATTACTACTTATTGTTATTAACACATTTCTTAGGGCCGCTACTATTCCTCTTACTATTCTTATTTATGAACCATTTATACATATGCCAAATGGAGGCTAAAATATGCAATAAAAAATAAAAGAGTTTAGGGAGTAACTTATGGAATGAGAGAATAGCATAAGTAATTTGTATGATGGCGAGCACAAGCAATATAATGGCAGTGAGGATTGAAATGAGTGCCCATGGACTGTTGAAATATTCTCGCCATAATGTTGCCATCGTTATATTCCATATGCGGCGACAATGATGGTTCGCAATGTTGAAAATATTAGAATACGAAAACCTATCAAATATTATTATATTCTTGCCTAGCTGATTGATTAGAAGATAAACCATTTTATCGCTCCCCAAAAAGTTGCTAATGATTCCGTAACAACGCAACAATTTTGCATCTTCAGCGGAATGGATGAGACAGTGCATAAAGAATACATAGTCCATCACAAATTTTAAAGACTGCCTGCGAGGTAGTACTCATGCCATCAGATTTCGGAACAATGATTTTTTTGAATCAGAAATTTCCTGTTCTGGAATGATCGTTGCTTGATAAGTGTATTTATACACTTATTCGAGCTTTCAAATGTGAACATTTCGTAGTTCTTTTAATGAAATTATAGCCTAATTTATTATACAATGTGTTATTAGGTGAAACTCGATGAATGGAAGTGAAATTAAAAGAAAAAAAAATCGGAAAATCGACGAAAAGGGACAAGATACAAAGTTTGGGGACTAAAGTGTAAATACTCAAAAGTTGTGTTGAACCTCATGATGAAGATTTGAGAATGCTAGGGGTCAAATGGATGCAACTAGAAGTCAAAATAAATAAAATATGACCAAAATATTTTCACAAATCATTTTTCAACCACACCAGGACGCTCTAGATTTTCAACTCAAGATTGAAATCCATTTTTGACCTAGTAAACATTCGAATTGAAAAAAAAGGTTATTTCAAGAAAAGTTGTAGCCATTTGAGTTATTTTTACAACCCAGCTTTAATCGTCTCAATCGAATATTGGAAGAGAAAGTCATTATTAAAATACTAAAGGAAGTGAAGTCTGTTCACCCCGAAAGGAGGCGCTGCTAGCCGAGGCGCCACCTGGGTGCATTTAGGGCGTGTGTTTTTTGTCTGTTTTGAAGTCCATAAAAAACTTTCGACAAAAATGAGGCAACAACTATAAATACAAGTTTCTACACTTTTGAAGGGGATTTCACACATTGAAAGACAGGGAATACAACTTGAGAATCAAAGAAGAAATTCAAAGGAGGAAAATATCAAGAAATTCACCGTTTGAAACATTGATTGGAAGATGAATAAGATTTTGGTGCAAGATTGATTTTTTCCCCCATACATCTATACTAAAAATCTGATGATGTATTCAATGACAATATCTTGTTTTTCCTCTTTTATTATGAGTAGCTAAAATTCTTGTTAGGACGAATAATGTAACATACTTGGGATCCTTTATGTCTTTTATTTAAGATTCTTGTTTTTTATTCTTTCATATGTTGATTTTAGTATGAGTTTAATGCATTGAATTATTTGATCACTAATCTGATGATTTAGGGAATCTTTTACAAACTGAGAGGTGAGTTTAGGATTTAGATTATATAGTAAAATTCGGTAAATTGGTATAATGTGTAGAGACACTTATACTGATTATTGCGGTCATAAATGAATTCTTAGAACCAATATTTCGTTTAACTAAAATTGATTCGCATAGAGATAAGAAATTAAATAAGTTAAATAGGCTCAATGAGAACTCGAGAGGGGTAAATTGAATACAATATGAGAATTCGAACGAACACTACAACATTAGATTGTGAATCTTGATTTAAGATTTAAAGGTGACTAGTAGGTGAAATTGTTCTACCCTAATAATTGTTTATTATTTAATTTCTGAATCAATTTTTGTGTACATCCATATATTCTTACGCATTTAAATTAAAAATCAAAACATACAAATCTTTGTTTGCTTTGTCAAATAGTAGTTAGAAAGAAAGCAGATTAAGTTCTAAAGTATAGTCCTTGTCGGAACGACAATCCGGACTCAAATGTCTATTATACTACTTATTTGATATGGTACACTTGCGATAGTAAAAACGCAACATTGCTTTATTATGGAATGGTCGTTGCTTTATTTAATGGTGAGGGGGAGAACGGAAAATAGAAAGAATGACGGCCAAGAATATGAACAATGATTCTGGAGGTTTTAGTAACCAAAGTAGAAAAATAGTACACTTCATTGAAGATTGTTAAGATTGTTGCATAAAAAGAAAAATGGCATTTCCAATCCATGGCACCAAATTAGTGCAACTTCCACACTATAAAAATAAAGTCATCTTATATTCATTAAACCAAATGAACAGTATTTCTTGTATTTTCTTATTTTTTAATTCTCAACAATTAATTTATTTTAAAAATTATTTAACATATCTAAATAAGCATTCATTTAATTAACTAAAATATTACATTTATTAATAAATTAAAAAGCATTACACTTAGTACCACATTTTTAAAAAATATTTACATTTAACACACAAAACAAAAAATTGTTGAGAATTAAAAAATGATTCTGTTGAATCGGAAATTTCCCATTCTGGAATCTTCATAACTTTATTTTCAAATTGAATATGAAACAAATGACATTCTGACTTTTGGAAGGAAATTTCTGACTTCTTGAGCTCTACAGCTGAATTTATATTCACCATGTTAACTGGATTTCTAGTATCCATCTGAGATAATATCGTTGCACAGGAAGAACACTCGATGTCATATACATTGCCAAGGAGATGGTGACCATTAATAGGGACATCAGGAAGATCTTTCCATTGCAGTGGGAAAATGCTATTTAATAGTAATTGCAATATTAGAGACTCCATGTTGTCTCCATTATTTCTCTTGATCATTTTGAACAAACTATCAACGATGAAAAATGGAATCTGATTCTCAAATACCATTAGATCATGAAGCAATTGACTTTTTATATGTTCATTCTGGAAAATGGGGTCATCTTTATCCCTGCATTCTTCGTCTTGAACCATATAGAGAAATTCAACGATAAAACAACCATCAAGAATCAACATTTGCACGAACTTGTCTTCATCAAGGTGGATGTCTTCAGCATAACATTTCCGGGCCCTGTCTTTTGATTGTATTATTGTGGTAACATATCTTTTTACACTTGACTCTTCTCTTCTTCGAAGAAGCTGCCTTAGATACCAAAGTTTGTGTTGCTCCATGTTCAATTTTCAGCGAATATGACTTCTATCCGTGTTGGCCAATTTTTATTTGGTCAATTGATGGTAAGGTATGTGAAAAGAAGAAACATTTATATTAATTTTACACTAAACATACCCGCACCATCCATATTGTTGGGAAAAAATTCCACCCAACACAACGGATATAAAAATTGGAAAATGAGTTGAAAGAGAAAAAAACATAATTAAACGTGGTTTGATAAATCGTCAATAGTCACCTGAGAAAAATAGTTTATTAGATGAGAAAATAGAAAATCTCACAACACGTACGCATCGTCGCGAGGAGTTGAGGATCCTTAAAGTTTTCAGAATTGGAACCGTGGCTCGGTAAGTTGGCACCCACGTGACATCATGGACCATGGCGGGAGGACATGTGCACCCAATGAAAATGGAATTGCAAATATATTCATTCAATTCCTTAATTGTTGAGTTCAAAACAACATAAAATAAAAATAATTTACAAAAAATAGTTAAACTCCAACTATTGGATAAACTTTATTTTGTGCAAATGGAATAAACTTCTTCCCGCGACGAACATAATCTGCAAATAAATAAGAAAAAAAACTCACCATAAATTTCATAAAATCTATGTTGTAGCAAGAAAATTAAGAAAATCACATTACAATTGAAGTTGTAATTCTACTAAACTTACTCACCTAAGATGAGGACATGTGCAAACATGAAAGAAATCAAAACTAACAAACTAGAAAACTAATCTTAGAAAACCTACTATATAAGAATCAAATTAGAACAACACCTTGAGCCTCACTAACCTTCTTGCTTATTGAAGATGAACCCCAGTAATTGCTGTTTGTTGATTTTTTAACCTTGCAGTTTGAGTGGGCATGGCAACACCCAGTAGAATCTCTGGCAGTTAGAACGGGGGCTACGGCTTTTAAATCCCTTTTTGAAATTACTAACAAAATTAAATTGGCACACACAATCTCCAAGCGATTAAGGTATAATTCCAGAAAAGAGATGAAAACAAATCAATCATATAGAAGAAAACTAATAGACTGCTCAATGATAGTTTAGACTATAGAATGTAAGTATAATTAAAATAATGGGTGATTACCTCTAATTCCAAACACTTGAGCAATTTACATTTCTCAGCAATAGATATTAGCCCTACATGTATTGCATCAGGAAACCACATCAACCTCAAAATCTCAAGTTTTGTAAAGCCATCTCTAACACCAGCCAATACAGAATCTAAACCAATGTTTTAAAATGAACCAGTAAATAAAAGTCAAACCACCAACTATAAATTCCAAATCTAATTTGCGTCTTTAATCTTTTACTAATAATTGCTTCTATAATGCAACAGTCACACCAAATTCGGAAGACCCCTTGCTAGAACTATACTTCTAACTAATCAAATTTCGTTTTCCTATACAAAAACAGAGAGTATAGTTCATTCAAGGGTAAAATAAAGAGAGTATAAATTATTACCTAAGCAAATATGTCCATTGCTGTAAATGTGAGGATGCAATGGTACTGGATCCAGAAATATCACCTGCAGTAATTCCCAATCATACATAAATTATAACAAATCAAAACTCAAAAGATAAATTATAACTCATAACTCAATGACTCGTACAACATAAATTATTTATCCCAAATCACATATTCACAAATTCTCATTTGAATGCCAAATTGCCAATTAACTCAGAACATAAATCATGATTCATAAGTCATAAATAAAAAATAACACTAGATCATTGCAATAAAAACCAGAACATATACATCAATTAAGCACGGGATATACCTCACATGCACCTGAACATCAAACAAAAATTCTCGTCTAAAATCTTAATGCATTCATTTAAATCTTGACGACCCTTTTTCAAATAGCCAAGGCCTGTTCACCAGGAAACAATTGCGGCAACTCATCAAACAAGCGATTCGCTCCGCCACCTGCACACACACGAAGTCGTGCTGTTCTACAAATAATTATTAAACTGATTTTTTTACCACTACCTCATAATTACATCAAAAAAGTAGAACTAAATTAAAACAGAAAAATAATGATTATAAAATGATAATTTACCGTTGTTCCAGAGCAAGGGAATGAATTTGGCCAAAAGGTTGGTTACGTAATTCCAGTGCATAAAATAGAGAGGAGCCACTGTCGGCAGGAAATTGAAGAAACGTAGAGGAATGAACCATCAAATCCATCTCTCTCTCTCTCTCTCTCTCTCTCTCTCTCTCTCAATTCAAAGAGTATAAGAACAGCCCCAGTACAAAATCTGAATTTCAGATTTTGTGGAAACCGCGCAACTATAATAAAGAAATATTTCAATTCTCTTCTTCCGACTCTGGCAGATCCAATTAGGGAGACCGCCCTAGCTTGCCAGCCTGAATCTGACACTGTCCATGAGGAGATGAAGTTATGGATTTGAGTTTAGGGTTTTGGAATGAAATGAAATCCGTGAAAATTGTTTGACTGTGAAATGAAATTTTATGAGCGAATTTTTAAGCGGGAAGCGAAATTTTAAGATTGGAAAATGAAATCACATTTAACAACTACAAAAGAAGTAGTCGTTAAATATCGAATTTTCCTTTAATTTCAACAACGAGTTAGAATTAGTTGGTGTTTTAGTCTATTAACGACCAAACATTATTGTCGTTGAATATTTACTATATTTTTTGTATTTTTAATAACCGATTATATTGTCGTTGAATATGAACAAACATTTTGGTGAAAAAATTTTATTTGACGCCCACTCACAACGACCAATTTTAATTTGGTCGTAGAAAATATAGAATTAACAACTATTTTTTGGTCGTCATAAAATATTTCCAACTAATCTAAAATTTGATTGTTCATCATCCGTTTTCTACGATCCAGCATAATATTTAGTCATTGAAAATAATTTTTAACGACCAAATCAGTTTGGTCGTTGAAACATTAGTTGTAAAATATCATTTTTCTTGTAGTGATGGCGGAGGGATACAATCTGGACTGCTTAATCTAAAGCAATGTGATCTAAGGACTCAGATTTATCCAAACCAAATAGTGAACCCATTCACTAGAGACACTTGAAATTCAATATACAAGACCCCATATTCCATTAAATCCTACACAAAATCAATTTAAGTTATAAAATTGATTTATAATTCTCTCTTCTCTTCAAAAATTATATTCGGCTTATTTGACTGAAATTAAATTTTCGTCCGAATTAATTTTTAGAAATAAAAGCCCTTCCGAACAATTTTAGATCGAGTTTCTTCCATTTGAGAAAAGTACTGTCTACACTTTAGTACCACCGACAAGGTTGGTATAGTGCAGTACAGACTTTGGAAGAAGCGTTGTATCTTGAGAAACAGATACTCGAAAATCCTGTTGTAACTAGTGCAAAGGGAGAAATCTATCTCAAAAAGAATAGCATCGACGTACCCTGCTTCATCTTTGTTTTTTACTCCTACTTTTTCCTTCTTTTGATTGTACAATTCATTAATTTGACAACAAATGTTAGGTAAGATGCACTAAATGCAGCATCGCACTTGACTAATAGTAAATTGTGTCATTTGCTAACATTTAATTCCAACTGCCTCAATGTTCAATTTCCAGCAGGCATCGAATTAATAATATATGACTTTTATTGGTGTTAGCCAATCTTTATTTGGTCAATTGACGACAACGTATGGGGAAAGAAGAAACATTTAAATTAATTTTACACTAAACATTTCGGCTCCATCAATATTGTTGGGAAAAAATTCCACTCATTGCACAGTGGAAATAAAATGAGAAAATAAGTCGAAAGAGAAAAACATAATTGAACTGTTGACTTGTCAACAATCACATGAGAACAATACTTTATTAGCTGAGAAAACTTCACAATATAATATTTTTTCACTCGCACAACTTCTCCCTTAGAAAACAAAAACATACGAGTTTGTATCATTATTTTTTTCTAGTTTCTCTCCAACAACTTTCTCTCTATAATTTTTTATAATTTTGGATGTAAGCAATTTTTTTGTATGAATTTACGTCACATTGGTGCCAAACACAATTATTCGCAATATGATACCATGAATTTATAGGAAAGACCCTTCTTATGGCAAATTTCTTTCCCCTTCTGCATTAGGAGTTATTGTCCTAATTGCAAATTGATTCTCTTTTCCAATACAATTCTTCTAGGAATTATCATCTTGGTACCTTTCCTCAGTGAAAAAGAGTTCTTTCACCTATTGCAATATTTCATTTTTATTGCCAAACTAAAATTCTTTTCCCCTTTCACCATGTGACTCTTATTTGGGAAAAAACCAACACACAATTTGTTACTTTTTACTATAAACATATATCCTATATTATGCGGTATTTGTAATATCAACGAACATTCAGCTCCAATAGTTTGTTAACCCTGTTTGATTCTCATTAAAAAACTCTTTGTTTCTCATACTTATTTTAAATCACACATTCACACAATAAAATATTCTATACATAAACCCTAATTTTTTTTCACTTTTTAACCACACATTATTCAAAAAATCCCTTTTCAAACCATCAATTTTCTCCAATTTCTCTTTATAATGTTTGTCAAATAGGGGCTACATTTTCTCTAGTGTCAAAGTTTGTCTAATAAAATTTAGAGATACAAGACTCATCTTATTCAATCTATCATTTAGAGTCATTAAAAGACTCATCTTATTCAATCTATCATTAAAAGACTCTTTGTTTCTCATACTTATTTTAAATCACACATTCACACAATAAAATATTCTATACATAAACCTTAATTTTTTTTCACTTTGTAACCACACATTATTCAAAAAATCCCTTTTCAAACCATCAATTTTCTCCAATTTCTCTTTATAATGTTTGTCAAATAGGGGCTACATTTTCTCTAGTGTCAAAGTTTGTCTAATAAAATTTAGAGATACAAGACTCATCTTATTCAATCTATCATTTAGAGTCATTATGTTGTCACGTGGGCTAATACTAAACACTAGTGATACTACATATCTTTATTTGAATGATTTGTAATGTCCTTCTGGTCTTGACATTATTGAAACTCGTGATGTCGAAGTTCCTAGTTTCTATTCACCCATAAGTTAAAAGACCTTAAGCTAAAAATGGGGGGGGGGGGGGGGGGGGGGGGGAACTAAAACCCTAGGATCTTTTCCCTGGAGAAGACAATCGACGAGACAAATATATATAAAATGTCCAACCCCAACAAATTTACAATTTTCAATTATATACATGGGTCACGTGCCAAGCAAATTATATTATTTAAGATCAATGGTCCATATTGTCTTAAATAATGTCAAATAATGTTTGACATCATATATCCAGTACTTGATGACATTTAAAGTTGGCATGACTTGATGTCATCAATCGATAATATTAAAAAATCAAATGATAAATATTTAATTTTTGACACATTCTCGAAATTTCTTATTTTTCATACATTCAAAATAGTAAATATTTTTAGTACTTTAAAAATACCATAAAACAAAATTTGCTCCTGAGAACTAGTTTATTGAAAAAATAAATATATTTACACTATTTTTATCTTTAAAAAAAAAAAGATTATCCTATTACAATAAAACCTTGATAAATTAATAATCTCGCTAAATTTATAAAATTCTTCGCTCCCAACTTAGCCGGTGTACTAAATTAATAACCCCGTTAAATGCATAAGATAATAATTTTTTTGAGATCTTTAAAGTCTCAACAAATATATAAAATAATAATTGCTTAAATTCATAAAAAGATCATACTAATATAAATTAACAAACTTTTAATTTGACAATGCCAACTTTTAAAGAAACGGTTGGTAAAACATAACTATCATATGGAAATGCCTCTTTTTAAAGTAATTATTTAAAGTTCCGACTGCTTGAAATGTCTCTTTTTAAAGAAACAGTTGGTAAAATATAACTGTCATATGGATCGTGATAATCATTGATAGGTGTATTGAGTATTCCTTGAATAATATCCTCATTACTATCAATCATTATGTTGATGGAAAATCGGTGATGTGGCGGTGTATGTGAAATAATGGAATTTGACAATTCAATTTTTTTGAGAGAGTGGGAGGAGAGAGAGAGAGAGAGAGAAACACACGATACCCGTTATAATTTTTGAAATTCCAGAATTGAATAATAGAAAAAATAACATGAAAGTTAAGCACATTTAAATTACACCATTTACAATTATGTCATATTATCTTATAGATTAAATTTTCGTATACATTCACACCTTAGAAGTCAAACATTCCAGGACTCATGAGCTTAATCAACATGCAAAAGTACTACCTCGGAAGATTGAATTCAATAAATCCAAAATGCCTCAATTTTTCTGTCTGTCAAATAATAAACTAGACAAATTAATATCATCACAAGAATACCCATCGTGACACACTAAAATGTCACAGAAAGTTTCTTCCTTTTCTGATGAAATGAAGTCATTGAAAGACCACCATGGCACCACCCATGGTATGCATGTAAGGATTAATTTTGATGTCAGAAACAATCTAATCAAATGCTTCATCAATAATGTATGTATATTAAAATCAAATTAAATTTATATTTTTCAACAAAATTTTTGCTGCTTCACATAATAATAAGTTTAGAAAGAACTTATTGTCACACATCAAAATTTGTAATAGAATAAAAGCGTAGCCTTTGTTTCATCGATGGGAGCATCAAGATGCCTTTGGGTCTAATAAATTATTTATTCATAAAATCATGTACTAAATAACTTTTCTTAAAAATTATTTTCACTCGTCAATTCTCTGAATGGAACTAATGAAAAAATATATATATTGTAAAAATATATTTTTCGATACAATAAAACCACGATAAATGGAAGGTCAGAAGCATAGAGCTCTAAGCAAAGATAGCATGAGAGCCTAGACTTGAAGCAACTCAATTTTTTTCATTTAAATACACCACTACCAATAAAACTCTACACGTACTACTCCCTTATTCCTAATCTTATTGTGAAAATTCCTGTCATTTGTATGCTAAGGATTGAAGAGCAGGTGAAACTATCTACTACAATCATAGTTGACAAAGAAACTATAACCCATCCTTTTTTTAATCCTGTTCATAATACTGCTTAGCTGCCCATCTATCGTTTTTCTGAGTTATCAATTCCAAGCTAACCTTTCCACAAATTATCCATCACTCTTCTACATTAATAGTGAATAAACATACAATTAGAGGAATTGTGTATTCCATAAATAAACCAAACATCATCATTTTATAATATCACAAATTTGAAATTAAGCCATATGTTCCTAGGTGCAACGGGAGATATGTCAGGCATTTTGTTGGTTAAACAAAAAAGGGAACCTAGCCATTCAAAATCCGTGCTTTACTTTAACAACTATCATCCTCAAGTTAAACTAACAGAAGAATGAATGCATAACAACTGGAGTTTAAAGAACAAACCTTCCTATTTCTTGCTATTCAGAGTCCTTGATTATACCAAATTGGTTAAAGAAATCTGCAAAAACGAATTTTTTTACCATCATATGTGCACACAAATGCACATGTAAATTTTAAATTTGAAAAAATACGTCAAACCTCTATTCCATTCTCATAAAATCCATGTGGGATTCTTCCAATATATAACATAATTGCTTTATACTCTCTTTTTTCACACCGGGAGTTTAGCATAAGCATGCACAAAAAATGATGATTAACATACAATATATGACTGATTATTAAAAATAAGGAGTGTACAACGAAGATGAAATGAAGGATACTCAGATTTGGTTTCTAATATTCTCATATTAAAACTATCAACCCTTTACCAGAAAATTAAAAAGAATCACTAAACAAATCATACACTAAATTCTTAGTTCTTGGTATTTTCCTTTTCACTTGCAAAATAAAACAATCAACTCGCCAATTAGATTTCGAGACCACACCCTTTGCTAACAAATTTCTCTCTCATCTATGAAAATTGAAAACTTTTCTCCATTATAGAGTAACTATATCGACAAGCTCGAAGAATCTAGAAGCAGGCATCAAAACAACTTTCTTGCAAAATAGTTGCAGTAGTGGCTGACAGAATCATATAATCATGACCGTATATATGCAATTGTACATATTTCAACCAATGCAATCTTTCCTAAATGTGCCCCCAACGAAAACAACTTAAATCATTCTGGAAAACGGATGAAGAAAGGAAAAATGACCAAAACTGCAAAAAAAAAATTAACTAGGGGAACTGAAGTGTATAAGTGTCAAAAGTTGAAGGACCTAGGGTTGCAATTTTTGAAGGACATAATCGAAAAAAAAAAGTCAAAATTCAAGGACTAAAATGTTTGAGATGAAAGTTGAAGGAGTGAAAGCGCAATTACTTTCAATTACCGTCCGTGTCTCCATTTCACATGGAGACAGGGTCCGTGTCTCCATTCCTAATGGAGACAATGCCCGTGTCTCCATTATTGATTTTCCCAACTTGACTATGTAGGAAAACAAGGTCGAGAACGATTGCCTCAGTAATAAGATTTACTAAGTGGGATCAAGGAAATTATTAAGAGCTAAATGATCCTAACAAAACGCCAAATTCAGTTCCGAAAGTAATAAACCAGATGAAGAGCTATTTAAAATATTATCAAAATTTCGCAGATGATCCATCATAATTTTTTTGCTACATCTGTAATAAATGAAATTCACTAAACTGTTTAGTTCATAGAAAAGCAAAAGATTCAAACTTTATACTTCAATGTTTTGGCTTGCAATGCCTTATTCAATAAATCCATGCGATTTAAAATTACAGAACATAAACTAAGCATAATGTAATTGAAAAATATCACATTAAGTAGAAGAACTATTCAGTAATCACACAAATGAAAACTATTAAAAGGTGACAGAGTAGAGTTCGATGTGCCTTAAGGAATTATCTCCGATGTAATGCTAAATAAATCTTTAGTATTGAAGCAGATAAATGGTGTTTTTTGAAAGGGAAAATAATTGCAAGAAAGTAATATCACAGGATCTAGAAAAAATATTTAATGAACATGAAACTTCAACAAGAAATTGATATGAGCCTATAAAATTACAATAACATGCTCACATCAAAGCACAACTAATAATTCAAAAGCTAATCAGAAGTATGAAGTAAAATACATATAACCATCATTAAACTTCACATGTACAGCCATGAGAAATGGCTATCATCTCGTTAAATTGTCGAGTCCTCCTTCTTTGTTCTTTCAACTCAAACCTACGGCTTAGCATAATGAAAAAAAATCTAATAATTTAATAGAGAAAAATAGATATCACAGACTATTGTGGGAATTAGAGATCTAAAAATCACCAAAGAGACTCGTAAAAGACATTTCATGCAGCCGACTTCAAATAATTGAGAACAAAACTTAGGTTGTAGTTTATCTAGAGGAAAATAGCTCTTATCCTCCTATAGCTTAGAGAATGCAATCTTTCATGGAAGTTAATAAGAGCACCCATTAGTTCATACAAATTAACAACCCAAAAGTTAGCAAAGCCATATCCAAGTCCAAGTATCTCATCCACATCCACATCCACGTGAAATTCAATAACTAAAAGTGGTCTAACAGCTGTCATTCTCATATCCTAAACTTCCAAATTACCCACCCTCCTCCCCAAATAGACTTGGAAACTTTCATATACAAGAGTTAGCTCCTTCGACTTAAATTTTTAAAAAGATTATCCTTTTCTACAAATTCATAACATCCCATTTGAATTTAAGAAAAATTAACAACATAAAACACCAGCTAACAAAATCAATATAAACCAAAATAGATAAATCTTTCAAACAATTTAAAGTAGCCCGTCGGAATAGTGCTGATGAGAAATTCATCAAATCATTCCAGAAATTAGACACCACCCATTTCAATTCATGAAAATTAATTATGACAAACACACACATGTGAATAGTAGATATAGATATTCAGGAAGCCACTAACTTCAAAGCAAACAGAAAGAGAAAAGAATTTTGTTAGAATTCAAATATAACTCAATGGAAAAGACACGACGTGTCTCAGTGTTTCCAAGCATGGAGACACTTTCCCTGTCTCCATGCTTAATGGAGATAGGGGGCTATCTCCATGAAGCATGGAGATAGCCCCTTATCTCCATTAAGGCTATCTTCATTAAGAATGGAGATAGCACTAAGAATGGAGATAGCCCCCTATCTCCATTAAGGCTATCTCCATTAAACATGGAGATAGCATGGCTATCTCCATATCTCCATGCCCATGAAGACACGGCGTGTCTCGTGTCAATTTTGCCCAAACTAACAGAAATTATGAAATTCATACTGAAGAAGATAGGAGAACCCATCTGAGCTTGGTACTCACACGTCTCACCAGTACTCTCAGGAGCCTCTTAGGTACCGCAGTAGCATCACCTTACTACCACTCTGCTGTCTCACTTCCACCTCAACTTCTTCAGTCCTTAATCCCTTCCTTAAAGCATTTAACAAAACTTGAGGTGTCATAATCAACACCTGAAATGAAAAACAAAGTAACGACAAGAATGAAAGATAAAAGTAAAACATTTTATTTTGGGAGAATTTTCAAACTTAACCAACGACGTGGTCAAATGTGTTTTCGAGCTCTAAGTAGATAGAGCATTCACGTAACATGCCCAAAAATATTAAACTTTTTTTTCCATATGATAATAGATGATTTTGTCATTTGAACTTCCATTTGCATTGGTTCCTCTACTGAAGTTTACAAGCAGTGAAGCCAAGTATAGAGGTAATTCTTCAAACACATGAATAAGACATTTCGTCGAACACTTTGTAAGCATAGTATTTGGGTTATGAGATTGACACTAACTTAAGATGAATCTAGCCAAATGAAACATACTCACCAGTCACCATTCAAGTAATCGACTATTATCTATACCCAACTTTCTAAAATCTAATTCTAGTAATTCACCAACTACCTATAGAATATAGAAGAAAGAGTATGGAAGAAGATGTCAAAACTTACCTTTGAAGAAGATGAAGATGAATTGGTGTTGTACAGGTGTCTTGATCAATGTTTGTCCGATGTATTGTCGAGTGAGCAATCGATTGTGGCGTGCTGTCTCGTGTCCGGTGTTTTGACAGGTGAGCAAGCAATGTGTAGTTGATTTTGCCTGGGTTTAGAAATAGACCAAAGTTAATTGATTAGAAGTTACATAAGTAGGAGATTGAAGTGAATATGGAGACACATCGCGTGTCTCCATTGCTCATTGAGACACACCAAGAAAAGTATATCATTGGCAACCACATGCAACATCTTCAATAAACGACCACAATAAAATAAGTCTATTCATCAAAAACTATATCAACATAATCAACATTCAAGCCACAGAAAATTCAATTATGAATTCAACAATAAAATCATATTTCGAATTACCTCATTGAAGCCAAATTTTTGGTCGTATTATCTCTACACGGTGGAGCTAAAGTAGAGGGAAGAAAAGAGAAGATGGATGCCTGTTGTCACCTGTCGAGCAACATAGAGTGGTAATGAGACCAAAAGTTGGGTATGGTGGTATATTAGTTCTATGCAAGAGAAATGGTAAAAGAGGAATGACGATGGCAGAATGGAGTCAGTAGGAAGGATGGCGATGGCGTGTAAAATGGAAGAAAGAGGATGTCGTTTTACAATCGAAAATTTTAAAAAAAAATGACAGCAGCATGACCGCACGATGACGCGTTAGGAACATTGCAAGAATTCTTCTCTTTTATATATATACTAGCGTGGATCGTGCGTTGCACGATAACTGTTATAATTTTTGCAATTCCAGAATTAACCCTTTTGTTGGCTTTTTGAATCTATGAAACAATTCTCTGACAATTAGAATATGGCATTACTGTTCTTATATCATGTGAACCCTTTTGTTGGCTTCCTTAAAACATGAACCACTCCAAAGAATCAAAAGAACCATGGATATGCCAAAACTGTTATAATTTTTTAAGAAATGACATTATGATGATTATCTATTTGAAGACACGTATATATTAGTTATATGGTGTAAATAAAGTGAATAAATCGGTCTATGATATGTTCGAGTTGTAGTAAGATATGGATAATCAAATTTATATATTAAATTATTCACATGGGTTCACATAGTGGGTGTAGTTATGAAAAAAATTATTCATACGATGAAATATCTGGCTTTAGAGTAGCAATGCATGCATCAGATTATGTATAGAGTAGTTGAGTCGTCATGAGCCTATGAGTTTGTTTGAGCAGAGCCAAGATATGATCAGCAAATGAAGTTCATTGATTTCTTAAGCTGGCCTACTCACGTTGATACGATATTGTCTTATACCATCTTAGGCAAAGAATTTTTTTGTACATGAATGCAAGTTAAATTATGAAAACTAAATTAATCAAATTGCGACCATGAAAATTGGAAAAAGAGAAGGGAAAAAGCTATAGCCAAAATTATATAATGATTAGTGTAGAAATTCATAATTAGTATTGGAATTTATACCTTGTGTATTGCCCAGTCTGCCGAATCAAAGAATATATGCATTGAACTTGTAGAAACACATGTAGATTAAGAATGCAATTAACAAAAATAAAATAGGATTTGCTTGCCTTTGAGATTAAAGGTTTCTTTCGTGGCATGAGTCCTCCATATTTTTTCGCAATTGACGAATCGTGTAATAAAAAAATAGGAAAAGAAATTGAAGTGATAAAACAACCAACCAAAAGAAATCGTGTGAACTTTTTCAATAAATTTAGTAAGATAAATAGTAAGTGACTTTGTGATGGATCAAATTTGCAATTTTTAAAACTCAGACTTGTTCATAACAGAAATAAATTGAGAAAGTTAAATTCATCAACCACCCAACTTTATACTTAGTATCACCATTATAATTTACTTTGATTTTGTATCATCATGCAACCCAATTTGATTTTATTTCACCATAATCATCAAATTTTATATGATGTTTCATCATACCCACCTATATTTTTTTTTCACTGGGTAAAATGGTAAGTTTGCATATATATATATATATATAAAGTAAATGTAAATAAAATTAAAATAAGAACTTATTTTTTAAAAAATAAAAGCTTATTTTAAAAAAAAGTAAAAAATAAAATGAAATAAAAACTTACTTTAAAAATATTTACTTAGAAAACTAAAATAAATTTTTTTAATAAAAACTTTTTTTAAAAAATTAATAAAAGCTTTAAAAAAAATTAAGAAAAATAATATAAAATAAAAAGTTACGGCGGAAATATGGCGTGTCTCCATGTGAATGGAGACACGCCCTGTTTCTCCATTTCACATGGAGGCAGACGTGTCTTCATTCCCCATGGAGACACAGGGCGTGTCTCCATGTAAATTAGAGACACAGGCCGTATCTCCATGCCACATGGAAACACAACCGTGTCTCCATGTGGCATGGAGACACGGCGTTGTCTCAATGCTCCATAGAGATACGGCATGTGTCTCCATGTACAAATGGAAGTATTGAAACAACCTATCAAGAATCAAGAATTTTAAGCATGCATAAATTTTTGTAAGATGAAATATGTAGAGAGAATGTAAAGAATAAAAAATGAATGAGCCAAAAAAGGACAAAATGTACCTTATTGGAGCGATCATCTCATCCAAATAATAGAGATGAACACCTTAAAGTTGTATGGCAAAAATTACCAGAATCCAGTAGTGATGGGTGATTTGTTTACAAATAGGATTTTTCTTCTAACAAAGAAACAGAACAATGAGGAAATAAAGTATACTTAATGTGTAAGTAAAAAATAAGCCATAATTTAATTTGTTATGAGCAAAAAAAAAGGATGAGTATAAAAAATATACTTATCTTAAACTGAGTGGCAGGAAGGCTGTGAATACCACCTTTTTTTTTTTATACATAACAGCTCCAGAGCATGTGTATGCCAGTTTTGATGGGCATTATAATAAGGTGATTGACATGGAAATAAACATGATTGATGACAAAATGCAGAGTTCTATAAGGTTTCCTATGGTACTATACACCTTACATGTTTACTGCAGGCTGTAGTGTTCAATTGGAAATTAGAAAATACTATAAGAATCTATAAAATATTTACCATAAAAAACTTTAAATAGTTTCACAATCTATGCGCCAAGCATGTCTATCTCCATGTCAACTACCTAATTACTGTTTCCACGAAGTTTCAATTCACACCGCCAATGATTGGGTTCACAAGAAAAATACGCCATATTTGAGGGGAAAAAAGAAGGATAAAAACGTTACCCCACCAATGAAAACTACAAGCACTAAACATCGCCTCCCATCTGCAACTCTGAAATATGGAGAAGGCATTAGCATGAAGCACATGAATATAAGCTTTTGCACCTCTATGGCATCAAACTATGATATTTGATCCCAAATACAAAACATAAAAAAAGGAATATATTTAATTGCAGATGACTTACACTCCATCATGCATAGAAAATTACAAATGAAGAGTTAAGAAATGCAGCATATTTACAACAGTAGCGATAATTCATTCCTTACCGACTTCTTTCTCCATTGTTCGTGCTACCAATTTCCCAATTTCTTGTTCACCAATTGTAGAGATAATGCCCACCTAGAATTCAAATACAAAATTAGAGCTAAAAAATTGAAAAAAAAAAGCCCTGGTATCCTAGCTAAGAAGTTGCCTTCTAACGTGATTAATTATCAGAAAATAACAAGAATGGTGCACCAAAAAAAAAGAGGACGATTCCATGCATACATTTCTCAGCTTAATGGAAATAAGTCTTCGAAGATGCGAATACCAATTTTACATTGGACAAGGTTGAATTGTAAAAGTGAAGGAACATACAGGCAAGCTCGTTCTTCTTCAGTTGTACCAATATTTTTATGTGCCAACAGCAAATTAAGCACAAACCTTGTTTTCTTCAAAACCAAGAACAACACTACCACTATTTTCAGCCTCTAAAATCTCGAGAATCAACCCTAATCGATGGTACACACCTAATCAAAACAGCCAATAAACAGGCTCAAGGCAACTATACAAGATCGAGCACATAGGGCTACAACCCCTCTGTAGATCAGAACCACAAAACTCAAAGTGGAAGAAGAAAGTTCACTCGAGATTTGAGAGAGAGACAGAGATTTTACAAAGCCAATGAAGAAAGTTCAATGGCTCCTTGCAACTATTTTATACCAAAAACATATTTAGCTCCTTAATACAGATTTTGATGCAAACAAATTCCATAATTTTGGTTTCTATCCATGCGTACTTCATACATATAACAAAAAAACAGAAATATTTCACTCCAGTTAGAAGGACAACCGATGAAAGAGCACAGATGTAATGCAAATAAAACTTTCATGTTGAAGCATATAAAGGTTTTTTTGGCTTTGGATTTCTTTGAAAGCAATTAGAAATAACTTAATATAAGGTGGTGTTAAGTAAAAAAGAACTAATGAGAAAGCCCTGCAATGCAAGAGAGACCTATAGCAAAAAGGAGAAAATAGTCAGCACAGTGAAATGGACGTTCGAAAAATGTGATGCAAATAAAAATTTCATGTTGAAGCAGATAAAGGTTTTTTGGCTTTGGATTTCTTCTAAAGCAATTAGAAATAACTTAATATAAGGTAGTGTTAAGTAAAAAAATTAATGAGAAAGAGATTACACCGTTCAAAAGCCTTGCAATGTAAGGGAGACCTATAGCAAAAAGGAGAAAACAGTCAGCACAACGAAATGGCCGTTCGAAAAATTAAGAAATTCATAAACGGTGATAACAAAACCAACTGAGCAATAGTGGCATACAAACTATTTTCTCCTCAACCAAATACATAAATCTCAATATTATTAGAATGCATAAGTAAATGACTTGAAATTAGAATTTTTTGCCAATTTAAAAGACAATAAAAGGCTATTATTTCCTACATTATAATATTTTACCTGAGGTTCGGGATAATCTTCCTGGGGCCATCCAATGGTCAATTAACATCCTTTTGCAAAAAGATGTACTTTTGCTCAATATCTCTACAATAAATAAAAGAATGCATAAAATTAAAATTCAATACACCGGAAAGTTCAAAAATGTAAAGAAATTTAAAAGAAATCATATCACCAACAATTACAAAATCATTTTACTTCTTATGAAGTGCATTTTACCATTAACCAACTCAAATCAATGAAACACTACTTTTAGTCCTTGTACAGAGACAATACAAAAGTGATATGAGAAAAATGTAAATTAATCTAAGAAAGAATAATAAAAAAAATTTGGGATTAGTACGTCATCATTCTAAGCAGTAAAAATATGGATATAAGTGCTTACTAAGAACAAATTATTGTAGTAATCTCCTATTTTTAGCATACAGTTCCATGAAACAAGGATCCCAATCCAAGAAACCAACAAACCACCATTGCCTTGTATTTTCCCTGATATAAAAAGTTTACTTTCCTGTGAGATAAAAATAATTACAAGAATCACAAGCCTACTCGAACTTGGAACTCGAGTTGAATCAAAATTAGTCATGGTGGCTCATCCTCTATTCAAACTGCATAATGTAAGAGAATAAATATCTTGAATAGTAAAAAAGTAAGTTGAGAGATAGATAAAAAAAACTAATTAACATGAAGTTCTCATCTAACAAAATTAATATGCAGAAAACTCAAAAAAAGTAAAACCCAAAAAACTCTTAGCAATATTCAAATAAACAATATACTCATCAACCATATCCAAGATTCGTAGCCAAAAAATGACATTTATGACCAAAAATAGGAAAAAATCGGATAAAACCTAAAAAATTCTCGGCAATACCGAAATAAACAATAAACCCATCAACCATACCCAAGATTCGTAGCAAAAAATTAATATTTACTTACCGAAAAAGGAAGAAATCGGAAAAATGACCAATGAGAATATGTGAGAGAAAGAAATAGAAAAGAGAGAAGAAGTAAAGAGAAGATTTGCACGGCTGATTGTGTGGGGGAATGGAGTAAAGAGGTATGGGAGGTAGCATAGGAAAATGGAGAATGGAGCAAGTAAAGAGAATGGAAGGTAGTGTGTCAAAATGGTTAACCACAAGAAAAAGTCGACAGAAAAAATGGAGATAAAATGATGTCAGCATGACACCATGATGATACCTTATGAATAGTTAGCATTCTCCTCTTTTATATATTGTAGAGAAATGCTAATATTAGACTTGGATTTCGATTAATACATTAAAATTATTCTATCAAGTCTTTAGCACTTCTGTAGAATTCGCCACAAACTTTCAATTGTAGTTTTCAATTTGGTTCCATTTCTTTATTATGCTTTTGACAATATTTTATTGACTTTAACAAAGGCAACAACCCCAAACTTAAAATTTCCTTCTAAATGCTTAAATTTGAAAAGGTAGGGCGGTTTTCCAAACTTAAAGGATTGATAAAGTTATATTCTCTATTTAGTTTGTCTAAAATTATATAAATCAGGTTTTGGTAAGTCACAAGGCTTAAATTCATTATATGGTGTTTGCTGCTTTTTATTTTTTTATTTTGGGTTGGTGGCAACTACTGATACAAACAAAAACATGTGAATGAGTGACTAAAATACTTGATTATGTCAAGGTATTAGTTTAATGTACCTGGATGTCTCGTAGCCTAAAAGATTAAAAACTAATTAGCTATGTACACTGGATTCTCCTAGGCTAAAAGATTAAAAACTAATTAGCTAATTACTTTCAATCAGATATCCTTATTAATAGAAGTATCAAATAATTGAGGCAATGATAGCTTACGGTCTATTGAGAATATTTCCTTAGTAGGGAAGTGGTTATGGATTAAACAAAATAAAGTAATCAAAAGCATGGACTACACAAAAACAGATGTTATACAGAAAATTCACTTCTATATGTCAATTATGCGAGTCCTTGATTTTTATCCCATTTTCAACGATTCCATGATGTTTGAATTGGACCTTTATCTATCACTTATCCTCGTTTTTATGGCATACCAGATCTCTGCAATACTAATGCCCTTCAACTCTTTATCCATTGAAATCCATGAGGATGGTGAAAACTTATATATGCCCCAAAACTTAGAAACTTCTTGTCCTCTATCTCGAAAGATCTTATTGTTTCTCTCAGTACCACAACTAAAGAAACTCACTTCTATCTTTTATGGAAAATCAATCTCTAGAGAGATATGGCTGAGACTATTTACAATCTTTGGGAAGTGTTTCAGAAGCTGCATCTCTGGTTCATTTGTTCAACACGAAGTTCTGAAGTTTGGAGACATCCGATAGGCTAAATATATAGACATTGTACAGCAATAGATATAACTTGGACCATATGGATGGACAAAAATGGTAGAGATCTTCAGAAGCATAATAAGAGTCATCAATGCACAAGCACTAACCATGTGAAATTGGGTGTACCAGTCAACAATCAGTTGAATACGGTTATACTATTCACCAGTTGAAAATGCAAAATCTAAAAATGGAAATATAAGATGTATACTAAAAACTCATCATCAACCTCAGAGCATAAGGGTAAGCAACATTGAATACGACGGTTATACTATTCACCAAATCAGTTGAATTTAAAGCACTATGATAGCTTACCAAGCGGGATAACATCTCATGGATTAAATTAATATCATACCCAATCTGATTAAGATTTGATCTCACTTCGTTTACTTGCATAATATTAGTACTAGTATCAATCAAAGAGAATAAATTTTCTTTGATGCAAGTTATGTAGTAATTGTTATTGTCTACTTGATGTTTATAGGATTTATTTGGAGGCATGGAAATAATAAGCATAGCAAGCTGACCATATTTAATAGAATAGATAGGCAAAGCCATCAGTAGTTAGTTTGGAAATACTATTAGAAGGTAGGAAGCTGCTGGAGGTAGAAAGCTGCTGGAAATACTATTAGAAGGTAAAAACCATGTCAAATGAAAGAAAGCTTATTGAAGCAATTTTTCAAACACCTTGCACGCATATATTATTGGGGATTAAGATTAGGACCTAAAATAATATAAATCTAGCCAAATGAGACATAATCACATTCACGTAATCCACAACTACATATACCCAACTCTCCACAATTTAATTGAGTAACAACACCATAGTCTATGGTTTAAAAATTAAGCTTGAAGACTCACCATTCTCTAAGTTAAGCTTGAAGACTTACTTTGAAGAAGATGAAGTTGAAGGTGTTGTCCTCAGGCAAGGAGTAGGAAAGAGATGGCTTCGACCACTATTGCGCTCTGATCTCCGATCTCCAAGGACCCAAGCAAAGGATTGACTTCGCTAAAGAGTGTACTAGTTCACTAGCAGTATTAACTGAGACTGTAATTGGTTACTTCCGGATCGAGTTTTCCAGTGTCTAGTGAAGAGGGCCGCCGTGTTGTGTTGGACGCAACACACTCGTGAGATGTCGGGGAAGAAGTGTTGTTGAGGAGATTTTGTTGAGTTGAGGGAAGGGGGTTAGACATTGAGAAGTTATATATATATATATATATATATATATATATATATATATATATATATATATATATCTATATATATGTATATATATATATATAAAATAGCACTAGGAGACACTTCCCGTGTCTCCGTGCGTGAGGCCCGTGTCTCCCTTGCGTACGGAGCCACGCCGTGTCTCCCTCTCACCACGGGCATGCCTCTGTGTGCGAGAGAGACACGCCCGTGTCTCCCTCGGTGTCTCCATTTCACATGGAGACATGACCGTGTCTCCATGTGAGTATCTCCATTTCATATGGAGACACGGTCCATGTAAAATGGAGACACCGTCCGTGTCTCCATTTTACGAAGTACAATTTTAAGACTCCAGTCATAGAATCATTCATTACTTTTGGCTCCAGTCATAGAATCATTCATTAGTTTTGGCTCCGTATGATTACCAGTCACTGAAAGACCTGATTACGAATAGGGAATCCGTTTTGAAATTAATTATATATACAAAGCTACTACAAATTGTATTTGATGACAAAATATGATCCGAATGACTAAATTTTGATCAAACTTAAACGATCAATATTTACATCACAATTCAAAAACATGCTCATTCATACATTTATTGTTCCTTCAGGCGTTTTATTGAGTTAAAATTACCTTCGGCACATTCTTCATGCATAATCATCAACTTTTCTGCTACCTGAATATAGTTTCCACAGGAAAGAGATGCAACTATTCGGAGAAAAGGTCGAAGATAATACAAATTATCGAAACTTCAAAGATCAAAAGAGCCAACAAAATTCGTCACTTTGGTAAAATACCTAGTGGAAGAAATGGAAGAAATGAAGAGATTTTGGTGGGCAAAGGGCAATACGAAAAGCTGGGTATGGTGGAAGAGTAGTGGCTCTATGGTTGCGTGGAAAATGGTGGAGTCAATAGGCGGGATGGCGATTGCGTGTAAAAATGAAGAAAGAAACAGTAAGCATGTCGTTTTACAGTCTATAATTTAAAAAAAAAAATTAAAAAAATATGGTACCAACATGACGCATAATTACGCCTTATGAATAGTGTTAGAACTTCCCTCTTTTATATATTGTAGGGATATATATATATATATATATATATATATATATATATATATATATTTTAAATTTCGTACACAACACTCTCTTGTTCTCTGGCATCAGTCCCTCATTCCTGGTGGCAGGAAGCCCTAGTTTGACCCCCTCACTTAGTGATAATAAACACTCTAAAATAATAAATTATTTCATTCCTAATAATATTATTATTTTATAGAGGTTTTACTGTATTTGGTATGTACAAAATGCAAAAATATCGACCACAACAACCAGGAATTAAATTAGCAATAAATAAATACAGTTGTACACAGTTTTCTCCCAGACTTTAATATAGAACTTAAATTTTTTATACAAGGATAAAGATTCATAAATTAGTATTGCTTTGTTTTTTTGTGGTGCTAAGTGTAGGATGGAACTAGTAAAGACTATAGAGTGTAGTCAACTATGATTTTTGTTTAAAAGGCCTATACTCAATAGTTACTTTGTTAAAGAGCCTATACAATATATTATAGAAATGTTTTCCTGCCCATGGTGGGAAATCCTATATTGCCCACTTGGAGAGTGGAGAGAACCGTAAATAAGATTATTCTACTACATCAGCAAGTTGACAGTTTTGTCTTGTCCACGGCAAGAGGGTGGGAGAACAATTTCGCTATATATTATTATCTGTTAAAAAATTTAATTTTTTTTTACTTGAAATGTCTAAAATGTTAAATCTAAAATCAATTGTGTCATATGTTAACATTTAATACCAACTGCCTCAATGTTCATTTTTCAGCCGGCATCTAATTAATAATGTGACATTTATTGGTGTTAACCAATCTTTATTTGGTCAATTGAAGACAAGGTAGGGGAAAAGATGAAATGTTTAAATTAATTTTACAGTAAACATATCCGCACCATTGATATTGTTAGGAAAAAATTTCACCATTACATAGTCACATTAGAAAAATACTTTATTAGCAAAGAAAACCTTACAAGACAATATTTTCTCACTCGCACAACTTCTTCCTAAGAAAATTAAACATACAAGTTCGTATCTTTTTTTTTTTTTTTTTTTCTAGTTTCTCTCCAACAGATTTCTCTATAACTCTCACTATGTTGGATGCACGTAATTTCAGATTGGTGCCAAACACAATTATTCTCAATATGATGCCATGAGTCCATAGGAAGATCCCTGAAATCTTATGGCAAAATTATTTTCCCTATTGCATTAGGAGTTATTTTCCTAATTGTAAAATGATTTCATTTTTCAATACAGTTCTTCCAGGAATTATCATCTTGGACCCTTTTCTCAATGAAAGTGTTTTTTTCACCTTATTGCAATATTTCATTTTTATTGTCAAACTAAATTCTTTTTCCCATTAACAATGTGACTTTTTTATTTACCAAATACGGGTAAAAACCAACACACACGAGTTTGTTACATTTTACTAGACATATATCCTAAATTATGAGGTATTTGTAGAATCAACGAGTATTCAACTCCGATAGTTTGGTAATTAAATTTTCTCCAGTGTGTCAAAATTCATTTAATAAAACGTAGGGATGCAAGACTCAATTTATTCAATCTATCATTTATTGTCATTATGTTGTCGTGTAGATAGATGCTAAACAGTAGTGATACAACATATCTTTATTTGAACGAATTGTAATGTCCTTGTGGCCTTGCCACCGTTGAAACTTGCGGTGTCGAACTCCACAGTTTATGTTCACCCATAAGTTAAGAAGTCTTAAGAAACACTCTCGTAAAACTAACCATTTTTTTGAAAAATCAATGAAATTAGAATGTATATGGATGTTTAACGTAAATTAATCTTGCTTTAAGCAAAGATAAAAATAAAAAATAAAAAATGAAAAACCCTAGGATCCCTTACTTTGAGAAGACAAGTGACGAGACAATCATAAACATATATCCAACCCCAACTCAAATTTACAATTTTCAATTATACATGGGCCACATTACAAGCATTTTATATAATTTAAAATCAATGGTCCATATTGTCTTAAATAAATTTTGACCTCATATACTTTTTATCTCAAATTATAATGACTTTCCTTATTGAAAGTATAGATATTTTTTTTGTGTTCTGATATGCCCCCATTTGATTTATCTTGTTATCAACAAATATATATTAATCTTATTTAAATAATTATTTAATGTATAGTTATATTAGGAAAAATGAAAGAAAATATGTATTTTCAACTATGTTATTTATATTTTCTTGATCTGTTTGAAAATAGAAACAAATATATATTTATGGAAAAAAGGTAGTATCAAATACTTGATGACATATTTAAAGTTGGCATGACTTGATGTCATCAATTGGTAATATGTTAAAAAATTTAAATAATAAATATTTGTTATAAAAGAGAGAAAAATGAGACGAGAGAATAAAAGTTAATAAATTTGTGTGTATTTTATTATGAACATAAATCATATATTTATAGGTAATAATCGGGGATACAATGATAAAAATTTCTAGGGCTGCAGGGGTACAATTGTCATTCATTAATAAATTTATCATTTACAACACCCCCTTAAATGACACATTACAAAATACCAGTCTCGTTAAAACTTTGTTTGATAAAAAATTAATGGGGCAAAAAATCAAACGAAGGAAAAAAAAGTACAGTTATTTTGAGTATTAAAAATAAATGCTACTTTATTAAAACTTTGGTTGAAAAAGCCAGTGGGATAAAACATAAACGAAGGAAATAGAGTACAACTATTCCCCCTGATGTTGATCACTGAAATCTTTGAGTCGACTTATTCTAATTTCATAAAACAATTTCTTGAATGTAGATGTCGGCAATGCTTTCGTGAATGAATCGGTCACATTGTCACTTGAGCGAATTCGTTGGATATCGATGTCGCCATTATTTTAAAGCTCATGTGTATGAAAGAATTTTGGAGAAATATGCTTCGTCTTGTCACCTTTGATATAACCTCATTTGAATTGTGCAATACAAGTTACATTGTTTTCATACAAAATTGTTGGACTATCTTTTGTTGAAGTTAACCCCATGATACTTGGATATGATGGGTCATGTTTCTCAACCATACACATTTTCGCCATACTTCATGGAACTTTGTATTTCCATCGACATCTCTTTGCTATTCACTGCAATCACTGACCATCCGCAACTGTCCCAGATTTGGTAATGCTAGCTTGGCCATGGTGGGTAGATTGTGCCCCAACCTGACTCGTGTGGATCTTAGTGGGCTTCAGGGAATAACTGACGCTGGGTTCCTACCTTTTGTTCAGAGCTCTGAAGCTGGTTTGGTGAGGGTAAATCTTAGTGGGGTGCAAGGAGAGGTGCAAATCTGATTTTTTTCAGTACATAGTACAACAGCATTTTTTACATTATAAAAGGTGAAATTTTAACCTACTACAATACATAAAATCAACCCTACACTTGTCTATTTTACAGCCCTTGGATTAGACAAAATAAAGAATATTTCTTTGACTTTCTAAACACATTACACATCAACATTCTCCCCCTTAATGTGTTTTTCCTTGAACTCCAAGTGTAGCTCTTAGTTGCTGAAACTTTGATGTCGAAAGTCCCTTTGTGAAGATATTCGCCACTTGTTCTTCAGACTTGCAATAGTTTAGTTCAACTTCTCCATCTTCAATTGCATCTCGAATGAAGTGATACTTGATTGCAATGTGTCTTGTTCTACTATGAAAACATGGATTCTTTGCCATTGCAATAGCTGATTTGTTGTCACAAAACAATGGTGTGGCTTCTCCTTGCTTCTCTCCAATATCTTCCAAAATTCTCCTTAGCCATATAGCTTGTGAAGTTGCAATAGAGGCTGACATATATTCCGCTTCAGCTGAGGATTGAGCAGCAGATTGTTGCTTCTTAGATAGCCACGAAAACACTCCCGAGCCAAGGGAAAAAGCATAGCCGGAGGTGCTCTTCATATCATCAACACAACCTCCCCAATCACTATCACAAAAGCCTCTTAACTTCACTTCCAAATTCTTCTCAAATCTGATCCCAAGTTTTATGTCCCCATTATATACCTCAAAACTCTTTTTCCAATACCAAAATGTTTATGACTTGGAGTACTCATGAACCTTGAAAGCAAATTTGTGGCAAACATGATATTTGGTCTTGTTGCGGTGAGATAAAGCAAGTTTCCAATCAAGATTCTATAAAGAGTTTCATCAATCTTCTTTTCTCCATTATCCTTCATCAATTTCTCATTGCAAGCCAAAGGAGTTTCCACATATTTACATCCAAACATTCTAAAAATTTTAAGCACATTTTCGGCATACTTCATTTGAGAAATAAATACCTCATTTTCATCTTGATATACTTCCATACCAAGAAAATGATGCAACAAACCCAAATCACTCATTTCATATCTTTTCATCATTTCAACTTTAAATTCTTCAATCATCTTTGCATTATTTCCCGTAAACACCAAATCATCAACATATAATGCAATAATAAGATCATCGGTGTTACCTTGATGTTTCACGTACAAGGTTGGCTCACTTTTACTCTTCAAAAATCCATGTCGTTGAAAATAGCCATCAATTTGACTATACCATGTTCTTGGTTCTTGTTTGAGCCCATACAAAGCCTTTCTTAGTTTATACACTTTGTCTTTTTCTCCTTTAATAATGAAGCCTTGAGGTTGTTCAACATATACCTCTTCTTTGAGTTCTTCATTCAAAAAGGCTGACTTGACATCAAATTTGTACAACAACCAACCTTTTTGGGCTGCAAGAGCAATTAGTGCTCTAATGGTGTCTAGACGAGCAACAAGAGCAAAAGTTTCATCATAATCAATGCCGGATTGTTGTGCACAGCCTTTCACCACCAATCTTGCTTTGTTTCTCTTGAATGAACCATCGGAATTATATATGCTTCACCTTATAGACCCATTTCACACCAATGACATCTTTCTCACTTGGTCTTTCAACTAGGTACCAAGTGTTATTTTTCTCAATAACTTCTATTTCTTCCTCCATTTTTTTTCCAACACTTCTCCTTCATTTCTTCTTCAAAGTTATCGGGCTCAATCACACAAAAGTTGCATCTTGCAAGAACATCATTTAAATCCCGCATTTTTCTTGGAGTTGAGCTTGACGATGAAGAATTTGACCTTGAGGGACTTGATGGGCTTAAGGGCTGCTTGGTGATGATAAATGTGAGTTTGAATGAACTCCATTTTCTTCATTCTGTACATCTTCAATGGTAGATTTTTGGGGCAGATTTATTGAAACTGGAATGCTTCTTTCAACTTCTTCTTTTTCCCAATTCCAGGTAGCATTTTCATCAAACAACACATCACGGCTAACAATTACTTTCTTGCTCTTCAAGTTGTACAACTTATAGCCCTTTGATTATGAGCTATGACCAATGAAGATACATTTTTCACTTGCTTCATCAAGTTTGCGCCGCTTCTCTTTGGCACTTGAGCATAGCAAAGGCATCCAAACACTTTCAAGTGTGTCACCAAAGGTTTTCTCCCATTCCAAGATTCATTAGGAGTCATGTTCCATACCGCCTTTGTTGGGCATCGATTTAGCAAGTAAATGGTCGTATAAACCGCTTCGGCCCAAAAAGCTTTTGGAAGCTTTTACTCATGCAACATTGATTTTGCCATCTCCATCACCGTTTGATTTTTCCTCTCGGAAACACCATTTTGTTGTGGTGTATAGCCACCTGTCAATTGCCTGTCAACAACTTCACAAAAATTGTCAAATTCATTCGAAGTATATTCTTTACCATTGTCACTCCTCAAAACTTTTATAAAATGGCCACTTTGTTTCTTAACAAAAATCTTGAATTTTTTAAAGATTGTAAAAATTTCAGATTTTGGTCTCATAAAATAAACCCATGTCATTCTTGTAAAATCATCAATAAATATGATAAAATACCTATTTTGTGAATGGGATGATGTATGCATCGGTCCACAAACATCCGTATGTACCAATTCAAGTGGTCTTTGCTCTCCAAGCTACTCCTTTTGGGAATGGTTGACGGTGATGCTTTCCGAGTACACATCCTTGACAAACTTCATGTTTTTCTTCAATTTTTGGAAGCCCATGAACCATAATTTTCTGCTCCAATAATTTCAGCCCTTGAAAGTTCAAGTGTCCAAACCGTTTGTGCCACACCCCAAGAGTCATTAGCCACCATTCGAAAAGCTTTGTCATTTGAATGCTTGAATTTGAGAGGAAAGCTTCTATTCTCCATTTTCACCTTTGCTATGATTGAATTTCCAGCCTTTTTATCACGAATAATGCAATACCCATCATTGAAAAATAGAGAATAACTATTCTCTAAAAGCTGTCCAACACTTAGCAAATTTTGGTCTAAGTCCGGTACATGCATGACATCTTGAATAAGTCTAGAGCCCTTCTTCGTTTGAACTCCAATTTTTCCTTTTCTCTTCACATTTACTACATCTCCATTTCTCAATCTCACTTTTGAGTTTGAATCTTACATATCAACAAAGATTCCTTCATTTGAAGTCATGTGATTTGTGCATCACTATCCAAGTACCATTGAGTTTCATTTGAGAAATTTGAACTTGAGAAACATGCTTCATTTGTTAATTTCGGTGCATTCAAAGAATCATAAAACAAACTTGATTCATCCTCCTTCTCGGCTACACAATTGGCTTGTTGAGTATTCTTTGCTCTACAATCCTTCTGCACATGTCCAAATCCTTTACAATTGTAACATTGTGGCTTCCCTTTAAACCAACAATAATTTTCATCATGACTACTTCTCTTGCAAATTTTGCACCTTTGTGATTGATCTTCTCCACTAAATCTCCTTTCAAAATTACTTCTACCTCTACCTCTACCTCTTGGACTTCTTCCTCTTCCTCTTCCCCTACTACTTCTTCCACCTCTACTTGACATATCCATCCTCTTTTCATAATTTTGGGGTTACCTTAAGTTGCTATTTGATCCAACATTTAGTTTAGATTTAAATGCAATCTCCATTGATTTTTCGGAACATCGATTCAACCTTTGTTCAAATGATTTCAATGAACCCATCAACTCCTCAACTTTTAAGAATCATATTTTTCCGGCAAGCTAATCAAAAAAATTTCCACCATTTTTGTATTTGTAACATCCTCACCATATGACTTCATTTGATTCACAAGCTCATTAAATCTATCTGAAAATTCTTTAACACATCCATTGTCTTTCATTTTCATATTTTCAAAATCTCTTCTAAGAGATTGAAGTTTAATGGCTCTTACCTTCAAGTCTCCTTGGTATTCCTTCTTTAGAATCATCCATGCTTCATTTGCTTTGCTTGCCATCATGATTCTTGGAAAGACTGAATCAACCACTGCCCTATGCAACATTGAAAGTGCACTTGCATCCATTTGCCTTGCTTGTTTAAGTTCATTCTTCTTGGCTGCTATTAGGACTTCCTCACTTTCAGGTTCTTCAAAGCCATTCTCCACCATATCCCATAGATCCACCACCATGAATGAAGTCTTCATCTTCACACACCAAAAATCATAGTTCTGGCCATCAAAAATTGGAACAAAGGACTACTGTAAACTTCCACTTGAACCACTTGTGCTTGCCATTTTAATTTCAGCAAAAAAAACCCTTTTTTTTAACCCTTGATTCAGATTTTTTTTTGTTGCAGCAGAGAACGAACCAGACCTGGAGATGCTCTGATACCAATAATGTTGGCTATTTATACAGCTTTGTGAACCTGTAATATGTGGAAATAACAGCAGAAATGCACCAGCAGCAAGAAGAGAAGAAGCTGGACAGTAAACCAGTGATGCAAGGGAAAAACAGGGGTGCAGGGAGAGGTGCAAATCTGATTTTTTCAGTGCATAGTACATCAACATTTTTTACATTATAAAAGGTGAAATTTTAACCTACTACAATACATAAAATCAACCATACACTTGTCTATTTTGCAGCCCTTGGATTAGACAAAATAAAGAAATATTTATTTGACTTTCTAAACACATTACACATCAACACCTTTAATGTATCATACAACAACCTTTCTGGTTCTGTTCGAGCCTAGCTTTCTCGAAAATTTGATTCAAGTGCCTTTGTAGGAAATCTTGAACTATGTAGGTATAGTTCTTCAACCACGTGTCCGGTTTCACCCTCCCAAGTTCCCCCAGCTCCATAACCAGAACCACAGAAGAAGCAAGGCCAAAAACTAAGTACTAAAGCTATTATTCTCATTCCAACAAGGGCCCTCATAATAATTTTACTTATACTTTGTATAATTTTGCTCTGTTGCTTGATAAGGAAAAGAGCTACGGAAAAAGCTAATGGTGGTCAGGCTGCAGGAAGGGCAGCCGTGGCCCGGGGTGAAAAGGGTATTCTACCAATTGCTGGTGAAGTTGAAGCAAGTGGAGAGACAGGAGGAAAGCTTGTGCATTTTGATGGCCCTATGATTTTTACTGTGGATGATCTTTTGTGTGCCACTGCAGAGATTATGGGCAAAAGCACTTATGAACAGTGTACTGGGCCACATTGGAATGTGGTAGTCAAGTTGCTGTGAAGAGATTGAGAGAAAAGATAACCAAAGGTCAGAGGGAATTTGAAGCAGAGATCAATTCACTTGGGAAATAGACATCCTAATCTTCTTGCCCTTAGAGCTTATTATCTAGGTCCAAAAGGAGAAAAGTTCTTAGTTTTTTACTACATGCCTAAAGGAAGCTTGACTTCTTTTCTTCACGGTGAGTGAATTCGAGTCTAGTTCCTATTTTTGGTCTTATGATTGGCTTACAAGGTGTTATCTTTTTTTTGCAGCTCGTGGCTCTGATATAACGGTTGATTGGCCGACTAGGATGAACATAGCGAAAGGCATGGCAAGAGAGTTGCTCTACCTTCACACAAATGTGAACATTATACATGGAAATCTTACATCAAACAATTAACTAATTGATGAAAATAACAATGCAAATATTGCAGATTACGGCCTTTCGATCCTAATGACAACTGCTGCAAATGCAAAAGTAAATGCAACAGCTGCAGCATTGAGCTACAGAGCACCCGAGCTTTCAAAGCTTAAGAAAGCTACCACCAAGACGGATGTGTACAGCCTTGGGGTCATCATATTGGAACTTCTTACTGGGAAGTCTTCGGGAGAGGCAATGAATGGCGTCGATTTACATCAATGGGTTGTCTCCGTTGTGAAAGAGGAATAGACTAATGAAGTTTTTGAATTGGAGTTGTTGAAGGATGGCTTGGTAATTGGTGATGAGTTGTTCCACACATTGAATCTGCCTTGCATTGTGTTGATCCCTCCCCATCCAGTCGACCTGAAGTACATCAAGTTCTCCAGCAACTGGAAGAGATTAGACCAGAAATGACTACCAGTTCTGGTGATGATGGTGGAGCAGTAGCAGACCCTTCAACTAGTGATTAAAAGATTTATCATGAATTCAGTTAGTGCTGTTTGGTCCATGAAGATTCTTTTATTCTTGTAATTGTTTTGAATTTTCTGCATTGCTTTGTGGTGTACCTATATATTACAAGTTCGTGCCAAATAGGCGTAAGAGTGGCCGTGGAATTACATTTCAATTCCATCCCCATTTTTTTGAAGAATCAAACTGTAAGTTTTGGCACTAAGGCTCCGTTTGATAGTACATTATTTTCCCTGAAAGTTGGAATTCAAATTCCAACTTCCACTTAGCATATTAATTTCTCTTGCTTCCTCTTTTCTTCACTCATAGTCTTTATAATTCAAAGCAATCCAAGTATTTTGTTGGTTTTATAACTACGGACTATACAAAATGAATCGAATGGTCACATTGGGTTGGTTACAAATAATCAGCCTAAAATCGATTACGCAGATGCGTGTTCTATGCAACAGTTATTATATATCTACCTTAACCAAATGTTTAAAAATAACACACTCGAAACATAAAATCATAAAACATAAACCATTAACAAAAATTGAAAATAACAAAATAAAAGCAAAAAAAAAAAAAAAGATCTGACAGAAATATTTTGATTTGGGTCGTGGAAGGCGAGAGACAAGAGTGTGGAAGGCAAGAGACGAGTGAGAGGCACCGATGATCGATGCCATAGTGGAGCGAGTCAGCGAGTTAAAGTGTGGTATGTAGACGACGACGAGTCGCCTGAGGAGGAGGAGGTTGTGGCAGAGAAGTCCAATGCACTTCACCACTGGAGGCCCTTCCAATGCTTGGCGATTTCCTTGGCTATGTGTTCACTAATTTTCTTCGAATTCAAGTCGGGCGATTTTTGGGGCAAGTGAGAGAGGGAGGGAGTTTAGGATTTATGACGAGTGGTTTCTTTTATCTTCCCTTTGTTTTTTCGTTTGACCCCCCCCCCCCCCCCCCCCCCCCCCCATTTTTTTTTCTAAACCCATTTCACTCAATTTTTCCTAACATTTTTACACAGTGTAAGTACAATTTTTAATCATCTCATCCCTCAATAAAATATAGGACTTGTAAGGTATTAAAATTTTTTTAGAAGGGCAAAAATGTTCAAAAGTGATATTTTTGAAATAACTTTTAAAAGATAACATTTTTGTATTTACAGAAGAGGAAAGTGACACTGGTGTAATTTCCCTTATAAAAATCTGATAGATAAGCTCCACCAGACGCGTAAAAGAAAATCCGAGAAAACCTAACTTCAGGGCTTGACGTCCTTCATTGGAAAGGTTATTGAGAGAGAGAGAGAGATTGAGAGAGAGAGAGTAATGGCGAAATTTGATAGAGCTTCTTTATTGTTAGCGTTGCTTGTTACAGTGATAATATCACCATGGATACCACTATCACAGTGTTCGGGTACTCGAAGTAGGCATGCCGGCTGTAAAGAGTTGGCAAAGCAGCTAAATCACCAAGTCAAAGCTGAACCAGCTGCGATCTTCTGGAAAAAGGTATTTATTTTCTGGGTTCCGACTTACATTTGTTAAAGGAAGTAATTTTATTATCTGGGTTTCTTCTTAAATTATTCAATACTTTGATTCAAGAACTAGACCACTTATTATTATTAATTTTGTATTTGTCGTATTTGATTTGTTGTTCTATATTCATTTTTCTAGTATATATTTTCGTGCCTTTGAGTAATGACTGTGGCGCTTTCATCTGTGTTTTGCTATGCATTTATGTTTCTGTTAACTCAGTTGTTGTCGAAAATTTATTTTATTTTATTTGTATTTATGGGATCAGTTGATGAGTTTATGTTTGTACTGTTGCATCTTATTGTGTTGAAGCGGATGCAGATTTGGAAAAATTTATTTAATGAAATTGCGGAGAATGTTTGTAATCCAAAGCAGGAGGTAAATGTTTCTAGGCTTTCGTCTTTAATTGAGTACGTTTATTTTAATTGATTACTATTACTACTGCTACTGCTACTGCTACTGCTACTGCTACTGCTACTGCTACTGCTACTGCTACTGCTACTGCTACTGCTACTGCTACTCCTACTGCTAATACTCCTACTAATACTACTACTACTACCACTACTACCACTACTACCACCACCACTACTACCACCACCACTACCACCACCACTACCACTACCACTACCACTACCACCACCACCACCACGACCACCACCACCACGACCACCACCACCACCACTACTACCACCACCACCACCACCACCACCACCACCACCACCACCACCACCACCACCACCACTTTGTTGTATAACAAAAAGTTGTATAACAAAAACGGAAGAAAATTTTGTTCAATAAGAAAAGGTACATGCAACCATATTTGGTGCAGCACCATTCATTTGCACCATTTTGTATCAAAATGATGCAAATTATGATGTTGGGTTGAAGGGTGTATGCACCAAATTTTTGGTACAAAAAATTGAGAAATATGGTGGAATGGGTTTAGGGTTGAAGATGGCCTAATACTGGAGAGAATTTATTTTATTTTATTTTATATGAGATCAGTTATTGTGTTGAAGCAGATCTGGGAAAATCAAATTACTAAAATTGCGGAGAATATTTGTAACCCAAAGCAGGAGGTAAATATGACACATGTTTCTAGGCTTTGTTCTTTAATTCTTGTGAAATCCAGTTTGAAAATGATGCAATGATGGTGTACAGCCCCCTCACATGAGAGGGGGCCCCACCATGAATAAAAAATTCGTGGGACCCCCTCTTGTGAGAGGGGACTGGTTACAGCATAGTGTACATGTAGCATTCTTCTGATAGGTTGTATCACATAATCCCTGCAGGGAAGAGTGAGTAAATGACTGTTATCCTGACAAAATTACTACTGTCATTATGAACTAACTTTTGAGGTTTCTTTGGAACTCTTCTATTCAGCGTGTTCAAGACTCTGAAAGATCATGCGGTTTTAAATGCAAAATTTGTATACAGGTCAGGTTTCGTAATATCTTTGTAATTTTGGCACAAACCAATAGCTGAATGTTCGATTGCTTCTGTTCCTAGTCTGATCGGCTACCTATAATGATCTTTGTGTTACAAGTGCTCGACTTTTGAGTTGTTTTGTTTCTTTGTGCTTATATTATATATATGGTTTCTTTAAGTTGGAGAACAAACTAATCAGCATTTCTACATAATTTATTGGATTCTTCTGAGTTCTGACTTTTAGATATCTATCTTTTGTCATTTTCATTATTCCTTATGCCAGTTTGGGACAGTTTTGGCATTGAAGTAATGAAATTCTGCAACTAAATGTCAACTCCGGAATTTTGCAGGCGTTGCTCTGTTCTGATATTCATGATGTTGTAGGATACCTTTATGAAGAAGAGCCAGATTTTGATTCTTTCCAAAATCGTATCTGTGACTGTAAGGACGTCAAAAAGCCATTTCCTAAGGTGACTGCTTTGACTGACGTTTACAAGTAAATTTTGAGATGTTGGATATAAATATGAGTGTGTATTTTAATCGAATCTCTTGAATTGAAATTGAATCGGAATCGACGATTATGTCTGATTAAAAAAAAATTAAGAATTAGACCAGAATTGTAGTTAAATCGATTTTTATATAATTTTTTATTTTTTTACAATTTATAGTCTGGCTAAAAAAATGTACAAAACCAAAAAACTCTAATTTGAATATTAATTTGTCTAAAACTATAGATTTTAACCATAAGGAATCAAGATTGATTCATAATTTTTGGCCTTTTGCTTCACATCGACTTGTTGCATTTTAGATGTTAGTAGATGTTAATCTTTACAATTTGAGCTTTCTATGAATCACAAAATTCAAGCTACATTGTGGTGTTAATTGATGAAAATCAAAGTGTTCATTCTTTGCAATTAGAATTTTTATTTTTATTTTTTATAACGCATTGCAATTGAACTTGATATATTCATAGCCAGTGTTATAGTGTTCCTTTTTTATTATTTCGATTTCGTGTGCAATTTTGAAATATAATTTTTTTATTTCTTATTCAAATGGAGAAAGTTCAATATGTGGACTGCAATTTCTTGAACTAGATGATCTAATTAATATTTTTTTATGTAAGTTTGTTTTAAGAGTAGAAGAATTTAGGCATTGTCCATAATTAAATTATACATTCTAGCATGCCTCACTTATGGATCGAATAAGATTTATCAAGAAAAAGTCATTTCTTATTTTAAACTGTAATTTAATTTTTGATGTTTTAGTTTTTTCCTCTTTTCGTGATTTTTAGTCTCTACTATTTTGAGCCATGTAGTTAAATTTCTTAGTTTCTTGACGATTTCTTAGCTGGATTTTCTTATTTACACAAAAAATTTCTAGATCCACGTAACATTGATTAGATGGCTAATGATAACGACCCCTCAAAATGGTAAAAATAAATAAATAAATCAAGTGTTATTCATTATACCAATATCAATACGGTTTTATGGTTTTCTCCATCCAGCTGATTCTTGAGTGGACGACAAAGTTGCCTGTAATTCCATTAAAATTTGAATTTATTGTTTTATTTAGCAATTTGTTTAGACACTTTTTTTTCCCAGAAGCTTTAACCTTGCTTGAATTTTTATCTAAGGAGGATGATTCTAAGCAAAGGTCCAAGACGGGAGCAGTAGATGCAGCCCCGAAACAGAAAAATAATGTATGTAGGATAAAAGTAAAACACTTGTTTTGGAAGAACAAGAGTTCGAAGTCCAATAAACACGAGCACTAAGGCCAAGATTCGAGTTAGTAACAGCAGTTCCTTCTCTTCTTCAGTTTCGCTCAGTTTTCCTGTGTGTACTTTGCATCACTTTGGTATTTCTCAGTTAAAAATAAATAAAATCTTGTGTTCTTCTGACTGGCTTTTGATCTAGTTGTGGTTGCGCTTCTCCCTCCAAATTTTTTTGACTTCAAGATGTACTGCTATATACATGAATGTAGTTGTCAGCAGCATCATTTGATTAGATTTTGATACTCAAATACTTGTGTTAATGGAGATTGCAAGAAGCAGATACATTTATGCACATCATTGTCTTAGGTCTATGAAAATGGAGTTTCTAATCAACGTGCTGGTGAGAGACTTGTTGAAGATAAAATTTAAATAAATTTCTATCTGTCAGCTTAATTTTAGATAAGGCAGTTGAACATAAATCTTTTTCAAATTTTCGTGACTTGTGAATGAATACACGTGAAATATTCGTGTCCAAGGAAATGGTGCCATGAAACTTCGTATAGTATGATATACGGTTCATCTGGGCAAGTCAATTTGCAATTTTTTAGTTTTCTAGTAACTAAACTGATTTGGATAAAACTGGATCAACGGGGACCAATTTGCGGTAAGTTGACACTTTGGGTTAATTGCTTTATTGACTTTTCTATCCTTCTTGGACTCCAACTCGAAACCCTTTAAACTAACAATGAAACTATGCAAAGGGTATATAAGGGGAGAAATCAAAGCAATGCACTTTATTGTGGGGTTGGATCATGGATGAATCAGGTAAGGTCGAAGACATTCCCTGTCAATATTGTTCAATTTTCAGGAGGCATCGTGAAGGTATGGGAAAAGAAAGAACATTCAAATTAATTTTGCACTAAACGTACTGACACAATCCATATTGCTTGGAAAAAATTCCACTCAACACACAACGGAAATAAAAATTAGAAAATGAGTCGACAACGAAAAAAACGTAATTAAACATGGTTTGACAAATCGTCAATAGTCACGAGAAAAATAGTTTTTAGATGAGAAAATCTCACAATGCGTAATCATCGAGGAGTTGAGGAGCCTTAAAGTTTTCAAAATTGGAACGTTGGTTCGGGCACCCATGTGGCATCATGGAACCATGGCGGAGGGATACAATCTGGACTGCACAATTTGAAGCGATGTGTTCTAAGGACTTAGATTTATCCGAACCAAATGGTGAACCCATTCACTATAGACACTTGAAACTCAATATACAAGACCCCATATTCCATTAAATCCTAGGCAAAATCAATTTAAGTTATAAAATTGATTTATAATTCTATCTTCTCTTCAAAAATTATATGTCTTGTTTTGTTGAAATACTCATTATTTTACATTTTACCACATTATTTTTTTTTCTACAGTACTCATTTTCAATCACACATTCTTTATTAAAATAATATTACATGCAAATCAAAAAAATCCTTGCTTTTTTAATCACACATTCTCCATTAATTTACTATTCAATAATACTTTTTTCAAAATTGAAAGGGCTCAAACACACCCTAAAATTTCGTTTGAATTAATTTTTAGAAATAAAAGTATGTCCAGACAATTTTAGTTCGAGTTTCTTCCATTTGAGAAAAATACTGTCAACACTTTGGTTCCACCAATAAGATTGGTATAGTACAGTACAGTACAGACTTTGGAAGAAACGTTATTTCTTGAGAAAGATACGGTCGATAATCATGTTGTCATTGGTGCAAGGGGCGAAATCTATCTTAAAAAGAATAACCTCGACATAACTGGCTTCATCTTTATTTTTTAACGTCAACTTTCTCTTTCTTTTGATTGTACAATTCATTAATCTGTCAACAAATGTTTGGTAAGATGCACTAAATGCAGCATCGCACTTTGACTAATAGTAAATTGTGTCATATGCTAAATGCTGCAGCATGGTACTAAACTAATAATAAATTGTGTCATTCCAACTGCCTCGATGTTCAATTTTCAGCAGGCATCGAATTAATAATATGACTTTTATTGGTGTTAGCCAATCTTTATTTGGTCAATTGACGACGACTTATGGGGAAAGAAGAAAGGTTTAAATTAATTTTACACTAAACAAATGGGCACCATCAATATTGTTGGGAAAAAAATTCCACTAATTGCACAGTGGAAATAAAATGAGAATGAGTGGAAAGAGAAAAACATAATTGAACCTGGGTGGACTTGTCAACAGTAAGAACAATACTTTATTATTAGTTGAGAAAACTTCACAATATAATATTTTTCCACTCCCACAACTTCTTCCTAAAAAAATAAAAACATACAAGTTCGTATCATTATTTTTTTTTCCTAGTTTCTCTCCAACAATTTTCTCTCTATAAATTTTTATAATTTTGGATGTACGTAATTTTTTGTATGAATTTACGTCACATTGGTGCCAAACACAATTATTCTCAATATGATGCCATGAATCTATAGGAAAGACCCTTCTTGTGGCAAATTTCTTTTCCCTTTTGCATTGGGAGTTCTTTTCCTAATTGCAAATTGATTCCCTTTTCCAATACAATTCTTCTAGGAATTATCATATTGGTCCCTTTCCTCAATGAAAAAGAGTTCTTTCACCAAACTGCAATATTTCATTTTTATTGCCAAACTAAAATTCTTTTGCCCTTTCACAATGTGACTCTTATTTATTGAATTTGGGAAAAAACCAACACACGAGTTTGTTAATTTTTACTATAAACATATATCCTATATTATGCGGTATTTGTAAAATCAACGAATATTCAGCTCCGATAGTTTGCTAACCCTCTATGACTCATTAAAAACTCTTTGTTTTACTTACTTATTTCCAATCACACATTCATAAAATAAAATATTTTGTACATAAACCCTAATTTTTTTCACTTTTAACCACACGTTCTTCAAAAAATCCATTTTCAAAACATCATTTTTTTTTTTTACCAATTTCTCTTTATAATGGTTGTCAAACTAGGGTTGCATTTTCTCTAGTGTCAAAGTTACTCTAAAAAAATGTAGGGATACAAGAACTCATTTTATTTAATCTATCATTTAGAGCTCGTTTGGTCCCTATATCATTTAGAGCTCGTTTGGTCCCTATTCCATTTTCATTCCAATTCTCATTTTTTTTTCTCTTTCTTCATTTCAACCACACATTTTTCAAATAAAATAATATTACAAACAAATCTAAAATTTTTCATCATTTTTCCACCACACATTCTTCCATCAATCACTATTCCAAAAATTATATTCTCATTAAAATCAACATCAAACACACTCTAATAGTGTCATTATGTTGTCACTTGGATTGATACTAAACATTAGTCATACTACATATCTTTATTTGAATGAATTGTAATGTCCTTCTAGTCTTGCCACCATTGAAACTTGTTGACCTTGTTTTCTGTGAATAACAGATGTCGGATCCACTCGCGCACACGTGAGCTAATTTCGGCACGTGAAGACGAGATGCTAATCGTCAATACTTTCAAAAATGTGGATGTAGAAGAAACTCAACGATGCGAGACAAATGTGTTTGGATTCCAGTGATAGATTCGTGAAATGATTGTATAATGATCACCAATCGCAAAGAACAAAGCTAGATTATGTAAACTTGTAGTTAAGTAAATATACAATCAGTAAAAGAGAAGACAAAGAGTGGTTTATGGTGTCAAGAGTTGCATTAGTTCCTTCATGTTACATTGAGGGGGGTATTTATAGTGTTACAAATGAAATGGTGGCCCTTGGATGGAAGTACACGTTGCCTCATATCCTTAATTCAAGCATCTAAATATAGGTATCAATCTTGACCTGCTAGCCTGTGGTATACTCAATGTTTATAAAGAGCCGCCACTTTTGTTGATAAGACTTGACATTTATACTCATTACAAGCGTCACATCAATCATTCTTAAAAAGATTTCGTACATAAATCTAGGATCTTCTTTGCGCAGGTCGTCACTAAATGAAGGGGCTTCGGACTCTTCCGAGGTTGTTCACATCAGAACTTCAACCTCGTGGAAGGGACGGACCTCGGACTATTCTCTATATATGGCCTTGTCACTCGTGTGTGGGGCTTCGTTGAGGTGGTTCCAATCCTTTGAGTGGGTCGGCTGCTTCGCCAAGGAGCCTCTGTCATATTTGCCACGTGGATAAGAAGGCCCCTGATAATGTGGAGCCATGTGTGGCAAGGCGTAACAAAACTCGTGATGTCGAAGTTCCTAGTTTCTATTCACCTATAAGTTAAAAGACCATAAGAAACACCTTTGTAAAACTAACAAAATTTGGGGAAAACCAATGAAATTAAACAAAATGTCCAACCCCAACACAAATTTTCAATTTTCAATTTTCAATTATATACATTGGTCACGTGCCAAGCAAATTATATTATTTAAAATCAATGGTCCATTTTGTCTCAAACGATGTCAAATAATGTTTGACTTCATATATCAAGTACTCAATAACATATTTAAAGTTGGCATGACTTGATGTCATCAATCTGTAACATTAAAAAATCAAATAATAAATATTTAATTTTTGACACATTCTCGAAATTTCTTATTTTTCATACATTCAAAATAGTTAATATTTTTAGCACTTTAAAAATACCATAAAAAAATTGCTCGTGAGAACTGGTTTATTGAAAAAATAAATATATTTACACTATTTTTATCTCAAAAAAAAAAATAATAATAAAGAAAAAAAAAAGATCATCATTATTACAGTAAAACCTCGATAAAATAATAATCTCGCTAAAATTATAAAATTATTTGATCCCAACTTAGCCAGTGGACTAAATTAAAAATCCCGCTAAATGTATAAGATAATAACTTTTTTGAGATCTTTAAAGTCCCAACGAATATATAAAATAATAACTACTTAAATTCGTAAAAATTCATATTAATACAAATTAACAAACTTTTAATTTCACAACATTTTTTTAAAATTTGCTTCTTTTTCAAAATATGCATCTAAAGTCTTTTACTTTTTCTTTGCATCCAAATCAAACTCAATTTCATCCCTAATTTTTTCCAATGCACATATCACATTGGCATATTTTTTTTATTTTTTTTTTGTACAAAGTAATTATTTAAAGTTACGACTGCTTGAAATGCCTCTTTTTAAAGAAACAGATAGTAAAACATAACTATGTTACGGATCATGATCATCATTAATAGGTGTATTGAGTACCCCTTGAGTAATATCTTCATTAGTGGGAGATTCCATAATTGTGTACTTGAAATAACTTGAACGATTAATATTTCAAGATGTTAAACTTTGAAGCCAATGCATATACATTAATGTTTCCTCTTTAATGTATGTACGTGTGTGCTTTTTTATGTGAATATTGTTATCTATCATTATGATGATAGAACATCGGTTATGTGGCAGTGTATGAGGAATAATGGAATTTGGCAATTCAATTTTTATGTGAGATAATGGGAGGAAAGAGAGAAAGAAATGTGATGGATAATGGATTGTCATATTACTGATATTTCATTATGGTGATAAATAACATTACTCTTTTTGTGTACTTACAGATTAAATTTTGAATTTCATGACATTATATATTTTTCTTTTAAATTTCCTACACATCACTCTCATGCTCTTTGGCCGACATCAATCCCTCATTCCTGGTGGAAGGAAGACGTAGTTCGACCCCATTACTTAGCAGTAACAATCACTCTAAAATAATAATTTTTTCGATCCTAACATTATTATTTTGTAGAAGTTTTACTGTATTTGGTACGTAGAAAATGCAAAAAGATCTGGAAAGATATTGACTCCTCCTCAGCTGGAGAAACAGTATAAAGATTGGATTTTAGAAATGCATGACCGTTATGATGAGGAAATTGATAGTGGCGAGGACCAACCCACTTATGTCGTCGCTCCTGAAAAGAACAAAAAGCTTGGCATTTCTTCAGATGGTACACTTAATAAAAAAAAAATCTTATTGCTGCCTTATATCCTGCAATTACATAATTTTAGATTCAGACACGTTTCTATTTAACGATTTTGCGTGCTATGCAGGCATAAATTTATGATTATTTGGTGATCCATGTGGTTAAACTCTTAGTTGTGAGGGTTCATAAAATGATAAAGAGGAAAGGAACATCCTGGGAAGCAGGTCAGAAGATTAAAATTCTGAAGGGTGCATATGCTGGATGCCACAAGACCATTGTGTTTGCTACATTAGAATATATTGTCCTCAAAGAGCTCCAAGGGGATTCTTGTGGTAAGTGCACATTATTGGCAAATGATTGTTGCAATTTTGATAGTCTGATGTATGTTTTATATGTAATTTGAAGGATATCCACTTGCTGAGAGGTTGCAAGTCGTAAAAACTTTCTTTCCCTTTATGCAATCGTGGGCGATTTCTAGGTGGATTTTACATCACTGTTAAAACTTGTAAGTGTACATTGATTTCTTTCGTTTATTCATCTGTTTTCTTTTCTAGGAACAAAAACTTGTGTTTGAGATTGACTAAATTTGTTAGATGTGCAGAGATATTTCTATATTGCTTAACATATTAGTTAATCTCATGGTAAACATAATGGAAGATATTTGACTAATTTTATTGTTTAATTTTTCTAATTGTATATGAAATTTAGTTTCTTTTGTACTTCATCACAATCACGTTTCATAAATGGTTTTAAAACATTTGTCATTCAATTTGTTCCATCATGTTATTCTCTTCCAAAAGGTTAAAAAGAAAGTAGAATAAAGGGATAAATTACTATATTTTCACACCTTGAAATAACTTGTTTACTAAAATTTTAGACATCAAATTTCTTATACAGACAAAGTCATAAATAAAATCTAAATTCTAACAAGCAAACTATTTTTTTTTTTTTTGAAGGCACAATGATGTTGATTTTATATCTGGAGATGATCAATCATACAAGATGGGTTTTTTTTTTTTAGCAATGCCATGTGTGTGCCTTTCCTAGAGAAACAAAATCGCGGTGAACTGTTGGGCCCAACAGATGAAATGTCGTTCCCGACAGTTGACCAAGTAATTTTCGACAAATGGGTGAATCCTGTTTTTGCTTATGCTAGTGTATTGCTATATTAATTTAGTTTGATAAGGCTGCCACCATTGTCATGAATCATTTTTCATAAACTTAGGATCACATGCAATTCAACTGATTATTTTGGACTTGTAGAAAATGTGATCTCTATTGCATCTCTTCACTTCGCTTTCTACTTCCTTTATCTTAGGGCTAATTTATGTCATTAATATGGAGTTGAGCAGATTGAGAATCGTGAGCTTCTTTTAATGAGGCGTGTTGATGTTTACATATATAGAAAGGTTGGTAGGTGGAAGCGATCCAAAAGTATTTTCAAAGAAGACAGGAATTTACAAGGGATCATCATGAAAAATGAATCATAAATATAGATAATGATTCGAGATACAAGCCCGGAACGACGAATATTTTTGGTTAATGTATAATATTTTTGTTGGTGAAGGTTTTGTGTTTAGTTGGAGCGTGGTTGAATGTCAACCTGAAGTTTGATGTAACTAATTTATTTGTATCTTTTTAATTTATTGTTATCTATGTTATTTTGCCTGGAAAATTATAGTATAACAACTTTTAACATATTTTACCTATGTACGTCTTATTATTAACTGTATCAACGCATTTCATAAGTGTCTCGTGCCTCATATTCATTGAATTGTTCAATTAATTTTCAGGTGTGTTTAATTTTCGGCTTTCGAACCAACTGTCGAGAATGACAGAGACGATCTGTTGGGGATGACAGATGAACTGTCGGGATGTTATGCAATATTTTGTCTATGGATCCGTATTTTGGTTGTGAAAATAAACACATCTTCTCTTGTGTGGAAACTATAATGGAATAATAATGATATTTTATGCCTGAACAAAAGCTTGTTTAGACGGAACATGTAATATAATGGAAACTGTAATGGAACATATAACATACAACAATAATGGAACATGTAACATACAACTTCAACCAATTTAGGACAAGCCTGTTTAGACGGGTTGTGTTACAAAAGGAATCCGTACTTTGTATCGTTCCTCATGTCAACACTTGGCAGTTCGGTTTCCAAAACGCAGATAGCAGTTTCCGTATGAACTGATAGGTACCAATGTAGGTCTTCATCTTCGCGTATTTCGGCCAGCGGTATATTCATGCTTGGGACTTTAAACTTCAATTTCATTTCTGTGCGGGGATTAACGACACCAAGTTTTTCATTCAACCGTAACACAAGTCCGGCTAGATTAATACTTCTCAGCACTAAAATGGAAGTGATTTTGTCCCATGTCCACTTTCATTCGTCATCGACATGAACAAACTTGCTCCCATGCGACACGATGAATCTCAAATGATTGTTCATACCTAAAATTTTGAGATTGCAACTATAATAAACATACACAATGAATATGTCAATATGTAATAGCATGAAAATGAAACTTTCAATATTCACATCAATGCAGTAGCAGAATGTGAAAGAACAAACTGGATCAACTATCGAATTCGATAGTTAAATTATCTATCCCGATAGTTTCAAAATATCGGGTTTCGACAGTTCAAATGTTTTTCTCGACGATTTTGAAATGTCTAGTTTGACATTTCAACTGTCGAAACTCGTCAAAAAAGATGATACATTGTCCGATCGTCGGAAAACCTGAAAACATGAGGACGATCAGTTCCTTCGCCGTTATCCCTCCGAAGGACGATCAATTCTTTCGCGTGCTTCCAATTTTATTTTTTTTTAATAAAAAATTACATATGTATAAGAATAAATATAGAAATTTAATCATCACATAAAAAAAATTATAATATGCTGTGAATATATATTATATTCCAATTATAATATAAATATATATAAGTTTAAAATATTGAAATTTAATTATCAAATCAACCCCATTAATAACATTCAAATCATGCAATAAATGCTCCAAAAATGTGTTTGCAAGGGTAATTTGGACCTTTCACAACAAAAAAAGTGACATTTTTGAACAACTTTAGTGCAAATGAAAAATTTTGGTGTATTTTCAAATTTTGTGACATTTATGAAAATTCCCAATAATTGCTGCAAAAGCCCTAAAACTTATTGCAATATTTCAATTTTATTGCCAAACTATAATTCTTTTTCCCATTAACAATGCGACTTGGACCCTTTCCTCAATGACAAAGAGTTTTTTCACCTTATTGCAATATTTCAATTTTATTGCCAAACTAAAATTCTTTTTCCCGTTAACAATGCGACTTTTTTATTTACCAAATATGAGTAAAAACCAACACACACGAGTTTGTTACATTTTACTATATATATATATGTGTGTGTGTGTGTGTGTGTGTGTGTGTGTGTGTGTGTGGTATTTGTAGAATCAACGAGTATTCAACTCCGATAGTTTGGCAATTAAATTTTCTCGAGTGTGTAAAAATTCATTTAATAAAACTTAGGGAAGCAAGTCTAAGTTTATTCAATCTATCATTTATTATCATTATGTTGTCTTGTAGATTGATACTAGACACTAGTGATACTACATATCTTTGTTTGAATGAATTGTAATGTCCTTGTGGCCTTGCCATCGTTGAAACTCGCAGTATCGAACTTCATAGTTTCTGTTCACCCATAAGTTAAGAGGTCTTAAGAAACACTCTCATAAAACAAACAAATTTTTTGAAAAATCATTGAAATTAGAATGTCTATGGCGATGTTTAACGTCAATTAATCTTACTTTCTTTAAGCAAAGATAAAAATGAAAAACCCTATGATCCCCAACAAATTTACAATTTTCAATTATATACATGGGTCACGTACTAAGCAAATTATATTATTTAAAATCAATGGTCCATATTGTCTTAAATGATGTCAAATAATGTTTGACATCATAAATCAAGTACTTGATGACATATTTAAAGTTGGCATGAATTGATGTCATCAATCGGTAATATTAAAAAATCAAATGATAAATATTTGATTTTTGACACATTCTCGAAATTTCTTATTTTTCATACATTCAAAATAGTAAATATTTTTAGTACTTTAAAAATACCATAAAAAAATTTGCTCGTGAGAACTAGTTTATTGAAAGAAAAAAAATATTTGCACTATTTTTATCTTTTGAAAAAAAAAAAAAGATCATCCTTATTACAATAAAATCTCGATAAATTAATAATCTCGCTAAATTTATAAAAGTCTTCGCTCCCAACTTAACCAGTGTACTAAATTAATAACCCCGTTAAATACATAAGATAATGATTTTTTATGAGATCTTTAAAGTCTCAACAAATATATAAAATAATAATTGTTTAAATTCATAAAAATATCATACTAATACAAATTAACAAACTTCTAATTTGACAGTGCCTCTTTTTAAAGAAACAGTTGGTAAAACATAACCATCATATGGAAATGCCTCTTTTTAAAGTAATTATTTAAAGTTACGACTGCTTGAAATGTCTCTTTTTAAATAAACAATTGGTAAAACATAACTATTAAATGGATCATGATAATCATTGATAGGTGTATTGAATATCCCTTGAATAATATCCTCATTACTATCTATCATTATTGATGCGAACCCCGTATCAACGGTGACTACGAAACCCACAATTAGATTGATGCGAAACCCAAGAACGTTAATGAATAACTCGATTTTGGATTTGAATCTAACAAAGTGAACAAAAAAAATTCAACGATAACAAAGATGCGCTGAACCCCTTGATTACACAATGAAAAACCTAAGATCCGATGTTTGAACACTACAATAATTAGATCTTGAAAGTTCGATTTGTTGTTCAATCGAAGAACAAGGTAGAAAGCAAAGCTTTTCAATTAATTCAATGTCAAAAGTTTTCACAGTAATGATAATGAAAACTATTTATACTAATGCTAGAAAACCTATAAAATTCGTACATAATCTCCAAAATATGGTAAAACATCAATTAAGTTAGAATTTTAAGGAAACTAGGATTCTCGCCAAAAAAATAAAATTCGCCCAAAATTTGTACCAAACGATCGCTTAGAAGACCATGTTTGCTTCCATAAAGTTTCAGTAGGTGGCTGGGCGACCACTTGCCCATTTATTCTAAGCGATCGCTTAGAAGTCCGATTTGCCTCCTTATTCGGTTCCTTGTATCGTGTTGATCAAATTGGTTCCCGACCTCCACCCCAACATGAAACTTGTCTCTTTTTGCGTGTAGATCACGATGTCGTCCATCGTTGCTTGCACAAATAGTCTCAATTCTTGATTTAACCGTTTTGTTCTTTATCGCGTCATCGGTCCTCCTTCGATAATCAACGGGTCTCGTCATCGGCTCGGTTTTGTCAGAATCAACTCTTGAATCATATCAATTATATTGATGGAAAATCGGTGATGTGGCGGTGTATGTGAAATAATGGAATTTGACAATTCAATTTTTTTTTTTGAGAGAGAGAGAGAGAGAGAGAAATATGATGGATAATGAGTTGTAACATTATCGATATTTCATCATCATGATGATAAATAACATTACTCTTTGTGTGTTTACATATTAAATTTTGAATTTCACCATATTATATATATATATTTTTTTTTTTTTTTTTTTTTTTTTTTTTTTAAATTTCGTACACAACACTCTCATGCTCTCTGGCATCAATCCCTCATTCCTGGTGGCAGGAATCCTTAGTTCGACCCTGTCACTTAGTGGTAATAACCACTCTAAAATAATGAATTTTTTCATTCCTAATATTATTATTTTATAGAGGTTTTACTGTATTTGGTATGTAGAAAATGCAAAAATATCGACCACAACATCTAGGAATTAAATTAGCAATAAATAAATACAGTTGTACACAGCTTTCTTTCGGACCTTAATACAGAACTTAATTTTTTTATATAAGGATAAATATTCAGAAATTAGTAGTGCTTTGTTTTTTTGTGGTGCTAAGTGTTGGATGGAACTAGTAAAGACTATAGAGTGTAGTCAACTGTGATTTTTGTTTAAAAGGCATATACTGAATAGTTAATTTGTTAAAGAGCCTATACTATATATTATAGAATTGTTTTCCTGGCCATGGTGGGAAATCATATCTTGCCCACTTGGAGAGTGGAGAGAACCGTAAATAAGATTCTTCTACTACATCAGCAAGTGGACAGTTTTGTCTTGTCCACGGCAAGAGGGCGGGATAACAATTTAGCTATATATTATTATCTGTTAAAAGTTTCAAATCTAAAATCAATTGTGTCATATGTTAACATTTAATACCAACTGCCTCAATGTTCATTTTTCAGCCGGCATCTAATTAATAATGTGACATTTATTGGTGTTAACCAATCTTTATTTGGTCAATTGAAGACAAGGTAGGGGAAAAGATGAAACGTTTTAATTAATTTTACACAAAACATATCCGCACCGTTGATATTGTTGGGAAAAAAATTTCACCATTACATAGTCACATTAGAAAAATACTTTATTAGCAGAGAAAAACTTACAATACAATATTTTCTCACTCGCACAATTTCTTCCTAAGAAAATTAAACATACAAGTTCGTGTCTTTATTTTTTTTTTCTAGTTTCTCTCCAACAAATTTCTCTCTATAAACTCTAACTATGTTGGATGCACGTAATTTCAGATTGGTGCCAAACACAATTATTCTCAATATGATGCCATGCGTCCATAGGAAGATCCCTGTAATCTTATGGAAAAATTATTTTCCCTATTGCATTAGGAGTTATTTTCGTAATTGTAAAATGTACATGGGCCACATTACAAGCATTTTATATCATTTAAAGTCAATGGTCCATATTGATTTAAATAAAGTTTGACCTCATATACTTTTTATTTCAAATTATAATGACTTTCCTTATTGAAAGTATAGATATTTTTTTAGTTTTTCGATATGCCCCTATTTGATTTATCTTGTTATTAAAAATATAGATTAATCTTATTTAAAAAATGATTCAATGTATGGTTATATTAGAAAAAAAATTGAAAGAAAATATGTATTTTCAACTATATTACTTATATTTTCTTGATCTGTTTGAAAATAGAAAAAAGTATATATTTATGGAAAGAAAGCAGTATCAAATACTTGATGACATATTTAAAGTTGGCATGACTCGATGTCGTCAATTGGTAATATGCTAAAAAATTTAAATAATAAATATTTGTTATAAAAGAGAGAAAAATGAGACGAGAGAATAAAAGTCAATAAATTTGTGTGTATTTTATTAAGAACAAGAGCCCTATATTTATAGAAAAGAATCAGGGATACAATGATAATAATTTCTAGGGTTGTAGGGGTATAATTATCATTCATTAATAAACCCTAATAAATTTACCATTTACAACACTCCTCCTTAAATGACACATTACAAAATATCAGTCTCGTTAAAACCTTGTTTAATAAAAATTCAATTGGACAAAATCAAACGAAGGAAAAAGAGTACATTTATTTTGGAGTATTAAAAATAAATGCTGTCTCATTAATACTTTGCTTGAAAATTCCAGTGGGATAAGACCTAAACGAAGGAAAAAGAGTACAGCTACTCCCACTGATATTGATCACTGAAATCTTTGAGTCGACGCATTCTAATTTCATAAACCAATTTTTTGAATGTAGATGTCGACAGTGTTTTTGTGAATAAATCACCTACATTGTCATTTGAGCGAATTTGTTGGATATCGATGTCGCCATTATTTTGAAGCTCATATGTATGAAAAAAATTTGGAGAAATATGCTTCGTCCTATCACCTTTGATATAACCTTATTTGAGTTGTGCAATACAAGTTGCATTGTCTTCATACAAAATTGTTGGACTATCTTTTGTTCAAGTTAACCCCATGATACTTGGATATGATTGGTCATGTTCCTCAACCATACACATTTTCGTCATACTTCATGGATTGCAATAATTTCAGAATGATTTGAAGATATTACCGTCAAGGATTGCTTCACAGATTTTCATGATATAGTCATTCCTTCACGTGTAAACACATCCTATTTGTGATTTAGCTTTATGTGAGTCAGATAGATAACTTGTATCTGCATATCCCACTAAAGCAAATCCCGACTTTTAAAATAAAATAATCTCAAATCAATAATACTCTTTAAGTAACGAAAAATATGTTTAACACAATTCCAATGTATTTGAGTAGGTTTATTTCTTGCAAGGAGATTTACAGAAAAAAATTTGTCGAGTCAAGTGCAATTTGTAAGATAAGTTAATGCTCTAATTGCACTAAGATATGATAGTTCAACACCAAAAACCTTCTCTCCATATTCAAGTGGACGAAATCGATCATTTTTCACATCAAGTGATCGAACAACCATAGGTGATGCTAATGGATGTGCATTATCCATATAAAAATATTTTAAAACTTTTTCTATAGATGTAGATTGATGAACAAATAATCTTTCTGCGAAATGTTTAATCTGCAATCCGAGACAAAATTTGATTTTTCTCAAATCCTTCATCTCAAATTTATTTTTCAAATACCCAGCAGTTTTGTTGAGCTCTTCAGGAGTTTCAATTAAATCAACATAAACTGCCACAATTGCAAATCCAATATTTGTTTTCTTTAATAAAACAATAGGCCGATATCGTCATTTTTATAGCATTCTTTCAACAAATATTCGCTAAGATGATTATACCATATGCGTTCGGATTATTTCAATTCATATAATGGTCTTTGCAATTTAATTGAGAACATGATCCTTTGACATGTATCGCTTGTTCTTGGAACCTTAAGCCTTTCAGAGACTTTCATAGATATTTCACTATCAAGTGAACCATACAAATATGCAGTTACTACATCCATGAGGCGCATATCAAGCCTTTGTGATACAATCAAACTAATTAAGAATCTAAAAGTGCTTGTGTCCATTACGGGAGAATGTGTTTCCTCATAATTAATTCCAGGTGTTTGTGAGAATCCTTGAGCTACGAGTCAGGCTTTGTATCTTGTAATTTCATTATTTTCATTTCTCTTTCGTACAAAAATCCTTTTATACCTATAGGGATTACATTTTCTAGTATTCGAATTACAAGTCCAAACACTTTTTGTTTCTCTAATGAATTTAATTCCACCTGATCAAGACAACACTCTCCCGACTTGTGATTTATTCAATTCCAAACACTTTTTGTACAGTCTTCAAATAACACCGTCTTCATAAGATATATTTTATCAACCTTTGATAACTGTAGTAACATGATGATTCAGAAAATAACTCTTATTGATCTATTCAAGAGTCTCATACATATAAAAGCATTATTTTGAAGGTAAATGTCCCGTGTGTTATGAACATTCATTATACAAAAATATACCTCATTAAAACCATATTGGGAAAAACTCTGTGGGAAAAATTCTAATGAAGGAAAATGAGTACATTATTCTTTTAAATACGTTACAATTGTTGTCTCATTAAAAACCATGTCAGAAAAACTCAATGAGACAAAATCTTGGTCAAGAAAAAAATAGTGCAACGCGTATTTACTCCCCCTCATGATAATATCACTTGAATTATGCTTCATGCATTTTAAATCATTCCAGTATAGTATTAAAACTACACAAATAAATTATTTTTAATCACATTTATTACAATAATATCAAGTTTCATGTATTATCACGCTAATGAAATAGAGATTGTTACTACATCCACCACATGATAAATTATTTATACAAGTTTACGCGAAATTCATTATATAATGAGTCGTACATTTCTTATTACGATTTTACTTTTCTGTTTTCATTTCGCAAAAGTATACACATTTTGGTGTTCGGACTGTAGATCCAGAAACTTCCGATTTCTCTAATAAATTCAATTTAAGATTGCGTCTGTTTTATTTGATTAATCATTACTTCGATTGATATATTTTGACGCATTTATTTCGATCCCTCGCTATTCATAATATGATGCAGTACATCATGTGTAAAAATGTTGTCGATAACCTTTTCTTTTCTTGTTCGAATCTATTTCTTTCCCCCATGATGACATAACTTATTGAGATATCTCAATTTTCAATATATCAGGTACGTGAACCTTTTCTGAGGTTTTATAATTTGTTATGTATAAATACTCATCAAGAGTATATGCCTCCTTAATGAGACAATATTTGCTAATTGCTCCATTTTCATTTGAAGATTTTTTTATTATTAGAATCAAACACGTCACGTTTTAGGCATGCCATAGATATATAAAATATAATGCTATCAAAGTGTCCTCTTAGGACATCAATTCATATTTGAACATTTAAAATTGGTGCGTGAGATATTGTTGATCTTTTTGATCGGTAAATGCATCTGAATAAATTATCTTTCGAACTTCTGGTTCCAGTGATCTTTTGCGAGGATTTAGATAATGATGCGTTTGTACATTATTTTTAGCTTCTTAATTCCCTGCCTAATGCTGAAAGAATTGTCCAATCAAATTGACAATCATTTTTTCAGCATTATAAAATGTTACCTATTTGGATAAGAGTTCAAATTACACATTTATTTTCAGCATTCTTTATTTTACATCTTAGTGCGTTGTGGTGGATCAATTTTGCATATACTGCACTATCAAAATAATTAAATGAAAAAATTAGGCTCTGGTCATAAGCCAATTATAATACGGAGAACTATAATGCTGACAATGATGCGTAATAAAATTTTCTAAACAAAAATTGGAAATACTTTGTTCTCAATTAAATTAATTGGGGGCATTTAACAAACAATAATGTTAAATCATTTATCGACATCTTAACTAACACTTATTAAAATGTTGAGATTTATGCCAACTAGCATTAACAAGACAGTCTTGATTATATAATCAAAAAATTATGCTCATAACCTAAGCAATAAATTCGCAAACTTCAAGTTGAGAACAACATGCAATCATCTACTATTTGTATCAAATCTATTAGATACAAATAATATTTAGATTGTCAACGTGGTGGTTGAATGGGCCCATATATCACCTTAATTATTTTTCAAAAATATAGGGAATTCAATCCCTATTTTAACTAATGATATTTAATGATCAATTGTCGATAAAGAGAACAAATAATATACAGAAATTTATTGGATTGAAGAATCTTCGGGTTCTTCATTGAGTATCCATTTAAAAAATTTTATTTCGCATAATTATTTATCCAGTGATGATCTAATTGGTCATACCAAATAATAAAATCAAATTGAACTTCTGGTCCATTAAAAGATATTATTCAATTATTTAATTTCGAAGAATACGATTAAAACTCATATAACCACACATCATTCAAGTAGTCATATTAATCAATGTTCTCATGACATTAGTTATATGGTATCCTTAAGAGATGGACATGAATTCAAAATGATATATTCTTTGAAAATGTGCTACTTCGAGAGCATATTATTTTAATTTATTATTACTTCTTCAAGAGTAATATGTAAATATTCTTCTGAAATATTGAAAATTATAATTCATGCTCTTCAAGAGCGATAAATTAATATTCTTCTTGAATATTAATAATATAAAAAAATAATTTCCTTTAAACATTACAACCAAATATTGAGTTGTTTAATTTGTGTTTTTTCAGGAACACAATGAGATATATATTATTCGAGATGTGAGAGCACATTATATTTTGTTATTACTTCTTCCAGAGCAATAAATCAATATGTTTCTGGAATATTGAAAACTATAATATTACGCTATTCAGGAGCAATAACATACTATTATTTAGAATAATAAAGTTTGTAAGAATTTACACTTTAGAAGTAAAAACATAATTTATGTTAGATAGTATTTATTATACTCTATTGGTGCAAATAAAATTTAACTAAAAAACTAATATATAAATATGTATGCAGACGAATGGACACCTAAAAAAAATGAGTAATTTAATTTGTATTTTTACCTAGAAATCAATCAATATTCTTTAGACCACAACCTCTAGGAGTTAAATGCAAAAATATCGACCACAACATCTAGGAATTAAATTAGCAATAAATAAATACAGTTGTACACAACTTTCTTTCAAACCTTAAAACAGAACTTAAATTTTTATATAAGGATAAATATTCAGAAACTAGTAGTGCTTTGTTTTTTTGTGGTGCTAAGTGTAGGATGGAACTAGTAAAGACTATAGAGCATAGTCAACTGTAGGGCTGTAAGCAAAAATCGTCAAATCGAAAAATCAAACTGAAATCGCATTTTGGAAACCGTCGATTTGGTGTCACGTGGACCCGTCAAAGAATTGGTTTTGAACCAAACCAAACCAGTCAAAAACGGTTTGGTTTAGGTTTGAGAAATTTTATTGCAATTTAAAACTAAACCGGACAGCGAAAAAATATATAAAACTTTAAAATTTTAAAAAAATAAAATTTTCTAAATTGTAACTTGTAAGACTTTTGTGTTGGACTTTTTATTTATTTTTAAATGAGGCTCATATATTCTATAGGCTCTTAAACTGAAAGTCTGAAACGATTCACCAAGCAATCTCACGTTATGTTCCGTATAAATTACTATCACCATACAATCATCAACTTATATAAACTGCATAGTACTCCAATGATTAAACAAATTTCAATCAAAATCAAAATCCTACATTAATTGGACATCCTTTAAAAAATTATTGCAACTTCTGGTTCTGTCGATTACAATTTGTAGAAATCTAGATGAAAAGTTTTGATCGGATCAACAACTATGTAATCAAAGTGAAAACAAAATAAAAATTTCGGATCTTAGAAATGAAATTATATATTGTAAATAAATTTATTTAGGAATAGATTTACCCAATATTCTAATTTGACTTGAGAATCAGTTAATTAAAACATTATAAGAAGAGAGAATAAAAGAATAAAAGAGAAAAAGGAAAGTGCTGGGGTTTAAAATGAAGAAGGAACCCTATTATTTTTTATAAAAGTGATTGGAGATTGAATCATATATGTTACCAAAAAAATAAAAAATAAAATCCTATGAGAACCGTCCGGTTCCCATACTAGAACCGGAAACTGGTCAGGAATCGTTTGGTTCTTAATAATTTGTCCTAAAATCAAATTATTTGTTAGAAGATCCGAAACAGAATAGACCGGTTCTAAATGGTTCCGGTCTGATTCCACTGGTTCTGGAAAAAAAAATGTTCACTCCTAAATTAATGGCATAAAAGTAGACAGTCAAAAAAATATATGACGAAATCGACGGTTTAAAATCGGACGACAGACAAAAAAAAAATATACGATGAAACTGGCGGTTTAAAACCGGACCAAACCGTTAGGTTTAGGTTTGAATTTTTTTCAAACCGTTCAAAATGGTTTGGTTTAGGTTTGAGTTTTTCTCAAATCGGTGTAAATGGTTTGGTTTAAAAATCTGTCAAAAATCGGACCGCTTACACCTCTAGTCAACTGTGATTTTTGTTTAAAAGACCTATACTCAATAGTTACTTCGTTAAAGAGCCTATACTATATATATTATAGAAATGTTTTCCTGCCCTGGTGGGAAATCCTATCTTGCCCACTTGGAGAGTGGAGAGAACCGTAAATAAGATTTTTCTACTCCATCAGCAAGTTGACAGATTTGTCTTGTCCACGGCAAGAGGGCGGGAGAACAATTTTGCTATATATTATTATCTGTTAAAAGTTTTAAAATTTTTTTACTTGAAATGTCTAAAATGTTAAATCTAAAATCAATAGTGTCATATGTTAACATTTAATACTGTTCACGAAAATACAGTTCGATTTAAAACCACCGCAAGTGTACGGTTCGTTACAAGTAATAAAGTAGACTTTTAGAGTCCGGATTGTCGATCCCACAGAGATTGAGTAGTTCAATGCTAATTATCTCGACCTTAACCGAAACAAGATATGTTTTTGATGAGTTTTATACTAAATTCTAACTGAACTACGAAAACTACTATGGATGATTTGGCTAAACTAAATGCAAATTATACTAGAATGCAAAATGAAAGCCGAATGCAAATTGATTAAGTTGATAAGAGAAAAACGCACTAGAATCACGAATCCCCATGCAACAATCCATTTAAATTCTAATTTTACAATTTAACAACACGATTAAATATTGAAGAATCAATGTTCCTATTGAATTTAACAATCTCTTTCGAGTAATGTTAAACTTATTCTATCATGCGATCCGACTATATTTTTATGACGAATACAAACATAAAAGAACGCATTAATTTTTATGAACACTTAAAGATTAACATAGAGCATAACGGTATATTTCTATCCCCTATCGGACCCTATGACAATTTATACTACGTCGAATCTATTTCCCTTCTTTCGAATGCAGAAAATAGATCACCACATTCATATAATTAACGCGCGCACAGTAATTATATGGAATAAATACGTATAAATTGTTCAAACATCCAAAAACGTGTTTAATGTCAAAAATATAAAACTAAAGATTAAAATATCATGTTACAAGGTTCATCGATCTCCTAGTACAAGAAAAACTAGCCTAACATGCTAAAAAAAGAAAAACAAAAAAATAAATGAAGAAACGTCATCACTCGAGTAGATATTCAATTAATTATTTGAAGTGCTTGATGAATCTTCACGTTATTCCTTGTGTTCTTGCTCTCCAATGTCAAAAATAATCTCTAAAAGTGCGTAGCCCCTTTTTTCTGTCAAGTCTAGGGTTAAAAAATCGTCCAAAATTGGTTTCCATAAGAGTTTAAGTTAAAAACGGAAACAAGAAATTTCGCGTCCAAATACTACCATACGGCCTCATGGTTATAAAACATGCGACCGCATGGTTCAAATGCTGTGGCTCAAGTAGCTCTCGGGGGAATCCATGCGACCGCAGTAGTCAAATTTTTCAGTATGTTGGTCAAAGTTTTCAGTATGTTGGTCATAATTTTCTCTATCAATGTCCGATTAAAGTGATTCAAAGTACGTTAGAAACATAACTCAAAGGGCTACAACTTTGATTCAGATATCATCGTCCAATTCGATCGTTTACCATGCAAAAAATGAGTCTCAATATGAGACTAAAAATCGGTGTATAACTTTTCGATTAGAAATTGATGTGTGATCATACTTTGACGATATTTCATTCATTTAACGTCTTCTTTCAATAAATTGACTTCTAGTACTCTCAAATCTTCATCATTTGGTTCGACACAACTTTTAAATATTTGCACGTTAGTCATTGAACTTTCGTTTTCTTCCGTTTTGGTCATTTCTTGCTCGTTTTCACTCACTTTCGTTATTTCCATCGACATAGTCCTGCAAACACAATTTATATAGAATTAAGCCATATTTCAACATAATTACAATCAATTGTCCATGTTTTGTGGCCTAAATAAGTGCGTAAAACACACTTATCAAACCCCCCAAACTTGAACTATTGTTTGTCCTCAAACAAGATGGTGACTTAACTCTAAACAAAACATGGTTTAACAACCTGCCGTGTCTCAGAATTAAACTTCAGTAATAACATAGTGAACAGTATCAACAGTGCAAAATCAAATCAATCTCAACTTATCATATGCAACCTGACGTGTGTGTGTGTATACTAATGTAAAAATGCTCAGTTTCTGATAGATTCAAATCTCGACCTGCAGTAGTCAAATTTTTCATTTCTTCGCTCGAGAGATACACACCCCCCAAACTTATTCTTTTACTCACTTATCCCAGAGTGTGTTCTATAATTGAGATTTGGTTAACTTAAATTCTCACCCTCTCTTAGTTTGGGTAGGACTCGCAATCACAAGTTTACACTTCAACAAGCAGAGATTTTCCTATTTCTTTGATTGTTTCAACCTCTAAGACTAAACTAAGTTATTTGCCTTACATCAAAGGTACAATTCTATCAACTAAATGTCATGAGGCACTTTTCTCACTCTATTCTTTTTCTTTGCTTCAACACATTCTCATTTGCTTTCTATATAACCCATGTATCAAGTTTTAGGCCGATGACTCCCAAATCAGTTGATTTTAGGGCACCGGGTTTGTATTCACCCTTACAAGCTTACTTGCTCAAGTTATAAAGGCTCGAGAAATGTGTTTTCTCTCTTTTCTTTTGACTCTTTCCCTCTTACTTTCTATATGACCCCTGTAGCGAGCTTTAGGCCAATGACACCCAAATCAGTTGATTTTAGGGCACCAAATTTTCATTCACCCTTACAGACTTACTTGCTCGAGTCATAAAGGCTTGTAAAAGAGTTTTTCTCACAAAAATTTATACAAGCTCCTATTTTTCTAGACACTTAGTTTCAAGAATCAATCCCTGATTTTAGACTTTCGCCTCATTTTTGTCTCATCGGCCTACACAATCCACACAACTCATTTTTCATGCATGGAATCCCTACTCATCTCAATTATAATTGAATTAACATTTTAATTTAGAATAAAACTCATAAATAAAATAAAATTCAATTAAGGGACAAAATTTAATATTTAAGTTAAAATCTTATTTTAACGAAAATTTAAAAATAAAATTTAAATTGGTCAAAATTAAAAATTTAGGTCAAACCCATTTGAAAATCAAATCTAAAACCATTTTAAAATTTAAATTCAAAATTCCTTTTGAAAATTGGTATTTGACCTAGCTACTTAGAAATTATTAACATGCCCCTTCATTTCTCAAATTGCAATTGCAAGAAGGCCTATTATTTTAAAATTACAACTTGACCACTGAAATTATATTGCAAGCATGGGCCTACAATTTCTCAAATTGCATTAGAGGCCCCGCCTCCAACATTCACCATATATGCCTCTCTGAAAACCTTATAATTCCACCCTCTCTTCTTTTCATTGTCGACGCCTCCTCTTTCGCCGTGAACATGCGCCACCGCTATCATGGCGCCTGTAGTGAATGGCAGTGCGCAAGCTGGGGTTGAAGCGCCGCGCACTATAGAAACATGCAGCGCGCATGCTCCAATGAAACCAATAGCGACGCTCGTTGCGACTGACGAGAGCAGCGACGAGCTCCACTGTTGCAGAGGCACAGTGGCATCCCAGGCCACTGTCTCCTGCTCGCGACAGCCGCGCTACTGCTGTGCGCGTGTTTTTTGGCTTCGGGGCCGGCGAAAACTTTTGCCTCCGGCCAGCCCTGTCCAATACGCTTTTCAATCCAAAATTTTATTTTCTTTTTCAAAACAGATTTTGAATATGAAAATAACTTTTATAAATCGTTAGATACATGTAAAAACAAGCAATCAATCCTTGTTCCCAAATATTCAAAACAATTTCTAACAAACACAAAGTAGGCTTTGATACTATTGTTGGAAATTTACTTAACATTAGGGTTGTGCACGATCCGATTCTGTTCGGTTCTAACGAGAACCAAATTGGATCCGAAATTTTCGAGTATTTAGTAAGTGGAACAGTCGGGTCCAGATTTAATTATGGAACCGTTCGGGTTCGGTTCCATTCGGTTCTCATGTTCTGTATTATAATTAATTTTTTTAATATTTACAAAGCTACATTAATTCAACTGATGATATGTACAATCTTAGCTCTCACAAAATAACGCAATCCAATTTTATGTGTCTTTTACGTCTCTCTTTGCTAAAGTTTTCATAGATTTGATTTTGAACATTACAAGAAGATGACGATAGCGAGTTTACAATAATTAAAAGAAACGCTGTCGAGTTTCAATTCGATTTCTCTGAAAAAAAAGGCACTACGATAGAATAACAGATTTGGATAAAACCTAGGTCAATTTGATTAAATTGGGTTTGGACTGAAAATTAGAAATAGAAAAATCATATTTTTAGGTCGGAAAATTTATTTAGAAAATAATAAAATAACTTGGCTTATTTAAAATAAATTAATTAAAAAAATTAGGGAGATTCCATTCTTCGGTTCTTAATCTAGAACGCGAACCGAACCCGTCGGTTCTCGATTCAAATACTCATTCGGGTATTTAATTTAAGAAGAATTGCTCGATTCGAAAGTTTTACCCAATCCTACTTAACATGCACACTGAAAATTAAATAAGATTTCTATTCCCACCAAAGATCTGTTTTGTGTTTAGATAGAAATTGTAATAGAAATTATACATTTGTTGAATTCTGTAAACTCTTTTACTTTTCTTGAATCCAACAATCACGATTTGCAATCTATCGTTGTCCAATTGTCCAGCCTCTAATATAAATCCACACATGGAACAAGATTGAAAGAACTAGAATTTTTTTATTTTCTTGTGCTAGCAAGAATATGAATTGTTTCTCTACAGTTTTTCAAACCCTAGATGCCTATTAATATAAGTCCAAACGGGTTTGCCTCGTCTCTCAACTTAATGTGGTCCAATATTTAATTAATTCAATTAATTAAATTTAACCCATGAATTAATTAATCCAATTAATTAATTCAGGTCTATTAACAAACAACCCAAGTAATTAATTAGTCAACAATTGTTAATTAATTAATTGATAAATTTCATTCTTATAGTTCTCCTTTTGTGTGACCCTTTAGGTTTCGAATCACGATGCCCAACGACATGAATTATTATTTTATCTAATCAAAATCAATAAATTAAAACTCCTCTTTTAATTTATCACTAATTTACATCCGTCATCTCAAATTGACATCTAGCAATGTGTCAGGGCAATACATGTGACGAAAATGTCACGTGGTGTGTCAAAATCGAACTTGTTCGTTTACCGTGAAACTATAATCCCTTCATCAATATAATCTGATCAATTACGAGATATGGATATGTATCAATTTCAATTATCAATCATATCTTTTATCCCACTATTAAGTCAATGTAAGTCGAAAACTTTTTTTCAACTTATAAGTACACAATGACCAAGGATTTCATTTTCAACTTAACTGGAAATGTAGAGCACAATCTCTTACTATTTAAGAGTGATGAATCATTTATTGATCATTCACAACCTTCATATGATTCTTGACATATCGGAACGATGTCGTATTAGCGGCCCTTTGTAGATCAATATCCAATGTCACCAAAGTATGTTTGTCCTCTTATAAGGCACTATGATGATCTCACGTCAAATAACCAATTTTGCTACCGAACGTTAGAAATTAACTACTGGCACTCAAATAGTTATCCATGTGGAATATCCCCAGTGGATCTCCAATGTTTTTTTCTATAACAAAACATCTACGTGTTCATTTAAGTGTCACAACACTTCAGCTTGTGAGATCAGCTACCCACTTCACAAGTAAAAAATGTCACATGTGATGGTCTATTCGTAATAGCGATATTCGTATCTCATTATTACTTACGACCATGAATTATTTAAGATTCAATCATATGTAATTTGTATATCATAATCACAACTCTTTGTGATTAACAAATTACTAAGTTTTGAATTTATGGACTCTATTATTTAATTTAATTGAATATTAATTAAATAATAGACCTGCCATAAAATTGCATAAATTATACTAAAAGTGATTATGTCTGAAGTTTATTGGACTTAGGGTATAACACTTACATAATGTACTTCCCAGCTGAAAGTGAGGTAGTCATTCAACTAAATTTTTTATAAGGGTTGCTGCATTGAGTTTTATATGTGAGGGGACGGGTTTGAACTTTGATTTACAAGTTCAAACTTTTGTTGATGATGCCTTTGGTGCTGCTGGACGCATGACCAGGTCGAGATTGGATCGCAGTCCTTCACATTTGATTACAATTTTTGGGAGTGGAGGGGGGGTATCCGTCTTCACAGATGTTTGATGAATGTGTTGCTCCACTTATTGACGCTTTCTTCCATGGATAAAATGGCACGGTGCTTGCCTATGGCCAGGTAATATTTATTATCATTTTACAGTTTCATTGCTAGAAGAATTCATTCAAGACGGTGTATTGGGGGTGAAAATATGCATTATTATCACTTCTAGTATTATTTCCATCTAGAAGTTGCATTTGGAAGTTTAAGTTAACATGTAAATTCATGTATTATATTTGGCTATTGTGTCTTAGACCGGGTCACGAAACTCCTACACTATGGGTACAAATTATAGGGAAGAGCATCAAAATGGTATCATTCCTCAAGTAATGGATACCATTTTTTTTTCAAAAGTGGGCTACGCAAGACTCCAAATAGTTTTCTATTAGCATATCTTTTATTGAGGTATCAATTACAACTTCCAACTTATTTTTGGTCATTTTTCAAATTTATGATTATCGATTAAATTGTTCCCGCACTGAACGAATTTCCTGACTCCACCCCTACATGTGGATGGGGGATATATTTTGAAATAATTTGACAAGTTTGTTAGTTTTCAAATGTGATTCGAATATGTAGGAGTTATATATTGATCCCATTAAAAAAAATTCAATAAAAAAAACCCATTAAATAATCCAATTAATTCCAACCACATGCATAAGCACATGGCTCAAATTAATATCGACCAAATGATGAACCCATCCATTCACTAGAGACACTTGAAATTCTATATAAATGATCTCTATTCTTTTAAATCCTACAAAAAATCAATTCAAGTTATAAAATTGATTTCTAATTTTCTCCTCTCTTCAAAAATTGTGTTTCTTTTAGTTCGCTGATACTAAAATTTCGTCCACGTTAATTTTTAAAAATGAAAAGTCAATTCGAGCAATTTTAGTTCGAGTTTATTCTGATAAAAAAGAATATTGTCAACACTTTGGTTCGATCAACAAAGTTGGTATAGTGAGTACCAACTTTGGAAGAGCATTATTTCTTATGAAACGAATGTTCGATAATCATGTTGGCACTAGCGTCGGGTGCAAAATTTATCTTAAAGATATTCGTTTCGACATATATCGCTTCATCTCCATTTCTGGTTGGTCTAGTGAGTACCAACTTTGGAATAATTATTATATCTTATGAAAGAGATGTCCGATAATCATGTAGACCTCAGTGTAAGAGGCGAAATCTATCTTAAAAATATTTGTTTCGACATATCTCAATTCATCTTTATTTCTTTACTTCTATGTTTCTTTTTTCTTTCTATTGTACAAGTCATTAATTTGACAATAAGCGTTAGGCAAGATAAATGCAGCATCGTACTGAACTATTAAAAAAGTGCCCTATGCTAACATTTAATAGCCAACTGCCTTAATGTTCAATTTTCAGCAGGCAACATGAATTAACAATATGACTAATATTATCGTTGGCCAATTTTTATTTGGTCAATTGATTTGAAAAAATTCCACCCAACACAGCGAAAATAAAAACGAGAAAATGAGTCAAAAGAGAAGAAAAAAAAAAAAAAAAAAAACATAACTAAATGCGGTTTGCAAATCCTCAACAGTTATTTAAGAAAAATAGTTTATTAGCTGAGAAAACATAAAAACACGTACATATTGTCACAAGGGTCTGAGGGGCCTTAAAATTTTTAGAAATGGAATCGTGGCTCGTTGAGTTGACGCCCACATGGCGTTTGGACCATTGAGGAGGGATGCATTCTAGAACGCACAATCTAAAGTGATGTGATCTAAGGGCTCAAATTGATTCGAACCAAATGATGAACCCATTCCCTAGATACACTTGAAAGTCGATATAAAAGACCCTATATTCCATTATACCCTAAACAAAATCAATATAAGTTATAAAATTGATTTATAATCCTCTCATCTCTTTAAAAATTATGTTCTTTTTATTTTTCTAAAATTAAAATCTCGTCGAAATTAATTTTTAGAAATAAAAGCTTGTCCGTATAATTTTAGTTCGAGTTTATTCCATTTGAGAAAAATATTGTCAATATTTTGGTTCAACTGATAAGGATGGTATGGTATAGTACAGACATTGAAAGAAACATTGTATCTTGGGAGATAGACCCCCAATAATCTTGTTGACACAGTGCAATTGACGAAAATTGTCTTAAAAAGATTTACTTCGGCATAACTCGATTCATCTTCATTTCTTTACTTCTACTTTTTCTTTATTTTGATTGTACAAGTCATTAATTTGACAACAAATGTTAGGTAAGATGTACTAAATGCAGCTGCATCGTGTTGAACTAATAATAAATTGTGTCATATGCTAACATTTAGCCCACGTTAAACCTCATTGTTCAAAAACTCATTTTTCTCTTAACTCATTTCAACTATACATTCTTTCAATAAAATAATTTTGCACATAAACTTAAAAAAATTTCCTATTTTTTAATCATACATCCTTAAATAAATAAATCGATATTATATAATTTATTTGTCAAAAAATAGGAATCAAACAAAACCTTAATAAATTGTGTCATATGCTAAATGTTACTTCTTACTAAACTAATAATAAATTGTCATACGCTAACGTTTAATACCAACTGCCTCGATGTTCAAATATCTGCATGCATCGAATTAATAATATGACTTTTATTGGTGTTAGCTAATCTTTTTCAGGTCAATTGATGACAAGATATGGGAAAATAAGAAACTTAAACTAATTTTACACTAAACATACTGGCACCATCGATATTGTTGGGAAAAAATCCCAATCATCTCTCGGCCGAAATAAAACGAGAAACTGAGTTGAAAGAGAAAAATATAATTAAACGTGGTTCGAATCGTCAATAATCAAATGAGAAAAATACTTTATTTGCTGAAAAAATCTCACAATACAGTGTTTTTCCACTCGCATAATTTCTCCCTAAGAAAACTAGAACACACAAATTCTTCATGTTATTTTTTTTCCTAGTTTCTATTCAACAATTTTCTCTCTAAACTCTTATAATTTTGAATGCACGTAATTCTCGATACTAGTTCATGCCACATTGGTGCCAAACACAATTATTCTGAATGTAATGCCATGAATCTATAGGAAAGACCCTTGAATTTTGAAATTTTATTGTAAATTTCTTTTCCCTGTTGAATTAGGAGTTCTTTTCCTAATGGCAAAATGATTCTCTTTTTCAATATAATCTTCTAGGAATTATCATCTTGGTCCCTTGAAAAAAATAGTTATGTTACCTTATTCATATTTCATTTTTATTGCCAAACTAAAATTCTTTTTCCCTTTCACAATATGACTCTTTCATTAATCAATTTGGGTAAAACCTAACGCACATAAGTTTATATGAAGTATTTATTATAGAATCAACGAGTCTTCAGCTTCGATTGTTTGATAATTAAACTTCATTTAGTGTCAAAGTTTGTCTAATAAAATGTAGGGATACAAACCCATTTTATAGTTTCTATTAACCCATAAATTAGAAGGCCTTAAAAACACCTTCGTAAAATTAACAAAACTTGTAAAAAATCAATGAAATTAGACTTTCTTTAGTATTGTTAAAAAGAAGTTGGTCTTGCTCGATGCGAAGATTAAAAATAAAAATAAAATACATATTATCCCTTAAGGAGAAGACACAAGACAAACCAAAAACAAAATGTCCTACTCCAACTCAAATTTACAATTTTCGGTTATACATGATGTATTAAGCTGCACGAATAGGATTAAAATCCCGGCTTTGGAAACATGGTTGATGTGTCAGCACCTATTTCCTTGCTTTTTCAGTTTTTTTTTTTAAAAACTCTGTCCAATAATCAGATGACATGTGTCATCTGGTTCCCAACCCTGTATTGAATTCCTGTTGCTGTAGCATTTCTCATACATGATTCACGTGTCAAGCACAATTATATTATTTAAAATCAATGGTCCATACTGTCTTAAATAAAAATTAAATAATGTTTGACGTCATATGATGACATATTTAAAGTTGGTATGACCTGATGTCATCAATTGGTAATTTTCAAAAAATTTAAACAACAATAATAATATATACAATATGAGGAAATTGCAAGAAATGTCCATTTTCTCATGTGCATTTGCAAAAATATCCACCATTGCAAAAATGGACATTTTTGCAAAATGTTATTGGTCAATAAAAATTGAAAACATAACCTACTCTATTTATTTCAAAAGTACACATGTCAAATCACAATAAATATTATTTTTTCTCATTGACACGGAAATGTCGAGAACTACATTTCAAATGTAAAGAAATGTCATATTCGGAATGAAATGTCATTATAGACAAATAAAGCGTCAAGATAAACATTGTAAACTATCGAAAACGACATATAAAATGTCGAGAACATCATTTTAATGTAGCTTCTCTTGAAAGCTACTTCTCAAAATTCGTGACAAATTGAAAAAAAAAATCAATTGCTTCATTTAGGCCTGCTCTCTTCCTCGAATTGGGAAGAGAGTAGATTCGTTAACTTTTGGTGTTCGTTTAATTTTGTTTTCTATGGAAATAAACACCAAAAGAGATAAAAAAAAAAAAAAAAAAAAAAAAAAAAAAAAAAAAAAAAAATTTACAATTGAGTATAGTATTTGTTGGGATTGCCAAAAAAAATTTAAGTTTAGGTCATTTTTAATTCGTGAAGGCTACTCTCTTCCCGATTCGGGGAAGAGAGCAGGCCTGTAAGGATATAATAGACAGTTTGATACTAAATTCAAAAGTGGAGATATTTTTCAATTGACACCCATGAAATTAGACATTTTTTAAAGTACCCCATATAATATTTTTGACACCTTTTCCAAAAGATTTTGTCACTTGTACATTCCTCATTTACATCATTTTTGACATTCTTTTTGTTTTCAAAAAATATGTAGACAGCAAATTTGTTTTTCTTTTCTAAAATTGGCGAATGACAATTTGTCATGTGGCAAACTGTCAAACTTTTGTTTACACAAAATGTACGTCAAGCATGATTTTTCTTCAAATTTCTTGTTTTTCTTACATTCAAAATTTCTTAAAACACCATAAAAATTAATTGCACGTGAGAACTAGTTAGTTAAAAAATATTTTTATCTCTAAAGAGGAAAAAAAAAAAAAAGAAGATCATCCTTATTATTTGCTACATAGGCCAAACATTAAATAGATATGACAATAAATATAGAAGTTAATTTTTTTTCTGCATAAAGATTGAGAAATTAGTTGATCAGAAGCATGTGAGTGTTTTGTTTTGTTGTGGTGCTAAGAGTAGGGTGGAAATATTGTATTTGAAATCCTATAAGATAGAAAATGAGGTTGAGAAGAAGGAAATATCAAAAAATGAAGGGGTTATGCGCTTAGAGGATTTATTAAGATGTTAGATTCCTTCAAGTATTATTTTATTTCCCAATTCCGTTGATGTCTATGTAATGTGTTTTTTCTCCCAAGTTAATGTTGGGACTTGAGGAATTATTTAAAAAGGTTAGCATACTACTACGATAAAATTACTGAATCCAGTTATTTTGGAATGGAGTCAAGACCTCCAATCTACTTTGCACACATTTCCAACAATTTACTATGATGCAAGTTTAATTTGCTTTGTTTTCCAATTCCCACCATACATTAATTGCAGTTAATAGTACTAATAAATTAATTTTTATTTTATTTTCTTGGGTAAATTGAGCAGGGAGCCGTTTTTATCTATTTCGGATTTTTGGGAAGAAATATGAAGTGGATTCTCAGAAGCCACCTTTAACAGAGGAACCAAGTGTTCTCTAATTTTTACTTACTTTTTTCTCCCTTCCAATATCTATATGATTAGTTAAGGGAAACAATTTTTAGGTTTTTTATTAACATAGTTAGTTAATTGGTATTATTATATACATATCAACATGTTATGTTTGTGCAGCTGGTATAACTGGGACGGATGCAACAGCAACAAGTTCGACCTTAGTAGGTACTACAATAGCAGATGGTGCTCGTGTTGGCGCTCGGGCAATGAAATAGGTTGGGATAGGTTGAAATCTTATAAAACAACTGAGAATGCAAACTCATTTTTTGTGAACAGATGATTCAAAAACTAAGAATCAGTTCCCCTCGTTGAGATTGTTGCCTGCAATAACATGTACGCATTTAAACAACTCGATAGTCAAATATAAATTTCTCTTAGTAGTTCACGTGACTGTCACACAACAGATGTATCCGTAATGCATTTCAAAGAAATGTAGAAGCTTCCTTGTTAAAGAAACAATCCTTAAGGTCAATTCTTAATTGCTTACCTGACGAGTCTTTCTACAATAAACCTCCATTTGGATACAATTTATAAAATTTGGTCAAAGTTAAACATTAATTTCAATCATACATTAAAAACTATACTCATTATCACCCACACATTTTGTGAGACCCATTAATATTCCTATTTGTAAACCATTTATATATTTTCCAAACAAAGGTTAAAATATGCAATACTTAGGGAGTAACTTACGGTATGAGAGAATAGCAAAAGTAGTCTATAGAATGGCAAGCGTAAGCAAGAAATTGGCAACAAAGACTGAAATGAGAGCCCAAGGATTGTTGAGATATCTTCGCCTTAATGTTGCCATCCTTAAATTCCATATGTGGCGACAATGATGGTTCACAATGTTGAAAATATTAGAATACGAAAACTTATCGGATATTATGATATTCTTGTCTAGCTGGTTGATTAGAAGATAGACCATTTTATAAGTTGCTAATGATTCCATAACGGCACAACAATTTTGCGTCTTTAAGGGAATAGACGAGACAATGCATAAAGATTGGGTTGGCCCTGAGACCGGCAACCAAGGCAAAGGCTTGGGGCCTCTGAATTTTGACATGGGCCTAGGGCCTCAACCTTTGAATGGGCACCAAAATGAATAAGTGGAAATTACACCACACCCTACTTTATAAATTGCCTATTCTAAAATCAGGTTGAAGTTTTAACTATTCAAAAATCAGATATTTCATATTTAAATATTAAATATACAATTTTCATCTCAAACCCTAATCAATTTCGTACTCCTTTCTCTCTCTTAATCACAATTTTCGACTTTCTCTCTCTACACCACCGACATTTCTCCCCAAACACCTTCTCTCTACCTCTCATCTCTGTCGTCGAGCCATTTCTTCACTGTGCCGACGACCGGCGACCATCACGTGCGGCGACAACTGCATCACCGGCGATACGCTCGATCTCTCTCTCTCTCTGGATCAGCGCGATATGTGGTGGTGTGTGCGCGATTTGTGTCAGGTTTGCTATTTGTTGTTTGGTGGCGGCTTTATAGGTGGGTTTGGTGGTAGCTTTCTGGGTGGATCTGGTGGCGAATTTGTGGGTACGGCGTTGGAGATGGTGCGGCCGTGGTGCACAACTATGGTAGCGCGACGGTGATGCACGATTGCGGGTGGGTCTGGCTGCTTTCTGGGTGGATCTGGTAGTGAATTTGTGTGTGCAATGTTGGAGATGGTGCAGCGGGTGGTGTGCGACTGTGTGTGTGACGGTGGTAGTGTGTGTGCGCGACTGTGTTGCAGTGGGTTCGATGGCTGCGACGGTGGTGGTGTGTGTGCGATTGTGTTGGAGTGGGTTCGGTGGCTGCGACGGTGGTGTGGTGGTTGGGTGTGTGTGAGTGTGGTGCTGGTGCTGGTGGACATGACTGTGGCAGTGGGTACAACAGTAATGCACGACTGTGGTGGTGGCAGTGGTTACAATGGTGATGGTGAGATGGCGGCGATAGGTCTATCGGGGTAGTGTTGCTATCGGGAGGTGGTGGTTTTGACGACAATGATAGTGGTGTCGCTGGAGGTAGCTGTGAGATGGTGGTTGCAAGATATTGTGGTAATAACAGATTATTTGATTAACTGTGACTAATAAACAATGATTTGTGACTAATGAACAATGATTAAAATTTTGTGATTAAGAAATAATATGTAACTAATTAATTTGATAATATGTGACCAATAAATGAATTTGTGATCAAATTGTATAAATTTGTGACCTAATAAATTGTTAACTTGTGACTAATAATCTGATCATTTGTGACTTATAATTATTGTGATTTGTGATCGATGAACAAATTGCGACCTATGAAATTTTTGAATCGTGACCGTAAAATAATTTATGACATTAAAATTCTGATTTGTGATCTCAAAAATCAACTATGACCTATAAAATCTTTGATATGTGACTTCGAAATAATTTATGATCAATTAATTTGACATTATATGATCAATAAATGAATTTGTGATCAAATTATATATATATATATATATATATATATATATGTGTGTGTGTGTGTGTGTGTGATCTTTATATATTTAATTAATTAAATTATTAATAAAAATTTGAAATTATTATTGAAATAGTGTATGCTTCTATGAAATTTTCGCAATAAATAAGGGGTAATTAGGCCCACTACTTTCCAAATCTAACAAATTAGAATAATACTCCTAAAACTAATTAAAATCTTTACCCGTAATCAATACGCTCAAAACCTCATCCCAAACCCCAAAAACCATATAAATCCCCAAATCAGAACTTAGGATTCCAATCAAAACTCCCACAACCAGATCTCTATTGTCATTTCTTTCATTCTTCGTCTCTCCCTTGCTATCTCATTTAATAGACGTATTTTGACAATTTCTGTTTATTTCCCAAAATGTCAAGTGAGGTTGAGGCCACTTCTTCTTGATTTATCCTAGAAGGGATTGATGATGTTGAAGATTTTCCATGGTAATGTGAGTATGTGCATAGGCGGACCTAGGGGGGTCCCGCAGGGTCCTGGGACCCCCCATTTTCCTTTTTTTTTTTTTTTTGGGTGAAAACCCCCCACCCATTTTAAAAACATCTTTCTCTATATGCAAGCTCTTAATTACAAATTTTAAAATCTCGTAATTATTATTATTATTATTATTATTTGTGTGGATAAAAATGATATTGACTAGCTCATAAACTTGAATATACACTCTCAAACATGTTTATTATAAGTCTGAGAATTTCTACTTTAAAAGTTACTGAATTTTGGAATTTCATCTTAAAATGTCAATCGGATTAAAATGATCGAAAATTGTTGAATGATAGTTTGATTGCATATATTGAGAAAGATGTTTTTGCCAAGATCGAAAATGATATAATTCTGAAACGTTATCAAAGTATGAGAACATGTAGAGAATGATTGTAATAAAATATCTCTTACTTTAATTTTTTTGGTAAGTCTAAGACATTCATATATTGAGTTCTCTTATTATTTCCATTCTTATTTTTGAATTGCACTGAATTTATTTGAATTGTACAGGTTCTTTAATCATTATGAATGTTTGTGCTACCCTGAGCTCCAAAAAAAAAAAAATTTGGAGGCAGCCCCCGTACTTCCCCCTACTTCATTTCAATATCTTTCATTTTAGGACCCTCCAACTCTAACCTCCTGGGTCCGCTATGTGTACGTGTTTGTGAAAATATGTTTGTCATTGGATTAGATTAGTTAATACAGGGGAATGAAGAAGAAGGGTCATTGTTATCTTTTTTGTCCTTTTCCAACTTGAGCTTTGCCTAGAAAATTGAAGTGGATCATGTTTCTATTTGGGTAATGTAAAGCTTTAACAAACATATGGACAATTTAATTTTGAAACTGAATTTGCTATTATAATAGAGGTTTAAGGACCAATTTGCTCTTTTTTTGTCTTTATTTCAGGATATTGGGAGAGAGAGAAGGGATAATCCTGATTCCTATTGTTTTTCTCTTATAATTATGTCCACTAGAATTTTGAATCTGGATATTCCAAAAGAAAATGGAATAAAAATGTTGATTAACTATTTCTTTACAAGAATTTTTTGCTTAATTTTTAATTACTGGAAAATGTGAAAATTGGATGAAAAGATCATTTGATGGGCTAAGTTTTGTTGTTCATGGAGAATGGAAAATAGATTCATGGAAGCATCATACGTTGTTTACGTGTTGAGTAGAGTGAAAGGGGGTTGGGGTGGAGAGTTTTGGGAGTTGGTTTGCCCTTTTTCGGGTGGATTGGGGCCCTAAGCAACTAGGAGAATCATCTAGGTGACTTGGGGCCTCATAATAAATAGTCGCTAGCCTCAAAAATCTCGAGGCCAGCCCTGATAAAGAATACATGGTCTGTCAAATATTTTTTGAGGACTTCCTATGAGGTAATTTTCATATGCCATTAGATTTCAGAACAATGATTTAGTTTAATCAGAAATTTCCCATTTTGGAATGATCATTGCTTTATTTAATGGTGAGGGGCGGAACTGAAAATAGAAAGAATGATGGCCATGAATATTAGAACAATGGTTCTGGAGGTTTTAGTAACCAAAGTAGAAAAATAGTACACTTCATTAAAGATTGTTAAGATTGTTGCATAAAAAGAAAAATGGCATTTCCAATCCATGGCACCAAATTAGTGCAACTTTCACACTATTTTATAAGGTCGTCTTCAATTCATTAAACCGAATGAAGAGTATTTCTTGTATTTTCTTATTTTTTAATTCTCAATAATTAATTAATTTTTAAAATTAAAAATTATATTACTTTTAACATAACTAATTAAAATTACATTTAATTAACTAAAATATTACATTTATTGATAAATAAAAAAGCATTACACTTAGCACCACAATTTTAAAACATATTACATTTAACACACAAAATAAAAGAAAAAATTACATATGATAAAAAAAGACAATCACAAAAGAAACACGAAGAACAATTAGTTTTTAGAATGACGAAATGAACTGAATCTTGATTTTGTAACATTCATTCATTGTACAGGCCATCAACATATATTATCATTCAGAGCTCTGTATCGTCCTTAAAGTTAATAGTGATTTGAGTTACCATACATTGCTACCAGCTTCAAACACTTGGAATCAGTTCCCCTTCTTGAGATCATTGCCTGCAATAACATGTACGCCAGTAAACAACTGGATAATCTAATATAAATTTCTCTTAGCAGTTCACATGACTGTCTCTTAACAGATGTATCAGTATTGCATTTCAAAGAAAGGTATAGGCTTCATTTTTAACGAAACAATCCAAGGTCAATTCCTAATAGCTTACTTGATGAATCCATCTACACTAAGCCTCCATTTCGACACAATTTATAAATTAGTTTGTAAATTCAAAGTCAAAATCATATATTAATTTTATAACTACTAATCATTAATATCTCATATTTTGTGAAACCCGCTAGTATTCCTCTTATTATTCCTATTTACAAAACATTAGAAATTTCTCAAATGGAGGCTAAAATATGCAACACTCAAGGAGTAACTTACGGTATGAGAGAATAGCAACTGCAGCCTGTGTGATGGTGAGCCCAAGCAGGATAATGGCAGCAAAGACTGAAATGGCCTTCCATGGATTTTTCAAATGTTCTCGCTTTAATGTTGCCATCCATGTATTCCTTATTTTGGCACAATGACCATTCACAGTGCAGAAAATATTTGAATATGGAAACTGATCAGAAATTATGATATTCTTGCCTAGCTGGTTGATTACACGATAAACCATTTCGTTGCTCCCCACATAGCTTCTAATGATTCCTGAATGTTTCAACACGTTTACATCTTCAGGGGACTAGACGAGAAAATGCATGAAGAATACGTAGTCCGTCACATATTTTTTTTGAGGACTGCCTGTGTAGTAGTACTCATGTGCAATTAGATTTCGGAACATTGATTTTGTTGCATCAGAAATTATCCATTCTGGAATCTTCATAACTTTATTTTCGAATTCAATATGAAACAAACTACGATAGTCTGACCTTTGGAAGGAAATCCCTGCCTTCTCGAGCTTTGCAGCTGAATTTATATGCTCCATGTTACGTGGATCTCCAGATACCATATTTGCAAATGAAGAACACTGGATGTGATGTACAATACCAAGAAGATGGTGAGGATTACTAGGGAGTGCATGAAAGTCTGGCACATTAAAAATGCTGTTTTGTACTAAAGGCCGTATTAGAGATCTGATGTTGTCTTCAGCATTGTTATTGATCATGTTGAACAAACTACAAATGATGAAAAATGGAATTTGATTCTCTAGTACCATTAGATCGTGAAGCAAATGGCTTTGTATTTGCGTAGACTGGAAAATGAGGTCATCTACATCTCTATATTGTGGGTGTTGAAACTTACGGAGAAATTCGACGATAAAACAACCATCAAAAATCAACATTTTCACAAACTCTTCTTTATCAAGGTCGATGTCTTCAGCATAACATTTCCGGGCCTCGTCTTCTTGTTGTGTTACTGCGGTAACATATCTTTCGACACTCGACCCTTGAAGAAGCCGCTTTAGATACCTGAGTTTGTGTTGCTCCATGGTCTGCAACTGAGGTTTATTGCGGTGAAATGGGCCAATGGCTATTATTTGTGGATCATAAGCCTCTGGCTTTATGCTCCGTAAAGTATCACCAACTCTAAACATTGAGGGCTTTGAAGGTGTAGAAGGCGAACGAAGAATATCATCAATGCAAACGGTTATACTTTCAGGACTCGTCTCAGACATTTTTTCAAGTGTTTGTCTCGCCGTGAATCTTCTTTTATCTACACTTGAACATACACCCCAATTCGTATATATCTCTGCCAAGGCTGATGAATTTCAATGTGATTTCTGAGATGGCTGTCGTCGAGATTTTTGATGGGAAAAAACAAGCGGATTGGTAGACTTAATTAATATTAATCTTTTACTCTGATTGGTCTGCAACAGTAATTTGATTTCTAGCCAAATAAAATAAAGATTCAGCGCCGACCCGTCCTAGTCCTAGAAACAGTGTCCAAACAGAAGCACATGCCTATGCCCCCTCCCCCATATTATTGTTTTTCAAAGGAAAATTGGGAGTATTCCACAATCTACGTACTTTGATACAATTTGGTTCCCGGCATTTTTTTTTTTTTGACAATAATGTCTTCAATATATTAGTTTTAAAGCCATTCCAAACAAATGGACTTGTTCATTTACTTTATTTAAATGAAAACATGAATAAAATGGATGGATAATTTCCCACCCTTACGTTTGGTTCTAACTTAAGTATGCTTCCCCAACATTTATTTTACGAGGTCTGCTGAGGACCCTTCCTCTTTCCAAGGTCTATTATGTGCCTTTAAGCTCGAACATGTTGAAGAAAGAAAAAGAAAAATGATGGCATGAGCGTGCGACTTGGATTGGGGCATTGGTGAAATTTTGATCATTTTCTTTGTCTGCGAGAAAATAATCTTAGGATCAAGTTGCAATAAAGACCATAATTCAGGACTAATACTACTATTTTCCCTTTTAGAAAATAAAGTGCATTTATTAATCTACCCATTTTCTGTATAATAATTGGGACCGACCTTCCCTCGTCCCTCGTCCCTCCATATATACTGCCTTTTGCTCTTCTACTTCTCCCAATTCCCGTTCTCTCTCTCTTCCCATTTTTCGTTAGGTCTCATTCTGTTCTGTTTGCGTTTATCAAAATTTTAAGCTGATAAACTAAAAAATTGATTAGGTTAATTCTTTTGTTTATGGTTTGTCTTGTCACTTGTCTTCTCAATGAGGTATCCAATGTGTTTACTCCATTAAAATGGGGCCATCATATGGCCATCATATGGATGACACGTGGCAGAAGATCCATAAACGACGTGGATAGATATAGACGAAGTCTCTCAAAGGAGGACGTCATCAGCAGAAGTCCTTGAATAGACGAAGTCCCTCAAAGGATGACGTCATCAGCAGAAGCCCTTGAATAGACGAAGTCCCTCAAATGAGGACGTCATCAGCAGAAGCGACGAAGTCCCTCAAAGGAGGACGTCATCAGCAGAAGCGACGAAGTCCCTCAAAGGAGGACGTCATCAGCAGAAGCCCTTGAATAGACGAAGTGGATGGCTGTGGCAGAAGCACTCTATGTCCGAAGTTCTTTCTTTTGCATGGCACTTCTCCATCCGAAGTCCCTTAGTTGTCTAATATCGTATTTACCGAGGTCCCAATAAGCAACAAATCCGAAGGATATCCTTGAGATGTGATTGACGTGACAACACACTTTACACCACCTTACCTAAATGTCAGTTAAAAGTAAGGGAGTGACAGAGTAATGGCAGGACAATCATCACCATAGTTAATGTCTTGAATGAATGATGTGACGCTTAAATCCATGGGGCGATGCCACGTGTGTTTAATCCAACGGCCTATGGTTCAGCTGATTCGTCTATAAATAAGGTTTCCATTGATTGAAAGAGGGACGCTGAATTTGAGAGAGGAAGATATAGAAACCCAAATCCTTACAAAAAGAGGTAGAGAAAAACATTTGATTCATATATAACTATTGTGTTTCTTTACAATATTATAAATGATGAAAAACACAAAATGAACAGAAAATCTTGATCCATCAGACACAAATAATCCTCCGTTGGTGTTCCGACTCGAAAGTCCAAATATATCATACGATCATCGACTCCGGTCAAATTCCCCGGAATCCGCGTGTCACGAGTCCGATACCGACATCTGTTGACAACATTTTTTTTGGGGTCAACAGATTGGCGCCGTCTGTGGGAAACTAACAGTTAAACCACGAAATCCCGTAAACAAAGGCTGTTATGATCCTGCAAAAGGAAAAATCCTATCCCTTTGAAGAAAGGGAGGTTATTCTTGAATAAAGAATCACTAAGAAGGATTGAACAACATAATAAGGTTGACAAGAAGGGTAAACCGGAAGGCTAACGAAAATGAGCGAAAACGAAGGAGAAGCAGCATCTCGAAATGCCGAGGAGTACCCTGAACAAGGGGAACCCTCGCACACACTGCCAACATCCCGCCACAGGTTTAACCAGCGGCAAGGGCACGATCCATGGGGCGAATTAAAGGAAACTGCGAGACTTAGCAGAGAAATGGCCACCATGGCAGAAAACATGCAGAACATCACCCAGCAGAACCAAGTTATGCAGGAGATGTTGATAAATATGCAAGCTCAAGGAGGGTACCAAAATTTCCAATACCCTCCACAAGAAGACGGGTTTTACCAACATAACCAATATGACGGAGGTAATAACCACATAGGGGGCCAACCTCCATATCAATGCGAGGACCCGTTGAGGGGAGAGGCTGAAGTCGGTTCTTCCACCAATCAAGCAGGTGGCGAACTTCCTCAAGAGGCACCGCAGGACTGCCCCTTGCGCTATTATTCCGATGTACCTGGAAGGTCGCCAAGACAAACCAGGAGCGTTTTCGACAGAATCACTAACCCGTTTAGACACAGGTTGAACAGGCGCCAGCGAGAGCCCAAAGAAAGGCCTGTTGAGCAACCTCAGTTTGAAGGACATGCCGAACCTCATCACGAAGAGGTGAGACCCCCGCCTAGAAATAGGTGAGAAAGGAGGAACCAAGCCAGGAATCAAGCCGGCCCGTCTCAACCACTTCGGAACAAGCCCATTTATGAAAATCGATACGCAGACGAACCACAAAGGTCTTGCGATATTGACGACGATAATGACACTCTTCCTTTTTCAAGAGAAATCCAGGATGCCCCAGTACCAAATCACTTCATTTTGCCAAAGATACCAAAATACGAAGGAAGGGGAGATCCAGCGAAGCATCTAGACTGTTTCAAAACCCACATGGGACTGCGGGGATCAACCCCAGCAATGAAGTGCAGAGCTTTCCACCTTACCCTGAGTGGAGCGGCCGAAGTATGGTACAGTCGGTTGCAAGCGGGAAGCATCCGAAGTTGGCCAGACTTCAAAAAAGCATTCCTCAAACGCTTTGCAACCAGCAAAGAAGGCGAAGGTCCGATCCAACGTCTTCAGGACATGAGACAACAGCAGGGGGAGACGTTGAAAACTTTCCTATCCCGATTCAGGGATGAAATGACGTATTGTGTTCAAGTTTCGGACAGGGAGGCACTTACTGCATTAAGAGGTGGCCTGGATATGAACTCCCTCTTTTGGAGGGACGTGCAAAACAAAGACCCAGCAAGTTACGATGCCCTGTTGGAAATGATAAGGCGAGAGATCATAAACGATGAGCTCAAAGACCATCGCAATCGGGCGAGCTAAGGCTTCCCACCTCCCCAACTGAAAAGAGGACGAGGTCCTACATCTCACTTGATAGACCACCAAAATAGGCAGGCGGACCTTAACCCAGGACAAGCACTGGCAGCAGCTACGCTTAATGCTGTTCCAAATCTGGCGTATGAAGAAGTCCACCCTCATTCTGGACAGCAGGAAAGACTCCCCACATCGCCAAAACGTGGAACAAGGGTTAGGGGGAGGAACGTTGGACCTAGGAATAGGGACAACACTCCTTACTGCACCTACCATCGATCGTATGGCCACAATACCACTGCATGTTGGGACTTGAGACAGAATAATGCCCCAGGGAGGGGCCAACCGGCAAGTGCATTACGCAACAATCCGAGAAGAGGCGAGCACAAGAGACCTGAAGAAGGTCGGAGACGCCACCGAAGCCCTCATAATAGTAATGGAGGCGAACCCATCAGAGAGATTGATACCATATTCGGGGGGCCCTACATTGGCGGCGAATCCCGAAATGCGCAGAGAAACTACGCAGAAGAAGCAAGGGAACCCCCGATGTCTAACTTGATAGTCAGCATCCAACCCTCTAATGGCGGAGCAGAGCCCATTACGTTCACACAAGACGATGCTGCTGGGGTACATTATCCCCATTGTGATGCTTTGGTAGTTAGGGCAGTGGTGGCAAGGAACGGTTTAAAGAGGATGTTGGTAGACAACGGGAGTTCGGTCAATATAATCTATGGATCTACCTACGATCAAATGGAAATAAAGCAGACATTGACCCCCGTAACATCCCCAATCTATGGATTTACGGGGGACAACCTTATCCCCCGAGGAAAAATTGTTCTAACAGTCGAAATGGGGGAAGCACCTCTTATATCCAAGAACCTCATGGAGTTCTTGATCGTAGACCACCGCTACGCCTACCATGGAGTATTGGGTCGACCCGCCCTAAAAGAACTATGGGCTGTCACTTCGGTACACCATTTGTGCATGAAATTCCCCACGGAGCATGGTGTGGCGACAGTACGAGGAGATCAAAGAAGTTCAAGGCTATGTTATACTAACTCCATCCGCAAAGCCGAACCAAGAAATGTGAATGTTATCTTGATGGAAATTGATTACCCAATGACCGAAGCCTCTGGAGAGGATGTTGTAATGACTGAGGCCTCTGAGGAAGAGCTAGTCTTGGAGGTGGCGATTATCCCTGAAAAAGAACAAACCATTGAGCAAACAATAGCTATGGATGAACTGGATCCCCGCATGATGGGCTGTGAATCTCAAACAGCACCAATAGAAGAACTGGAGAACTTCCCAGTGGGACCCCCTGAATTAATGAGGTCTTTGCAGATCGGCAAAGACTTGATGCCACTGGAAAAAGAGAAGCTGAAAAGTTTCCTCAGAGATAATATGGACGTCTTCGCTTGGAAACACGAGGATATGGTTGGAATCGATCCAAAGATCAGCTGCCACCATTTGAAAATCGACCCACAGGCAACTCCAAACAGACAGAAAAGAAGGGCCCTAAATCCAGAAAGGTATGAGGCCTTAAAGGACGAGGTGAAGAAGCTGATTGACAGTCACTTCATCAGGGAATCGATCTATCCGAAGTGGGTGTCCAATCCTGTACTAGTAAAGAAGCCCAATGGCAAGTGGAGGGTGTGTATAGATTTCTCCAACCTGAATCAAGCATGTCCAAAGGATAGTTTTCCGCTACCTCGAATCGACCAACTAGTGGACTCTACTGCTGGGCACGAACTGTTGAGCTTCATGGATGCCTATTCAGGATATAACCAAATTCCGATGTTTCCAACGGACGAAGAGCACACTTCCTTTATCACAGACCGAGGTCTATACTGCTACAAGGTGATGCCCTTCGGATTGAAGAATGCCGGGGCCACATACCAGAGGTTAGTAAACAAAATGTTTGCGGACCTCATTGGGAAGACAGTCGAAGTGTATGTGGACGACATGCTTGTAAAAAGTCTCAAGGCAAAGGATCACGTCCAACACTTAGGCGAAGTCTTCAAAATACTGAGGCAGTACAGAATGCGGCTGAACCCATCCAAGTGTGCGTTTGGAGTAGCATCAGGGAAGTTCCTCGGTTACATGGTAAACCAGAGAGGAATCGAAGCCAACCCCGACAAAATTAAGGCCCTTATCGAGATGAGGTCGCCCCAGAAGCCTAAGGAGGTGCAAAGCTTAACAGGAAGGATAGCGGCTTTGAGTCGCTTCGTCTCAAAGGCCACAGACAAGTGCTTCCTTTTCTTCAAAATTCTTAAAGGAGGAAACAAATTTCAATGGACCAAGGAATGTGAAGAAGCCTTACAGGCGCTAAAGAGGCATCTTGGTCAAGCTCCTCTTCTCTCAAAGCCCAAAGCCGGAGAACCCTTGTTTCTATACCTTGCCGTTACGGCTGAGGCTGTAAGTTCGGTCTTAATCAGGGAAGAGACAGGACATCAGCTTCCCGTGTATTACATTAGCAAAGCACTTCTAGCCGCCGAAACACGCTACCCTGACATGGAAAAATTGGCTCTAGCACTTGTCATAGCCTCACGAAAGCTAAGGCCATACTTTCAGGCACACACCATCAAAGTATTGACAAACTTTCCCCTGAGGCAAGTCCTTCAGAAGCCTGATGCTTCAGGAAGATTATTGAAGTGGGCTGTGGAGCTCACAGAATTCGACATTGTTTGCAAAACCCGAACTGCCGTTAAGGGACAGGCCCTGACAGACTTTATAGCAGAATTTACCCCTGTTCCTGAAGTGGAGGAGGAAATGGAGCCGGTAGAGCCTCCAACTTGGAATTTATATGTCGATGGCTCTTCAGGGGAGTCCGGATCCGGCGCTGGAGTAGTATTAATTAGCCCTGAGGGGCACAAGTTGAACTGTGCAGTGAGGTTCGAGTTCAAGGCTACCAACAACATGGCTGAATATGAAGCCCTTATTGCCGGACTCCGCCTCGCCAAAGAAATACAAGTCAAGAGATTAGCCATTCAAAGTGATTCTCAGCTGGTTGTCAGCCAGGTCGGAGGAGAATTTGCTGCTAAAGACAAAGCGATGGCAGCTTATCTCAAAGTGGTCATGGGGCTCCTATCTAATTTTGACAGATGCGAGCTAACGCACATCCCACGCAGTGACAATCATCATGCAGATGCTCTCTCGAAGTTAGCGAGTAGCAAGGACTCCGAACTCCTAGCGGTGGTCCCAATTGAACATCTGCCAAGATCCTCCATTGCAAAATGCGAGGAAGTAATGTGGATAGAAGGTACTCCCTCGTGGATGGATCCAATAGTTGCCTTTTTGAAAGACCAAGTTCAACCTTCTGATAAAGAAGAAGCACAGAAGCTCCGACGACGTGCCGCACACTTCATTTTTCAGGACGAAGTGCTATACAAAAGAGGTTTCTCCATGCCTCTTCTCCGTTGCACAGGCGGGGAAGAGGCAAACTACGTGTTTTGAGAAATACATGAGGGTGTTTGTGGCAACTACTCAGGGGGTTGGGCCTTAGCCCAAAAAGTGTTGAGACAAGGCTACTACTGGCCAACCTTGAAAAAGGATGCCAAACTATTTGCGCAGAAATGTGATAAATGCCAAAGGTTTGTAACAATTCAAAGACAACCTTCCCAAGAGCTCACAGTAGTTTCGAGTCCGTGGCCCTTCGCAAAGTGGGGAATTGATCTCATTGGGCCAATGCCAAAAGGAAGGGGTGGTGCGTGCTTCGCGATTGTCGCCATAGACTACTTCACAAAATGGACTGAAGCCGAACCCCTGTGCAAAATCACTGAAGCAAACACGACAAAGTTCCTTTGGAAGAACATCGTCTGCAGGTTCGACATCCCACATTCGATTGTCTCCGACAATGGACGACAGTTCGACAACAAGAAGGTCAGGGATCTCTGTGACGAATTGGGCATTAAGAAGCATTTTTCCTCTCCTCATCACCCACAAGCCAACGGCCAAGTGGAGGCAGTAAACAAGACCATCAAATATACGATGAAAAAGAAGCTGGACGCCTCCAAGGGTGCCTGGGTTGATGAACTACAGCAGGTCTTATGGGCAATTCGAACCACAAGTAGAACGGCAACAGGACAAACCCCATTCTCGATGGCTTACGGAGCCGAGGCCATGAGTCCGGTTGAAGTAGGCCTCCCTTCACCTCGACGGTTGCATTTCAGCGAAATATCAAATGAGGAATTAAGGAAGTGTGAACTCGACTTCCTTGAAGAAAGGAGAGATGGAGCCCAAGCCAAAATGGCCGTCTATCAGAGAAAAATGACCAGGTACTACAATTCTAAGGTAAAGAGGAAATCGTTTAGATTAGGCGATCTTGTGCTGAAAAGAGTTCTGCTGTCGACAAAAGAGCCAGGTACAGGGACTCTTGGACCGAATTGGGAAGGCCCATATCACATCAAGGAAGAGGTCAGAACTGGGACTTACATAATCGAATCCATGGATGGCAAGGTACAACCCCATCCATGGAACGCTGAGCATCTGAGGAAGTACTATCAGTGAAAGTTGTAAATCTTTCCATGTGTAATCGATAATAAATAAAATGTCTTTTTCCAATAGAGCCTCATATGAAGTTATCTGGTTATAACGTCGGCACTTCGGCTAAAGAAGGCAGTTCTAAGAGAACCCCTTCTAACAGCGAAGTGAAAAGAACGTTCCCTTTACAAACAAGAGTTGTAAAGGGGCCTCGGCATGAGAAAGCAACCCAAACTACATGCCTTGGGAAGAAATGTGAACTAGTTATAACGTCGGCACTTCGACTAAAGAAGGCAGTTCTGAGAGAACCCCTTCTAATAGCGAAGTGAAAAGAACGTTCCATTTACAAACAAGAGTTGTAAAGGGGCCTCGGCATGAGAAAACAACCCAAACTCCATGCCTTGGGAAGAAATGCGAACTAGTTATAACGTCGGCACTTCCGCTAAAGAAGGCAGTTCTAAGAGAACCCCTTCTAACAGCGAAGTGAAAAGAACGTTCCCTTTACAAACAAGAGTTGTAAAGGGGCCTCGGCATGAGAAAGCAACCCAAACTCCATGCCTTGGGAAGAAATGCGAACTAGTTATAACGTCGGCACTTCGACTAAAGAAGGCAGTTCTGAGAGAACCCCTTCTAACAGCGAAGTGAAAAGAACGTTTCCTTTACAAACAAGAGTTGTAAAGGGGCCTCGGCATGAGAAAGCAACCCAAACTCCATGCCTTGGGAAGAAATGCGAACTAGTTATAACGTCGGCACTTCGGCTAAAAAAGGCAGTTCTGAGAGAACCCCTTCCAATAGCGAAATGAAAAGAACGTTAGCTTTACAAACAGAAGTAAGTTCGACATTAAAACACGATGAATAAGATAGAGTAGTCAGACGTCACAATCGAAAATATAAGTTTTGACAGGAGGTCAGAAGCACTAGACATGCACAAAGTAGGGTCGTGTACGGTACGACGTATGTCAAATACATTCATTTGACTTCGGATTCAGTATCATTGCAACTACCCACATGTTAGCGCTTAGAATGGAAGTTAGTAATACGTTATAAATCCAGGATGTTTACAAGGTAAAGAGGAAAAAGATAGGGCAAAATCGTTGCTTCATTAAAACGAAAAATTACAAAAGGAGGGCTCCGAGGCCAAATTAAATAAAGCCTAGCTCTCTATACATTAGGAGGCGGAGGGTCAATGGGCATGATGGAGTTCAGAGGCAGGACATGGTGGACTTCAACACAATCGTCTTCCAGATTGTCAGCAGGGGGGACCTCTTCAGCTGGGGTCTGAGGTTCAGCCTCTTCCTCAAGAAACTCTTGCTTCATCTCCGAAGTGTCAAAGCCAGGATGCTTAGCCTCCATCCATTCGATCACCTCCCTATAAGCATAACCCCTCCAGTAGATGGCAAAATTATTGTACTTCTCAGTGAGGTGGAAGTTGCTGATAAAACGTTTCTTCGCCTCGCTCCCAGCAACTTCAGCTTCTTTTCTAGCGTCCTCAACTTCTTCAGTAAGGCTCGATACTTGAACAGATAAGGCATCACTTGCAAGCTTCGCCTTCTCGAGATCTTCTTTCAAGGCTACATTCTCTTTGTTAGCCTTCTCCAACGCTTCGGAGGCGATCTGTTGGAGAGCATCTGAGTTGTCCACTTTCCTCGTCATAGAAGCGACCTCCCCTTGACAGGTATGGACTTCCTTTTTCAAACTTTCAATTTCTGTCAAGGCGGAGGATAGCTTCGCAGCCTCTTCAGAATGAAGCCTCTTCACCTCCTCCACTTCGGCCTTAACTCTATTGGCCTCCTCCCTTACCTCCTCCACCTCAGCCTTGGCTCTACTGGCCTCCTCCTCTGCCTTCTCCACCTTCTCAGAAGTATCATTACTTTTTCCTTGCAAGTTTTTAAAGAGGGTTTGCACCTCTATGGCCGCCCCAAAGGCCCTAGCAGCTTGCCCCACCAACACAGTGAGAACGTCAGTGGCTCCAGCTTCCTCCATGAAGTTCTGCCATCTATCCGTCCAGTACTTGTAAAAATTGGAGGTGGCAGTTTGGACATCTGCTGGAAGCATGGATAGGATCTCTGGAGCCAATTCATCCTCCCTCTGGGTAGGAAGCAATCTGGTCCTAGCAGACCCAGGAGCCGAAGCCGCACTGGCAGTTCTTGGTTTCTTCGTCGGGATAGGCTTGGATGGCCCCGCAGACCTCTTTTGCCCAACCGGGGCTGCAGAAATAGAAGCCCCCAATAGCTTTTCCCCAACTGGGACTTTGGACTGAGGAGGTGGCACATCGGTAGACCCCCCTGCTCCGTCAGTTTGGGGAATTCTGAACCTTTTCTTAGGCTCCTCTTCCACCACCTTCTTACCTCTATCAACCGAAGGAGGAGTGACCTCCTGTGAAGCAGCCTCCTTGCTGACCTTCTCAAGGTTTTCTTTCACCTTCTTTGCACCAGCAGAGGTGCCTTTCAAACCCTTCCTCCCTGCAGTGGAGGTGGCAGCAATGATAGTAGCCATATCAGGCGTGGGATGCCTCCTCTTTTCATAGTCCTCTGCGCGAAAAGTGAGGATCGTGTTAGCACAAGCAAACCAGGAAAACAATGTAGAAGAATAATGCGATAAAGGAATATTACCTCGTTTGGCCATCAGCTGGAAGTCCTCGAACAACCGTTTCCCTACAATAAGCCTTTCGTACTCTCTCGACGAGGCAGGCCGAAGGTATATGTCTTTCACTAGGTCAACCTCCCTTCTTGTCAACTCGAAACGCTCAACCACGTCTGAAAGCACGCAACAAATAGTTAGATAAATATTCGAATAAGAAAAATGCAGCAGCAGGAGGAAGTAAGTAAGATACACTCAAGGGTGGGTTGGCACTCACTAGCTTCGGAGTATGAAGTTGGGGCTTTGACGTGGGGAACAGTGTCACCATCCACCTCTTGCCACTTCCCTCTTACCCAAAACCAGGATTCTCTCCACCCTTTGATAGAAGAGGGAAGCTCGACAACGAAAGGGGAGTGAGACCCCCATGGACAAAGAATACCAACCCCGGGAGTCCCCTTTTCCTAATGAACGAGGTTGTAGGAGGGTTTGAAGTATATGGAGAGGCATGTCCTCGCCCAAGGAGGTCTCCTTCCAAAGGAAGTACGAACCCACGAGTTGGGCCCACGCATTGGGGACAAGCTGTGTCGGAGCAAGCCCATATAACCTAAGGACCGCTCGAAAAAATGGGTGAAGGGGTAAACGAAATCCGGCCTTAAGAAGGTTCTCACTGATAGCTACACAACCCGACCTGGGGAACAGGCACGTTCTTCTGGGTACGGGGTAAGAAGTTCTATGTCGTATGGGATGCAAAACTGTTCCCTAAGTTTGACTAATCGCGTAGGGTTTTGGTTCGATTTAATTTTTGAGGCCCCCCACTTACTCTCCGAACCAGTACCCAGGGCAGGTGGGTCAACTTCTTTGGCCATAACCAAACCCCTAAGTTCTGAGGTCCTGATCAAATTTACACCGCATTCTTTGGCTATTTCAATAGCACTTATCGTACCAGGGGTCGAGGTCATATATAAAGAAGAAGCAAAAGAAAAATCAAATCTTTCTTTACCCAAACACTTACGAAAGGAGAAATCGCCGGTGAATAATGGCCGGAACTACGCTGGAAAAAGGAGAAGATTTACGGGAGGAGAGTACGGAGGAACCCAAGAACACTTATGAAGCCAAAAGAGAAACAAGGCTCCGTTGCCTTTATCCCACCTTTTATAGGCGTAAGGAATAAACCCCCACCGTTGGATTAGTGGCACGGGTCATCTAAACCATCCAAAATAGGGTTAATCCGAACTGTCCATCATTTCAGACGTTCGAACTTCTACGTCCCTGATGAAACCGTGATTCACACGCGCCTAGGTGCGAGAGTGAAACAGCTGGCGTGCGAAATTAGACTCATAATTGCGCATTAAAAGCGGTGACGGTTGCGTGTGTTGGGAATCAACTGGTCATCATTACAGTCTTGGGAACATACGAAAAGACAACTGAAAGTGGCCACGTGGTCACCCATGACTTCTGTACAATAAAACAGATGAAGTCCTCTCTATTTATCATATCCACTTCGGAAATAACGGTACCACGATAATGTCTGAAAGGTTACGCTTCAGAGGTCCATGTTTCAAAGTCCATGCACTTACATAAATGACAAATACATGGACTTGGGGGACTATTGTTTACTCCATTAAAATGGGGTCATCATATGGATGACACGTGGCAGAAGATCCATAAACGACGTGGATAGATATAGACGAAGTCTCTCAAAGGAGGACGTCATCAGCAGAAGCCCTTGAATAGACGAAGTCCCTCAAAGGAGGACGTCATCAGCAGAAGCGACGAAGTCCCTCAAAGGAGGACGTCATCAGCAGAAGCCCTTGAATAGACGAAGTGGATGGCTGTGGCAGAAGCACTCTATGTCCGAAGTTCTTTCTTTTGCATGGCACTTCTCCATCCGAAGTCCCTTAGTTGTCTAATATCGTATTTACCGAGGTCCCAATAAGCAACAAATCCGAAGGATATCCTTGAGATGTGATTGACGTGACAACACACTTTACGCCACCTTACCTAAATGTCAGTTAAAAGTAAGGGGGTGGCAGAGTAATGGCAGGACAATCATCACCATAATTAATGTCCTGAATGAATGATGTGACGCTTAAATCCATGGGGCGATGCCACGTGTGTTTAATCCAACGGCCTATGGTTCAGCTGATTCGTCTATAAATAAGGTTTCCATTGATTGAAAGAGGGACGCTGAATTTGAGAGAGGAAGATATAGAAACCCAAATCCTTACAAAAAGAGGTAGAGAAAAACATTTGATTCATATATAACTATTGTGTTTCTTTACAATATTATAAATGATGAAAAACACAAAATGAACAGAAAATATTGATCCATCAGACACAAATAATCCTCCGTTGGTGTTCCGACTCGAAAGTCCATACATATCATACGATCATCGACTCCGGTCAAATTCGCCAGAATCCGCGTGTCACGAGTCCGATACCGACATCTATTGACAACATTTTTTTTGGGGTCAACACAATGTTTGTATTTTATATTATTATTTTATTTTATATTTAATATTCTTGAAGTACGGTTTTCGATATAGACCTTCTAAAAATCATGGGATATTCAATCTTTACTATTTAAAATCCTACAAAGGTGTCTTGGGATGTTATTGATATGGGGAAAAAATAAAAGGCGAGGTAGGGCGTGAAATAAGAAAAAAGTGTTGTACATCACTTGTACACATCATTGTACACATCTTCCTCACATGAGAGAGGGTCCATGATGATTAAAATATTCGCGGATCCCCTTCATGTAAGGAGGATGTGTACAAAGTTATATATAAATAATGTACACCAATCCCTTCCCGTGAAATAATGAATTATTTTCCTTTTTTAGTTTTTCATGCACCACGTAATGCATAAAAGAAAGTACATGTGATGCCACCAACCAAATTGACAAAATATCTTCACCTACGACCAAAGTTGAAGCTCTCCTATCACTTTTCTGTCATTAAAACCACTTGTTTTTCTCAATTTTTTAATCATTGAGTGGCATCAAGCATGTGCGACCAACTTACTTTTAACATCACTAAAGACAGTCTAATTTCATTGTTTTTTCACAAATTTTGTTAATTTCAAGGTGTTTCTAAAGGCCAATTAAAAAACTTAAAAAAGTATACGATTAGACTGTCTTTAGTGATCACATATTTTTTTAAAAACTGACCTTAATTATATAAATATTTAGCCCTAGTTTGTTTTGGATAAAACTTAAATTTTTAATAGATTTCGATAAAAGATAGTGAAATGTATGATTAAAAAGTTGATAAAAGTTATGAATCTCATTAAATATATAATTAAAAATGAGTTTTAAAAAAAAAAAATTAAAGAATGAGAGTCAAACAGACTCTTAAGTCTTAATAAATTAATTTAAACTTTCCAAACTTCTAAATTATTATTTGTTCACTAATTACCTCTCGATATCCCTGCTGAACGTTAAACACGTGTGCAAACTTTCTTCTATTTATTTTGACGTTAATAAAGTTTTCTTTTTACCGAGTCGATTTGACTTGTTTGTTTTAAAAGAAAATTATTTCACGATAAAGTAAGACATCTCATCAATAAATTGATTATTGCATATTTGAATTGAGCAAAGACTAATGAGGATGACCCATTATGATCTTAAACAAAACTAAACAAAAGTGAAGAAAGCACGTCAATGTTCAAAATTGGCACAAGTGGGAGAATGTGGGGGACCACACGTGGATTTTTGGATGGTAGCGAGATGCCAACGTTGATCCACATCCCATGATAGTAACTTCCAAACCGGAACCCACATCTTCGTCCGCGCGCTCTTCCAAGCATAACTTTACATTGCGGAGACAGTAATTAGCGGTGTATAAGCAAGCTAGGCATTATTATTAAACTATTTTTTCTAAAAACTAATTTTCGATTCACACAATAAAATATTCTACGTATAAATCTAAAATTTATTTTTACGTTTTAATCATACATTCTCCTAAAAATCAGATTTTTAGTAAATTTTGATAAAAATTGATAAAATGTATAACTGAAAATTATACATTTTATAAAATGTGTGATTAAGATTAATTGTTGATTTAGATTTTGAAGGCCTTTAGAAACACCTTCATAAAATTAACAAAATTTGTGAAAAATCAATGAAATTAGACTGTCTTTAGTGATGTTAAAAGTAAGTTGACCGTACATGCTTGATGCAACTCAAAGATTAAAAAAATAATAATAAATAAAATACAAACATTGGATACCTCATTGAGAAGACAAGTGATGAGATCCCGGTCGAGGGAATATCACGGAACTCGCGGAATTGATTTAAAACGTCGGGAAAGTCCAAATTCAAGTTGTAGACGATAGGATCTCGACCCGGAGATTATTGAACCAAGCAACCAAGTAAGAACGGAGATTGAAAGACCTCTTGATCACAAACCAATGAACCTTGATTTGCGAATGCCACAAAAGTTGTCTAATCCTTTGATAAGTTCTATGTTTTGGATTTGAACCCGACGAAGTGCAACAAAAAATCCAACGATAGCAAAGATGCGTTGAACCCCTTGATTACACAATGAAGAACTCACAATCCGATGTTTGAACGCCACAAATATAATTAAATATTTGATAAGTTCGATTTGTTCATTAAGAACAAAGAGAAAAACAAAGCTTTAATTTAATTCATTATCAAAAGGTTAATATTTACAATGAAATAAAATATCTATTTATACTAAAGCAATAAACCCTAAGAATTATGAAAAATACGAACTCAAGAATCCTAAAATAACAAACTTGCCAAAAATAGGAAATATAGAAAAAAGGAATAAAATCGCGAAAAATTATGTCCATCCGGAGGTCCGGTTGATCGTCTGGTTGGGCAGAGATTTCTACCCGTCTTCGGCCAGCTTTATCACATTGATCCAAGTCTTTTAGACTTTCGACCCCAACATGAAACTTGTTCCTTGGCATGCTATCTTCAACATTTTGGGCTCCGTTGCTCAAACAAGTAATTGTGTGGCTTGTATTGACTCTTTGAAGACTCGAACCCGGCATAAGACTCTTCCCAACATTCGCTAAATTCTTGATGATTTGTAATGCAATCCAGATCATATCATCCTATCTTTCTTCAAAATGATTTGACCTCGAATCCATAACTTGAATGCCCAGATTATACCATTTACTCTCAATCAAGCCAAGAACGTGGAACGATCCATCTCCTCGAGGATGTAGTTTGGACCTCTTCTGAATTCTTTCCTGCCTCTGTCGTATGAACACCCAATAACCAGCACATAGATCAAAGTGTGCTCGTCTCAACGGCTTCCTTCTACAAATTTGTGATGTTCCCAAAATAATCTCCATTAGCATGCCACGGTGCTTCCTCCATGTTTTATGCTGCCTCAGTGATTGTAACAATGTCAATGCAAATGAACTCACGTTTCCCCTCTGTTTAACTTTGTTGCTCAATCCACTCCATATAAATTCCTTTCAAAGCCCTTGAAACTCCTTCGTCTCCTTAGGAATCACAAAGTCAATCTCCGGTATTAAAGTGATATCCAAGCAGAGGTAGGGCTTGTTAATTTCACCCACAAGTCAATGCTCAATGCCTGGATTAGGTGGTATTCCAATAGGCTCGCTTTCATGGATGCCAATATATTCAGAAACCTGCAAAACAGAAATAGTAAAACTACGGAGGGGATTGTTAGTTCTCACTAATGCCCTCTCAACTTCACTTTTATTTTCCTGCAAGCTCTCTTCTGACTTTTTTTTTCTCTCTGAACACTTACTTTCTTTTACCTCTTGTGGCTCTACTTCATTTTTTGCCACATCTTTACTCTCATTTTCTTTTTCTATCTCTTTCTCACCCTCGCTTTTACTCTCTATTTCTCTTCTTTCTGAATGCTCTTTTTCCTTACTCCTCACTGTGAGTTGATTTGCAAGGGACTGTTCTAGTGTCAAGCCAGTTAAAGTAATTTTTTTCCCGTCCCGAAGAAACCTATACCTGTTCTTCCCCACATCATAAATAGCCTTCTTCTCATACATCCAAAGTCTCCAAAACAAGATATGAAAAGATTTTAACGGTACCACATCACACCAAACTTCATCACTATATCTCCCAAGGGTGAAATTTACTAGAACCTGCTTAGTCACATTTACCTTCTCACACTCCTTCAACCAAGTCATCCTATAAGGCCTAGGGTATTGTTGCAATGGTAATCCCAATTTTTCAATCATAGTGATGTTAGCCAAATTTGATATGTGCTCCTTATCAATAGCAAAACTATATACCGCACTACCCACAAAACACCGAGTTTGGAAATCAAATCCCCAATCATAATTCATCCCTAAATTTTATTTTATTTTTCTTTTATTTTTTTTTTTTGACTCAAAAACGAAAAATTGAAAACTGCTGGAAATTTTCAGAATTAAATAATAATTTTTTTTCGAATTTCCTTTTTTACTCAGGAATTCAATTACAAGTTCAGCAAAATAAACGAAAACTGATTTGGACTCTTAAATAGCCCGAAAAACAATTTTGACTCTTGTTTTGTAATGTTTTTGGATCTAAACTAAAAAAAATTTACTAGACATAAGAACAATAACAAAAGACTCAAAACAAAATAAAAATGATAGAACCTGAATCCGGAGCTAGAGCTCTGATACCATTTGATGAGATCCCGGTTGAGGGGATATCATGGAACTCACGAAATTGATTTGAAACGTCGGAAAAGTCAAATTCAGGTTGTAGACGATATGATCTCTACTCGGAGATTAATGAACCAAGCAACCAAGTAAGAACGGAGTTTGAAAGACCTCTTGATCACAAACCAACGAACCTCGATTTGCAAATGCCACAAATGTTGCTTAATCCTTTGATAAGTTCTAAGTTTTGGATTTAAACACAACGAAGTGAACAAAAAAATCCAACGATAGCAAAGATACGCTGATCCCCTTGATTACACAATGAAGAACCCATGATCCGATATTTGAACGTCACAAATATAATTAAATATTTGATAAGTTCGATTTGTCCTTCAAAAATAAAGAGAAAAACAAAGGTTTAATTTAATTCATCATCAAAAGGTGTATGTTTACAATGAAATAAAATCCCTATTTATATTAAAGCAATAAACCCTAAGAATTATGGAAAATACGAACTCAATAGTCCTAAAATAACAAACTTGCCAAAAATAGGAAATCTAGAAAAAAGGAATAAAATCGCAAAAAATTCTGTCCATTCGGACGTTCGGTTGATCGTCCAGTTGGGCAGAGATTTCTACCCGTCTTCGGCCGGCTTTATCACAATGATCCAAGTTTTTTCGCCCTTCGACCCCAACATGAAACTTGTTCCTTGGTATGCTGTCTTCAACATTATGGGCTCCGTTGCTCAAACAAGTAATTGTGTGGCTTGTATTGACTCTTTGAAGACTCGAACCCGGCATAAGACTCTTTCCAACATTCGTCAAATTCTTGATGATTTGTAACGCAATCCAGATCATATCAACAAGTGACAAGACAAACCAAAACAAAATGTCCAACTCCAACTCAAATTTACAAGCAAAAGTGGGGGCCACTTAATTGGGAGAAAATGGGGTCCATGTGTGGAAACTGCGAGTGGATTTTGGACGGTAGTGAGATGCCTACGTTGATCCACATCCCATGATCGTAACTTTCAAACAGAACCCACATCTTTGTCCATGTGCTCTTCCAAGCATAACTTTACATGGCGTAGACCGTAATCAGCGGTGTACAAGCAAGCTAGGCAGAACAATTATTATTAAACTATTTTTTTTTACAAACTCATTTCCAACCACAGATTCACACAATAAAATATTCTACATATAAATCTAAAATTTGTTCCTACTTTTTAATCATACATTCTCCTAAAAATCACCATTCAAAACGTTGTTCTCCCAAAACAATGGTTGTCAAACAGGGGTTAGGCATGAGCAGGGACGGAGCCAAAGATTTTATCCAGTGCGGGCACAATTTTAGGCATTGACTTCAGTGATTTTTCAATATTCTCCAAGTTCCAAAGATTCCAAACTACGATATAATGTAAAAGAATTATTTTACGAGTTCAATGTCAATATAATTAGGTAGTTTAAATTTTGACACGATTATACTAGTTAAAATCCAAGCATGTTAAAAACCCATTTAAAATGGCGTGACCTGTCCAACTCTTTCATCCTACTAGCAATTTTTTTCCCGTCTGCACTCTCCATCCAGTTAAAATAAGCAATTAAGAATACAAAATAAGCAGAAACTTACATAAGTTCTTTAAAACTCTTATTTCCATTGCCAAAACCTAGAAACCCAACGCTTTATAGTTTTCATCCTATTACCGCTAAAACAGATCAATTATTTATGATTCTCCCCATTATCAATTTATCATGAAAGCCTCTTAAATCTTAATTATGCACATATCCATTTTAAATTCGTAATGATGAAACAAAAAAAGAGCCCCACACAGCAGCGTTAGGCAGTGGCGAAGGCTGAGGTCGACGTCGACGACTCGCCGGCAGCAAGCAGGTTACAAATCCAACGCGTCGGGCTACACAGACTAGAGAGAATTGGGTTTGGTTTGTCTAAATTATTTTGTGTATGCTTAATGCTTGCTTGCAATCAATTTTTCTTAAGAGGCATATGGGCTATGGCTAATATTAATGGGCCTACTTAAAAAAAAAAAAAAAGCCTAAAGCAAGAATTTTTTTTGGCCCATGTCTAACACTCATCTTCATCTCCATTCCCTTCATTCTTCAAGCTTCTTGTTTGCTACTACCTGCAACAATGGTGAGTGGTGAGTCTGTGACTATCCTCCCTCCCAACTTGTAAATTCTGGCTCCGCCACTGATGTCAGTGCATGCGCTCTGCTTCTCTACTTTGCTTCTTCAGTTCTTTCCTTTTCTTCTTTTCTTCTTAGTCCAGTGCAAACACATTGAATTTTTTTGTGTCAAACTCAAAATTCAAGGCATGCACTGTAGAACCCTAAATAATTCTAGACACCTTAGTGACACTAAGACATAAATATTGGATGGCTAAAGTATACTTCAGATTTTTAGTCTCATTTGAGACCCTTTTTCGACATAGGAAACATTTTATTTGGAAAATGATATCTAAATAAAAGTTGTAGCTTTTTGAGTTAGTCCAACGCACTTTGAATTTCCTCAATCGGATATCGGGAGAAGAAGTTATGATAGAATTACTGAAAGTTGTACAGTGTCAACCGAAATGACTACCGGTCGACCGAAACTGCCTGAAACCCACGATTTTTGAGAAGTAAATGGCCATCCTATTTATTTCAAAAATTTATTTCAAAACCTTTCATCCTTCCCAAAACTTCACCTATAAATAGATCTCATTTCACTCTCATTTTCCTCACACCAAAAGCAAAAGATTTTATATACAAAAGAGAGAATTTTCAAGAGAGAAAAGAATGGGGAGAAAAGTTAGTGTTTTTCTTAGACGTTTTGGGTGCTATCAAGAGGTGTTTTCAAGCATCAATCCTCAAAGGTTTTCAAACATCCAAGGAGTACATTTTCCAACGTCCAAGCTTCATCAAAGTCATCAAAGTTTCTTTTCGAAGTTTTTCAAAACATCAAGTTCTTTTCAAAAGCATCAAATCAAGGTAGGTGAAGGTGTAAAAGTGCTATTATCGTGTTCAAAGTATAGTTTTCCCATGTTTTTCAAATGAATGCTATGGTACCTCCAAGTGCGGTATTTCGGCACCTCTCTACGATTGAATGATCATTCTCGCAATAGTTGATTGGTCATTCTCCGGCTCGAGGCGTCATGTTAAGTCACGACTCAACAGTTATTGGATTTTGCCGGAAATCCTTCTACACGACGGTTTTTAAATGCAAATGCTATAGTTTGAAAATATATATTTTGATAACGATGCACCTATGATATCTATTGAGTTTCAAACTCATGGGTTTAATCCCTTCTACAGGTTAATGTGATGATGCTTGGGACGTAGATGACTGTTGAGGAAGATGCTAAATGCTATGCGAAGCCGGTGATTTTTACATGTTTTATGAATTTCTTTAAATAAAGTTCAGTTAAATTTCTTAAAGTAAGGTTCAGTGTTTCAATGTGTATGGAGTTATTCCTACAAAACTTTTATGTTAAAGATAGTCGAAATTAGGACCCATGTTTCTTGAAATAATTTGGGATGTTTTAAATTCATGAATTTCATATTAAGTTTTCTCTTAATAATACATACATAGTACATATATGACTAAGGTGACGGCTATAGATAAGTAGCAATCCGATCCATACGGGTTGGGGCGTTACAGCGTGATATCAGAGCAAAGGTTTAGTCGATTCTAAAGACTTGACGTTTAAAAAAAAAATTTGCATATGAAAATCTAAATATATGAAAGAAAGTTAAAATGAGACGATGAAATGTTTACTGCTCTGCATAGCATCGCGCATCCATCAATCGTATTCTATGGCCCAGGTATGTCAAAAGTTAATGTTATGTTCAAGATTATGTTTATGTTATGATGCTTTGATTTCTTTTCAAGTATATGATTTAAAAGACATGTATTGGACTTGGGCTAGAATGTAAAGTTTTGGGCAAAAGACTTCTGTGATATGATGTATAATTGGACATTTATGTAACAGAGATGGTTAGAACTTACCAAACTGCTAGGAAGACTACGGCTGGCGGAACGATTAGGGCTTATAGAGCAGAGTTGAACCATAGAATTGCTATCAATTCCTATGAAAACTATGTAACTGATCCGACCCAACCACTTAGCGATCATGTGCATGACAACTATGAGAGATGCATGACGGCGGTTAATGCCGGTATGGAGATCACACATATTGAGGCCATAAATAACCTCATACACTCCCTCCCACCTCAATGGGGAGATATGAGAGTCATGGTTAGAGATGAAATGTTAGAAGGCAAAGAAGAGCAGAGCGCTTTGAGAAGAGAAGCGAAGCTTAAAAGACCTATTGTTGCCGATCTATCTGAGATCGGCATCACTGCGAGACACCGCAAAAAACCACAGGATGACCTACTATCCTTCAACGACGTCGAGGTAGATCCAAACCCATATCCTGGCATCCTGGTAGTCTCTCATAGTTATTAAACCCGGACCGGACCGGTTGGTTCGAACCGGAAACCATCGAACCGGACCATGGTCCGGTCCGAGCCACCTGATATTTTAAATGTGTCACCAACCCGTTAAAAACCCAAGGGAACTGCCAGGTTACCCTAAAAGTCGTTGGCCTATTTAAGACAAAATCGCCCGGTCCACAAACTTCAAATAAAAACCCATTCTTTCATTCTTTCTCTCTTTCACGTTAGAATTCCATGCCCTACCTGTAGCATAGCAGCCGACAGCCGTTTCTTCCAAGTTGCAATTTCACTCCCAAGAATCCAAAGCTTCGAAATTCAAGTTGTATTAGATGTAAGAAGAAGATGTAAGTATAAATTTTATGATTTCCTTTGCAAATTTCATTTTTTTGGTCCTCAATTTTTTTCTGCAAACTGCTTCACAATCTGGTTTTTTTCAGCTATTTATTCAAGGGCCATTTTCTAAAATTATTGGTAAAGTTGAGGTGTGGAATGCTAGAGCTTCTGTTGGCATTTTCAATATGTCCTTATAAATTCTGACTATAATGCTACCATGTTTGCTGAAAAAAATGATGTTGATTCTGTATATATAAACATTTTCTTTGCTTGTTGCTTCATAACTCAGTTAATCCTCGAATTATTTTGAACGGGTACTTCTAAAGTTTGACATATATACAAATGGACTAATTTTAAGTACCAAGAATTTTTTTTCCTTTATATTCTTGCCGAATCTCTAATTTTATAGAACTTTATGCAGAAGTATAATAACAATTATTAGTTGAAAAGCATGAGAAATACTTGATTTGGCAGAATTACAGTATTAAGTACAATACAATGTGTCAATTTAGCTGATAATTTAGTCACTGGGTTTGTGAGAATTCCTAATTTATGCTGATGGATTGAGAATAAACTTCATAGGAACTTCATATAGTTTGTGGCTTCTTTTCAATTCAAGATTACACTCTAAAATGGAACAAAAACAAAGGGATGTGCGGTTGTAAGAAAACGAAAAGAATTCTTTAGTTTGGCCATGTTCAAATAATACCATTTACTTGCAGGATTAAAGAGTTACGTGAATAGGTTTACATGGTCTCTGGTCTTAAAGATACTAAGCCCTTGTTTGGGCTCCATTTTAAATTTGGATTATGTAAGGGCCAACAATACATTATTTGGATTAAAGAATAAATCTATCCATTCCCTACGGTTTGCATATTGAATTATTGGATTAAATAAAACTCATAGTTTTTGGTTGTCCATGTTTAAGGTTGTCCTTGTGTTCTCCAAAAGGGCCACATTAGCATGTGAAACCGTGTTTTAGGCTTTCCTTGGTCTTAATTTATTAAGAAAACAAAGTGATTTAATTAGTTGTTAAAAACAGTAGAATGAGCATAGGTACTTATGTGAAAATATTATTTAAAGAAGATTAATTTTTTTTCTTTTTCTTTTGTATTTTTACTATTTGTGTAGATTAAGTTGATTTCACTGGACGTGTATCATGTACCTTAGTAAAAAATGAAAAAAATTATCATTCAATGAAAATGGTTAATAATATTTTCGATAGGAATTGACCCGTCGGTTGAAACACCGAGTCACCGGTTGAACCACCGAGTCACCGGTTGAACCATTGACCAGTTAACCCACTCCATTGTTCGGGTCAGCATCCGGGTCGGGTTTGACAACTATGAGTCTCCTTATCCGTGGCTGGAATTAATATACCAAAAGTATTGGTTGATATCGGAGCGCGCTCAATATACTCTTCACCAATATTCTAAGGTGGATGAGAATTCCCCTTTATTTCCTTTAGGTGGAGATGGCAATGCTGATGATTGGGATGAACTTGCTACTGGATTTGGCGAAGGTTGTGGTGGTAGGACTTGAGGTGGCTGGGCTGGATAGTTTTTGTCACTTTTATTAGTTTTTGTTACTTTTTTTTGAACTTTTATCAATTTATTGAGTTTCTTCCAAATCCAATTCGATGTGTTAGTTAATAAGAGTAAAACATAATCACTTTGTCGATATGGGACCAAACATTTCGAGTTAAATTCACCGTTCACTGTAAATGGACATCTAAGAACCAGATTCATTGTGTCAAAAAAGTGACAAATTTTATTTAAAAAGTGACATCGTGTCACTTTTTTTGTTTTAAAAAAATGACATTTTTTTTTATAAAAAAGTGACGTGTCACTTTTGGAGTGTTTGTATCACTTTTTTTTTTTATTTGTGTTAAAAAAGCATTTTTGAAATTTTTATCACTTCTTAGTGACAAACATTATTTTTAATAAAAGTGAAATTGTATGTCATTGTTTAATAAAAAAAAAAAGTGACACTAAACTTTTAAAGGTGACATTGTGTCAAAAAGTAACAATTTTATAAAAAAAAAGTGACATCGTTTCACTTTTTAATTTTACACAATATTTTTTACTTCCAAAATACTTTTCATATAATTTTTCAAAACACCTATAAATTTAAGGGTATTTTTTTAAGTACCTCTTATTTTATTTCCCAATTCCGATGATGTATATGTAATGTGTTTTTTCTCCTAAGTTAATGTTGGGACTTGAGGAATTATTTAAAAAGGTTACCATACTATTACGATAAAATTATTCAACCCTTTTATTTTGGAATGGAGTCAAGACCTCCAATCTACTTTGCGCACATTTCCAACAATTTACTATGATGCAAGTTTAATTTGCTTTGTTTTCCAATTCCCACTGTAAAGCCCCCAAATCTATTTCATTTTTATTTTATAAAAAACAGATTGAAGTGTTTCCAAAATCCTCTTTTCCCAATTTTAAAAAATCTACTTTCATTCAAATTGGAATTTGTTAGATAGCTTGATAATTATAAATCAACAATTTAAGTGAAGGAAAATTTTCACGTCAAATAAAAAATTTTAAGTACTATGATTTTCAACCATCAATTCGAATTTAACATAAAATGTCAAATGTTTAAACACAAGAACAACTATTAAACATTGTGCACGAAATTCAACATAAAATTTATTCTTAAAATAAAATTTACAATAATCATTTCTTTTACTTGGCGACCCCATGAGCATCACTCGACCAATCTTACATGCATCCACACGACTCGTTCTAATCTGAAATGATATTGTAAGAGTGAGTATTTTGAAAATACTCAGTAAAAATACGTGTCTATCCTTATTAACATGATATAAACATAAATTTGGCATAACATACCAACATTTCATAGATTTAGAGTAAACTAGTCGCAATTCTAATAGCTCTATGAATTTCATAAGAATCCCTATATCCCGTAGGATTTAACATCTTGACCAAAAGGTCCATCCCGAAAGATTTAACATAGTAACCCGAAAGTCTATCCCGAAAGATTTAACATGAATATCGATCATAAGGCCTTAAAGTATTTCATGTCATAGTCTATATAAATATTAAGAAATAAAAATTCACCAATTGCACAATGTATTCTTACCTCAATTGTCACCAAAATTCTAAAATTGTGACTTGAGTTGATGGTGTAAAAATGAACAAATTGTGTATGAAAAATGAATATGAACTCGTGAAAATTTTGAGACAAACACTCTCACCTCAAAACCCATATTTATAGTTCTGGCAATTATCTCCCAATCAAACCAAAGGACGTCCATTTTTAAATAGTTCAAACCAAACGTTTTTGGAGTTAAATTATTAATTGGTGAGCTTAATTATCATTATTTATGTTATTAGTTCTATTAAAATCTAATATCACCTTTTAAACTCCCAAGGTAACGTCATTCACATCCTTATTTTATATATAAAACTAGTCGACGCACGTGCAAGGCACGTGCTGTAGTTTAGTTGATTACGTATTAGCGTGGAGCGATTTTTCATCATTTTACGCAAACTAATTTTGAGCTATAGCGCATTGAAATTAATTAAAAAATTAGAATATATTATTGCAAATTTTTTGTTTTTTTTTGTTTTCTTTGTGTGATATAGGTAAGTAAAGCAAAAAATATTTGAAACATAATACATAGTGCTTCAAAAGTAGGCAATTATAGAAAAAAAAAACCAAAAAAAAACTTCCTTCGGTAAGCGTAGGCTAATTTTTTAAGATTGAATGAAAAATTATAACGATTTGACATATATGCATTCCAATCAATTTTCGTGTCTAAAATTACACATAAAATAAATTATTTACAAAAAAAAAAAAATTGCTTGAATTTACAGGGAATGTAGGTGATGATGAGGGTAACGAGAATAGCGTCCGCAAAGAGTAAGGCTATGGCGAAGAGAATTTTGGGGGTTCTAAAATCAAGCGAATTAAGATTTCAAACCGTTCCAACTTTGCATATCCAAAGAGCTTCATTTCTTCAAGTGAAGTTCACAGTAGCTTTCAATAATTTACATAATCAAAATCCATTTGGAAAACTACTTTTAACACACACAGTGTAACAGAAAATGCATGAATAGGAACTGTAATTAATTAATTCACTTTATGAAAATAAATAATTAGCAATACCAAAACTTGGGTATTCATATAGTACAAGTTGAGTTGCACTTTGGTAATCAATAAAAACATAAAGCAAAATAATCAGTATCATTCTATTTCCTTCAATTCTTTTTACATTTCAATATATGAATGTGATACCCTAGAACCTTAGCGTGCAATCTTACATAAACCATATAGCACATATTGAATCACTTCTATTTAAGGTCAAAGATTAATAGAGAATATGATACTAAGGTGTGATAAGTGCGGATTTCGCACTTATTTATATCTTTAAAATTAGATATTTGTGTGTTTTCGACGGCGATTTTATACTTAATTTACTCTTTCCTATTTTTTAGGCTCAAACCCGAGTTAATTGACATTTGGAAGGAATTTATACTAGAAAAGAATAAAAAATGCCGAAGTGCGAGAATTTCAAAGTTCGGCGAGCTAAAGAATTTAAATGCAAGAATTTAATGGTTTGACGATCTTGCCATCGCTTTTTATTTGATGAAGCCTTACTCACTTAAGGACTTGAAGGTTGCCGAAATCTAGGTGCCAAGTTGCTGATATTAATGGCAGAAATTTACGCGCCAAAAGAACAGAAAACCAGGAAGAAACGGATGCAATTACCGGCAGAAAACAGGTGGCTGGAAAGTGTAAAAATCTGGTGCAAAACCAGATTTTTGTAGCCACGCTATATGAACCAGAAAACAGGTGGCTTGAAGAGGTGAATTGGGTTGTGAAAATGACCAGAAAAATACCAAGGTTACAGGCCCAAAAGAACAGAAAACCACGTTTTAGAGGCTGAAGCAAAAGACGGCCAGCAAGTTGGAGCAGAAACCTTCATGCCATGGCGTGAAAGTTACACGCCATGGTGCCACCGAAGGAACCAGAAATCTGGACACAACAGCCCATGCCATGGCGTGACAATTCCACGCCATGGCGCCCGCTGAAGGTCCAAAACCAGCAGGAGAAGCCACGCCATGGCGTGACCATCTCACGCCATGGCGCCAATTCCCGGCTAGCATAAACAACCTGATTTCTGACTCGTTTTTGGCCCACTTTCTCCTCAGCCTTTCCCCAATCTTTCTTGCAATATAAATACAACATTAAGACCACTTCTAGGGCAAGATTTGGAGGGAGGAAGTCGACCAAAAGAGGGCAAAATCTGGGGGCAAAACCAGGTGCGAAAATCTGCCATTGAGGGGGAACTTGAGGAAGAAGAAGGAAGAAACTCTTGGCATAGAAGATTCCTACCATAAATCTCTTTATCAATAAGCTTTCTCCTCTCTTTAATCTCGTTTTCCACAATATATTTTATGGTTTTATTGGTTGTTTGTAGTTATACTATGAATAACTAAACCTAGATGTGATTGGGGGTATTTTCTAATCCTTGAATGAAATTCCAATAATTTTTGTGCTTAAAAGTTCTTGTGGTTAATTTGATTTATACATTGTGCTTTTTGTTCATATTGTTCTTCTCGATTATTTAGCGACGAAACTAAGTGATTGGGTTATTTCAGTCCAGGAGAGAGGTAAGCTAGACAAATAAAACTGATACTCTTTCTTGGGTCAGGTTCGTAAGAGAAAATGCCAAATTAATATTGAAGAGAAATATAAAATTTTACAAGTTTGCAAAATACACTGGTAATTTGGCCTCATAAGGAAAGAACATGAAGCATAGTATTAACCAGAAAGCCAATTAATCATGGCCAGCAGGTATCAATTTCAAGATATAGAACATGCATATTAATAATCGGATAGAAAGGAAAACAATTTAAAATAGTTCAGGAACCAGTTTGAATCAGATATAAAACCGAACAACAAAAGGATAACCATGCCATTTTTAAATGACTTCACAAAACAAACAAATGATCATTCCATTCCGACAGTTATCACCTCTATTAACAATATAGAAACAAAGCTGAGAATAGATTATCAAAACTTTCTGTGTACATCATAATGACATGAAAACATGTACCAAATAGTACCAATGGTATAATAAGATTATTCATAACATATAAAATCAATTGACACGATAAATTTATGAACAATTTAAAATAAAATAAAATAAAAAAAAAAAAACCATATCTCATTGACCTTCTAAATATTAACTGTATATTACTACGTAGCGAATTTGAAATAACATGATGAGTAGATGGGATAATATACTACTTAATACATTATATGATTATTTAATAAGCTTTCTTTGATGACTGCACTACTAATACAACATCAGCAACGATAAAAATAGAAGCATCTGTAGGCAACAAAATTGTTATCAGAGCAGCATGAACGATAGTGGACAAAAATAGAGCAAAATAAGAAGTGCTAATCACGGTGCATAGCAGAACAATCAAGTTCAATGTTAAAAGCCAATAACAAGGTCAAAAGAGAGGCATTAGAAGTATATGCAAGAAGTGCCAAATTGAATACACTACAGATTACAGTCAATGAAGGTGCCGAAAGACTGAAAGTGATGTAAAGGCTTCAAGTTCTGTGCACAGAATATACAACCCACTTCCAACAGAGCGAAGGATGAGCAGTAAGTTAAGTGGTCACCAAAATAAATAATCTCTACAAGATCTATCCATGCTCAAATCCGCCATTGCCACAATCTGCATCAGGGTCTAATCTACAAGGAAAGTCAAACCATTTTTGATTTTCAGGATAGAAGCCGTCCACCTGTATACCAGCAAGACCGACATCTGGATCCACGGCCTCCTCGTGCCTTGAGGGCTTGATCAGCTTTGAATCACACAGCATGTCCTTCTCATCGAACTGGCCACATTTTAACCACTTCTCTTCTTTACAAGTCTCGCTTAACAAATTCTTCTCGTTCCTACACTCACTCCTCATCCGATCCCAAGATGCAACCTCCCCAAGAGTTCGCCCAAAGCTGTCCTCATCATCTTCAATAACATCAGCATCTTTGCCCTCACCATAGATCTGCGGACGATGATCATCACACCAATCTGGCAAATCATGCTCTACCACCAAGACATCATCCAGGTGCTGCTTCTCTGAAGGCAACCCTGCCAATTTCGAGCCATCTTCTGTTATACTTCTAAGTTTATGGGTAATGTCAAAGAGCTCATTTGTCAAAGAACCTAACAATGAGGGCTGGATAGTCATTATTCTCCCTTCAAGCAACCCTAACTCATTCCTTAATTCCTGCACCTTCTGCAAAGCCAAATGCTGTATGTCCCCGGTATTCTTTCCCAAGAACCTGATATCTTCATTTTCCCCTTCCTCAGGCATTCCAAACAGAGTATCATGATCCATCATAAATCCCCCTTTATGTCCAACCATTCGATGCATTATCCTCGCATTCCCATCCAGTGGCCCTGGCTCATGCCCCGAATGCACCGCATACAGCTTAAATACAGCTGTCCCCTCATCCTCATAGACAAATGTCTTATCCTTCTCGTTATAATTTGATATTGGAACTATCGCCAGAATCCGAAACCCACATCCACACCTCTTTGATGCATATGGCTCCCGTTTCAAAATCCGGGATTTCTTAGATGCAGGCTTCCCTGCCCTATGACAAGCGTAATCCTTGACCTCAGCCATAAAAGGCTTGTACCTAATATACTTCTGTCTTATGCACAATACCACCTTATGCTTAGCAGCTAATTGTTGCAACTTAATAGGCACTTCCTTGGCGGGCACATCAAAAGACTCTGTATATTCAAATCTGCGCCTCTTTGACCGAGGCGCACACCCAGAAGACTCATCCAAGCACACTGGGCAGGACGATACATATGTCCTAATATAACTCTCAGGAATACCATAAAATTTAGCACCCACAGTCCACGCCTGCTTAATTCTCTCCAGGGTTTCTTTAAGTCCCAAGTGTTTAAAATCCGCATCACCATGAAATGACATGACTATATCCTGCCACTGATCTACATGGGAAACAAATTGTAAATATACAAAAAAATTAGCACAAATTGCATTACCTTCGCCTGTGCCGGTGGGGTCACCTCCCTGTACAAGGAACGATTTGATGACACGATGGAATATAGTGTTGTTATAGTAACCCTCGAGGCAGAGCTGGACGAAATTTCGGGCCGCCTTAGGCGCTTCTTTTGGCCAAAGCTCGATGTCCAACGGGCCATACGACGTCGTAATTATCACCTTCCCCTTAGTCAGCGGCTCCAATACATACACCGTCGACATCTTTCTCAATTGCTAGCAATTCGCTTTGATTTTTATAACTGTTTCTTTGAGGAGAAATCAGTGCTACTGATTTTGTGATTCCTCAATCTGTTTTCCAAAGGTACTTCAGCGTCGGCTTTCCCTACGCCAACACCAATTCAGTTGAACTCGCAATATCTTTTTTCCTAACCAACAACTCCGGCACCGTTCTTGGCCTCGGTAGCATCTCCGCCACTACACAGCCCTTTTACGTTCTGTACAAATGGATACCCTCCTTATCATGGATCTTGGCTTTGACATTTTCGATGGTATCAAAGGACTCCAACTCTTGGGTAATGGTTTTCCTAACGTATGAGAGGGATGCCCAATTTCTATTAGGGTTCACGAGAGGTTTCGATTTACCAGTGAGAGAGGAAAGTCTGTTGAATCTGAGAGTGTCACGGAGACAGCCGTGTGTCTCCGTGACACGGCCGCATGCTCAATTTTTTTTTTTTTTTTTTTTTTTCAGTGTAAAAAATTGTCAAAAACGACGCCGTATTTGGTTGACGATACAAAATATCGACACCTGGCAAAAAATTGGCTCTTTTATATTGTTAGGATATTATAATAATATACTTTCTTTCTTATTAAAATAATTCAGATAAAACTAGTCCAAAAATATTTTTTCTTGAACCAATTTATGTTATTTAGCATGAGCTTCAAAACGAGTATAATATCGATATATTTTCCATCAACTTCTAAGATACTTAAATATTCGACCCAATTAACTTACGATAAATTCTAAAAAAATACACGTAAGCATTTAAATCTTTTGTGCAAATAAGCAGGTCGAGCTTATCACTTTAACATTTGGACTTTAGTGTGACGACAAGGTTGGATATGGACTATTTTATTTGCTAAACGACCAACATTAAGTTTGGCCATATGAAAATATAAAATAAAAATCGGGATGTTACACCCACCATAAATTAATTGCAGTTAATAGTATTAATAAATTATTATTATTTTTTTTTTTTTGTGTAAATTGAGCAAGGAGCCGTTTGGATCTATTTCGGATTTTTGGGAAGAAATATGAAGAGGATTTTCAAAAGCCACCTTTAGCGGAGGAACCAAGTATTCTCTAATTTTTACTTACTTTTTTCTCCCTTTCAATATGTATATGATTAGTTAAGGGAAACAATTTATAGGTATTTTATTAACATAGTTAGTTAATTGGTATTTTTATGTACATATCAACATGTTATGATTGTGCAGCTGATATAACTGGGACTGATGCAACAGCAATAAGTAGTACCTTAGTAGGTACTACAATAGCAGATGGTGCTCGTGCTCGTGCTCGTATTGGTATTAGTATAGATAGTATTCTCTAATTCTTTATCTTTTCTCACATGTAGTAATACTCTTTTTGGGGAATGCATTTATTAGTCAAATAACATTTAAACAAGTAAATAAACTTTATATTTGAACTCATCCAGCACTTTGTTAGCTTGGGATAAATCATTTCCATGTTTGCCTTAAGCCAAGCTTTGCCAATACAAATTGTACGCATGCATATAGAAATTTTTTGCTTAGGTTGGAACATTTATATTAGTATTTTAGTATCTTCTGCATCTCTTCTTTGGAGAGGTTTTCAACCACTTTGGAGATCTAAATCACAATTTTGATCTAATTTAGAGCATCATTGAAGATGCTCTAACACCTACGAATGGCCAATTACTTCCTCTATTTGTGCCTCTTGAGCAGGGTGAACCAGACATGATCTCCTAAATCGGAACAATATCATTTAGTCTCGGTCTTTCGCCAATCTGCCAGTCTTCTATGTGAATGCCAAGAAGTCAAGGTTGACATTCTGAATTTTAATCTTTCTTGATGCAATGAAATAGGTTGGGATAGGTTGAAATCTTATAAAACAACTGAGAATGCAAACTCATTTTTTGTGAACAGATGATTCAAAAACTAAGAATCAGTTCTCCTCGTTGAGATCATTGTCTGCAATAACATGTATGAATTTAAATAACTCGATAGTCACATATAAATTTCTCTTAGTAGTTCAGGTGACTGTCAGTGGCGGAGCCAGCACCTGGCGAGCTCGCGCGGCCGCCCGTGCTGGCTCCACCGGAACCTTCAGTGGGAGCTGCGTCCGCCGGGAAGAAAGGCGAGGAACAGCTGCAGCCTACTGTCGAGGAAGAAGAAGATGACAATTTGGGCCAATTTTTCTTTTTTTTTTATCCGTGTGTTTTGGGCCTTATTTAAAACAAAAGGCCCAATAGGTCATGGCCCAATATCTGGATGATGGATATATTTTGCAATAATCAATTGGTCAAATTCAATTATCCAAAAATTTTGAGGGAGATAGGAGAGGAGACGACGAGCAGAGGCGGCAGAGCAATGCGCAGAGGTGGTGCGACTTCCAGTCTAGTGACTTAGAATAATACGTATGTACGTATTCAATTTGCTTCATGAATTTCCTTCTCTTTTTTTTTGTGCTTATTTGGCGATGATTTTATAGGGTTTTGGTTAATGCGTTGGCATATACGATTTATTAATAATCGGAAATGATTGTTCTTCTAAATTGGAATGTTTATTATTTAATTGATGGAAAGTATCGATAATCACCTTACCAGAGGGACGATCATTATAAGGTATAGATGTGTGAGATGTGGGTTTAGGATTCGATGGGAATTATGGAGATTTCGTAGGGTACAATGGGGATTGGAAAGTCTGTTCCGTTCGCCAGAGAGAATTTGGAGGATGGTGTATAGTAGCGGTGGGATGGGGAGACGCAGGTGGGTTTTGTTTTTCTGGATTTTAGTTGCCATGAAATTACAGAAACACCCCTGACTCCGTTGTATTGCCTTAATAAGGGTTCTGATGTTTCATTATAGTTGCATAATCAATTCTCAACTATTAAAAAATAATCTTTGCTAAATCTTCACGTGATTAACATTTTTTAACTTCATGAAAATTTTACTTTTCTATATTAGATAATGTACAAAATTTTGAAATGTTAGTTTTTGTGATAGTTATGTATAATATAACGTTATTTAAATTGATTGTGTCATGAAGATATTGAAGAATTATATTTTCATATGTTTAGAATTTTTACATGTTAGTATATTTACATATATATTGAATTTTTTTAATATTATTTAATTAAATATTAATAAACGATATCGTTATTACGATCGTCAATGATCAACCGCCCTAGCTGACTTCCGATCCTGGATTCGCCACTGGTGACTGTCACACAACAGATGTATCAGCAATGCATATTTCAAAGAAAGATAGAAGCTTCCTTTTTAACGAAACAATCCAAGGTCAATTCCTAATAGCTTCCTTGACGAGTCTTTCTACAATAAGCCTCCATTTGGATACAATTTATAAAATTTGGTCAAAGTCAAACATTAATTTCAACCATACATTCAAAACTATACTCATTGTCACCCACACATTTTGTGAGACCCGTTATATATTCCTATTTGTAAACCATTAATACATTTTCCAAACAAAGGTTAAAATATGCAATACTTAGGGAGTAACTTACGGTATGAGAGAATAGCAAAAGTAGCCAGTATGATGGCGAGCACAAGCAAGGAAGTGGCGGCAAAGACTGAAGTGAGAGCCCATGGACTGTTGAGATATCTTCGCCTTAATCTTGCCATCCTTATATTCCATATGCGGCGACAATGATGGTTCACAATGTTGAAAATATTAGAATACGAAAACTTATCGGATATTATGATATTCTTGCCTAGCTGGTTGATTAGAAGAAAAACCATTTTATCACTTCCCAAAAAGTTGCTAATGATTCCATAACAGTGCAATAATTTTGCATCTTCAGGGGAATGGATGAGACCATGCATAAATAATACATAGTCCGTGACATATTTTTGAGGACTACTTGTGAGGCAGTACTCATATGCCATCAAATTTAGGAACGATGATTCTATTGAATCAGAAATTTCCCATTCTGGAATGATCGTTGCTTTATTTAATGGTGAGGGGCGGAACTGAGAATAGAAAGAATGATGGCCAAGAATATTAGAATAATGGTTCTGGAGGTTTTAATAACCAAAGTAGAAAAATAGTACACTTCATTGAAGATTGTTAAGATTGTTGCATAAAAAGAAAAATGGCATTTCCAATCCATGGCACGGTGCTGGATGAAAATGTTCTAGGGGTCAACTTCGGAAAATACTGGCAGTGGTATTAATCAATCATGTTTTTTGTGTGTGGAAACATGGAAAAATAACAATGCTAATAATTGAAACCATTTTCTTACTATTATGTACCATTGAATTTTGAGGAAGAATGTTTTCCCCAATCCAGTTGCAACATATGCTGCAAATGATTCTAGTTTTTAGTTTCTAGTCCTTGCAATTGGTATGAGGTAGTTTCATTTCATAAATTGGGCTTCCAGCATTACCTAGTTTCTTGCCAAGTTTCTATCAGTAGTCTTGGTTTTGAGAAGAAATAAACTACCATTTGTAATCTTAGTCAAAGCCCAGGCCTGCCCCCAGAGAAGTTTGAGTTATATTATTTATATAAACCAATTGGTGTTGACATTAAATATTCTTCACTTCTCCTTGTTGGTCCTATATTACACTTAAAATAAAATTTTATGTTGAGGGCCTCATAATAATTTTATGTTGAGGGCCTCACACTATTTTATAAAGTCATCTTCAATTCATTAAACCAAATGAAGAGCATTTCTTGTATTTTTCGTATTTTTCTTATTTTTTAATTCTCAATAATTAATTTACTTTAAAAATTATATCACTATTAACATAACTAGATAAAATTACATTTAATTAACTAAAATTTTACATTTATTGATAAAAAAAAAGCGTTACACTTAGCACCACAATTTTAAAACATATTACATTTAACACACACACACACAAATACATATAATAAAAAAAAAGGCTTTCACAAAAGAAACATGAACAACTAGTTTTTAGAATGACGAAATTGACCGAATCTTGATTTTGTTACATTCATTCATTGTACAGGCCATCAATATATATTATTATTCAAAGCTTTGCATCGTCTTTGAAGTTAATAGTGATTTGAGTTACCATACATTGCTACCAGATTCAATCACTTGGAATCAGTTCCCTTTCTTGAGATCATTGCCTGCAATAACATGTACGCCAGTAAACAACTGGATAATCAAATATAAAATTCTCTTTGTACTTCACGTGAATGTCTCTTAGCAGATGTATCAGTAATGCATTTCAAAGAAAGGTATAAGCTTCCTTTTTAACAGAGGCTAAAATATGCAATACTTAGTTAAAAACATACAAGACTTAGGGAGTAACTTACGGTACGAGAGAATAGCAAACGTAGCCTGTATCATGGTAAGCACAAGCAAGGTAATGGCAGCAAACACTGAAATGAGTGCCCATGGACTGTTGAAATGTTTTTGCCTTAATATTGCCATCCATCTATTCCTTGTGCGGCCACAATGATGGTTCACAGTGTAGAAAATATTAGAATACGAAAACGTATTAGAAATCGTGATATACTTGCCTAGCTGGTTGATTACACGATAAACCATTTCATCGCTCCCCAAAAAGTTGCTAATGATTTTATGACGGCGCAACAATTTTGCATCTCCAGGGGAATTGACGAGACATTGCATGAAAAATACATAGTCCATCACATATTTTTGAGGACTGTCGGTAAGGAACTCGTATGCAATCAGATTTCTGAACAATGATTCTGTTAAATCAGAAAACACCCATTCTGGAATGATAATTGCTTTGTTTTTGAATTCAATATGAAATAAACTGCTACCTTCCGACTTTTTGAAGGAAATCCCTGCCTCTTGGAGCTCAACAGCTGAATTTATATTCACCCAGTTATCTGGATTTCCAGTATCCATCCGGGATGATATCTTTTTAAAGGAAGAGCAGTGGAGGTCATGTACCGCGCCAAGAAGATGGGGAGCATCAATAGGGTCTCGAGGAAGATTTTTCAGTGGGAAAATGACATTTTGTACTAAAGGCCATATTAGAGAATAGATGTCTTCATTATTGACCTTGATCATGGCGAACAAACTTTCAATGATGAAAAATGGAATCTGATTCTCAAATACCATCAGATCATGAAGCAATTGAGTTTGTGTATGGTCATATGTACGTCGTGCGTGTGATAACGTACGGAGAAATTCGATGATAAAACAACCATCAAGAATCAACATTCCCACGAACTTCTCTACATCTAGTAGGATGTCTTCAGCATAACATTTCCGCGCCATGTCTTCTGATTGTCTTATTTTCTAAAATATCTATCTACACTCAACTCTTGTCTTCTTTTAAGCAGCTACACCAGACACCTTTCTTTGTGTTGCTCCATGTCCTGCAAGTGAGGTTTACCGCGGTGAAATGGGCCAATGGCTATTATTTTTGGATCGTAACCCTCTGGATTTATGCTGCGTAAACCACCACCAACTCTAAACATTGTGGGTTTTGAAGTTGTAGAAGACGAGCTCTTAAGCATCTCATCAATGTAAACGGTGAAACTGTCAGCTCTTGTCTCAGACATTTTTAACTGTTTGTGGAAAATCAGAAACAAGTACCTTAGATCTACCAACAAATTAATCTATCCAATTCTATACAACCTTCTAAGAAAACTTAATTATGGATAAAAAATTCCCAATTTTCAAGCTGACTTATAACCTTTTTCTGAAAATTTCTTGATCAACATCTATTACCTTGTAAAATGTCAAGTCTCTCCGTGAATCTTCTTTTCTCCACACTTGAATGTTGCGGAAGTGATCTTCAATTGGTGGATTCCGAGCTCAATTTGCAGTATCTTATCTGTAGAGTCAAACGACCAATCGGAAGCAGAATAACCACACACAGTGAACAACAACAAACTCACGGCACCAACGATTACATAACAACATAGGGCTCAGGAATTACTCATTCCACCCTCCTGTACAAGAAACAAACCACAAAGACCCAGACCTAAAGAAAATCAATCAAAGTAGCTACTTCAATGGACCACAATCGAAACAACCAATCAAATACCTTCGAACACACAGTCGAAGTTACACAAAGACTCGAATCACACAAATCGGTTTTGATCACTACACACAGATTGCGAAGAAAGAGATGAAGAAAGGTAAAGTCACAGAGACGACCAGAAGCTTCGAAGAGAAGCAGAGAAAAAAAGAAACCCTATTCTCAAAAGTGACCGTCCAAAAGTCCATAAATACACAAGCATCCCACCGTAGATCAAGTTACAGATCAATGGTCCAGAGCAGCACACTTGGCTAATTTAATGGGTCATGGATTTTGGCCTATTCCATGTGTTATCGGGCAATGGAAATTAATTCCAGCAAATGGGCCAAGCCCAATTTTCATCATCGCCCCATTTAATGTTAGTAATGCAATTGACAGAAATAACATCACAACCCATCATTTTCCCAAATCAAACACAATCAACCAAAAAGCTCAATCCACCACTACTTCGGTTGCTCCCCTTTTGCACCCACTTAGACAAGGTTATGGTGATGGGTTTGCAAGTCACAAAGGGTAGAAAAACAATGGAATAATAGGGTTATACTCAAGCACAAAGAGACAAGATAAAAAGGCAGGCAGCACACAGTTTTCAAGGGCACTTGATTAGTAGGCCAATGAGATATCTGAGATTGGCTGGCGATTGGTTGCGAAGGAATCAAGAAAGATAAGTGCCCAGGCTGTTGCTTTCAGTCCAGATGTTCTTACCTAAAACTTACTGTAGTAACTACAAGTTTTACTTGCTAACAATTTCAGTACATTGGTGCACGCTAATTGCCTTGAAAATGCATTACAAATATGCAAACTGTATAATCAAAAGTATTTCATTGATTTTTCACAAGATTTGTTAATTTTACGAAGGTGTTTCTAGAGGCCTTTTAAATCTCAATCAAAAATTAATCTTAATCACACATTCATGAAATCTATAACATTCAATCAGACATTTCATCAATTTTTATCAAAATCTACTAAAATTTGATTTTTATATAAATCAAATAAGGGCTTAGCCTACGTTTGGCCTTCAATTTTATATAACTCATTTTCAACTACACATTTTTTCATAAAATAATTTTACGTGTAAATCTAACGTTTTTTTAACCACATATTTTTCAAAAAATCAGTATTTGAAAATACATTTTCTTATCGAAATGGGGCTCAAACACAAGCTTAATGTCTTGACCTTAATTATCCAATTAATTCCAACCGCACTAGGTATTTACAATTTTATAGACAACAAATGCTTTTGATTATACAGTTTGCATATTTCTAATGCATTTTCAAGACAATTTGCATGCACCAGTGTCCTCCAAATCCGTGTATTCGCGTGTTTTTCCCATCAAAAATCTCAGCGACAGCCATCTCAGAAATCACGTTGAAATTCATCAGCCTTGGCAGAGTGGAAAATTGTATTAGATGATCAAAATGTGCAGCTTTGGTTGTCAAGCAAAAATCATAATTTCAAACGTGGGACCCACAAAAAGTGAAATTTTTTTTTTAAAAAATGGGGGCCAAACACAGGATATATTATTTAAGAATAAAGACATATGTACAAATATATTTGTACAAAATGTGTTACTCCCTCTCACAAAAAATGCGGATCCCACATGAATTCAAAAATGTCGACTGTGTAGTCCTCGCCTCTATTATGTGTAGTGTGTAAGAAATTTTGTAAATAATTTTATACGTGTAGCATGATCCATTATTTAAAGTCAATGGTCCATATTATCTTAAGACCCCGTCTGATTCTCATTATTTGTAGAATGAGAATGAAAAATATAGCCGTTATGAGCCCCATGCAAGAGATTGAAAGTAAAAAATGGTGACTAAATATGATTGATAACAATCACATTTTTCATTTTTATGTATGATTAATGGGAAACAAACGAGTCCTAAATAATGTTTGAAATCATATCAAATACTTGATGACATATTTGAAGTTGGTATGACATGATGTCATCAATCGGTAATTTTCAAAATAATAATAATAATAATAATTATTATTATTATTATTATTAAAAATACCATAAAAATTAATTGCACATGAGAGCGAGTTTACTAAAAATTATTTTTATCTCTAAAAAGAAAATAAAAAAATAGATCATCCTTATTATTTTTTACATAGACCAAATAGTAAATGATACGACATTAAATATATAAGTTAATTTTATTTTTTTCTATATAAAGGTCGAGAAATTAGTTGATCAAAAGCATATGATTGTTTTGTTTTGTTGCGATGCTAAGGGTGTAACGACTCAAATTTTTAGAATTAAAATAGTTACTAAACATTTCATTAAAAAAAATTATGTGAAAAATAATTCTTAGTAATTTTATGTAAAGACTGTTTAAACAAGATTAATTTGAAATTTGTCATGTTCTTTAATCTATCTATTTATCACATATCATGAAAATCTCATCCGATGTGATCTTTAAAATTGAAGGGAAACTTGCATTTACAATTAATACGTGCAATTAATGTCCCAAAATTTGGAATCTTAAATAATGTTTATTGATCAGTTTCTCCTAAGAAGTTACACGTTTGACAGAAAGATGGAATTTGGGTGGAAAGAAAATGAATTACAAGGAATTGAATTGCTTAGAATTTGTTTACTGTGAATTGTAATTAAAAGTGTTTGATTTGTATAATTTTCACCTGAAAAATATAATACTTTTGGTGTTCGTTTGACTTTATTTTTCATGAAAATTGTCAATTAAAGGAATAAATTTTCTTACCATTGGGGACAAAATTTATTTATATTATCCAAAAAAAAAATGAAAAATTTTTGGTGTTCGTTTGGTTTTGTTTTACATAAAATTTATCAATTAAAGGGATAAATATTTTTACACTTCATCTTAGAATTTATTTCTGTTGCTTAAAAAAAATGTGGAATTTCAATTCCCATCAAAATAGTGGAAAAATTAATTCCTTGAAATCAATAAAAATTTAAAAGGTGGAAAACGTTTTTCATAGAAATTTGGCCAATCAAACGAACCAAAAGTGAAAGTTGGAATTTGAATTTCAACTTCCTAGGAAAATAATGCACTATCAAACGGAGCCTAAAATCTATTCCACTTAATTTATTTGTGCATACCACATTTTGTTAGACATGCTAGACAAATAAATATATGATAAAATATTGATTTCACAAACTTTACATCACAAATAATGTAGTTCATAATAAAAAAACATGTTCTAATTTTCAAATAAAGGAATGGCCCGTTCGAATCCGTGAAAGGTAGAGAACATGATGAGAATATGAGAATACTCAGTAAGACACGAGTAATTCTACAATCCTGAATAAAAGTAAAAAATCATATATAAAAAATATCATACCATAATATTATATTATTAGAAATCGGTTAAAACTCATATAATATATCATATATTTAGTAACAGATGGTCATTTTCATATTATATCATGTCATATCAAATTTTCATTAGCAAAATATTTATCAACGTGAAAAAATAAATTGAACGGGACAAACAACTTGTACCTCATAATCCTATCTCATTAGATCAATCAAATTTTTGAAAGGCAAAATCCAAAATCACGTGCCAAATCTTTTACTGCTGATGTCTTAAACAATTTTTTCTTTTTTTAAAGGACAGAGAATTGCTTTATCCTAACAATATAAAAGAGGCACTTTGTTTTGGACACGTGTTGACTTCTCCCATCGTCTCACTCCAGACTGCAGCAATGTATTTCGTTTCTCATTTCTCCATTTTCACCCCTATCTCGCTCTCTCAAAAACTCTCTCTCTCTCTCTCTCTCTCTCAAATAGAAACCCTAACAGATAAATCAGATTACAAAAATTGTCTTCCTTTTCTATTTCGTGTTATGGTTTTGTCGATTGCGAAACCCCGACTCCGATTATCGGCGTTGGCTGTACAACCACACTGCCAAGTCTAAAACCTCAACAGAGATGGAGTTTGTATTGTGAAACAGAGTGAAGTTGATGCTCTATGATTATTTTCGTTTTTTGGGTCTAACTCTGTGTTTTTCTCTTGGGCATGTCGTCTGGCGGCAGATTAAACGAAAAACTTGGAGTTAACGACGAATATAGAGCCCATAGACCCCTAGGTGCCATGAAGGTAGCTACCAACGCCGACGTCGTCTGGACCGCCGCTGCTCTCATCGCCATTTGTGAGGGTCTATGCTGCAACTGGGGTTTTAGCAAGAATTCAAGAGGGAGAAAATGGTTTGAGAAGGGAAATATTGAATTTCGTCCCTGCAATTTTTTATTTTTATTTTTTTTATAACAAGAGAATAGTTTTTAATGCAGTTGTTATCTGGATTCTAGATTTGAGTTTGAGGGCATACAGTTGTTTTATCTCGCTTTAAAAATAATTAAGGATTGATATGATGTTTATTTCTATTTATCTTAGGTAAACAGCTCAAAAATCTTAAATATTTAATAACTTATTGTTTCTTTCTGGGTTTTCTTGTGTAGAATCGGGATGCACAGTCTTTACTTCCATTGAATGTGAAGCAAATAAGCGAAGCATTTCAAGCGAGCGATGACAAAGTGAATTTTCTAATCGACGGGGTTGATGTGAACAATGTAGAGCTTCTTAAAATTCTGATTTTTGAAATTTTTAGTTTATTTATTTTTTCACTTATATGAATAATCAACTTATTTAGATTGAGTCTTGTTAGGTAAAATTGTTGGGAATGTTATTATATGAAAAAGCTGAAAGGATTACTGATGTTTCGTTTGTGCTTTCTATTTCACTCTTCCAGCAATCTTCTATCCATTGTTTCTCTACACATTTGAAGAATTGATTGGGGACCATTAATGCAGTTTTCGAATTTTGGAGTCTTCTACTAAGTTCACAAGAAACGAAAATTGATGGAGGACTGGGGTAAGTTATTTTTTTTATTTTTTTATTTTTTATTTGTGAATCTTCCTAATTTTTAGTTTATTATTTTATTTTACAGATTTTGCAAATTGATATCTTGTTTTTATCTATACTTCTTCTTCATGTTAATTGGGACGTTTTTGGCTACATTTTAAGTCAAATGTTCTCTTCGATCTATTATTGTACTGCATTGTTTTTTGGTTTATTGTGAACAATTGAATTGGAAAATTTGGGTATTTCTATTATGGGTTCTTTATGATTTGATTTCATGGCCTCGGGAAGTTTCCATTGGCTTGAAGGAAGAATTTTGCTTTATAAATATAGATAAAATCAGGGACTTAAGTTTGAGAAAAGATTACTTTCCAGTTGGGATTTTTTGAATGTTATTTCTGAGAGTGCATCTATGACAAGAAAAAGCAGAGATTACCACCTATCAAGACACTAAAAATCCTTTGGTTGTGGTTTCATATTGTTTGAAGATTCGAACGATGGTCATGAGAACAATAAACCCTTTCACTGCCAGTAGCAATTTTCTCCCTCCTCTCACTCTAAAATAGGCAGGAAGGACGAAATCACTTATTTTTATTGGTCGTTATCCTACTATTCTTTCCATTTCTCCTCAATTCTCTTGTGTATTTTTAAATATATTTGTAACAACTGTACTAATTGTAGAGAAATTATATTGCAGGGGATGTGGAGAACATGTACTTCGGGTGGAGTCACCCAATGAAACCGCACCGGTTATGCATGACTCACCATGTCCATTTGGTTCTCTCTCATGATTAATTGTTCATATTCTTTTTATTTTTGTAGATTTTCTTTAATTTTTTTGATAAGTTTGTAGAATTTAGATGACCCATAAGGCATACCAGTGGAGCTAGCACAGTTCCATTCTGATTTCTGAAGATTATGTGGATTTTCTAAATCAAACAACGCTTGACACGCGGGCCTTGTTCTCGAATGAGATGGTGAAATGTAAGGATTAATTAAGTTTATGAAAGCTTTTAAGTTTTAATAATCAAGATACAATAATGTTACCATGAGGGAAAAAAAAACCTCCTAGTAGCTACATTATGTATGAGAAAGAAAACTAGCATGGTTCTTAATAATTTAGAAGGACCAAAATACTCATACTTTCGTAATGAAACTGTGAAACGCCCTTTAAAAATTAAAACATCCGACTACAAGCAAAATACTAAAGGAAAAAAACATGGTTCTGCATCTCTAGGTGCAAGTAAATGGTTGACATCATTTGTGAAGGTGAATTAGCAAGAACATTTCGTTCAAGTTTCAAAAGCTTGTTTTTGTTTGTATTGGATTAATTTAAATTGACATGTCCTGATGCATCTAGAAAATGTTTGTAGTGGAACTACGAACACACGTGCTTGGAAAGTTAAGTCTACTTGTGAACATATTAGGTTTGCTTGATACGCATCCAGAACTTGTGAACATATTAGTTTTTTTTACTTGTGACTGCATAGATTGCTTGAGACGTAGTAAAGTAAAATATTGGCAGTTGTGAACTTCAAGGATTGAAAATGGCTCTTGCAGATTCTCCGCCTAATTTTTCTTTTTCAGAAGTTATGTTAAATTTGATGTTTCTTACTGTTATTTTTGTGTTTTTTGCAGTATTATATTGATCCATCAAATAAACTCAAATTTAACTCCAAGCCAGAGGTCCTTATATAAAAGTAAACTTAGATCATTTAGTTTTTAGAAAAATTAGGTAGAGTTTTTCTATGGTGCAGAGCTACCATATTATTATTTTTTTAGACTTTGAAGTGCTTTTCATCCAAAATATTAAATATCTTTTACTGTACCTTCTTTTTCCTTTGTCTAACAAAGCTCATTATTGTTGATGTTTTTTCTTTGAAACCTAACTTCGTCTGTGTTTTCTTGTTCTACTGAGAGAACACTTAAGAGTGATTTTCACAGAATCATCTTGTAAATATTATCAATGACAGCTTCATCTTGCTTTTCTTCATCTTCATTTTGCTCGTTTTCTTCAGTTTATTCATAGTTGATAGTTTCTTTTATTTTTTCAGTTGCAACTTTTGTTTAGGTGTGAAAAGGATCCAAAATATTGCCATCAATCGGGCAGCCCAGGTATGTTGATTTTATAGTTGTTCCTTTTAGGTTTATATTTTTTTCAATTTAGGTTTGTGTATTTTTGTTTAAACAGTTATTTCTGGTACCGTTGATTCTTCATTTCAGTTTCATATCCTGTATATTTTGAACTGGATTTTTTTCCCTCTGTTTCTGTATGTACAATTTTCTATTCTTAATTGGTGGATTCGAAAGTCATAGTAATTTGTACTTCAGTTGTAAAAAATTTGAAGAAGCAGAAAAATCAAACATAAATAAAACATTTGTGACTTGAGGTATGTGGATTTCATATTATAATTTCTAGAACTAATACTGACCAGATCGATTTTTTAAAATCATTTTTCAATCTGGTAATTAATTGACGTGAAAATGGATGGAATTTATTTATTTTTTATTTTTTGGATTGGTTTATTGTTGAATTTTGGGAGAAAGAGTGGGGCACAATGAACAGTGGTGATGGGGGAGAAATAGCGGTAGCTTCAATGGGTCCACCGCAGCCACTCGAGTGGAAATTCTCTCAAGTGTTTGGTGAACGGACGTCGGCGAAGAAGTACAAGAAGGTGAGAAATGGCTGTGTAAATAAATACATGAATGGATAAAATTGTGTGCTTTTTGGATCTTGGAATTGAGGTTTAGGTTTTATTATTTTGATATGCTTCTGAATTGTCAAATGGTAGAAATCAACTCGGTTCTTGTAGAGTTTAAAGAAAATCAATTGGATTTAGGATGCCGATTTAAGCGTGTGATTTGCATGTCAATTTTAATTAATTATTTGAGGGTTAAGTAGTGTAGGAGCAGACTCAAGTTAAATACGGTTTGGTTCTGATTTTTCTCACTACGTGCATTTGTTTTGTTGTTGAATTTATATCCTATATTGTAGTTTTGGATGACTCTAATTGCCATGTTGGGTATTTAAACTACTTTTTTCTCTATCATGACCTGAAAAAACCAAAGCTCCCATAAATTATATTGCAAGTGTGTATTTTATTTTGTGCAAAGTGATAGCTGGCTTTCTACACTCTGCATGTGAGAATAGGTAGGGATGAATATCTTATATGAGAATGCACTCCTCAGGGTTTATTTGTACTGCCAGCAGCTGTCTTGGGCATGGCTAGAGGCTATTTGATTATTTAATTTCAGTTATGATAATGATGGTCATGCAATAGATATCTGAAAAGTCCTCATGTTATTTTTGGTTGAAGCTTTGTGACAATTCCTTTTGTGATTTTGGGTTAAATTTATACTGCAATGTAGGACATGTTGTAAAATCATTTGCTGCTTTCAAAAGATTACAATGTTGTCTAGGTTGAAACTACCTAGGAGTTTTTAAATGTAGTCAGAATTGTGCAAAGGCTGAACTGTGGGAAGATTCCAAATGATGTTTGTCCTTCCAGCGTGCCCTGGCAGTGTTTGAACTGTGTTTTATGTCGTTTTTATATTATTTGTGAAAAAGACAAAAAAGTGACAATTAAGCTTATATCTGCTTCCAATTTAGAGTGAAGGTTCGCTCCTTTTTTTAATGCAATTTGTTGTTTCCCGTGGAGTCAACTAGAATCTTTCTCTATGTGTACGCTCACATTTCAACTGATTTTTGGGCCTCTGTGATTCTGATTTCAATTTCTATTTTCTACAGAGTTTCTTGTGGGGAAATGTTGTTGAATTTCAACTGAACCCAGAGACTTGCATTTTTAAAAAAAAAAAATCTTGGATGCATAGATATTTTTGAACTGTTTTGTTTTATTTGGAACCAAAGAATCTATTGGAGTAGCGTCTATTTCATCCTTTCCACCCTTTCCTTCGTTTAGTCCTTTTGTTCTTTACTCGTGAATAAGGATTATAAGCTATTTTCTGATAAAGGTATGAAACAAATAATTATATTTTCTTTCCTTTCTTTATTTTATTTTTTTAAGGTTGAAGATGGAGTGTAATTCTGTTCATAAGAAAACCGAAGGAATGAATTGATTATATTTTTGTAATTGTGATCAAAATGAATGTGTGCAATACATAGGTAATCAGGATAGTGGAGCAGTAGAGCAGAGGATTTTTGAGAAATACCTTTTCAGTGAAGGAATTGCACCAAATGAGCGGAAAAATCAAAATAACACGAAAGATGAAACAAACAAGAAGGTTTCACCAATTTTAGGTAATATAATTCATTTTAACTACTTGCAGTCTTATATTTATATCCAGTAATGATGGTCAATTATGCGTTGTAGTGATTGGTGAAACTTCTTTTTATTGAACAATCTCTATACTTTTATCTTTCTTCCTTTGCAAGAGTAGTTTGGTTCCTTTGAGGATTGTATGTCATGAAGTGAATGTTTTCTTCATTGGGTTTTTATTTGTTTTTTAAAACTGCGAAATCCATTCTCACTTAAATTAGCTATTCGATGAACTTATTCAGCTAAATTGTCTGCCCTTGTATATGGGTATATTCTTTCCCAGAGGCAAATATTTATTTATGTTTTTATAAATGCATGGCAATCAATTGCACCCAGTAAGAGTAAAAGCTCCATTCTTTTTCATCAGGTTCAACCATCTTATACCACCAATGAGAACTATCAATTCTTTCTATCTTGTGTTATTCACTTAAACAATAGGAGTGTAACAGCAAATGCTAATCAACTGTTACAAATTAATACTTTCCACCAGCAGATCACATAACTCAACATAATGTGTTATTAAGATTTATTTGAAATGTTAATATTATGATTGTCTCTATGAAAGAAAAATAAGTTTGTGCTCAAGTTTTATTGTGTCCTTGGCAAGTTAACATTTTCCAATGTATCGCTTTGCCTGATGCTCCAAAATTTGGAAAAGTGTTTGGAGGACATTTTACTGGACAAGTATGGTTTGAGTTTCTTTTTAACTTATATCTCTATCTAGCTCAGCATGACCAAGTTGAGTGTTGTCATTTTCTTTTCCTTTTTCTTATTTGCTCTTATTGTTGGACATTCCTATTAGTTGGGATTTTAATTTTGACAATCCATAATGGCTAACGATGCAGGCACTTCAGCATCAAAAACTGTCAATTGTCTGAAGATTGTTCACAGTTTGCATGCTTACTTCCTTCTTATTGGGGATTTTAACAATACACATCCTTTCTGTCTACGTTTGTAATGCTTATGGCCATCAGTTCTCTTAAAATCTTCAACATGTACTTGTAAGTGACTGCAAAGTATATTGACAGATGTATTGCATTGCATGATGCACACTCGTGATTCTTTTCATAGCTTGACAGTGATTTATATATATAAATTGGCATTTTTGACTAATCTACGACACATTTGTTTACTCAATAGTGTCTATACAATTTTAGCTCAAGTGCTTAGTGGTTGATGGAATCACAAGACCATCCTTAATCAGTTCCTCCAGAGTATGGATTTTAAATAACTGATTTGACAATGACACTTTTTTTTCGCTATCGGTAGCTTCAGATTATGGATTATACTTGATGGAATCACAAGACCTTCCTTAGCCAGTACTAAATTACCAATTTGACACTGTATATGTTCATCATCAATGACTCGCTGGCAAAATAAGAAAGAATATTTTGTAGTTAAAGTTAATGAGACTACCATTTTTTGCTTTTCCACTGTGCTAATAAATTTCACAAGAAATTTAATCCACATCTAACATATGCATTTATTTAATTGTGATATGCTGTAATACAAAGAACGTGTTTTCTTCTTTTAATTATTTACATCAATAAATGCTTTTGAGGCTATATCTTAAATTTTTATATTGTAGTTGCATGTTGTTGGTAATTGCAACTTGGAAGTTGTAGGGAAAAAAATTATGTTGTAGAATCGTCAAATGAAACATGGTGTTATTTTGTAGTCTCTATGTGTAGTTTAGTTTACGTGTTGGTTAATTTAGCCTCAGACTTAATACACGGATAGCTTCTAGGATGAATAACTTCTGGAAATATTTTCACTTAAATTGTTAAAGTTGAATAGTTAATAATATTATATGGAATTACTTTGACCATGATCCCGATGCAAGGTCTAGATGAGAATTATGCATATTTGCATTGAACATGAGCTTGGTTTGGAGTTTGAATTTTATATTTGGGCTAGATATATTTTTTTTTTTTGGTGTTTTATATTTGGGCTAGAATTATGCACAGTGCGACACGCACAATTCGGTCTTTCATGCTCTGTTTTTTGTTAGGTTGAAGCTAGGTAATGGATTAAATGGAAAATGATCAAAGTTCGATTTTGGGTTGAAGCTAGGTAAAGGATCAAGGTTCGATTTTGTTCGGCTTCCACGCAACCGGCACTCTTTTCTCCCTTCTCTCATGCAAACAACTACTCCTCGATTTCTCCCACTTAATCAAGGTTCGATTTTGTTCGGCTTCTGTCATTTTTATTTTTGAAGTAATAAATGAGTTGTTTTCTTTCTTCTGTTTGATTTTGTATGATTTTGAGGGTTGATTATGATTGGGAAGTTAAGCGGTGTTTAATTTAGGGTTTTGGATGGATGATTTTTTGGAGTTTAAGATCTAAGCCATTTTGAATAGGAAAATTATCATATACCAGCGTATCATATGAATTTGAGAGTACAATAAGCCAAAATTTAATTATAAAAATTTAATATTTATTAATTGAATGATAAATTAGAAATTATTGAATATCAATGAAGGCATTATCTCCAGAGTGTTTCTCAAACATTGACCTTGAATGCAATACCTATACATAAGGTCTGTTGTAGGGGACTATTCGAATGCTTTATGGCCCCTATTTGAACAAAGTGTTCACTTCGCATAAATATTTAAGGATAATTCGACTACTTTTTGTTCTAATAATTAATGTTTGACAGCTTGATCTCATGAAAACTATCGAAGAAAGAGAAAAGTCTCTCTCGTCCTTTTTTGGCCTCTGGTTCTTGCCAATCTTCTTGAAGCCTTTATGACACAAACAAGAGGAAGTGGAAAGTAGAAGGGAAATTACTTTCCCTTGTTTGGGGAAAATTGAAAAGATGGGATGCGAGGTGAATAGGGAATTTCTTACATAATGAAAGTCTTTTACTATATAATTATGCAATGAAGTGCTTGAAAGTGTTTTCTCATCTTATTCATGTTCACCATATGGTGAAATAAGGGAGAGGAAGTAGCTTTCCTTCCACAAAGGATGAGAAATTTGACGCTGGACTTTCCATCCCTCTATTCCTCTTCTACCAGCCATTCCCTAACTTTTGTTCTTTAGCACTGATATGACAGATATTTTATTCTCAGTTCTGTTATTTATAGCCTTCCATCAAGATTTTTGGTAAAATGATTGCTCTAATAAATTGAATAGTAACATTGATTGTGCATTTAAATGCTAATTATTTTTCCTGATACACCAGTTGCTTGAAGCTTCTAATTCCAACAAGTTCAATAAATTGATCATTTCAACATTATTACAGTCTTTTTGCATATTTTGTGACATGTTAAGTAACTTCTCTCTATGTTCAGGCAAGCTTATCATTGGCGTTTCAAATTCCAGGTTGGTCAACCATTTTGTTGGGATGGGGTTTCCAGAAAAAACTGGTTTTAAAGGCAATAGAGGAAAATGGTGCATACATTGTTATCTCTATTTAAGACTCTTTCTATGGGATATGATTAGTGTCTGATTTATATTTTTACTATGCAGGAGAAGGAGATACAGACTCAATCTTGGAAATTGCTGTTGTGTTCTATTAGCAGAGATATTATATTTGCCAAAACAAAGTATCGATTTCTTGGATTGCCAGCTTTATCAATGTCTGAGCCACTTGCATTGCTTTTTGCTGGTTTCTCTGAGTTTTTCTTGTGGGTTTTATTTTTTTATTTTTTATTGTGTTTGTGTTTGTGTTTTTCAACTCTCGTTTTTTGTACATCAATGTAATGAGTTTGGGTGGTGATTAGGTTTTGTACCGGATAGTTGAAGCAGAAGATTTTGAGTAAGGTTTTGGTTGTGCCTCAGGTAAAATTCTTCACTTTTGGGAATAAATCATTTAATTTATTGTTCTCCATTTTCTCATCTGAAATGTTCTCCTTTCTCTCTGTGTGTATTAGTTTATCAGAGTTTTTTTTCCCTTGATTTTTCCCTTTTGATCAAGAGCTTGAGTTAGGTTGTTAAGCTAATGCTTTCATTGATTTGATTTGTGCATTATTTTGGGGACTGTGTGATGAACGATATTCATAACATTGGAATAGGTGAGAAATGTGGAAGAAAAGAAAATTTAAAATAAAAAAAAAATCAATTAAACTAACAGTGCAAGGCACTGCCTCCCACTGGGCGAGACAGGCACAGTAGTGCACTGTCTCACACAGTGCAAGATAGTGTACTGTGTCGCACAGTGCGACAGACTTATTTTATTTTTTTAACACTCACACTCTTTCTTTTGATTTTATTATGATTATTTTTTTTTATTTTTTTTTACACTCACACTCACACTTTCTTTTTATTTCTTTTTTTTTTTTTTTTTTTTTTTGAAGTATAGCAACATAAAAATGTAAAAAAAAAAAAAAAAAAAAAAAAGAAGAGAGAATGTCTAGCGTATAATAAAAGAGTGACTTTGTTATGGTACTAACTTAGGCTTGTGCAAGTATAACCTTCATTTAAATCAAAATATATTTATGCACATAAATACATTATGCAGAATTTATTTTACACACATTCTTATCAATTCATTAAATTTATTTTACCTTCTAAGTAAATTTGTGTAATTTCTCTTCTTACATATATGGTTCGATTCTAAATTAGATATGAATTTTTTTTTTCTTAGAGAAATTTGTCTTTTCTATTTTATATTAACTTGCACAATTCCATCCTTTCTATATTTATCCACTTATATTGTTGGCATGCTGAAGCTGTTTCTTATATTTTCTTCAATATATAACTCTCATCTATTTTTTTGGCAGCTTGATGATGCTTGGTTCAAAGTAAACGGGGTGAGGTATGAAGGTAGCATTTCAAAATAAAGAAGAGCTGAAAGCTTTTGCTGTTATTATGTTCATTATCACTTATGTTTTCTAATATTACTTCTGTAGGGTGATTCTGTTACTAACAAACATTCTTCCGATGGTAGAGTGGATTCACTGCAGATTTTAAACAATTTGAATGAAGCTTTGTTTCTTTTCAAAAGTGTTAAGAGGCATACTTAGTAAATTTGTTTTCACAATACGTATTGTTTTATTTTTATAGGTGAGCTTGATAGTTTTGAAGAAAATTGGAAAATCACTGCCGAGAAAAATTTACCTGGATGGAACAATGGTTTCAATTTACTTGAGAATGTAGGTTGGTTGCTTTAATAGCTACTTTCTTGAGTTCTTTTTATTCTTATTTCTTTCTACTTAGTCTATTAATCGTCTTTTGTCTTTTCCTCTGATTTGACATATTTTGAATATATGTACCAATCGAGAATTTGGGAGTCTTTCATAGTCTGGAAGCTGAAGGTAATTCTTGAAGAGGGTTTCAATTAACCCATTCCCTTCTTCAACAGGTAGTTTTTATCAAATGTTTTCCTAAATTCCTCGCTAAGAGTCTCAATCATTGGAGATGTCCGTGTGAAATTTATTCTGCCAACTAAGATTGCATAGCTTTATGTCCATATTAACTATCTTATACATGTGAACCATGGGTAACTTTTCTAAGTTAAAGTGAAATACTTGCAGGAGGAATTGAATCCAGCTATAAAGGTGATGAAACTGATAATTTCCCATGTTCAGAGACTTATGCCGAAGGTTAGATAAAATGCCTTGCATTATTCCATAAATTAATATGATATATGTTAAAACACAGTATAGAATGCCATAAATTATGAGGAAATCATGTTGTAAAATATTTCAAAAAAATTATATTTATTGTTGGCTGGGCCTATAAATGTGAAAGAAGTGATCTAGCATTTCTGTTCTCTCATGCTATGAACATTTCCATGGAGCCTAAACAAGATAAGCAGTTTATGACTGATTTCAACATAGTTCCTGGTGTATACTGCAGTGATTGTTGTGAGGTATTAGGCTGAAAGTATGAAATGGCTTACGAGGAGACGCAAAGAAAAATTATTCTGGAAAATTCAAAAATTGTCAAGGACAACTGGTAGTTGACAGTAAAGTCTTTCATTTGACATATTTATCTTCACATAAGTCTATTAGTGTTCTTATATGTTAATATTGTGAATATCACGATCAATTCAAAATTTCTATTCATTGTTTGTTTTCCTTGTACATGTGCTTTTTTATTGTGTAAAATATTGTAAAAGATGGTAAAATTTATGATTAAATTTGTCTACATTCTATTTCCCTTTGATGTATGAGCACTTATCCAGTGACATTAATCACATGAGTTTTTTTTTTTAGCAATTTTATTTTTAGATGAGTTTCTTGATTATCGGAATATGGTAATGTAGACAAAGTTCCATTAATAAGTTCTTTGCTTTCAGGATTGGATTATGTTGGTTCCGTTTCAGGTGGTGGTTTCATTAAGTTTGCTATTCTTCTAATTTTTATCCATACCTCTTAGGTCTTGAAATTCGTCTTCCTCTGAAATAGAGCTTAGTTTGAGGTGCATGGTTGTAAGTAATTATAATAGGTGAAATTAATTGAAATCAACACTATGGAATGCATGTGCATGTTTGATATAAAAAAAAATACCCCTAACATGACTATGTAATGCATATCACATTGAATCATATTGGTAGTGTATACATGTTTTGTGGAACACTAGGGAAGTATGATAAGAATGAATTCTTCCCATGATGGTAGAGTGAAATATCGTATCATTCAAATATTTAATAGGAGATTTGTATATCGAGAACGTGTGGTAGAAAGTTATGGTTACATCTATAACTCGATATCCATTTTGGAACTAATTTTCATTAAACCCAATACGCGATATACGACACGTGGAAGGATCATGTGATTTTCATTTTTTTATTTTTTGTGAAGTGTGATGCAAAATACATGATGGACATAGTTAAGGGTAACCAAACTTGACTGACTTGGATTTATATGAAAAGTAAGGGAACACATTTTTGTGATATAAAGTGAGGTTCCAACATCAAATTATCTCAATAAGCTGGAAAATTAAACAAGTCTTCAATTGCTGAGGTTTATATTGTGACATTTACGACTTGCATTTTTCTTCTTTAGTAAATACCATTCGACCTCCCTCCCCCTCCCCCTCCCCTCCCCCTCCCCCTCCCCCTTGAAGCAGTCAACTGGTGGCATGTGATGATATAAAACAAGGATAATCTTGTGTTGAAACTTCAGGAAACCATTGCTCAATAGTTTGGTGAGCAAGACACATAGATCTACTAAAGTAGCTCTCGACTTCTTGATGTGATTTGATGTCACTGCAATTTCGTATCTATCCGATGAAAAAATCTATAACTAATGTAATCATTGGTTATGTTATTGCTCCCATTTTTCTGTAAGTGTTGTTTCATTTTTTCAACAGCTTGAAAAACCATTATCTTGTGTCTGTACTTAATATGTCAACTAAAGCGATCATCTTAGCATATCTTGTTTTGAGGCCAATCAAAAAATGAAGTCGATCTCATATTCATGATTTATTTGATGGAATTTGGTTTAAAGATTAAAAATTTGGTTAAATATAAACTTGATAAGTGACTACACTTGGGTCGAAAATCAGGTTCTGGTTTGTCTCAAAAATGAATCTACATCCATCATCCCACTGGTTTTCATGTTTCATATACATACATATTTTTAACCATTGAGATTTTGTAGGAGAAGGATGTGAAATCATGTAGGAGGATACGACAAGGAAGAAAAGGCTACTAGAGCTTATTATTTAGCATCATTGAAATATTGGAGATCTACTACAAATACAAATTTTTGGTGAGTTCTTTAATGTGGATTCTTGAACCTCTTATTTTTTTTTGGCCTTATTTATTGTTACACATGGTGCTTTTATTGTGTCATCTTTAATGCGGTAGCCTATGACATTTTTCTTTGCATATAGCTCATATTCGTAACATTTACCTAAGGCACACTTGAATATAACGTTTACCAGAAATAGAGCTTTGATCTAATTCTTTCTTCAATGGAACTGAAGTGTAATATTTATTATTTATCGATTGACTTCACAGAAATTTAAGATTTGCCCTTTTGAAATAGCTTCCATCTAGAAATTTGCACTATTTATTCACCTTAGTATCATATTCTCTATTAATCTTTGACCTTAAATAGAAGTGATTCAATATGTGCTATATGGTTTATGTAAGATTGCACACTAAGGTTCTAGGGTATCACGTTCGTATATTGAAATGTAAAAAGAATTGAAGGAAATAGAATGACACTGATTATTTTGCTTTATGTTTATATGGATTACCAAAGTGCAACTCAGCTTGCACTATATGAATACCCAAGTTTTGGTATTGCTAATTATTTATTTTCATAAAGTGAATTAATTAATTGTAGTTCCTATCTATGCATTTTCTGTTACACTGTGTGTGTTAAAAGTAGTTTTCCAAATGGATTTTGATTATGTAAATTATTGAAAGTTACTGTAGACTTCACTTGAAGAAATGAGGCTCTTTCGATATGCAAAATTGCAACGGTTTGAAATCTTAATTCGCTTGATTTTAGAACCCCCAAATTCTCTTCGCCATAGCCTTACTCTTTGCGGACGCTCTCATCATCACCTACATTCCCTGTAAATTCAAGCAACTTTTCTTTTTTTGTAAATAATTTTTTTATGTGTAATTTTAGACACAAAAATTGATTGGAATGCATATATGTCAAATCGTTATAATTTTTCATTCAATCTTAAAAAACTGGCATACGCTTACCAAATGAAGTTTTTTTTCTATAATTACCTGCTTTTGAATCACTATGTATTATGTTTCAAATATTTTTTGCTTTACTTACCTATATCACACAAAAAAAACATTTGCAATAATATATTCTAATTTTTTTAATTAATTTCAATGCGCTACAGCTCAAAATTAGTTTGCGTAAAATGATAAAAAATCGCTCCACGCTAATACGTAGACAACTAAAATACAGTACGTGCCTTACACGTGCGTTGACTAGTGCTTTAGAAAAACGTGAGACTAAAATCTGACTTTTGCATAGTATTTATGTTATTTAAAAAAAAAAAAAAAAGAGTCTTGATGCAACTAGAAGTAGAGTCGTGCTATACTAACAAGGAATTGGATAATAATGACTTTACATAATTTGGATAAAAATTTGAGTTTCGAATAAGTACGATATTGATATATTTATCTTCGCTCTATTAAAATATAATTATTTGGCTCAATTAAAAATGAATTTAATATTATTTCACTTCAATCTCTCAACTTTCCAAAATTTTAAAAAAAAATATAGCATATAGAACAAATAATTTTATTCTATAAAATTTTTGGGACATTATAATCTCCTCTCCTCAAAAAGAATTTCGTTCTCGAAATTTATTTTGACTAATCGAGGAGTTTAGGATACTTGGGCTTGAACTCCTATTCCTTATGATAAAAATTAATGTCATTCATGTCAATTTTCTATGTATCATAGTACAATTCTATTATGATCCCTATGTGGACTAGTCATCTGTCCACTGAAGCATTAAGCTTAACATATTATGCTTATATTCTTATCATGGTGACATAATGTATTTCGTGCTCGCATATACAAGTTAAGGTATCATGCTTTACTTAAGATATAAATCATAAAATTTATCAAGGAAAAATGTGCATGTCATGAAATTTACAAGGGGGCAACTAGAAAATGTAAAATTAAATAAAAACTCTAGGGCTGGACAAAATTTTAAAATCAATCTGAATCGAACCCAACTCAAAGTAAATCGAATTGAACAACTTTTCTTAAGTTAAATACTCGAACGAATATCTAAATCAAGAATAAACGGGTTCGATTCGGTTCTCGGTTCTAGACCAATAACCGAAAATCCGAATAAGTACTGAATCTCCATAATTTTTTTATATTTTTATCTTAAATAAGTCAAATTATTTATATTTTCTAAATAAATTTCCTACTAATCAATTTAGCCCAAACTCATAATATAATTTTCATATTTCAAATTTTCCGTCTAAACTCAATTTAATCAAATGGACATAAGTTTTACTCAAATCTGTTATTCTACCGTAATGTCATTTTTACTGGAGAAATCGAATTGGAAGCTCGACTACATCTATCTTCATTATTATGAGCTCGATATATTTCTCTTTCTATATTTTAACAATCAAATCTATCAATAACTCAACAAAGATATCCGAAAAAGATATCATGATATTTGATTACGTTATTTTGTAAGTGTTAAGATTGAACATGTCATTAGTTTAATTAATATAACATTATTGTAAATATTCAAAAATTTAATCATTGTATGGAACCCATTAGTCGAATAGAACCTAACCAAACCAAACGTAACTGACCCGTGTGGAACTGAACTCGAACGATTATATAATTAAATTTGAACCCGACAGTATCACTTAGTAAATATCCGAACCGAATTAGGGATAACAGTGGGGCGGGTTCGAGATGGGGCACCCTAGCCCCTCCCCGCCCTTGGCGGGGTGGGAGCTTGCCCCGTTTGCTGTCCTGTTTATTTTTAAAATATATATATTTTTTTTTTATATTTTCAAATTTTCGAGTTATGCTTTTATTAGAGAATAAATTAAAAATTTCGAGTTATGCTATTATTCCAAATTTAACCCTTGACCCAAAATCTAAAGGTCATTACGTATATTTTAATTTTTTATTTTTTTTTAGTTTTTTCGATCAGGATATTACAAACTTGCTTTGATTATATAACTTAATTATAATAAAAGGATTGGATGGCCAAATTTATAAATTATATAAAACAATTGTTAGTTAGGTAAAATTTTAAATTGACAATTGTATAATATAATTGTTGAATTAGAAACATGTTATAAAATTGTAAATACATTCAACAATATTTTAAAACTAAAAATTCATCAAAATCCTTTTTTTTTTACGGGACGGGTTCAGGGCGAAGCATCGCTGGGTAGATTTTTTCGCCATCACTAAACTGAACCGAATCGAACCATGTCCAACTATATTTACCCCATTACACACCTTAGAGTTATCGGATGGTAGTCGTTGAATGCTAATGGTCATTTATATTTTTGCATATTTAAGAACCTTTTTAAAAGAATTTTATCATCTTTAAAATCTATATCTCTTAAGAAAATATTAATTATCAACAAATATCACGAAAATTCTAGGCTAAACACGTTACAATTAAAATTAATCTAATATATATTTTTATAATATTTGCACACATTGTTTACGTAACCTCACTTTATTTTCCACGTCAAGGATAAAATGGGAATTCAAATTTATTTTTATTATTATTTTTAACGGCCATTTGTCCACAAAAGTCAAATTGGAATAAATAACGTGCCCACTTACCAACATTGGATATGAAAACGGGACCACCACAATTGGGCAAAGATTGAAACAAAATCCAATTGATGAACAGATATATTTAAGCTCGCGAAATTTTTTTTAGGAAGTTGGATTCTAACTTTCACTTTTGCGCTGTTTGATAGCGTTTTTTTTTTTTTTTTTCCATAGAATTGATTTCCACCCAATTCTAAGGTACAACCATTTGAAGCGTAATTCCGTGGAATTCAATGACTTGCTATATGGTGGGAATTGGTTTCCACCTTTTTTTTTTTTTTTTTTAAGCAATATAAACAAATTCTAAGATAAAGTGTAAAAAAATTTATCCATTTAATTGACAAATTTCATGTAAAACAGAGTCAAACGTAAAAATAAAAAATAATTTTTTTTATTTTTTATTTTTTTTATTTTTTTGCAATCTAAATATATTTTGTCCCCAATAGTAAAAAAAATTGTCAATTTAATTGACAATTTATATAAAAAAAACAAAGTCAAACGTATAATAATAGAAATGTGGAAAATTATACCAATCAAACACCTTTAATTCAATTTTCGATAAAACAATTTCAGGTAATTCAATTCTTTGAAATTCATTTCCTTTCTACCCATTACAATTCAATTCCCTAGATTGATGAAACAGAACTTACCAGTTTGTGAACAATTGAAGAACCTGGTTAGTGTGAAAACGGCTGCAGAAAAAAAAATGAATAGTAACCTAGACTCACTTTTTTATATTAGAGCAATAATATATGGGTTTACCGAAAAGTTAAAACTAAGCTCTGATATCGGTAATCATCCAATTTTTTAGAATTTAAATTGCTATCAAATGTTTCATTAAAAATTTTTACATGAAAAATTAGGACTGGACAAGACTCTCGAATCGAACTCGAACCAAATTGAATCGAACCAAATCGAGACGTACTTCTTAAGTTAAATACTCGAACGGGTATCTGAACCGAGAACCGACGGATTCGGTTCGATTCTTAGTTCTAGATCAAGAACCGAAACTTTCTAATTTTTTTAATTTATTTATTATAAATAAGCAAATTATTTTATTTCTTCTAAATAAATTTGCTAACTAGTTAATTTAGCTCAAATCTAAAAATATGATTTTCCTATTTCTAATTTCAGTCAAAGTCTAACTTAATCAAATTGACCTAAGTTTTACCTAAATATGTTATTCTACCGTAGTGTCGTATTTACCGTTTTGAAAAAATCGAATTGAAGTTCGACATCATCTATCTTAATTATTGTGAGCTCGCTATCTTCCTCTTTTTTGTGATTTTAACAATCAAAATTATGAAAAATTCAGTAAAAAGAGATGCAAAAGACACGTAAGATTAAAAATACGTTATTTCGTAAGAGCTAATATTAAACATGTCTAATGCAATTGATCGATCCACCATCTATTTCCTTCAATTATGCCTTCGCTTCACTTCAAGACGCTATTTACCAATAAGAATAGAAAAAAACTACCTTTTTTGAATGGAAGAAGATCCTATAAAATATGTGATTAAAATTAATCATTGATTTAAATTTAAATTCTAATCAACTTTTTATACTTGAACCAAATAGAGGCCAGGATTTTTTTTTCCTTGAGTTTCGCAGTATGAGGATCTTGCCCTTTAACACAAGTAATGCAAAATAAATTAAACAACCAAATCAGGAAAAGGCAGGGTGGTGGTGTAGGGTGGCACTTCTTCTCCCCCCCCCCCCCCCCTTTTTTTTTTTTTTCTCTTCTACTTAATTTTTAATAATTAAATTTTTCTTGGCCTTTTCTTTGTTTATTGTTGTTTTACTTTATTTTGGTTTATTTAAGTTAGAGGGAAAGATCGTCATTTTACACATATTGAATGAAATCTGTCAAAATGGACCAAATCTGCTAATTTATATCTAAGGCTGGAGACTAAACTAGAGAAAGGGGTTGGGTACTTTGGCCAAGTGAGGGATGGAATATGCAATTTACCCTATAATTATGTATAGCTATTTATATTTACACCATAATTTTGAGGTACATCATATTTAAATTATAATGAAGGTTTCTAATGTTTGCTTATTATTGCAATGACGTTCTCAACCTCTTTTCTCCATGTTCTTATTTTTTATTTTAATTAGAAGCTTTCTTAGAAAGCATATACTAAACTAAGAGTAAATAAAGAATAAAGAGAAACATTCAAGATCTGCTTACGACAACTAAATAAAAACCTTGCTTAGAATTGATTCTTACACCACGATAGACTTTGTAATGTCCTTGAAGTTAATACTATAGTGAATTGAGTTACCATACATTGCTACCAGCTTCAAATACTTGGAATCAGTTCCCCTTATTGAGATCATTACCTGAAATAACATGTACGCAGTAAACAATTGGATAATCAAATATAAATTTCTCTTAGTAGTTCACATGACTATCACACAGCAAATGTATCAGCAATGTATTTCAAAGAAAGGTAGAAGCTTCCTTTTTAACGAAACAATCCAAGGTCAAAGTCAAACATTAATTTCAATAACACATTCATAACTATATTCATTATTGTTGTCGACCGGGCTTAATATCGAGCAGGAAATGATTGTTTGTAAGTAATGAACAAAAATTAAAGGTTCGACCCGCATGAGCGTAATCAAACCACAATCATATGAAAGAAACGAGTGTAAAAATGTGACTACACAAAACCAAAAAAAAGGAGAAGAAGAAGAAATGGCAATCTGAGGCAAGTGATGACACTTTCTCCTTTAGACAATATTTCCCCGCTATGGTGTTCAGGGTGTACGACACTTGTCTCCCAAGATACAACGAATTCTTCTTGTGGTAGCAGCACTTCAAACCACAATTAATGATGAACTTTCGACAGAGTTTCTACAAGGAAATGATATGAAATAAAGAAGGAAGAAGATTTGCAAGAGATAGAATGATTCTCAATGCAAAGTATGAGATGGTGTGTCCAAATGGTCGTGCATATGGTCCTTTATATAGAGGATGAAGAGATGTGGGTGAAAGATTGCGAACAAAATCACACAACTTTACGAAAAGAAGTCTCGGTTCATTTCGCTAGCTATTCGCTAGATTCTCACTCGAGCGTCACTTTCAAAAAATTGGACGCTCGAGTGAAACACAATATCGCTCGAGCGACAATGTTATATGGCTTCCTCTAAATTTTCTCCAACTTTAGACCGCAATTTCTCATTCATCCGAAATTGGTTTTGACATGTCAAATATACACGAGAATCAAGTTTCAGAGCCTTGAAGCGGCGGAGCGACAAACTATTTTGTCTAAACATATCTGGTCGAATATTTGGCCAATGTAGACACAAAGTTTAACCAATTTCCAACAATTATCATCCACATATTTTGTGGGACCCGTTAATATTCCTATTTTTGTAAACCATTTATACATTTTTCAAACAAAGGCTATGCAAATAATTAATTAAAAACATACGAAACTTAGGGAATAACTTACGGTATGAGAGAATAGCAAACGTAGCCTGTATGATGGTGAGCACAAGCAAGAAAGTGGCAGCAAAGACTGAAATGAGTGCCCATGGACTGTTGAGATATTTTCGCCTTAATGTTGCCATCCTTATATTGCATTTGCGGTGACAATGATTGTTCACAATGTCGGAAATATTAGAATACGAAAACTTCTCAGAAATTATGATATTCTTGCCTAGCTGGTTGATTACATGATAAAACATTATCACTCCCCAAAAGATTGTTGACGATTCCATAAAGGCGCAACAATTTTGCATCTTCAGGGGAATGGACAAGACAATGCATGAATAACACATAGTCCGTCACATATTTTTGAGGATTGCCTGTGAGGTAGTACTCATATGCCATCAGATTTCGGAACAATGATTCTGTTGAATCAGAAAATCCCCATTCTGGAATGATCATTGCTTTATTTTTGAATTCAATATGAAAAAAACAATTACCTTCCGACTTTTTGAACGAGATCCCTACCTCTTTGAGCTCTACAGCTGAATTTATAGTCACCGTGTTATTTGGAATTCCAGGATTCATCTGAGGTAATATCGTTGCAAAGGAAGAACACTGGTTGTGATGTACAATACCAAGAAGATGGTGAGCATTATCAGGGACTTCAGGAAGATCTTCCACTCGCACTGGGAAAATGCTATTTTGTAGTAAAGGCCATATTAGAGAATTGATGTTGTCTCCATTATTTCTATTGATCATGTTGAACAAATTACCAATGATGAAAAATGGAATCTGATTCTCGAATAGCATTAGATCATGAAACAATTGACTTTGTAAATGTTCATACTGGAAAATGGGGTCATCTTCTTCTCTACGTTCTCGGTGTTGAAACTTACAGAGAAATTCGATGATAAAACAACCATCAAGAATCAACATTTGCACGAACTCGTCTTCATCAAGGTGGATGTCTTCAGCATAACATTTCCGGGCCGTGTCTTCTGATTGTATTATTGTGGTAACATATCTTTCTACACTCCGCTCATTTCTTCTGTGAAGAAGCAGCCCTAGATACCTGGCTTTGTGTTGCTCCATGTTCTGCAAGTGAGGTTTACCACGGTGAAATGGGCCAATGGCTATTATTTCTGGATCGTAAGCCTCTGGCTTTATGCTGCGTAAATGATCACCAACTCTAAACATTGAGGGCTTTGAAGGTGGAGAAGCCAAGCGATGCATTTCAATCATATTATCAATTTGAACAGTGATAATGTCAGCTCTCGTCATGAATCTTCTTTTATCCACACTTGAACACACACCCCAAATCATATATATAAAGGCCAAGGCTGATGACTTTCAATGTGATTTCTGAGATGGCTGTTGTTGAGAATCTTGAGATTTTTTATGGGAAAAAACAAGCGGACATACGGATTTCGAGGGCACTTGATTAGCAGGCCAATATGACATCTGAGGACGACTAGCAACCAAATAAATTATTGCCTGGGCTGTTGCTTTCTGTCCAGCTGTTCTTACCTAAAATATACTGTGGTGACTACAAGTTTTACTTGCTAACAATTTCAGTACATTGGTGCACGCTAATTGTCTTGAAAATGCATTAGCAATATGCCAACAGTATAGTCAAAAGCATTTATTGTCTATGAAATTGTAAGTACTGGTTGGAAACTTGGAATTAATGGGATAATTAAGATCAAGACGATAAGGTCTCGTTTGATTCTCATTCTTTGTAGAATGAGAATGAAAAATATAATCGTTATGTGCCCTATTTTTTATCTTTATTTTCATTGATGATTTTATTAAAACTTTCTATCGTTATCTCATTATTAGGTAATTCATCTCTTACAGTTTCAAAATATTTTGCTTTTAATTCTAGTTTTTTTATTTTTAATTTTCCTAACATTTTTTCTTGTGGTTTATTTATATCTTCTGGTATCCTAATATATTTGCTTGTATTTTGTTTAGATTTATAACAATATTATTAAGTTTTCTAGCTATTTTATCATTACTCATTTATAACTTATGATGATTCATATATATAAAATACTTTCAAATTCTTTATTGATCATTTCATATACGTGTCTATTTTTTATAGATCCTATAATTAATTTATATAGTATTTGTTCTTTTATTTCTCTGGGTAATTTTTTAATTATATTTAATGTTAATATTTTTTATTTATTAGGAATAGGTTCATAAAATATTTTATATCCTTTTTCTTCCTCTAATTTATAATAATTGTCTATCTTTTTAATTTTAATTCCCATAATTATTTATATTATTTTCTATTATAGTAGCTATTTCTTCTCGATCTATAGTTTCTAAAATAGTTTCCCATATCATAAGATCTTTTATTATACTAATTTCTGTTTTTTCTATTATCTTTTTCCTAATATCTAAAGATATATTTTTTAATTTTATAAGTATAATTTTTAAGACTTCTTTCTTTATTATAAGTTTTTCCATTATTGTACCAAAATTATTTTTTTAAATTATATATCTATTTCCTAAATCTTTTATTATCATGTTATGATCATGGCTCTGATACCAAGTAAAGTGGGGGTACTAAGACCGTCTACAAAATCTTCAAAATCTACAAAATATTTTAATATTTTAAAAATTCTTTTATCTATCTTTTGGTTAATCTATTATTTATTAAGGATATGTAAAATCTTAGTGTTAATCTAAATTTTAATTTTTTATATTTTAGTGGTAATCTGTTTTTTATTGGTCTTCTCATTTAATAACTTGTTTTATATTCTTTTTGTATTGTAGGGATTAGGTTACAATTTTTTAAGTTAAGGATATTTTTGATAATTAAAATGATCAAAGGTCATTTTGAAAATATGACTTCAATTTAGATGATTATGAAAATAAAGTATCAAATTTGGGTCAAGTACACATAATTCCTCAGTTACTATCATGGGATGTGGATCAACGTTGGCATCTCACTACCATCCAAAAATCCACGCGTGGACCCCCACGTTCTCCCACTTTTGCCAATTTTCAACATTGACGTGCTTTCTTCACTTTTGTTTAGTTTTGTTTAAGATCATCATGGGTCATCCTCATTAGTCTTTACTCAATTCAAATATGCAACAATCAATTTATTGATAAGATGTCTTACTTTATCGTGAAATAATTTTCCTTTAAAACAAACAAGTCAAATCGACTCTGTAAAAAGTAACTTTATTTACGTCAAAATAAACAGAAGAAAGTTTGCACACGTGTTTAACATTCAGCAGGGATATCGAGAGATAATTAGTCAACAAATAATATTTTAGAAGTTTGAAAAGTTTAAATTAATTTATTAAGAGTCTGTTTGACTCTCATTCTTTAAATTTATTTTTTTTAAAACTCATTTTTAATTATATATTTAATGAGATTTATAATTTTTATCAATTTTTTAATCACACATTTCACTAACTTTTATTAAAATCTATTAAAAATTTAAGTTTTATCCAAAACAAACTAGGGCTAAATATTTATATAATTAAGGTCAGTTTTTTAAAAAATATGTCATCACTAAAGACAGTCTAGTCGTATACTTTTTTAAGTTTTTTAATTGGCCTTTAGAAACACCTTGAAATTAACAAAATTTGTGAAAAATCAATGAAATTAGACTGTCTTTAGTGATGTTAAAAGTAAGTTGGTGGCACATGCTTGATGCCACTCAATTTATTTTAAAAATTGATAAAAACAAGTAGTTTAAAATATCTTAATGACAGAAAAGTGATAGGTGAGAGCTTCAACTTTGGTAGTAGGTGAAGAAAGTACATGTGATGCCACCAATCAAATTGACAAAATATCATCACCTAATGAAAAATGGATGGAAAGAAAATGAATCACAGAGAATTGAATTGAATAAAATGTATTTTAGAGGGAATTGTAATTAATGGTGTTTGATTGATATAATTTTTCACTTAATCCGTTTGACTTTATTTTTCATACAAATTGTTACCTTTTGGAATTTTTTTCACAATCTGTATTAAATTTTGTTTGGATTGCAAAAAAGTAAAAAAAAAAAAAATTATAATAATTTTTAAAAAAAATTTGAAATTTTTTTGTATTTGTTTGGTTTTATTTTTCATACAAATTGTCAATTAAATGGATAAATTTTTTTACCATTGAATTTAGAATATGTTTCCATTGCCAAAAAAGTTTTTAAAAAAAAAAAAAAAAGATGAAAAATAGGGGAAAAAAAATGAAAAATGTACTTTAAATGATTGTACCTAAAAAAATGAATTCCGGAAAAATTATGCAATCAAACAACAAATTTAAAGATGAAAAAGAAAAATATTTTTCTTTTTCATCCAATTCCACCCCAATCAAACGGGCCTTTAGATTAATTGATACTGCATACCAATAAATGCCATATACATGCATCTAAGATGGATTGGTAAGATTTTCCTTTAGTTTTTGATTCAATCATTTTATGTTGTAAAATATATTTACTAAACGTTTGGATATAAATAAATTATTATTTAAAAGATTATTCCATTTGCATTTATATTTTTTAAATTTAGCATGTGATGAAATGTTTTCAATAGCTCTGTGATAATATAATTTGAGTGCTTACATAGAGTAGCATAGACAAACACAACTTACATTTCAATCGAGAATTATTTAGATTTAGACAAGACTACAAACTCCTACAAATTTTAAAAATTGGCAAACATTCACTCACTCACAAGAGATAAAGTCGTCATTTGATTTAACTAAAAAAGTCGATAAAAACTTGAGTGAAAGTCAACAAGTTTATCAATAAAATAAAAATATAATTTTAACAGAATCAAACAAGGGAAAAGAGTTAATGTGAAAGGGTTAAATTATTTTCAGACCATTGGTAAAAAATGAATAAATAAAAATAATATTTTGATGTGAATCAACTAGTTTGGTTGCAAGTTGGCAGCTTAAACTGATTAGAGGATTCTAAATTTGTACTTTTCGATCTGTAATCCAATCAAATTTATGAACTAATACTCGATAACCTTTCGATTTTGATAACATGCTTCATAAATATCCATAAAATTTTTGCCTTTAATTTTTTATTAATTAGTAGTAATTTATGTCATCTTTTAAAATTAGAGAAAAATATTTTGTTGCACTTTCATATTTATTATTTCTGATTTAATCATTATTGTTTGCAGAGCTTTTGGAATCAGAGAAATCAAACGAAGGCTAAATCAAAGTGATTAGTTTATTTCTAAATTTTTGAGGTAGATATGTATTCTAATGTGCATAACTCTTTATTAATATAATATTTATTTTTTCTCTAAGTATTTCTATTATTTGTATTGTAGGAATGATGCTTAAAGTTTATGCGATAACTCGAAAATCGTAACATTTTTCCCTAATATTTGTTTTATGAGAGAGTTGCTTTTGAATTATTGTAGCATTTTTATTTTTTTATTTATTGAGTTTGGATTACTGTAATATTTTTAATTGTTAGATAACTGTATTAAATTTATATTTTTATTGAGTTTGGAAAATTAATACGTGAGAAATTGGCGCAAATGGTCCGAAACCAATATTCTTCTTCCATTTTTGGTTCCAAACCTTTAAATTTTTAATTGTTAGATAACTGTATATTTTGAGGAATCCACAAAATATATTCACTTATTTATTGCTCATTTTTATCAATTTATAATTTAAATTACTTTTAAACACTTTTCTAAGAGCATCTCTAGACTCCAGTGATAGTATAAAATTAGACATAAATTGGTATTTTTAAAATCACTTTGCATTGTCATTTGTACATCGATGGATTTGAATTAAAATTTTGCTTCAATTGAAATATTTAGAATGTGTTTGATTGACATGTAAAATATCATCTAGAAAAAAAAATATTTTCCTTGAAAATAAGGAAACTTAGGTGAAGGTATTTTGTCAATTTGATTGGTGGCATCACATGTACTTTCTTCACCTACCACCAAAGTTGAAGCTCTCACCTATCACTTTGAAGGCCTTCAGAAACACCTTCGTAAAATTAACAAAATTTGTGAAAAATCAATGAAATTAGACTGTCTTCAGTGATGTTAAAAGTAAGTTGGTCGCACATGCTTGATGCCACCCAATGATTAAAAAAATTGATTTTAGCAGGCCAATTTGACATCTGAGGACGACTAGCAACCAAATAAATTATGGATTATGCTATGTGTACACAATGGTGTACACAATAGCTTACACCCTTCTCACATGAAGAGGGGGCCCACACATAATAAAATATTCGTGTGCCTCTCTCCATGTGAGAGGGGTGTAAGCTATTGTGTACACCATGAGGTGTACACATAGCTTTATCCATAAATTATTGCCTGGGCTGTTGCTTTCGGTCCAGCTGTTCTTACCTAAAACTTACTGTGGTGACTACAAGTTTTACTTGCTAACAATTTCTGTACATTGGTGTACGCTAATTGTCTTAAAAATGCATTAGAAATATGCCAACAGTATAGTCAAAAGCATTTATTGTCTATGAAATTGTAAATACTGGTTGGAAACTTGGAATTAATGGGATAATTAAGGTCAAGACGATAAGGTCTCATTTGATTCTCATTCTTTGTAGAATGAGAGTGAAAAATATAATCGTTATGTGCCCCACATAAGAGATAGAAAGTAAAAATGGTGGCTGGATATAATTAATAATGATCATATTTTTTTATTTTTATAGAGGAAAAATGGGTACCAAATGGGGCCTAAGCTTGTGTTTGAGCCTCATTTCCGTAAGAAAATGTATTTTCAAATAGTGATATTTTGAATAATGTGTGATTAAAAAAAACATTCGATTTATATGTAAAATTATTTTATGAAAAATTGTGTGGTTGAAAATAAGTTTTAAAAAAATTGGAGGCCAAACGTAGGCTAAGCCTCTAGTTGGTTTTAAAAAAAAAAATCAAATTTTTAGTAGATTTTGATTATTAAAAAAAAAGGATGAAATGTGTGATTGAAAGTTATAAGTTTCATTTGTTATTAAAATTAATTATTAATTTAGATTTAGAAACACCTTGAAATTTAGTTGTACAAGAAGCTAAATCTTGATTTACTTAAATTGTACAATACTTCGATCTAATAAATTAGAGTGTCGCACCGATAACGTGATACAAACTAAAGGGGAAAAAAAAGATTAAAAAGATACTCACTTTCCAAGATACAACGATCTCGATTTGTAATAATAGCACTCTAAATTACGAGACCTAATGAACCTACTAATATTTTGATTTCTCTAAATCTGAGGAAGACAAGAAATATCTCTTTTTTTTCCATGTCATTTATCTGTATACTATTAACATACATAATGATGTAAAAATAGTATTTACTCGAACACGAAATAATGCAGGAAAGGAAGAAATATTATTTTTATCATGGTGGTGATGGTTTCATTGTGTAGGAGGTGGTAATGGTGTTGGCAGATTTTTGTGTGTTTGAAGGTGGTGGCAATGATAATTTGACAATGGACGAGGTGGCGTCGACGACTTGAATGGTGCCAATGGTAGTGGAGTGGGTGGGGATGGAGGGGAGTTGAAGAGTTTGTGACAGTAGTGGCGCGATGGTGGTAGCTGCAGCGCTAGCAACAACTTTTGGGTGGTTTCGATGGTGGTAGGGTGGAGTGGGATGGAATGAAGAATAATTGTAATTTGTAATCAATAATTAATATGTGAATTGTGACCTAAAAAATGTATGATTTGTAATTAAATTTGTAATTGTAACCTACAATTTATGTCTTTATGATCGATAAATAAGTTATAACTTATTAATTTGATAAATTGTAACTAATAAATAAGCCGTAACATATAAAAATGTGTGATCTGTGACTAAATTTGCACTTGTGATATGTTTATGACTGTGTGATTGTGATGTTATCTTATTTATGACTAGTACGTTTTTGTGATCATAAAATTTAATTTCACTATGTTAATCTATTTGTGGAGTGGAACACACTTGTCTAAAAACATCTTATGTCCTACTAACGAAACTCACTCAAATAATTGGTCAAAAGTTGATCAAATCAACTTTAAATATAACCAATTTCCAACACAATTAACACGAATGAGAAAAATAAAATACAAAATGTTGTAACTTAGGAATATAATTTCAACACAATATAATATAGTAATTGCCATAAATATCTGAAAGGTTTAGCAAAAAACAAAACATAGCGAAACAGTTAAGTCTCAATGTTTAAGATCCCTTTGGCTGCGGATGTCAACTTGCTTTACAGTCTCTTTGGGCCTTTTGGCTGAGGAATCAACTTGCTTTACAGTCCCTTTTGGTTGAGGAAGGGGGGCATGATTTACAGATCCGATGAATTCATTGATCAAACCATCTTCAAGCGTCACTTCTGGGCACTCTGTTGCACAAACATAATGTACTTCAATTGGCAGAACCAATGTCTTCCTTTTAAACATTTAATATATATATTAACGATGTTAATCAATGCCCACACAAAACCAAAAAATTGTTTTCCTTAACTAATCATAGTTGTTGAAATTAACATTTTCGAGATGGATGAATGCAAACAAAGTTATTGAAATGATTATTACGAGAAAAAAAAAATGTAAAAATTAGTGAATACCATCGAGTGGAAACTCCAACTTGCTCAAATTACAGATGTTATATGTTAGTGAACAAAATTTTTAAAAAAATAATAATAATATTAAGATTGCACCTAGTTTGTCCTGACATTAATTTTAATACTATTAACAGCAATTTATGGTGTAGATGTGGGAATTGGAAAACAAAGCAAAAAATAGAGCATCTCCAAGAGGTTCTTTAAAAGTGGAATGCTCTCTATTTTAAAGAGTCAATTTTTAAAATTTCACTCCAAGAGACTCTTTAATTTAACATTTTAAATTAAAGAGTGGGTTTGACTCTCCAAATTAACTTAGAGCATCTCCAAGAGGTTTTTTAAAAGTGGAATGCTCTCTATTTTAAAGAGTCAATCTTTAAATTTTCACTCCAAGAGACTCTTTAATTTAACATTTTAAATTAAAGAGTGGGTTTGGCTCTCCAAATTTGGAGAGCCAAACCCTCCTCTCTATAATTTAATGTTTCAAAGATTTCAATTTTCAATGCGCATCATCTCTTCAGTTATTTAGGCTCGTCTCTCAACGATCTCGCCTCTTCATTATTTAGGCTCACCGATATAGCCTCACCTTTTCATTATTTAGGCTCGTCTCTCAACAGCATTGCCCCTTCAGTTATATAGGCTCGCTTCACAACGGCATGGCCTCTTCAGTTATACATGCTTGCCTCTCAGCGACATCACCTCTTTAGTTATATAGGCTCGCCTATAACGGCATCACCTCTTCATCAGCTTATCATAGCTGCTTACATTCAGAGAATCATCTCTGCATCAGCTTATCACAGCTGCTTACATTCATAGCATCGTCTTTGCATCAGCTTATCACAACTGCTTACATTCAGAGCATCGCCTCTGCATCAACTTATCACAACTCGCCTCTGCATCGGCTCATCACAGCTGCTTACATTCAAAGTATCGTCTTTGCATCAGCTTATCACAGCTGCTTACATTCAGAGTATCGCCTCTGCATCATTTTATCACAACTTCTTATGTTCAGAGCATCGCCTCTGCTACTCACATTTAGAGCATCGCCTCTACATCAACTTATCACAGCTATATACATTCAAAACACCGCCTCTATTGCTTACATTTAGAGCATGACCTCTGCTACTTATATTCAGAGCATCGCCTCTACCACTTATATCTGGAGTCTCGCCTCTGCATCAGGTTCATCACAGTGACCTATATTTTAAGTCCGACCCGCATATAAATATACGACTCGGACTTGGGGGACTATTGTGATACTAGTATCTTAATATCATTGCATATTATTGCTAGCAATGCATTATATTATTGGTGTCAAGTACACATGTCTCATCATTGTTAGCAAGTTATGACATTATTTTCATTACAGACAATATGTATACTACGTTATCCATATTATCATTTTATTATTATCAGCATGTTACTTACTTCACTATAGCACTACTAACATACTGAGTTGTGCGAGCATATAATTTATTATGATCCATGATAGACCTCTGCATATTATATCTTGGAGAAATTTGATATGATTTTATTCAAGCTATCATTATTAGTATTTGGAGGGACAAATGAACCCCAAATTTATTTGGTATATGTGTAGTGGATATATTGTATTGTTTTACATGATTGGTTTAGTCTATATTACAGAGGAGATGTTGTCGAAATTTCAACAAATTTAGCATTATTTATCTTTCGAGGCAATCTGTAAGCTCACGTTTATTCAGGCTCGCACAGATATTATATGAGGTAGTTCGTAAATTCTTACTTATTGGAGCGATGCATATTTTTGAGGCAATTCGTAAGTCCTCACCTATTTGGGATTGATGCATATTTTTGAAGCAGTTCGTAAGTCCGTGCTCATTGGAGCTGCTCATATTTCTGAGGCAATCTGTAAGACCTCACTTGGTCGACTACTTATATTTCAAAGTCTGATCCGCATATAAATATACGACTCAGACTTAGAGGACTATTGTTACACTCATAAATTAATTAACAGTTTATATTTCAAAGTCCGACTCGCATATAAATATACGACTCAGACTTAGGGACTATTATTATATCCACAAATTACGTGACATGCATATAACGAGAGGGTCCCACATGGGCCGATATGGCATCGACTATTTATTTATTGGGCCTTACTTAATTGAACAATTGCATACCAGACTTGGAACTTGGGTCCAACCCATTAGTTCACGAGGCACATTTCCGTTTTCTATATATATGTGAATGAGTTAATTTCACAAACGGTCACTGAAGTTATGTAAAAAACACAAAACGGTCACTGAAATTCAAAAGTTGCACAAACGGTCACTGAATTTTGAAGTGGTTTCACAAATGGTCACTGGAGGACCAAACTCATTTTCAACCCAACTAGCCACCTTTGGACCACCATAACTTCAATCTCGGGCCACGTTGGCCATCGACCAACATACCTTCTTGAAGCCCTCAATATCCTCTTCGTAACCCACCCAACCACTGGCCGTAAACCAGTCGGAATTGGCCGTAAAATCGAGCCAAAGTGGGCTGTTTGGGCTGAAAATCTCGAAAAATCAGTCCAAGCAGCCACTTTTGGACCACCATAACTCCAACATCCGACCACCTTGGGCACCGCCCAACATACTATCTTGAAGCTCTCAATGCTCTCTTCGCAACCCATCCAACCAATGTTCGTAACCCCGCCAAAATTGGCCGTAAAATCGAGCCAAAGTGGGCTACTTGGGCTGAAAATCCCAAAAAATCAATCCAAGCAGCCGCTTTTAGACCACCATAACTCCATCATCCGGCAACTTTGGCCACAGCCCAACATACCATCTTGAAGCCCTCAATTCCCTCTTCGTAACCCACCCAACCACTGGCCGTAAATTCGACGAAATTGGCCGAAACATCGCTCCAAAGTTGGCCGGAAAATCGCTCCAAAATCGCTGTGCGCGCGTAGCCAACTTTGGAGCGATTTTTCGACCAATTTAGACGGGGTTACGGCCAGTGGTTTGGTGGGTTGCGAAGAGGACATTGAGGGCTTCAAGATGGTACGTTGGGCGGTAGCCGGATGTTGGAGTTATGGTGATCCAAAAGTGGCTACTTGGACTGATTTTTCGGGATTTTCATCCCAAGCAGCCCACTTTGGCTCGATTTTTCGGCCAATTCCGATGGGTTTACAGTTAGTGGTTGGGTGGGTTGCGACGAGGGCATTGAGGGCTTAAAGAAGGTATGTTGGTCGATGCCCAAAGTGGCCCGAGATTGAAGTTATGGTGGTCTAAAGGTAGTCGTTGGACTGAAAATGAGTTTGGCCCTCCAGTGACCATTTGTGAAACTACTTCAAATTTCAGTGATTGTTTGTGCAACTTTTGAACTTCAATGACCGCCCAACCTTGGACTAAATAAATTTTAAAAGTCGAGCTAATATATTAAAAAAAAAATATTACTTATAATTTATTTATTTTTACTTATATTTTTTTTTTTTTTTACCCTGGGATCCTTCCATGGCCACGTGGGCTGACTAGTGGAGTAACAGTTTTCCTAAACTAAACATAATTGTTGAAATTAACAAAGTCATGTTTGGCATCCTTAAATTTTAAAAATTATTGTTTTCAATAATATTTTTTGAAAAATGTGTGATTAAAAAATAAGAAAATTATAAATTTACTTGTAGAATATTTTTATTGTGTGAATGTGTAGTTAAAAATGAGTATGGAAAATAAATTAAATTAAAAAATGTCAAACAAAGGCTTAGTATGATAGAAAAAATGTAAAAATTAGAGCATACTCAGAATAGTCTTTTTCCGGTCCAGTGGCTTTTTTGAATCCTTTTCAGACTTCTTCCCAAGTTGGCTCCCTGCTAAATTTACACAAAAAATAAAGAATAAAAATAAAAAAATGGTGTGAATGTGTGGTTGAAAATGAATATGGGAAATAAAATAAATTAAATTAGAATATGTCAAACAAGGGCTTAGTATGGTAGAAAAATGAAAAAATTAGAGCATACTTGGTTCCTTTGCTTCCAGTTTCGATGGCTTTTGAGAATCCTTTCCATGCTTATTCCGCAATTGCTTCCCTGCTAAATTTACAAAAAAATAATTAAAAAAATTTAACTAAGTTATCGAGTGACTTGCCTCATGAGGCGTGACAAATTTCCCTAACTAATCATAGTTGTTGAAATTAAACAAAGTAATTGAAAGGTTTCTGTGGCTTTTGAGAATCCTTTTCATATTTCTTCCCAATATGGCTCTCTGCTTAATTCACGAAAAAAAAAAAAAAAAAAAAATTCCCACGTAGCCTGGATGAGGCGAAACAGTTTTCCTTAACTAATCATAGTTGTTGAAATTAAACAAAGTTATTGAAAAATTTAGCATGGGAGAAAAAAGGTAAAAATTAGAGAATACTTGGTTCCTATGCTTTCGATTTCTGTGGCTTTTGAGAATCCTTTTCATATGTACGGCTCCATGTTCAATTTACAAAAAAAAAAAAAAAAAAAAAAAAAAAATGATTTCGCGTAATTTTTTCTGACATTAATACTATTAACAGCAATTTTATGGTTTAGATGTCGACGACTAGAAAACAAAGCAAAATTGCATCATTTCAAATTGTTAGAAATGCGTGCATAAAAAAAACAAAGATTGTCATGTGGGCAGTTTTCCTTAACTAATTATTAAAACAGTTTGATGATTTAAAACACTTTTCCTTAACTAATCATGGTTGTTGTCAAGCGACTTGCCTCGTGCGATGAGACGTAACAATTTTTCTTAACTAATCATAGTTGTTGAAGTTAAACAGAATTATTGAAAGGTTTAGTATGAGAAAAAAAAAATTAGAGAATACTTGGTTCCTTCGCTTTCCGTTTCCGTGGCTTTTGAGAATCCTCTTCATATTTCCTCCCAATTGGGCTCCCTGTTTAATTTAAAATAAATTAATAAAATTACTAATTTCTTTTAAAACTAAGATTGTCACGTGCAAGGACAGATCCATAATTGGACTAAATAAATTTTTAAGTAGAGCTAATATTAAAAAAAAATTACTTATAATTTTTTTTTTTTTTTTTTTTTTTTACTGCTGAAAATTAAAATAGGCTTGGGGAATCCGGCCATGGCCACGTGGGCTGCCTAATAGGATGAGGAGTAACAGTTTTCCTTAACTAAACATAATTGTTGAAATTAACAAAGTTACTGAAAGGTTTAGCCCCTTTTGACATCCTTAAATTTAAAAAAAAAAAAAATTGTTGTTTTGAATAATATTTTTTGACAAATGTGTGATTAAAAAGCAAGAAAAAATTATAAATTTATTTGTAGAATGTTTTTATTGTATGAATGTGTAGTTGAAAATGAGTATGGAAAATAAAATAAATTAAATTAAATTAAAAGATGTCAAACAAAGGCTTAGTATGATAGAAAAATGGAAAAATTAGAGCATACCTGTTTCCTTTGCTTTCTGTTTCGGTGGCTTTTGAGAATCCTTTCCATGCTTATTCTGCAATTGCTTCCCTGCTAAATTTACGAAAAAAATAATTAAAATTTTTTAACTAAGTTGTCGAGTGACTTGCCTCATGAGGCGTGACAAATTTCCCTAACTAATCATAGTTGTTGAAATTAAACAAAGTAATTGAAAGGTTTCTGTGGCTTTTGAGAATCCTTTTCATATTGCTTCCCAATATGGCTCTCTGCTTAATTCACGGAAAAAAAAAAAAAAAAAAAAATCCTACGTAGCCTGGATGTGGCGTAACAGTTTTCCTTAACTAATCATAGTTGTTGAAATTAAACAAAGTTATTGAAAAATTTAGCATGGGAGAAAAAAGGTAAAACTTAGAGAATACTTGGTTCCTCTGCTTTCGATTTCTGTGGCTTTTGAGAATCCTTTTCATATGTACGGCTCCATGTTCAATTTACAAAAAAAAAAAAATGATTTCACGTAATTTTTTCTGACATTAATACTATTAACAGCAATTTTATGGTTTAGATGTCGACGACTAGAAAACAAAGCAAAATTGCATCATTTCAAATTGTTAGAAATGTGTGCATAAAAAGCTTTTTAGCTGATTCTGGCTGAAATTTCAAATTTACTTTCCAATCACATTTATCAAGATCCAACCACCTAAATTATTACTCTTTTAAATATTTGATCAAATAGTTTAGCTGCTTTGCTTACCTTCATTCTCATTCAAGCCGCGTTCTTTATCTGGTATTTCCTTCTTAGCACCACAACTAAACAAAACACTCCCAAGGTTTCCCATGAACTAAATTAAGTTTTTAGTTCTATAAATTTGATGAGTATGAAAGTACGCTGTGTGCAGCTGTATCTTTGTTCAGGTCTTAGATGTAAAACAATTGGGAGGCATTTGTATCTAATTTTTAGAAGAAATCATGTTGTTATACTGTGCCATGTAAGTGAAGAAGAGCCACAATGTTTGACTGAAATGATTGCAATTACCAATATGCCCCGCATAATTTAATTCACTCTCTTTACAAAAGGGCATTTTTGGCAAAGAAGTGCATTTTGTGTAAGTAATTATTGCACAAATGATTCTCACTGACATATCAAACAGTTCAAAGGCAAATTAAAAGATGGTAGAAATGAGGGTCAAACGGAGGCTAAGCTAGTGGGATGTGGATCAACGTTGGCATCTCACTACCATCCAAAAATCCACGCGTGGACCCCCACGTTCTCCCACTTTTGCCAATTTTCAACATTGACGTGCTTTCTTCACTTTTGTTTAGTTTTGTTTAAGATCATCATGGGTCATCCTCATTAGTCTTTACTCAATTCAAATATGCAACAATCAATTTATTGATAAGATGTCTTACTTTATCGTGAAATAATTTTCCTTTAAAACAAACAAGTCAAATCGACTCTGTAAAAAGTAACTTTATTTACGTCAAAATAAACAGAAGAAAGTTTGCACACGTGTTTAACATTCAGCAGGGATATCGAGAGATAATTAGTCAACAAATAATATTTTAGAAGTTTGAAAAGTTTAAATTAATTTATTAAGAATCTGTTTGACTCTCATTCTTTAAATTTATTTTTTTTAAAACTCATTTTTAATTATATATTTAATGAGATTCATAATTTTTATCAATTTTTTAATCACACATTTCACTAACTTTTATTAAAATCTATTAAAAATTTAAGTTTTATCCAAAACAAACTAGGGCTAAATATTTATATAATTAAGGTCAGTTTTTAAAAAATATGTCATCACTAAAGACAGTCTAGTCTATACTTTTTTAAGTTTTTTAATTGGCCTTTAGAAACACCTTGAAATTAACAAAATTTGTGAAAAATCAATGAAATTAGACTGTCTTTAGTGATGTTAAAAGTAAGTTGGTGGCACATGCTTGATGCCACTCAATTTATTTTAAAAATTGATAAAAACAAGTAGTTTAAAATATCTCAATTTATCAGTTTATGGTTTGTCTTGTCACTTGTCTTCTCAATGAGGTATCCAATGTTTGTATTTTATTTATTATTATTTTATTTTATATTTAATATTCTTGAAGTACGATTTTCGATATAGACCTTCTAAAAATCACGGGATATTCAATCCTTACTATTTAAAATCCTAGGATGGTGTTTTGGGATGTTATTGATAAGGGGAAAAAATAAAAGGCGAGGTAGGTCCAGAAATAATGAATTATTTTCCTTTTTTAGTTTTTCATGCACCATGTAATGTATAAAAGAAAGTACATGTGATGCTCTCAGAGCACATCTTCAAGTAGTAAAAGGGAAGAGTGGAGAAATTCAACTTTTCTTGAGACTGTCGCGTCAAGGGTTCGAATTTTGAAATGTGAATTTGACTTTTGGGTAAGTGCAAGTGTACAAGCAGCTTTCCATCCTGTACCCTTGGAGGCATAACCTGCGATTTACCCCCCTCACGATACTCCAGAATAGAGGTGATGTGAGACCCTCAAGATTGGGTTCAACCTTTAAGAAAGTACATGTGATGAAACAGATTAAGAATTTTTTTTGGCCCAAGTCTAACACTTATCTTCATCTCTATTCCCTTCATTCTTCAAGCTTCTTGTTTGCTACTACCTACAACAATGGTGAGTGGTGAGTCTGTGACTATCCTCCCTCCCAACTTGTAAATTCTGGCTACGCCACTGATGTCAGTGCACGCTCTCTGCTTCTCTACTTTGCTTCTTCAGTTCTTTCCTTTTCTTCTTTTCTTCTTGGTCCAGTGCAGACACATTGAATTTTTTTTATGTCAAACTCAAAATTCAAGGCCTGCACTGTAGAACCCCAAATAATTCTAGACACCTTAGTGACACTAAAACATAAATATTGGATTGCTAAAGTACACTTCAGATTTTTAGTCTCATTTTAGACTCATTTGCGACATATGAAACATTTGATTTGGAAATTGATATCTAAATAAAAGTTTTAGCTCTTTGAGTTAGCCTTCCAATGCACTTTGAATTTCCTCAATCGGATATCAGGAGAAGAAGTTATGATAGAAATACTGAAGGCTGTGCAGTGTCAACCGAAACGATTACCGGTCGACCAAAACTGCCTGAAACCCACGATTTTTGAGAAGTAAATGGCCACCCTATTTATTTCAAAAATTTATTTCAAAACCTTTCATCCACCTCCAAGCTTCACCTATAAATAGACCTCATTTCACTCTCATTTTCCTCACACCAAAAGCAAAAGCTTTTATATACAAAAGAGAGAGTTTTCAAGAGAGAAAATAAGGGGGAGAAAAGTTAGTGTTTTTCCTAGAAGTTTTGGGTGCTATCAAGAGGTGTTTTCAAGCATCAATCCAAGGAGTACATTTCCCAACGTCCAAACTTCATCAAAGTCATCAAAGTTTCTTTTCGAAGTTTTTCAAAATATCCAGTTCTTTTCAAAAGCATCAAATCAAGGTAGGTGGAGGTGTAAAAGTGCTATTATCGTGTTCAAAGTATAGTTTTCCCATGTTTTTCAAATGAATGCTATGGTACCTCCGGGTACGGTATTTCGACACCTCTCTACGGTTGAATGATCATTTTCGCTATAGTTGATTGGTCATTCTCCGGCTCGAGGCGTCATGTTAAGTCATGACTCAACAGTTATTGGATTTTGCCGGAAATTCTTCTACGCAACGGTTTTTAAATGCAAATGCTATAGTTTGAAAATATATATTTTGATAACGATGCACCTATGATATCTATTGAGTTTCAAACTCATGGGTTTAATCTCTTCTACAGGTTAATGTGATGATGCGTGAGACGTAGATGATGGTTGACAAAGATGCTAAATGCTATGCGAAGCCGGTGATTTTTACATGTTTTATGAATTTCTTTAAATAAAGTTCAGTTAAATTTTTTAAAGTAAGGTTCAGTGTTTCAATGTGTATGGAGTTATTCCTACAAAACTTTTATGTTAAAGATAGTCGAAATTGGGACTCATGTTTCTTGAAATAATTTGGGATGTTTTAAATTCATGAATTTCATATTAAGTTTTCTCTTAATAATACATACATAGTACATATATGCATTAAGGTTACGGCTATAGATAAGTAGCAATCCGATCCACACGGGTTGGGGCGTTACAGCGTGGTATCAGAGCAAAGGTTTAGTCGATTCTGAAGACTCGACATTTTAAAAAAAATTTGCATATGAAAATCTAAATATATGAAAGAAAGTTAAAATGAGACGATGAAATGTTTACGGCTCTACATAGCATCGCGCATCCATCAATCGTATTCTACGGCCCAGGTATGTCCAAAGTTAATGTTATGTTCAAGATTATGTTTATGTTATGATGCTTTGATTTCTTTTCAAGTATATGATTTAAAAGACATGTATTGGACTTGGGCTAGAATGTAAAGTTTTGGGCAAAAGACTTCTGTGATATGATGTATAATTGGACATTTATGTAACAGAGATGGTTAGAACTTACCAAACTGCTAGGAAGACTACGGCTGGCGGGACGGCTAGGGCTTATAGAGCAGAGTTGAACCGTAGAATTGCTATCCATTCCTATGAAAACTATGTAACTGATCCGACCCAACCACTTAGCGATCATGTGCATGACATCTATGAGAGATGCATGACGGCAGTTAATGCCGTTATGGAGATCACACATATTGAGGCCATAAATAACCTCATACAGTCCCTCCCACCTCAATGGGGAGATATGAGAGTCACGGTTAGAGATGAAATGTTAGAAGGCAAAGAAGAGCAGAGCGCTTTGAGAAGAGAAGCGAAACTGAAAAGACCTATTGTTAGATCGGCATCACTGCGAGATACCGCAAAAAACCACAGGATGACCTACTATCCTTCAACGATGCCGAGGTAGATCCAAACCCATATCCTGGCATCCTGGTAGTCTCCTCATAGTTATTAAATCCAGACCGGACCAGCTGGTTCGAACCGGAAACCATCGAACCGGATCATGGTCCGGTCCGAGCCACCTGATATTTTAAAAGTGTCACCAATCCGTTAAAAACCCAAGGGATCTGCCGGGTTACCTCAAAAGTCGTTGGCCTATTTAAGATAAAACCCCCCAGTCCACAAACTTCAAATAAAAACCTATTCTCCTTCATTCTTTCTCTCTTTCACGTTAGAATTCCATGCCCTGCCTGTAGCATAGCAGCCGGTAGCCGTTTCTTCCAAGTTGCAATTTCACTCCCAAGAATCCAAAGCTTCGAAATTCAAGTTGTATTAGATGTAAGAAGAAGATGTAAGTTTAAATTTTATGATTTCCTTTGCAAATTTCATTTTTTTGGTCCTCAATTTTTTGCTGCAAACTGCTTCACAATCTAGTTTTTTTCAGCTATTTATTCAAGGACCATTTTCTAAAATTATTGGTAATGTTGAGGTGTGGAATGCTAGAGCTTCTGTTGGCATTTTCAATCCGTCCTTATAAATTCTGACTAATGCTACCATGTTTGCTGAAAAAAAATGATGTTGATTCTATATATATAAACATTTTCTTTGCTTGTTGCTTCATAACTCAGTTGATCCTCGAATTATTTTGAACGGTTACTTCTAAAGTTTGACATATATACAAATGGACTAATTTTAAGTACCAAGAATTTTTTTTTTCCTTTATATTCTTGCCGAATCTCTAATTTTATAGAACTTTATGCAGAAGTATAATAACAATTATTAGTTGAAAAACATGAGAAATACTTGATTTGGCAGAATTACAGTATTAAGTGCAATACAATGTGTCAATTTAGCTGATAATTTAGTCATTGGGTTTGTGAGAATTCCTAATTTATGCTGAGGGATTGAGAATAAACTTCATAGGAACTTCATATAGTTTGTGGCTTCTTTTCAATTCAAGATTACACTCTAAAATGGAACAAAAACAGAGGGATGTGCGGTTGTAAGAAAACGAAAAGAATTCTTTAGTTTGGCCATGTTCAAATAATACCATTTACTTGCAGGATTAAAGAGTTACGTGAATAGGTTTACATGGTCTTTGGTCTTAAAGATACTAAGCCCTTGTTTGGGCTCCATTCTAAATTAGGATTATGTAAGGGCCAACAATACATTATTTGGATTAAAGAATAAATATATCCATTCCCTACGGTTTGCATATTGAATTATTGGATTAAATAAAACTCATAGTTTTTGGTTGCCCATGTTTAAGGTTGCCCTTGTGTTCTCCAAAAGGGCCACATTAGCATGTGAAACCGTGTTTTAGGCTTTCCTTGGTCTTAATTTATTAAGAAAACAAAGTGATTTAATTAGTTGTTAAAAACAGTAGAATGAGCATAGGTATTTATGTAAAAATATTATTTCAAGAAGATTAATTTTTTTTTCTTTTGTATTTTTACTATTTGTGTAGATTAAGTTGATGTTCTTTCGCTGGACATGTATCATGTACCTTAGTAAAAAATGAAAAAAATTATCATTCAATGAAAATGGTTAATAATATTTTCAATAGGAATTGACCCGCCGGTTGAAACACCGAGTCACCGGTTGAACCATTGATCCGTTAACCCACTCCATTGTCCGGGTCAGCATCCGAGTCGGGTCTAACAACTATGAGTCTCCTTACCCGTGGCTGGAATTAATATACCAAAAGTATTTGTTGATACCGGAAGCGCGCTCAATATACTCTTCACCAATACTCTAAGGTGGATGGGAATTCCCCTTTATTTCCTTTAGGTGGAGATGGCAATGCTGATGGTTGGGATGAACTTGCTACTGGATTTGGCGAAGGTTGTGGTGATAGGACTTGAGGTGGCTGGGCTGGATTATTTTTGTCACTTTTATTAGTTTTTGTTACTTTTTTTGAACTTTTATCAATTTATTGAGTTTCTTCCAAATCCAATTCGATGTGTTAGTTAATAAGAGTAAAACATAATCACTTTGTCGATATGGGACCAAATATTTCGAGTGAAATTCACCGTTCACTGTAAATGGACATCTAAGAACCAAATTCATTGTGTCAAAAAAGTGACAAATTTTATTAAAAAAGTAACATCGTGTCACTTTTTTTGTAAAAAAAAATGACATTTTTTTTTATAAAAAAGTGACATTGTGTCACTTTTGGAGTGTTTGTTACACTTTTTTTTAATTGTGTTAAAAAAGCATTTTTGAAATTTTTATCACTTCTTAGTGACAAACATTATTTTTAATAAAAGTGAAATTGTATGTCATTGTTTAATAAAATAAAAAAAAGTTACACTAAACTTTTAAAGGTGACATTGTGTCAAAAAGTAACAATTTTTTATAATAAAAAAAAGTGACATCGTGTCACTTTTTAATTTTACACAATATTTTTTACTTCCAAAAAACTTTTCATATGATTTTTCAAAACACCTATAAATTTAAGGATATTTTTGTAAGTATCCCTTATTTTATTTCCCAATTCCGATGATGTTTATGTAATGTGTTTTTTCTCCTAAGTTAATGTTGGGACTTGAGGAATTATTTAAAAAGGTTACCATACTATTACGATAAAATTATTCAACCCTTTTATTTTGGAATGGAGTCAAGACCTCCAATCTACTTTGCACACATTTCCAACAATTTACTATGATGCAAGTTTAATTTGCTTTGTTTTCCAATTCCCACTGTATAGCCCCCAAGTCTATTTCATTTTTATTTTATAAAAAACAGATTGAAGTGTTTCCAAAATCCTCTTTTCCCAATTTTAAAAATATACTTTCATTCAAAT